>CAWUFW010005712.1:360000-960000 GCA_963921515.1 Calotriton arnoldi
GAGGGAGACAGAGAGGGAGACAGAGAGAGGGAGACAGAGAGAGGGAGACAGAGAGAGGGAGACAGAGAGAGGGAGACAGAGAGAGGGAGACAGAGAGAGGGAGACAGAGAGAGGGAGACAGAGAGAGGGAGACAGAGAGAGGGAAGAGAGGGAGACAGAGAGAGGGAGAGAGAGGGAGACAGAGAGAGGGAGACAGAGGGAGAGAAGGAGAGGGAGGGAGACGGAGACAGACGGAGGGAGGGAGAGAGGGGGAGAGAGACAGAGAGGGAGGGAGAGAGGGGGAGAGAGACAGAGAGGGAGGGAGAAAGAGGGAGGGAGAGAGAGGGAGGGAGAGGGAGGGAGAGAGAGAGAGGGAGGGAGAGGGAGGGAGGGAGACAGAGGGAGAGAGACGGAGGGAGGGAGACGGAGGGAGGGAGACGGAGGGAGGGAGAGGGAGGGAGGGAGAAGGAGGGAGACAGAGGGAGGGAGAGGGAGGAGACAGAGAGAGAGGGAGGGAAACAGAGAGAGAGAGGGAGACAGAGGGAGGGAGACAGAGGGAGGGAGACAGAGGGAGGGAGAAAGAGGGAGGGAGAAAGAGGGAGGGAGAAAGAGGGAGGGAGAGAGAGAGAGGGAGACAGAGGGGTCTGGGGGCTCAGTGGACGAATGCGTCCACTGCAGGGTCCTGTGTTCAACCTCATGGTCACAGTTTTTGGGTGCTCTAGCCCCGCCCCCCACTGACCCCGCCTCACCGGTGCGGCCCTCGGCCACAAACCACACTGTAAATTTGGCCCCGAGAGAAAGTTTGTGAGTACCCATGGTCTAGATGGATACAAATCAGGGTCATTATCAGGTTGAGGGACATTATAATGATCCCATGGATCAGGATCCTGTGGGACATCTTGTGGTGCATAGGCATCTAAATCATCATCATCATCTCCTGTATCTTGTGGGTCAGGTGATGGTGGTGTAGGGGAATGTGCAGGTGAAAGAAGAGGGTCTTCAGAAATGTAAAGAGAAGAAGAGTCAATAGCCACATTTTTCTTTTTCAAAGGAATGTGGTAGTCCTCTGATAAGCCCATTTTCCTCTTTTCCGGAAGTTTGACATGAACGTGTCCAGTTTCCGGGTGGATTGCGATTTCTTTTTGTTTCGGATCCGGTGGATTTTCGGTCCGAGACTCTTTAGTCGCTGTACATTCTTTAGACGTCGGTCTCGGCGTCGAGAGTTTCGGCTCCGAAGTTTTCAGCTCCGAAGTTTTCAGCTCCAAAGATTTAGCTTTCCGCAACGGCGGAACGGAGACCAGGTGGTGTTTCGGCTTCGACGCCGAAGGTTTCGGGTCGGCACCGGCATGGGGACGGGTTGAGCCCCAACCGGAAGGCTGATGTTTGTGCTTTGGCGCCCAGCCCGCAGGCAGGGTGCTCGAAACTTTTTCTCGGTGCCGACCTTGGCCCGGAGGCAGAGGAGGGACCGGAGCCTTTTTCTTGTAAAGGAGATGACAGGGGAACGAAGGCTCTTTACTCACGGTCCGTTGTGCCGTGGTCAGGTCTTCGGCATCGGAGTCAGCGTCTGATACGGAGACATGCTCCTCCTCCATCTCAGCTTCCTGCGCTTGCGATTCTTCTTGGTCAGACTCTTCTGCGAGGAGGTCCGGCACAGGGCAGCTTTGTTAGTACATTTCGTGACGTCGAGCCCGACAATCATGGAGGGTTTTCTTCGACCCAAACGACTGGCACGCGTCGCAGTCTTTCTCGTCGTGTACCGGGGATAGGCAAAGTTTGCACACTTCGTGCAAATCGGTGCGCGGGAACTTAGCGCGACACCCTGGACATAACTTGAATGGAGTCCGTTCCATCAGCTGCAACCGATCCCGGCGCGGGTATGTCCAACAGCCTTCCACGAATGTTCCGATCGAAGGTTTTCGAGAGTAAACGATACACGGAGAAGGGGAAACGCGGTCGATTAACAATACCGCCGAGGGTAGTGGATTGCGTGTCGAAGGGGGCCTGAAGAACGTTGCCTAACCGGAGCGCAACAATTCACATCCGAACCCGATGGCGGAAAAAAACAATCTAACAATGGAGTTGATGCCCATGCGCACTATCACCTAAGCAGTGGCGTAACGAAAGTTGAGGGGGCCCCCCTGCCACGTACACGGAGGGGCCCCCACTCCGGATTTAATCCGGAACTTTTGGGCCTGAGTATTGTGCTGAGGGGGCCCCCTGCAGCTCAGGGGCCCCCCCGCACCGCGGGGGCTGCGGGGGCCTGTGTTACACCCCTTAGGAGTCACCTACCTCGTGACTGGAAAGACTTCTTCGAAGAAAAACAAAGTGCAAACATCCGGACCCAACACTAGATGGCGATCTATGCAAAAGCATATGATCTACAGCTCATATGCCTCGAACAGTTATTTTCCTTCTAACATCCATTAACCGTAACCCCACTCTAGGTGCACAACTAGGTTGAAAAATACAATCGTCCTGCTCTTTAGACAACCCACCAATTCTGACCGTGTGAGGGTTGGTGCAGTTCAGAACAGAGGCACATTCATGCAGTTGTGCCCACAATCCCTGTACAGTGGGGTGCAGCAGGCCAGGGTTAAGTTGTGTTAGCAGAGCTGTGTACTTTTATCCAAGGACTAGAATATATAGATGTACAGCTGACCAGGACAGAGGTACACTGGCCGAGGTGTGTGCCAGTTTTAGTGCTGGAATACCAGGTAGTGTGGCTTACCAGGATTAAAGTGGATTGTCAGAGCATGGGTTTCAGTATTGGAATGCCTGGAGACGCAAGTGTATGAACTGCACGTGCCTCTAAAAAATGGAACATCAGGGATTACTGTAAATTAATATTATGATAAATTGTCAGAACTATAAAAGAGTCTCTGCAGCAGAATAGCATAGGACTAGAAGTGCAATACTGAGGTATATTGCTAGCTTTCTATATATTATCCTGTACTGCAGAAGCAGGGAGGGCTAAAAATTGAGAGTGTGGTGCATTGGCAGAGTTGTGTGTTGCTAATGGAATAGCGGGGTGACTGTAGCTCAAGGCGAAGATGCATCAGCAGACGTGTTTAGTCACTTGTTTTTATAGAATACATCATAAAGCTATTTTGAGTTTTTTAAGCACTGTAAATACAAGTCGGTGTCATGCTCAATTTATCGCCGTTGAAAAGATGAAAGGCATAGTTGGCTTGCTAGGTTTTGAACTTGTGACCTACAATTCATCCCAGACATCAGCGGAGCAGCTTCATAGTTTACAGTAAGCTGTAGGCCACAGTATTGCAAGCGGTGCAACACACCATGACTAAGGTCCACTGGCAGGGCTGTGCATAGACTCAAGTAATAAATTGGCAAGTGATACAACAGTGGGATTAGCAGGTTGCGAGTCTGAGTAGATGAATAATGGATGTTTTAGGTAAGAACTTTGGTGCAGAGGAAGGGTGTTGGTAGGTCTCAGTGCTGGAATAGCAGGTGAATGTTTCAGGGCAGGACTGAGGCACATTAGCAGAGCTGTGCCTGTTGCTCAGTAAGGGAGGTTGAGATTCATTCGCTGCTGTTCTTTTCTTGTTTGTTATTGGACATGTTTCTTATTTTTGACTGCAAAGGACTCGAAGTACGCTTGTGAAGAAAAATAAATCCTGGGAGGAGGCGGTAGAGCAAGGATGCCAGGGACAGTGGCACCGAATCAGACAAGTGACGTTAGAACATGGCTGCCTGCCACAAGCGTCACTGTGGGCCTGTTCTGCCTACGGCAGAGAAGATAATGACAAGTATGCCCCTGCCAGACAAAACTACTCCGTCCGTTGGTTCGCGAACAAATTAGACCGCAACATCCGAGCCCAACAATAGTCTCATCTTTCAACCTTTGCACATGTGCAGGCTCTCTGCTGTTCTAGCACCGGGATCCCCCCTCTCTATTTCTTTTACCCTCTACAGCCCCGCTCGGGAAACTATCCTCTGCCAAGACACACATTGTCCTCTGCTACAGGAGTACCTGAAAACCATACATACAGCTTTCCAATGCACCCCACTCCTGATCTGCAACACCTCTCCTATTGCAGTACTGGTAGAATCCACATACCTAGTGATCCCTTCACCATCCCAATGACGTCTTCAGACTTCTCAGGCCTCCTTAAAAGTAAATTAGGGATAGCCTGAAGCAGAAGCTTCTAACCATGGCTTATTCTTTCACACCCCTGGCAATTCCATTACTAACAAGACTTAGGATCAAATAAGGGATGGCATCAGGAACTAAAGGGTGAGTGACATCACTTTTGCTACGTTGACATTTTGATTAATTGAAGGCCATACAGGCAGGCAACTCCTGACTCTTCCCAGTCATGTCTAGATCAATGATTCAGACACTCCCAATTCCATACCTCAGCTGTAATTATATCTCATTTGCAGTGCAGGCCCACAGCTCATAATTGAGGCTGTTGGAGATGACATTTCCATGTTGCTGATCGTCCACTAACAGATAGCAAAGTACATACCAGCTCGTGGCTTTGAGGCTTTCCTTGCAGTTTCTGGTGGTAGTCATAGCTGAGCCGGTCAAGCACAGCGTGCTCCTCATCATCAATAGCAGCCATGGAGCGCTCTTTGTTTATCTTTTCAATGTCTATCTTCTCCTCGCCCTCCAGGATGGCGTTCCACCAATACTCGCCATTCTTACTCAAGTTAATCTGTGGCGTGGAAGACAGAGAAGAGCACAGAATACAGGTGAGCATAGAGGCTTCAGTGTCTTGACTGAGGGCACCATTCCTTCTACACCAAGTCGACTACATATGTTAAAAATAAAAATAAATGACATTTACATCAATGCTTGTTGGAGATACCACCATCGCTGCGCTCTCACAAATCACTCACAGACATTACTGTCCATCACTCAGAACCACATCTGCAGCCATGCACCACAAGCCCTCACAGCCAACCTCATCTGCTCTCAAACAATGAAACTCAAAACAGTTTAAAAGGCATGAAAATCCGGACGACTATTGCTAAAGTAGGTGCCTGGGGAACAGAAATTCATTTACAAATGGTAATTCTGTATCCAAGCTCTGTCTAATAAAGTACCATTTTTTACACTCTGTCTCTTCTGGTGGCATGCTGAAACTGTAGCACTCTTGTGCAGTTTCTTGTACTTTTTCACCAATGAGCCAAAGTTTAGCATTTGTTTCCCAAAAAGATTCCCATTTGGCCATAGAGGGTGGTGTGCAGTGGTGGACTGGGGGCAAAAAGCAGCCATGGAAAATGTGTTAATACCATTTCCCATAGTGTACAAAGTGAGTGCAGCATTTAAGTCTGACTGTGAAGGAGGGTGGGGGAGGGGGAGACACATGGCAGTTATCGGGACCTGAAAATATTGAAAAAAACGTTTTGTTTTTTTAAAAACGGAAAGCGACTAGAGGGGTTTGGGAGCAATGGAGGAACTGGTGAGGGAGAAGTCAACACGAGGAGGGAACAATGGGAAGAGGGTGCAGAGAAAAGGCATAGCCTGAGTCAATGGTGAGCCGAAGAAATAAACAAATAAAAGAAAAGCAAATAGAGCAGGGTTTGGGGGAGCAATGAACAAGCTGGAGGGAATCAGGAAAGTAAGACGGCACATGCAGGGCGTGGGAATTTGAAGGTGGAATCAGCACACGGAGAGAGCAAGAAAACACATGCACTCTCTAGGCATGCTGAATGAAAAATAAAAAAAGTAGTTCCCTAAGTGATCAGTGAAAGGATACAAGTCATCCGATAAAACGGACAGTAAATCAGCTATGTTCCTTGGGAGGGGCAAACATAGAGGATAAAAGTCATTGAATATGAAGCAAGTAAATGAGTTTCAACAAAGCCAACCAATGTTAAGGAAGGATAAGTTACTTACCTGTAATCCTAGTTCTCTTCCAGGGGTATACTCATCAAAGTCATAAGCACTGAATAATCCCCGCCCCCGTGCGGGATCCCGGAGCATATAGAAATATACATATATAGGTGTATGTTCGGGCCCACAAGTGTAAAACACTTCCGAAACATATATATATATATATATATATATATATATATATATATATATATATATATATGTATATATATATATATATATGTATATATACGTATAAATATGCAGCCTAAAATCGTTCCAATAGGGCAAAATGCCAAAATTACATAGATTTCTCTTGTATGACAATAATCTCCTAAATACACCTTGTAATAGAGAACATACACTGTAATAGTGTCATACAAGAATCCTTTATTTTCAGAAAGGAAAAAGCAAGTAATAGAAGGCAGTTGGCTCATAGGCTGCATAGGCTGCATAGATAAATAACATCACAGTACAGTAAAAAACTGGCACCTTGCCTTTAAGGCTTCCAAGAACCTGGACACCGTGCCTTTAAGACCTCCAGGAGCTCCTCTGCTCCCATCATGCACCACAGGTGACAGTTAGGTCAGTTCTTTTTTACGGTGTACTAACTTGTAGTAACCTAAATATAAGATGTAAACAACACATTAACGTACCATAAATGCTCGTCCGGGGAGGCGGGAGGGTTGCTTATGACTTTGATGAGTATACCCCTGGAAGAGAACTAGGATTACAGGTAAGTAACTTATCCTTCTCTTCCAGGGGATACTCATCAATAGTCATAAGCACTGAATAGAGTAGCAAGCCCATACCCACTACCTCGCGGACGAGCAAACCAGTACATAAAACCGTTAACAGCACATCTTAAAATGGAATCAACCAAATAGATTTCTCAATGAGGCTTGCCCAAATTGAGCATCCGCCTGCGTATCAGAGTCCAAACAGTAATGGCGAGTGAAAGTATGAACTGAACGCCATGTAGCTGCTTTACAAATTTCTGCTATAGGAACATTCCTAAGGAGAGCCGTGGTAGAGGCTTTTCCCCTGGTACAATGTGCTTTGGGTTTGCCCTGAAGAGTCTTGTTGGCTAGTTGGTAGGACAAAGATATGCAAGAGACTATCCATCTAGAGATAGATCTTTAAGAAGCTGCCGAACCGGTATTTATGGGACCATAGTTAACGAACAACCGGTCTGTCTTTCTCAAGGACTTAGTTTTGTCTAGATAAAACTTCAGAACCCTCTTGAGGTCTAGAGAATGGAGGGACCTCTCAGGAGGAGTCGTGGGATTGGGAAAAAATGTGGGCAGAGTGATAGCCTGATTGATGTGAAAGTCCGAGACCACTTTAGGTAGAAAACTCGGATGGGTTCTTAAAACTACCCTGTTTGCATGAAAAACAGTATAGGGCTCTTTACAACACAAGGCCTGGATTTCACTAACCCTGCGGGCAGAAGTGATGGTGACTAAAAAGGCAGCTTTCCATGACAAGTGCTGCAGAGAAGCCCTGTGAATCGGCTCAAAAGGAGCACCCATTAACTTTGTAAGGACTATGTTGAGCTCCCAAGGTGGAGAAGGAGATCTCACTGGAGGGTAAATCTTCTTTATCCCTTCAAGGAAATCTTTAACCACTGGCATTTGGAAAAAAGAAACCTGTGTAGGGGACTTTCTGTATGCAGTGATCGCTGCTAGGTGAACTTTAATCGGGGAGAACTGCAGGCCAGATTTGGCCAAATGTAGTAGGTACGGCAAGATCACCTGCTCTTGACCCCGCACCGGATCATGAGCATTGTCCAGGCACCACAAGTAGAACCGCTTCCATTTGAAAGCATAGGACTTCCTGGTGGAAGGTCTCTTGGCTTCCTTGAGGATGGTCATACAATCCGCTGGTAAGTCTAAGTGTCCGTATTGCAGGACCTCAGGAGCCATGCTGTCAATCTGAGGGATGAGAGATTGGGATGAAACACTCTCCCCTCGTTCTGGACGGCAAGGCAATCTCTGGTGTGGCACCTCTGATAGTTGTAGAAGGTCCGGGTACCACCACTGACGCAGCCACTCCGGAGCTATCAGGATCATTCTGGTGTTGGTCCTGTAAAACTTGTTGATCACTGCTGGGATGAGAGGCAGTGGTGGAAAAGCGTACAGTAATGTCTGAGACCATTTTATCAAAAGGGCATTCCCCCGTGACCCTGGCTGGTGAAACCTGGACGCGAAGACGGGGCATTTGGTGTTTGCCGCGTCTGCGAAGAGATCGATGTCTGGCACTCCCCATTGCCGGAAGATGTCTTGCGTGACTTCGCTGTTTAGCACCCAGTCGTGAGCTTCTACGAAGTCCCTGCTTAGGGCGTCTGCTTGGACATTTAGAGACCCTGGTAGGTGAATGGCTACAATGTTGAGATTTCTAGCAAGAAGCCACTTCCAGATGGTCTGTGACTCCTGAGAGAGAGGTCTCGACCTGGTGCCCCCCTGCTTGTTCAGATAATACATTGTCGTGGTGTTGTCTGTCTGAACCAAGAGGGAGCTGGACTGAAGAGAAGGGTACAGTGACTTGAGAGCTAGGTGCACGGCTCTCAACTCTAGAAGATTGATGTGATACCCCCGCTCTGTCTCTGACTAGAGACCTTGTACTTGAAGATGGCCCATGTGAGCTCCCCAACCTTGTATAGAAGCATCCGTGACTATAGTCTGAGTGGGAGTGTCTTGGTGGAATGGGACTCCCTTTAGTAGGTTTGATCGCTTCATCCACCATGTCATGGAGTCTCTGGCCGATTGAGGTGGAGTCACACGGTCCTCCCAGCGGCCTGACGTCTGCATCCACTGGTCCTCCAGAGACTGTTGCAGAGGACGCATGTTCAATCTGGCATTGGGGACGATGAAGACACAAGAAGCCATTGACCCCAGTAGCGAAGACACCTGTCTGACTGTGGGAAGAGGAGAGCTGAGGAGTTCGAGGCATTTCTCTCTGATTGATGATAACCTCTCCTCCGAAGGACACACGCTTGTCTTTACGGAATCCAGTGAAGCACCCAGATAATGGATCTTCTGGGTCGGGTTGAAGACCGACTTCTTGTAGTTGACCCGCAGCCCCAGCATGTTCAGTAGTTGAAGACAGTAGGAGAGATGACTCTGAAGCAGAGAAGGTGTGGTGCTCTTCAGGAGCCAATCGTCCAGATAGGGGTAAATGAAAATCTTGCGTTTGCGGAGAAACGCTGCCACCACTGCCATACACTATTAAAATGTTCGAGGGGCTGATTTGAGCCCGAACGGGAGGACTCGGAATTGGAAATGCTGAAGCGCCACTTGAAAGCGGAGAAACTTTCGATGCTTTTTGGACACCGGGACATGGAAGTAGGCGTCCTGCAGGTCTATAGCACACATCCAGTCCCCCTGATGGAGATGAGGGAAGATCTGGTGCAGAGCCAACATCCGAAATTCCTCCTTGCGGATGAATTTGTTTAAAAATCGCAGATCGAGAATTGGTCTGTATTCTCTGGTCGGGCCCTTTTTTGGACCAGGAAATAACGAGAATATATTCCCTGTCTTTGTTGTTGTGTCGGAACATATTCTATGGACTTTTTTCGTAGAAGACTATTCACCTCTTCCTGTAACATGCGGTTGCATTGGCGGAATTTTCTTTGTGGAGGAACTGGTGGAGGTGGGGCTTTGAACCTCAGCAAGTATCCATTTTACACAATATTCAGCACCCATTTGTCGTTTGTGATTGATCTCCACTCTTCCAGATAAAAAGCGATACTTCCCCCTACCAGAGTGGCTAACGGGCACGGAGGAAGCATGTGCTCATTGTTTGGCTGGTTGTTTAGTAGTTGAAGCCTGCTGTCTGTTGTTTCTTCTTCCTCTACCAGGTCTTCTCTGGTGGAAGTGCGACGTCTGCTGTTGTTGATTTTGAGAGGACCACTGAGGGGTTTGAACCCTCTGTTGGAAGGAACGCCTGTCGTAGGGACGAAACCGTTTGCGGAATTCCTTCCGCTTCTCCAGTCCAACGGCCTTCACAGTGTTCAATTCAGCCTTCATTTTGGACATCTCATCATCCGCATGAGACCCAAACAACGAAGAACCATTGAACGGAAGGTTGACGATCTTCCGTTGTGCGTCAGGCTTAAGACCTGTAAGACGCAGCCAGGCCGAGCGTCTAGAACAGAAGCCGTGTGAATAGCCGTGCGCGGCCAGATCAGATGAGTCCGCAGCAGCACTTATTACCTGGTTTGCCACCAAGCCCCCTTCCTGTAGTATCTCCTGAAAGTCCTGTTGGTCTTCTTTCGGGAGTTTCTCAGTAAAACGTGACAGAGTCCCAAAGTGACCTGTCATATCTCCCCAAGAGAGCTGAGGCACTGGCAACTTTCATGACTGAGGCCGAAGTATTACACATCCTCTTGCCCAAAGAGTCCATAATCTTGCTGTCCTTCTCAGGAGGGACTGAAGAAGAGGATGTCGCAGAGTGCGTCTTCCTGGCCGCCGCCACAATTACAGAATCCGGGGGAGGATCAGAACGTAGGAACAACGGATCTTGATCAGGGGCTTTGTATTTTTTTGCAATGCGTGAAGGTACTGCACCTAACTGATGCAGGAGTTAGAATAGTCTGCATGGCAGGTTCCAAGAGGCCTGGGACTAGCGGCAGCAGAGACCTAGCTGACGATCGATGATGTAAGGTCTCAAAAATAACAGAAGTGGAGACCGTTGGAGCCGACATACTTATGTTTAGTTTGTTGGCCCCCCTGCAGAGAACCTCGGTGAAAGTACCTATGTCATCAATCGGGGACACTCTGGATGGAGGTGTTGCCGACCGAGTTGGGGAATAGTCCCTTATCGAAGACTTGGTGGACGTGGACCAAGTTGGTGATCTTCGTCGCCTCCGTTTTGGAGAGGAAGGATGTTGAGAACGTGATCTCTCCCGTGACCGTGTGCGGCGGGAGGATGGGGATCTAGATCTTCTCAGGGTTCTTCTCGGAGACCCTCTCGATGAAGCCAGTGGAAGAGGATCTCTTGAGACTCTTGAAGGAGAACAGGTTTTAGAGAAATCCGAGCCCGGACTTCTATGACCAGCACCCCCTGCTTCCTTGCGTCTGACACTTTCCAGCCACCTTGGCGAAAGGTTAAAAGGATGCTTTTTAGCAGCCACCGGAGAGCCCTCTGGGGAAATTTGGACAATGTGAATGCCAGGGGATGATGACTGTTCCCTCGACGTCGAACGTCTTGACCTCGACCTCTCTGTCACCTCCTCCGAGACGACGGCGGGATTTTTGTCTCTTGACGTCGAACGTCTTGACCTGGACGTCGACTTTGACCTCTCTGTCACCTCCTCCGAGGCGACGGCGGGATTTTTGTCTCTCGACGTCGACACAGACTGTGCCGTCTTTGACGTCGACCTTCTCTGCGGAGAGATGCTGGAAGACTCCTGTCTCCGCGATGCTCTCGACGTCGATCGCCCATGAGATCGAACTGGGGAATTCGACGTCGATCTTCTATGGCGCTTCTTTGACGTCGACTTCTTCGACTGCGAACGCCGCAACGGCGACGGTGATCTCGACGTCGCCAGTCTGTAGGCTCTTGGCAGAGTCTTAGCCGGCGAACCTCTCGACGCCGACCCTCGGAAAGGTGGCGGAGTGTGCCTCGCCGTCCACGGATGTTCGCGCCCGAAGTAGTATGCCTCGACGTCGATCCCCTTCTCGGTGACGGAGGCCCTCGCCGTCTCGACGCTGAAGAATGCCTTGCCTGCTTCTTCAACGGCGATCAATCAGGAATCTGCCTCTTTCTTGACCCTGGAGAGGCAGATCAACGTTGTTCTTGGTGAGAGGAGGGCTCTTGACTCCCAAGGCCAATTTTGGGATGACTTTTTCCTCTCTCCAACATAGCATGGAGTTTAATCCTTTCCCTGTCACGAAGGTTTTTTTTAGAAAACTGCTGGCAGTAGTAACAAATATCAGGCTTGAGGGAAGATGGAAGACACACGATGCACACTGAGTGTGTGTCAGACTTAGCCATCTTTTTACCACAAGACGGGCATTTATAAAATAAAGGTGGCATTCTGACAGAAAAAAGGATGGTAATTTGTCAGAAAATAGTATAAAACAGCTACCAGCAGACAAAAATGTCGAATATTAAGAGAAGAAAATCAATTTCTGACTAAGAAAGTCAAAAAATTGTCGAGCTCAAGCTCCAGGATCCTCACAGAAGGAGCCGGAAAAAAAGAACTGACCTAACTGTCACCTGTGGTGCATGATGGGAGCAGAGGAGCTCCTGGAGGTCTTAAAGGCACAGTGTCCAGGTCCTTGGAAGCCTTAAAGGCAAGGTGCCAGTTTTTTACTGTACTGTGATGTTATTTATCTATGCAGCCTATGGGCCAACTGCCTTCTATTACTTGCTTTTTCCTTTCTGAAAATAAAGGATTCTTGTATGACACTATTACAGTGTATGTTCTCTATTACAAGGTGTATTTAGGAGATTATTGTCATACAAGAGAAATCTATGTAATTTTGGCATTTTGCCCTATTGGAACGATTTTAGGCTGCATATTTATACGTATATATATATATATAACAAACAAACGAACTCTCCGCACTTCCGCAGAACATGTGGCGAACAGAGACAACACGAATCCTCCAGGTTTGGGCACTGTTATTTTATTTAGAGCTTCAAATCTGACGCGTTTCGGACAGGAACGTCCTTGCTCACAGATAGCCAGGTAAAGCTCGCCAAGTTTTTTAAATATGCAATGTGCTAACCACGTGATCAAAATAACATAGAAGAAATACTATACATATTTTCATGTGTACACTCAGGTCAGTCTGTTTTCTAACAATGAATGTATCTTGATCTTATATCCTTTGTTGTTGTAATACACTAAAAATAGTCAAAGATAATTTAACAATAAATAAATATTTTGTGTAACTAACTGCCTCAGGCTAACACCATCCGTGAGGAAATAAAAAGTTATAATATAATAAAACCAGTTTGTGGCTCAATTCATTATTTGTACACATTGTTTTATGTATCTTACTATTTGCTGACCAAACTATGGTCTGACCGATAAGATGTTCTATACAAGTTGCGCCTCCACATTTAGAGTATACATAGTACGATCCTGAGACATTTATCTCCTCTTATTACTGCTTGAATGCTGTTATTGGTCGTAGCAAATGTCTGAAAATATTCTGTAAACATAGATTACAGTACAACGATAAAGCATCTCTATACATTTTCCTATGCGGGCAAACATAAAAAATCATTCACCGATTTTTTTACTGCATAAATGCTAGTAATTGATATGTGCAAATACCGCAACTTTATGTAAACGTTGACTCTTGTGTAAACATTGCAATTAAATTCAAAATGCTAGTAATAAATAAGTGCAAATACCGCAACAATATGAAAACATTAACTCGTGTAAACATTGCAATTAACTTCAAAAGATAGAACAATAGATATATGAATATCTGGGTCCAATAACTCCCTAAAATCATATATTTCATAAAAATGAATTACCAGCCACTCAAACATCAATGTTTTCTATATATTTGCTGTCTTTTTACCATATAGTGTACCCTTCATATACCCTGCTGCAGTTGATAAAATAATGTGTTGTTGACTTGACCAGAGTCAGATGTTACACCAAAAAGTATTAGTATATAAAGTGCAAGTGCTGAACTTAATGATACAAAATCATCGTGGAAAAAGTGAAAATAAAATATTTTAAAATTTACATACTGCAAGGAGGCCTAAACTGACCCTAGATGGAATACCAATCGCACCTCAATTAATGTCCTGTACCAAAGTGAAAGAATCAGTGTGGTACTTGTCCTATTAATCATAGGAAGTGATATAGATCTTCCGTATTATTCAAACCATTAGGGAATTTACTGTCTAGTTCGAGTATCATTCTAGACTCCATCCTTCTCAACATCTTTTCTCTGTCACCTCCTCTACGAGGTTTAGGAATCGCTGTTACTACAAAATACCAAATACCTCAAGCATTGTAAATCGTTGTTGTGTATTTGCTTGAAATGTCTTGCTACTGGATACGAGCTATCGCTATTAACAATAGCTCGTAGATGTTGGAGGATTCTGACATGCACCTGTAGCTTTGTGCTTCCCACATACCGCAAGCCACAGGTGCATGTCAGAACGTAAACTGCATATTCTGTCCTGCAGTTATAACTTCCTGTAATGGTAATCATATCTGGACTGAAGGGGGTGGCATATTGGGCTGTATTAATTCCAAACCTGCAGGCCCTGCAGCTGGAACATTTAACAAACCCCGGCCGGGGCTGTAACCACATCTTGGATTTATCCAATTCTGGACTACTCTTGACAATTTGGGTTCTCATCGAAGGTCCCTTTCTATAAGTTATAGTAGGGCCAGTGGAGAGTCTAGGGGCTAACACCCCATCTGTTAGAAGTATTGGCCAACTGCGTGTGATTATGGCTCTAATTTTTCTTTCTTGTTTGTTAAACGTTGTCACAAACCTTGGAACAGAGTTATTATCATTCTCATCATTGGCAGTATTTTCAACATCAGTAACTGAAAATAGGGAATCCCTAGATTTTGCGTTCATCTTTTTCACTGCCTCATTCAAAATGGATTCATTATAGCCCCATTTTCAGAAAATAGTAGAAAACAGCTACCAGCAGACAAAAATGTCGAATATTAAGAGAAGAAAATCAATTTCTGACTAAGAAAGTCAAAAAATTGCTGAGCTCAAGCTCCAGGATCCTCACAGAAGGCGTCGGAAAAAAAGAACTGACCTAACTGTCACCTGTGGTGCATGATGGGAGCAGAGGAGCTCCTGGAGGTCTTAAAGGCACAGTGTCCAGGTTCTTGGAAGCCTTAAAGGCAAGGTGCCAGTTTTTTACTGTACTGTGATATTATTTATCTATGCAGCCTATGGGCCAACTGCCTTCTATTACTTGCTTCTTCCTTTCTGAAAATAAAGGATTCTTGTACGACACTATTACAGTGTATGTTCTCTATTACAAGGTGTATTTAGGAGATTATTGTCATACAAGAGAAATCTATGTAATTTTGGCATTTTGCCCTATTGGAACGATTTTAGGCTGCATATTTATACGTATATATATTATCTACTGGCGGTCGCCAGTAGATAGTTATAGTTAAAACCTAATATCCATAGGAAATCCGCGACATTCTATTTGAAATAACGTTGGCGCCGGTTAACGAATCTTCGCGAAAGTTTCCAACTTGTTGGGGCGCTCCGATCCGCTCCTATCCTGAAAGTCTCGGGGTGATACGTCAAGCGGGGGCCGAGAAAAAGGGGGTCCCAAAACATGTTTTCCCCATTCATTTTTCCATAGGAACCTTTAGTCGCAGCTACAGCCCGAACTGCTGAACGGAATTACACCAAATTTGGCAAAGAGGTAGCCCTTGGTTCAGTGTCGTGCCTTTTGCTTAAATGGTGTAAATCCGTTCAGTAGTTCCTGAGAAAATCAAAAGTAAAGTCACATATATATCTGGGCGGAGCCTAACCACACATGTCATCGTGAGATCTGATTGGCTGTCAGCACTTCATCCTGGAATTTCTGGCAGCCATCTTGGGACCAATATAATGATAGTACCTCATTGAAATGCATTGTAGTGAATAGAAGATTTTGAGGGTCACCAAAAGGAGAACTATAAAGGGTGATAACAGGCTTTAGTTACATTAGAATTTATTTGTTGACGGTACCATACTAATTTTAGGAATTGTGGTGTATTCCAAGGTGATTTTACCATGTGAAAAACCTTCTGCTGGGATATCATGAATCATGTTTGAGAGAACACTATTTTCTCATGCTTGTCCCATGGAGGTTTGGAAGGTGCTCCAGAAGCTAAAATGAGAGCATATTTTCTGTAAATTCACATTATCTTTCTCACTCATGTGAGAATGAAGTCTGACATTCTCAGTAAAACATGTACATCCAACAAGGGCAGAGACTGTCAGTTGATTCCTTTGTGTTCTACTGCAGCTTCCCAGAGTGTTCTAAAGAACAACTAGAGTGCTAACAGCCTTACTTATGACAAAAGTATGGCACACCTGAAGCCATCTTGATTGGAATAAACTGGTAACACTTAAAACATTTAATTTAAAAAGGAACAAAATGATGGGGTTCATTTTGTCATAGAAATTATGGTTAGTGCTGTAGAAAGAAAAATCAGGACATGTTTCAAGTGTGATCTCAAATATCTTCCTGTTATATTTCAACAGGAGCAGCCTGCCAGTTGATGCCTTTGTGTTCTACTGCAGCTTCCCAGAGTGTTCTAAAGAACAACTAGAGTGCTAACAGCCTTACTTATGACAAAAGTATGGCACACCTGAAGCCATCTTGATTGGAATAAACTGGTAACACTTAAAACATTTAATTTAAAAAGGAACAAAATGATGGGGTTCATTTTGTCATAGAAATTATGGTTAGTGCTGTAAAAGAAAAATTAGGACATATTTCAAGTGTGATCTCAAATATCTTCCTGTTATATTTCAACAGGAGCAGCCTGCCAGTTGATGCCTTTGTGTTCTACTGCAGCTTCCCAGAGTGTTCTAAAGAACAACTAGAGCGCTAACAGCCT
This sequence comes from Calotriton arnoldi, assembly GCA_963921515.1. NCBI lineage: Eukaryota > Metazoa > Chordata > Amphibia > Caudata > Salamandridae > Calotriton > Calotriton arnoldi. The sequence goes on from CAWUFW010005712.1 coordinate 376,395, forward strand.
TACTTATGACAAAAGTATGGCACACCTGAAGCCATCTTGATTGGAATAAACCGGTAACACTTAAAACATTTAATTTAAAAAGGAACAAAATGAGGGGTTCTTTTTTAAATAGAAATTATGGTTAGTGCTGCAGAAAGAAAAATTAGGGCATGTTTTAAGTGAGATCTCAAATCCTCTTCTATTTCATTAGAAAATTCTGACATGCAGACTGAAACAATCACTTTCAATACCAGCAGCAGACTACCAGTTAACCCCTTCTGTGCTCATGACGAGCTCAGCTCGTCATGCTGCGCAGTGCTCGTGTGCGCATGACGAGCTGAGCTCGTCATGAACCCGCCCACTCAATGAAACGCCCCGCACAGGGCGAAAATCGGCCGCGCACCGAAGGGGTTAACTTCCTGGTGAGCAGTAGCTTTACTCCAGTGATCTAATGAGCAACTAGAGTGCTAACATTCTGAATTTATGGCAGATGTGAGACATCTGAATGCCTTCTTGATGGAATCAAAGTAAAAAACTGAAAGCATTTCCTACTGAGGAGACTGCAGTAAATGAAGAAATTAGGAAACTTCATAACAAAGAAGTCTTCCAAGATGGCCACCAGTGAAAAAAGAGCCCAAATGTAGCACAAATATTACCCAGATGTAGCCCACATATAGCCCAATGACAAAAGTGTGCAAAACACTTTTTATTTTTAGTTTTTTTGCAGTTTTATGTAGTGCAGACTGGTCAGGTATTGGAGCATTGCATCTTAAAACATGACCCCCTACACTACAAAAACACCACTGCACTACCTTAAACCCTAAAACACTACCCCCAGCACGACCCCCTACACTACACAAGCACCACTGCACTATCCTAAACCCTAAAACACTACCCCCAGCACAACCCTCTACACTACCCAAACACCACTGCACTAACCTAAATCCTAAAACACTACCACCAGCACGACCCCCTACACTACCCAAACACCACTGCACTACCATAAAACATGACCCCCTACACTACACAAACACCACTGCACTACCCTAAACCCTAAAACACTACCCCCAGCACGACCCCTACACTACACAAGCACCACTGCACTACCCTAAACCCTAAAACACTACCCCCAGCACGACCCCCTACACTACACAAAAACCACTGCACTACCCTAAACCCTAAAACACTACCCCCAGCACGACCCCCTACACTACCCAAACACCACTGCACTAACCTAAATCCTAAAACACTACCCCCAGCATGACCCCCTACACTACCCAAACACCACTGCACTACCCTAAAACATGACCCCCTACACTACACAAACACCACTGCACTACCCTAAACCCTAAAACACTACCCCCAGCACGACCCCCTACACTACACAAACACCACTGCACTACCCTAAATCCTAAAACACTACCCCCAGCACGACCCTCTACACTACCCAAACACCACTGCACTAACCTAAATCCTAAAACACTACCCCCAGCATGACCCCTACACTACCCAAACACCAAGGCACTACCCTAAAACATGACCCCCTACACTACACAAACACCACTGCACTACCCTAAACCCTAAAACACTACCCCCAGCACGACCCCTACACTACACAAGCACCACTGCACTACCCTAAACCCTAAAACACCACCCCCTTCACGACCCCTACACTGCCCGAACACCACTGCACTGCCCTAAACCCTGAAACATCACCCCCAGCACAACCCCCTACACTGCCTGAGCACCATTGCTCTGCCCTAAACCCTGAAACACCAGCCCCAGCACGACCCCCTACACTGCCCGAACACCACTGCACTGCCCTAAACCTTGAAACACCAGCCCCAGCACGACCCCCTACACTGCCCGAACACCACTGCACTGCCCTAAACCCTGAAACACCAGCCCCAGCAAGACCCCCTACACTGCCCGAACACCACTGCATTGCCCTAGACTCTGAAACACCAGCCCCAGCAAGACCCCCTACACTGCCCGAACACCACTGCACTGCCCTAAACCCTGAAACACCAGCCCCAGCACGACCCCCTACACTGCCCGAACACCACTGCACTGCCCTAAACCCTGAAACACCAGCCCCAGCACCACCCCCTACAATGCCCGAACACCACTGTACTGCCCTAAACCCTGAAACACCACCCCCTGCACCGCCCCCTACACTGCCCGAACACCACTGCACTGCCCTAAACCCTGAAACACCACCCCTGCACGACCCCCTACACTGCCCGAACACCACTGCACTGCCCTAAACCCTGAAACACCACCCCCTGCACCACCCCCTACACTGCCCGAACACCACTGCACTGCCCCAAACCCTGAAACACCACCCCCAGCATGACCCCCTACACTGCCCGAACACCACTGCCCTAAACCCTAAAACACCACCCCTGCACGACCCCCTACACTGCCCGAACACCACTGCACTGCCCTAAACCCTGAAACACCACCCCCTGCACGACCCCTACACTGCCTGAACACCACTGCACTGCCCTAAACCCTGAAACACCACCCCCAGCACGACCCCCTACACTGCCCGAACACCACTGCACTACCCTAAACCCTAAAACACCACCCCCAGCACGACCCCTACACTGCCCGAACACCACTGCACTGCCCTAAACCCTAGAACACTACCCCCAGCATGACCCCCTACACTACCCGAACACCACTGCACTACCCTAAACCCTAAAATACTCCCCCAGCACGACCCCCTACACTACCCGAACACCACTGCACTGCCCTAAACCCTAAAACACTCCCCCAGCACGACCCCTACACTACCCAAACACCACTGCACTACCCTAAACCCTAAAACACTAACCCCAGCACGACCCCCTACACTACCCAAACACCACTGTACTACCCTAAACCCTAAAACACTCCCCAGGACGACTCCCTACACTACCCAAACACCACTGCACTACCCTAAACCCTAAATCTACCCCCCAGCATGACCCCCTACACTACACAAACACCACTGCACTACCCTAAACCCTAAATCTACCCCCAGCATGACCCCCTACACTACACAAACACCACTGCACTACCCTAAACCCTAAATCTAACCCCAGCATGACCCCCTACACTACACAAACACCACTGCACTACCCTAAACCCTAAAACACTACCCCCAGCACGACCCTCTTCACTACCTAAACACAACTGCACAATTTGTTACAGGCGTTGCAACGCAGGCCTGTGGTGCTTACTGGAAGTACCTGGTGGGCTGGTTGGGCCCCAGGGACTCTCAGGATTCAAGGTGACCTAATCCCCCAACTTAAAACGCGCCACGGGGTGCGTTTGTACAGTGGTGAAGGGAGGGGGCGGGGCCTCAGGTGACATGTGCGCAAACACGCCCTGTGGTGCGTTTTAAGTTGGGGAGTTAATTCCCCTTGAATCCTGGGGGCCAACTAGCCCACCAGGTACCTTCAGTAAGCACAACAGAGTTGCGTTGCAGAGAGGTGAAAAAAGGTGCGTGGCCTCGGAACGCCTCTCTGCAACTCAGCTCTGTGGTCCTAACTGTAGGTACCTGGGGGGCTAGTTGGGCCCAGGGACCCTCAGGATTCAAGGGGACTTAATCCCGCAACTTAAAACGCGCCATGGGGCACGTTTGCACACATGTCACCTCAGGCCCCCTCCCTTCACCACTGTGCAAACGCGCACTGGCTCTGGTTAGTCAGGAGTCAGTTACCACCAGTACCCGTCTGAAAAAGTTGTGGGCACAGGATGATTTTGCAACAAGGCCTCTTTCTGCTCCTCTGTTGGTTCTTTCTGCACATCTTTTGCTTCTTTCTGTGCGTTTTTCTTCTTTCTTCACATGTCCTACCTCTGTTGGCATAGTTAGAAACTAGCATTTAAAAAACCTTTGAAATTCACTTAAAAAATCATAGGTTTCAGGCACGTTATAGTTAGAAATTAGCATTTAAAAAACCTTTGAAATTCACTGAAAAAACCATAGGTTTCAGGCACGTTATAGTTAGAAATTAGCATTTAAAAAACCTTTGAAATTCACTGAAAAACCATAGGTTTCAGGCACGTTATAGTTAGAAATTAGCATTTAAAAAACCTTTGAAATTCACTGAAAAAACCATAGGTTTCAGACACGTTATAGTTAGAAATTAGCATTTAAAAAACCTTTGAAATTCACTGAAAAAACCATAGGTTTTAGGGACAGTTATAGTTAGTTGGACATTGCACTCGTACAAAACCCGTGAAATTCCCCTGTTATAGTTAGTTCAGCTAACTATAACTCGCGCCGCATAATGCACTGCTGATGACGTCACATATTACATCACTCATGACATGGTCAGTGACATCACTGATGACATCACTGATGACATCTCAAATGACATCACTGATGACATCATCCATGTGATAATTTCATGCATCTTCTCACACCCTAATATAACTTTTGATACACCCACTCTAAATTACAGACTGCCATTCTCAAAACCATAGACACTCCAACACCAAAAACTACATACCCACTCACTGATTCTTAGGTCTACACACACATCCACTCACTCACCTGTACAGTCACTCATACTTACAGTCACTCAGTACAGGACTATCATATGCACTCATACACCTATAAAAACACTCACACACCGCCACTCATCCATAGAGGTACTCACACACCTAGTCAGTCATGCAAAAAATTAATCACACACCCATTTACTCACCTATACAGTTATACACACACCAGCTCACTTACTCATACAAATACTAGCACATTCTTACGCTCTTATACAATAACTGATACAAGCACACACGCATCCATACAGCCACTCTCACAATAACACACTCTCACTTATAGCCATTTAAATACTCTAACACACATATATACTGCTTTTTACATATGTAGTTACTTGCACATGTATCACTGAGATATACATTCACTCACTAACACACCCATACACACACTCACCCACCCAAGCAGTCCATCACAGATGCACTCTTGAAATCATGCACCCAGTTAATCACCCACTCACACATCTATGTATAGAGTCACACACACCCCACCCACACAAACACTCAGGCAGCCATACAGATACTCAGAGAACCAATCAATAACCCATATAGACACTCATGTAGCTATTCGCAAATCCATGCATCCACTTACACACCAACAAACAGACGGATACAGACATTCACACAGTTTAGTCACTAACCCATGCATTCAGTAAGATATGTTTAATCACTCACTTGTAGAGTCAGTCACTCACGTACTAAATCATCCATTCAGACACTTATACACCCACTCATTCTTCAATACGCCTTTCCCTATATATAAAACATATTTAAACTTTACAGAAACACACAGTCACTGGATGATGTCATGAGTGATGTCACTGACCATGTCATGAGTGATGTAATATGTGACGTCATCAGCAGTGCATTGCGGGGGCGCGAGTTATAGTTAGCTGAACTAACTATAACAGGGGAAGAGTGTGTGTGTGTGTGTGTGTGTGTGTGTGTGTGTGTGTGTGTGTGTGTGTGTGTGTGTGTGTGTGTGTGTGTGTGTGTGTGTGTGTGTGTGTGTGTGTGTGTGTGTGTGTGTGTGTGTGTGTGTGTGTGTGTGTGTGTGTGTGTGTGTGTGTGTGTGTGTGTGTGTGTGTGTGTGTGTGTGTTGTGTGTGTGTGTGTGTGTGTGTGTGTGTGTGTGTGTGTGTGTGTGTGTGTGTGTGTGTGTGTGTGTGTGTGTGTGTGTGTGTGTGTGTGTGTGTGTGTGTGTGTGTGTGTGTGTGTGTGTGTGTGTGTGTGTGTGTGTGTGTGTGTGTGTGTGTGTGTGTGTGTGTGTGTGTGTGTGTGTGTGTGTGTGTGTGTGTGTGTGTGTGTGTGTGTGTGTGTGTGTGTGTGTGTGTGTGTGTGTGTGTCGGAAGTGTTTTACACTTGTGGGCCCGAACATACACGGGGATTATTCAGTGCTTATCACTTTGATGAGTATACCCCTGGAAGAGAATGTGCCGTTACAAGCACACTAACTTTTTGGAATGGTAAACAAGAGGTATTTCGACAACAAACAGCAAAAAGGCAAGACCTAAGAGTTCATCAATAAAACTATACAGCAAAATATGAATTTTTCTAAACTAGATTGTTCACTTGTCTTCATACCAACATGCTTAGTTATTCATACCCAAATTCCACTTGGATATGGAAAGCAATAGTAATCATTGTACAAATGATCCTCGTAGCGTAAGCACAAATGATGTTGAGGTAATTGCTTATTGAGTGTAGTAATAATTTCTGGACATTTGCACAATCGCTAATTTTGTGTGCTAATTCAGATATAGGATGTTGTGAGTAGATTAAAGAGTTAGGATCAAATATATCTTACATCAGTTTTTCAGGTAGGTGGCCTAGACTGGACTAAATTAAATCAAAACATGGGACACGTTTACTGTGCATTATTAACTGGTTGTGCGAGTTTGTGGCACTATTCTGTATTTACATTTATATCCGTAGATGGTGATGGCAAGGATGGGTCTTCAGCCGGGTGAGAATTTTGACAGTTCTGCTGCGAAGTTACGTTTTTTCCGCACTTGTGACTGATTTTGCAGGCACCATTTTATTGTAGGAATTACTTCAGGTGTAATGTAGGCAATGCTGATATTATGGAAATTAGTGGTTAACTCTAGATCCTTAAATAAGAACAACCGCACTAGAGTCCCCACCACTATTACTTCCTCAGATTCCAAACCACAACTTAAATGCATGCTTCTCAACTGCAGATCAACAGTACGACATGCTGCAGACATTGCTGCCCTCATCCTTGCGCATGATCCAGACATTTTAGTGCTGATGGAAACCTGGCTTAAAGATTCATCTGTACCGATAATCGACATTCTTGTGCCCCTTAACTATGACATCATCAGGCTTGATAGACCGAGTGGGCTAGGGGGAGGCATCACGTGTATACATCGTAGCAATTTATCAGTTTGACAACTACAATCTGATTCCCTATCGTCATGCGAATACCTGTGCTTCGAGGTCTCATGAAACAACAAACAAGCATGCAAATTCCATGCGCTCTACCACCCTCCACAAGACACTCTCCCTTTCTTAGAACAGATCATGGAAACCATCTCTACGAACGTGGAGTATCACGGCACCCAGATCTTCCTTGGAGACTTTTACCCCCATTGGAATGACCTGAATGACTCGTCAGTCAATAGCCTCAAATCCTTTTTATTAGACCTCAACCTCACTTAAATGTGTGATAGCCCTACTAACATCAAGGGAGCTACCTTAGATCTGGTCATTGGCAAGATCAACTCCATTCAACGTGAATCTATCTCCTTCCTCGTCTCAGAATCGGTGAGAACCATTAAAGCTCAGCCGAAGAAACCTGGACATTGGCAAAGAAGTCTAAGAAACATTAACTTATATGATCTGACTTCCCGCACTGATAACATCCTGCCTCCTCCTTTGGACTTGTCTGATGTCGGTGACCTTACAGACCACTATGATCGCTCCATGACTAACATATTAGATTCAATGGCAACCCTACAGCTAAAAAGAATGCCCTCCAAAACTTGGTATAATGGGAGCCTAAATACTGAAAGAAGAAACCTGAGACGAACAGAACGTTTGTGGCGATCCTCTCCTCCCTTGACCATCTCACTCAGCTGAGATCTCTGAGAAATTCATATAACAAAGGCATCAGATGCTCTAAAGCTAGTTACTTCAGAAAACAACAAGAGCAAGCCAAAAACTGACTGAAAAAATTGTTTGAACTCATCAAGCTTCAATCTATCAGCCAACCTAAACCTCCCTCCTTGGAACTCTGTCAGCAGCCTAACTGTGAGCAGTTTGCAGCCTTCTTCCGTGATAAGTCAACAAAGATCGAAATGGAACTATGGGCCGCCTTGGAGAATCTACCTTCCACCTATAAACCCTCTGGGTTGGGTGTCCCCCCTCATATTCTGGTTCTCCCTCCCAAAAACAATGCTTCCTGGAGCCTATTCAAAACTGTGGATGCGAGCACCATTCGCAAAACTCTGGCTACACTGAAACCTTCCAAACACTTTAGCATACCACCGAACCTCTTCATTGAGATCAGATTATCCTTACTCCCTCTCTGGACTAAGATAGTTAACGCCTCTCTGCTTCAAGGTTCGATCCCGGATTGCCTAAAGTCGGTGCAGGTCACCACCATCCTTAAAAAACCGGCCGCAGACCATACTAACCTCCACAATCTTCATCCAATCTCCACCATTCCAACTCTGGCACAGCTCCTCAAGAAATGTGTACACACTCAGCTATGTAGCCACATTGAACAATTCCAACTGCTGGACCAATTCCAATCAGGATTCCGTCAGGCTCAAAGCACGGAATCCGCTCTTACCAACATAGTGGATGATGCCTTACGAATGCTGGACCAAAATGAGTCGTGCCTTCTGCTCCTCCTCGACCTTTCGGCCACTTTTAATACGGTCAAACATGATACCCATATTGATCTACTGAAGCATAGGATTGGGCTATCAGGGACTGTGCTAAACTGGTTTTTATCATTCCTACACAATAGAACCCAAAGACTCAAGATTAATCAGTCTCTGTCTAACCCTTCTCCATTCACTCTAGGGGTCCCACAGGGGTCCACACTTTCACCCACTCTCTTCAATCAGTTCATGGAGCCTCTAACGAAAATCCTGAAATTGTGCAACATCCACTATCACATGTTTGCGGATGACACTCAACTGTACCTGAAAGTCTCCTCCCCAGAGGACATCAGGTCTCTCAACTCAGTACTTCAGGAAACGCAAAGTTGGCTGACATTCAATCACCTAAAATTAAATGCTCTCAAAACAGAATCCCTCCTCATCGCCCCAGATAAACAGTCCCCAGACATTGCAAAATGGTTGCATCAACTTACTGCACTCCAAACAACATTGATTCGACGAGCTCTCTAAGAATAATGCTGGATAAGCGTATGAACATGCAGAAGCACATTAGTGCTCTCACCAAAGGAGCGAACTTCCAATTGAGCATCCTAAGGAAAATAAAACTGCTCCTCCCCCATAACGACCTCAAGATCGCGGTGCAAGCACTAGTGATCTCTAAACTGGATTATGGTAGAGCAACCCTACGTGGACTTCGTAGATCGAAGACGGCACCACTTAAGGCCTCTCTCAATTCCGCTGCAAGGCTCATTACAGACTCAAAACGTTATCACATCACACCTGAGTTGAAATCATTAAATTGGCACCCTTATGAGGCAAGGATTCATCTAAAAATTGCATGCATGACCTACAAAGCTTTACATTTCAACAACCCATTATATCTTGCACAAATACTTGAGCTCTCTGGGGGCTCTAGATCCTCTAGGGGCTCCACTACTTTACTAATCAAGCCACAGAAATTCCATAAAAAGAAAACCTACAATCGAGCATTCTCGGGTATTGCACCAAGAATTTGGAACTCCCTGCCACCTGAAATAAGACTGAATAATTCCACTGCTTCCTTCAAAAGGGAAGTTAAAGAGATTCTGATGAAGAAATTTCTGGGCTAGATCCCCAGTTCACCCTAGGTCTCACTATCTTACTCTTGTCTTTATTGAACCGTTATGACTGCTATGATATGTTTTGGCCTTTTCTTGTCCGGTGTGCTATTGTTTACATTTCTTGTACCTTCGTAACTGCCAATCTGTAAAGCGCTCTGATACCCCCTGTGGTCTTGTTCGCGCTATACAAAACTCTTTAAATAAATAAATAAAAAATAGTGCGAATATATTATCGTGAGGAAGGCGGCAGAGGGCTTTCAAAATACACTTAAAGTGCAGTTACCTGATCTGTGTGGGTTTAAAAGGGATAAGATGCCTATCACTATCGCCCCCACATTTCTAATCAACTCCAGTTTTTATACAACTATCACAACTATTTTCTTGGTCAACCTGAGATGTATGCATGAGTGATTAGGAAATGTTTAAGTATAAAAACAAGAGAAGAATCATATTGTCGAAATGCGTTGCTTTATAACGTGGTTTTAATGATTTTTATTTTTGTAATAAAAATATAGATTATTGACAATGGTTATTTAATTCATGTGGTCAGTGCCGATAACATTGCTAAAACTAAAATAAATTCGGAAATAGTAACGGATGATTTCATTAATGAAAGAGGACACCCATGAATTTAAAAAGCAGGAGAGTACCAGAGTTTTTGGAGTATATTGTGATAGTCGGTTCTCTTGCGTGTTAAATTCTGGATAATGTACTGCCTTAACTTTTCACACTTACCAGAGGCAAACAACCCAGGGTTTCTAATCTGATTGGAGTCGACCAGTCTTTATTTACAGTCCGTGATTTCTCAGTGAGCATTTATGTTTCGGACCACAGTATTCTCCAAGTCTGAAGTTTTGTTTAAAGACAATTTCCCCTCCAAGATGTTAAAATCATGAATGAGTGAAAGTCTGTGTAAATCAATCTTTGGGGTTTTAGGTAGTTTCATTTATTTGCTGCTAAAGCGGTGTCTCCCAGAATCTCCCTGCTATTTGGTCTATGTTTCTTAGTATTATATTATAATGTATCATTTTAGTAATTTGTAAAGCAAACATGACCCAAAGGGTTCTTGATGTTAAAGCCATAACTGTAGATCCTCGAGGCAAACATTAGTTTGCAAATAACTGGGTATTAAAAGCTTTCCTGAAAGCAAATAGGAATTGGCAAAGCATTCTACAAAGAGAAGGCAAAATTGATAAACCCCCTCCACAAAGCTTAGGAGGTAATGTAGAGTTTGATGGGATAGGAGAACAACTGCATATCAGCAGTTATCCCACCTCATTTAATGGTGGGGGAACGGGCGCTGACTTCTGGGGAAGCCTGTCAGCTCTCTATCAAAGGCGGCATCATGTCTGCCACAAGGTCACTGCCCTTCATGCATTGGGAGGTCCACCTAAGGGTAGCCACCCCCATGCTAATTTCCCCCGTCTCGGTCTGCCATATTAGGAGAAAACTCCCTCAGCATCAAGGCCATTGCTTTTTTTGTTTTTCACACACCCGTTACCACTTTGGACTTTAGTACTACTTCTGGCGAAAATGCAACTGCCACGCTGGTGGGAGTGCTTTTGCCAGAAAAATCGGACACGTGCTCAACTAAAAAATAGAGCAGGTGGTCTGCCGCGTGGTAAGAGGTGAGGCCTCTGTTTCAGCCAAAGGCATTGGCAGACAGCCTGCTGAGGTCTAAATGACCGCAAAGTCTTTTCAACTGAGGTACAGCAAACATCCTGCACTGCACTGTAACTATGGAAAAATGCATATGGTTTTAATTTCACCAGCAGGAATGAAAGACTGGTGTGGTTGAATGCCTGGTGGCAATACATGAAGTGAATCTGTTGCTGCTTTGCCGCTGGTGCTGAAGGAGGGAGGGGCTTGACACACATGGTCATATTTCCTCAGATCACATCCCAACCACATTCTAAGCAAACCTAAGCTTACTAACCAGTGGGCCAGGCATACCCAAATAAAGAACACTGCCACAATCAAGCCATGGTGAGATGAAGACTTCGGTAAATCGATCATGAAAGTTAGAAGGGGAAAAGGGAGAATTTTCTTCAGGTTGCTCCACTTGTATTTGGTCTCTCAGAGTGTACTGCTGGCAGGTGGTGTTTCTGGGGGGAAGCAGAGCGGATACAGTGGACTATACCAAATCTTTGGCATCTTTGATTCAAAGCTATAGAACGTGGAAGTGGAGGACATTTGAGTCACTGTCCTAAATGTTACACAAGAATTTAGAGATGCATTATTTGACTAGTAATTCAGGTAATCTACCCAGTACTCCTATATCCCTGCTCTCATAATACAAAACCGTGGGCATTTGCTACCTAGAGCTCAACTAAAATGGCTTATTAAAAGCTGCTAAACCAAAGCTCTGCAGGACTGAAAGCACAGTTGTGCACATGCAGTATGAGATCATCCCTCTGCTCGGAGATAATACTGTCTTCCATTTTTTTTTCGTCTCTTCTGGAATGGCTTCTCTTATGCTGAGCATATTTGTCCCAGATGTCCCCACCCCAGCCTCTTTTCTTAGCTTGCGTCTTTTTCCCATTCCATGAGCTAAGCCATCCTATGCCACATCACTTTAAGTTCAAACAACATGTGTTGAGGCACTAGCAGTTGGCAGCATACATACTACATGGAATTGCCAGAGGAACAGACGTGGTAGTGGTAACCTGCATTCTATCTGCAACAATCGTGGCCAGGTTTCTGAAGAAATGGCTTTTGATTGTGCACAGGAAATAGAACAGTAGCTTGGGGGAGATGGTGGATTTAGAAACTGAAGACAAGAAGTTAAGAAGTAATTATAGGGGCTTGATAAGCTAGGGGCTAGATTAACTGGTGTGGTACATTGCCTATTTACAGCCAATTTGGAAGACAGGGATCACATCCAGGAGTCCTTATCCTCTAAAGTAGGAGACTGCTGTCCAGGGTAAAAGCAACAGGTGATAGAAACTCCGGAAGGGCGAAACATCTAGTCACATGCAAAATCAACGTGAAGTTTAAACCAGCTCGTCGGCTGATGATCTACAGCCAAACAAAAATGTAATCCACCTTTATATGATCTGCATTTAATGAACAAATTAAGGATTTTGGGCCATATGTATGAAGGCAATTTTGCGATCGCAAACGCCGAAATTCGCAGAATTTCGGCGTTTGTGATCGCAAAATTGCAGTGTCCAATGTATGACACAAAACACCCTCGCAAAATAAGGAATCGCAAATTTTGCGATTCCCTATTTTGCGATTGCATTTAAGGAATCGCAAATTGCGATTCCTTAAATGCAATGTAAGAAGCACAGAAAAAGTGCAATTTGGACTTAAGGAATTGCAAATTAACACCAACTTCAAGTTGGTGGTAATTTGCGATTTCTTTGAAAAATGCACTTTTTTGCATTTTTCAAAGTGCCATGTGACTCACATACATGCCCTCACATACATGCCCTTAGGGCATGTATGTGCGCCACATCTGCACCCATGCTCATTTCAGGGGTGCAACAGGGTGTCCTTTTGACACCCTGGCACCCTTGAAATTGCATTGCAATTTGCGATTCTCTAATTGGGAATCGCAAATTGAGAATGTCTTCCCATTCATTCCTATGGGCCTCTAGGCCCATAGGAATGAATGGGAGGTATTCCTTAATTGCGAATCGCAATTTGAGATTCGCAATTAAGGAATATGTAGGATTCGCAAAATTTATTGCAAATCCTACATACATAGCATTTGCGATTCTCAAATAGCGATTCTCTAAAATCGCTATTTGAGAAGCACAAATGTATCCTTTGATACATATGCCCCTTTGTCACTAGATTTTTCTGTTACTGGTATCTAATCCAGAACAATGAAAAATCTATGAAAGCTGATGGCAGTGTTATGCTTTAGCATCAACCCATTTTGATCGGTATAAATCAGCTGTGGTGGGGCGTGGCTAGCCGGGGCAACATGGCGGACGCGTGTTAGACTCGCTCCGCCACATTTCCCCATAATCCGCTAAAATTATAGGCTCACCGGTGTGTCTTGGAGTGGGATCCTACTGCGCAAGACTTTGTGCACCCCCGGAGAGGGTGGCAACGCGGCCCGAGCCTGGCCGCCTGTGAGTGTGAGACTCCGAGTTGTCGGCTCCGGAGTGGGGCCGGAAGAGGTGCCGATCGAGTGGCGAGCAGATGAAGAGGACTGCCGCTCGCGGTGTTGCTGGCAGGAATCGGGAAGCTGGACTCCCGGAGCATCGGTGCCACGGCCGTTGTGACCAGAGTGGGGAGGCCAGTGTGCCGTGACGAGCGACGCAGTGAGCGGAGGGCAAAGCTCTGGCCTGGGCGGAAGGAGAATCGTGATCGCCGCCACACAGGAATTAGTGGGGGGTCTCTGCCGGTGAGCGGATGGTGGAGAGGAGCCCTCCCTGCCCCCGAGAGACCGCACGTCTGTGAAGTGAGGCACGGCGGCCGCCGCGAGTGCAGTGACGCCTGTGAAGGCCTGGGAGGATTGGAGCTCGGAGTGCGAGTGACAGGGAGCGAGCGGAGCTGCACGCGGCAGGCGGCTGCCACTTGAGAGGTGAGCTGAGGGAAGTGGCAGTGGTGGCATCCTGGGGAGAGGAAGGGACAAGACCGCTGTAGAGCGGGGGCAGTAAAGCTCTGTGGTGCGCTGCTGGAGGGGTGCGGCCTGCGGTGAGCACTGCTTCCAATCGGATGTGGTTGGAAGCTAAGCCTCTGCGGTGAGAGAGGTGGACCGCACCAGGCTGGACACGTTGTATGCAGCCCTGCAGGATTGGAGGTGTGCTGACATCGCCTGATGGGCAGTGGGCTCTGGAGTCTTCTGGATAAGTGTTCTCTGGGGGAGACTGAACATTGAACACTGCAGCTCGGCTTCCAGTTGCACGATACAGTCGATACTGCAGGCAAACAGATGTGGCCGAGAGTGGTGAGTTGACCCTCGCTTATGGCGGGACCCCCCAGCTGAGCAACGGCGGTTGTACTAAGGCATCATAGATATCACTGGCTGTACCAAGAGATTACAGGAGGCAGTTGATGAGCGGTGCATCTGTGCGAAACCCCCCATTGACCGCCCAGTATGCTAAAAGGCATGGATGGCCACCTGTGCTGAACATGTAAATGGGAGGTTGGGCTCTTGAGATTTTGGTGGCGCAAACGCACATCTGATTTTTGGGATATTGACTTATACCACTGCATTCGGCCACAGTGGCTGGTCCGGAGGGGTGCAGAGCAACAGTTGGGAAGTATTAGGACACTCGCCTGAAGGGATGGGACACACTAAGGGCACTGGCTCGAGGGCCTCTTCACAAGTTGGGGGACCGTGGATTCAACTGGTGCGCATTCCACGTCGCAGCAGGAATTACCTGAAGACAGGTTGGATGTCATTCTGAATGCCATAGAGAGGTCTAGAGAATCGCTAGAATCTAAAATTGATAAGGTGGCAGGGGACCTCACGTTATTACATGCGGGCCATCGGAAGTTGAAGGACCGAGTCGCCACTGTGGAACAGGACATCACTGATCTCAAGCCGGCCGCAGACTTCATAGAGAAACAACAAAATGCACATGAGGCTAGGATATGTTAACTTTAGGATCGAGTGGAAGACCCGGAGGACCGCTCTAGAAGGAACAATGTTCGCTTGATTGGCCTGCCGGAAGGAGCGGAGGGCCAAGACGCAGTTGCTTTTATGGAACAATGGCTTAAGGATATTGTGCCCTCCTCCTCACTGTCCTCATTCTTTACTATAGAGCGGACGCACCGTATCCCTGCTAGAAAGCCAGCGCCTGGAGCCGGGGCACGTCCACTCATATTTAAAATGCTGCACTTTAGGGATAGAGACATGATCCTGCAGGAAATAAGGAAACTCTCAGATGTTAAGTTCGAGAACGCCCTTTTTTTCCCCCTGGATTATACCATAAGAGTGCAGCGACAGCGGAGATCCTTCTTACAAGTCAAACAGAAGCTTCGCCAATTGGATATTTCCTACTCGCTGTTGTATCAGATGCGGCTCCGTATAATTTCTGATGGTAAAGCGAGATTCTTTGATACTCCACAGGACACGTGGGATTGGCTGGAAACCACGGGCCGGTTCGCAGGTCCTCGTCGGTCAGGCATACCGGGTGGCAGGAATGGTGCGGCCACAGTGCCTAGGAATCGCGGTCGGCGAGGACGGATACGATCTCCCACTCTCTTATCTGCACCGGATCTGGACCAGATCAGAAAGGAAAGGCAGGCGGCGGTACGAGTAGCAGAATGCACAGCGGTGGCTTCAGAAGTAGTCCGTAAAGAAGGGACACCAAATCACACTTCGGAAGATGGAGGCTCGTCACTGGCTGGCCCATCGGACATCGCATCACTGCGGCTGCCAGACGTAACGCCACAGACTGCTGACGGCATTATATGATTTTTTTTTTTTTGTAAACAGACTTTATTCAGAAGATTGCAAGTACACAAAGTAGCCAGCGGCATTAGAGCACTTAGCGTGTGACTAGTAACAGATACAAATATCAATAAACATGAATGTTGGGCGCATAGTTCCTGGTGCAGATTCCGCCAGATGAAGTCCATACGGAAGTCGTAATCAAGTACATTGTTCAGGTTCGAGTTCTCAGGGAAGCTATGCGCTGCGTCGGTAGGATTATAAGATCGGCATCTCAATAACTTGTCCCAGATCGAACTCAAATAGATCATAACAGCAACACCCAATAAAATAACCCCCCTTTCCCTTCCCCTCCCACCTATGCAACTCCCTCCACCCCCCAGGCATGTCGCTCAGTCGGCAGTAGTTTCGTGGAGGATCATACCCATCCGTGTAGGACCACAGGTACAGTAATTCCAATAGGGAGACATCAATCACTGGTAGGCCGCCATTTACTATATGGTTGCATTCCTCCCATAGGGCGCCACCCAGTAGGGCATCATTTTAGTCCTCTCACACAGGTCCACTCACTCAGTGTGCGGTTCAGTATTATCTGCCGGGTGCTTGAGCAGTCCAACCAGTGTCTCCCACGCTCTCGCCGCCTCCAACATTTTTTCATTGTCTAGCCTCTGAGCCATTTGCAGTCTAAGAATCCCCTCACAATCTGCCCATTTCGTGAATTCCCTCCGCCACCTCAGGATACTAGGAGCACTGGTCGCCTTCCAGTGGCTGGTAATTTCTCGTTTAGCCAGGACTAACCCCAGGTCTATAAACTTACTGGTAACTTTATTCCGGGCAGTATGAGGAAACCAGTGTAGCAGGCAATAACCCGGAGTCAATGTGTTGTCTCTTTCCGTTATGTCGCCCAGTGTAGACAGTATCCCCCTCCAGTACCCCCCAACAGTGGGCACTCCCAAACCATATGTAAAAATTCGGCGTTGTCTAGTTTACATCGCGGACATACTGATCGGGCCCCAAAATACTCATTAATCTTGTGCGGAGTGAGATATGCTCTGTGGAGGACATAAAACTGGATTAGCTGGAACCGCGCGTTTCTAGAACATTTCCATGCTCTCTCTACTAGTGCCTCCCACGCCTTCTCATCCAGAGGCGTCCCTAGGTCTGTTTCCCATTTAACCCTCAGGCTCTCTAAGGGCCTCCTCATCTCCTGCGTGAGCCGCCTATAGAGGCAAGTGACTGCTTTGATCGTCCCAGCCGCTGATACTACATATTGGCATGGCAGCGAAACCGGGGGTTCCACCATTCCCTTTTTCCAATGTTTACGGATGGCTGTCGTCAGCGAGGCATGTAACAGAAAGTCCCTTCCAGGAAGCCCATGCAGTTCCGCGAGGTCATTAAAAGGTAGCAGAGTATTGTCCTCGTAGAGGTCTCCAATAGTGGAGATCCCCAACTCCTCCCAGGCCCGCAACCCCCGCCAGTCCCCCCCATGGGGTAATGCCTCACACATCAACAGCGGGATCTCAGGGGCATATGGGGGTAGCTGCTGAGCTCTCCTATTAACCCGGTTCCAGCATTGGCGCATCGCCCACAGATCTCTTGGGGCGTCTCTTTCTCTCAATGGGAGCCGTAATAATACTTGTGAGAGGTGTCTCAGACCCGGATCCGTGCCCCCTTGGGCTTCCCCATTTCGAAGCCTTCCCGCCACCCATTTCGTGAACCACTGCAGCTGCGCAGCGTGGTAGTAGGCTTCAAAATCCGGTACTGCAAAGCCCCCCTCCTGTCTAGGTCTCATCATGGTGGCGAGCGCTACTCTGCGCTCCCGGAGCCCCAGAGAAATCCCGTGATCATGGTGTTAAGTTGGGCAAAGAACTTTCGCGGGATCCATAGCGGCAACGACCCAAAATAATAGAGCAACCGCGGCAGCGTGACCATTTTTAGAAGCGCTACTCGCCCCGCCACTGATAGCGGGAGAGTCCCCCAGAATTCAAAATTACTCTTAGTGGTTCGTAGCGCTCGGCCGAGATTACCGTCCAGTAGATCAGCAGCCGTATGATAGATGCGTACTCCCAGATATGGCAGGCAGCTGCTTTCCCATTCAACGTCTAACCCATGTGGTGGGTCATTCCTTCCGCTTAAAACAGGGAATAAGCACGTCTTGCTCCAGTTGACCTTAAGGCCCGCCACCCGTCCCAGCCTGGTCAGTAGATTTCTGGCACCTTGCAGCTCATCTGTAGCGTTGGCAAGGAACATTAGCAGATCGTCTGCATATAATGCAATGAATTGGGACTGACCCACCCCATCTAGTCCCTGGTAATACCGCCCCGAGCGCGCATGCACAGCCAGGGGTTCCACCGCCAACGCGAACAGGAGGGGAGACAGCGGGCAACCCTGCCTTGTACCCCTGCCCACAGCGCAGGCCTCTGAAATCACCCCTCCCGTGCGCACACTGGCCCTGGAGTTCTTATACAGTATTGCCGTCCAGGCCACAAATCCCTCCCCGAGCCCAAAGGCCCTCAGGACTCTAAAAAGATATGGCCATTCAAGGCTATCAAAGGCTTTTTCAATGTCAACCGATAGGATGCACGCCTCGTCATTGTCTTGAATGGGAGCGTCCAGTATTCGGAGTAGGCGCCGTATATTCATGGCCGTATTCCGGGAAGGGATAAACCCGCCTGGTCTGTGTGTACAAGCGCTGCCATGTGAGTCATCAGACGACTAGCCAGAATGCGGCTCAGGATCTTATAGTCAAGGTTGAGCATGGCGAGAGGGCGGTACGCGGTGCGATCCCAGGCTGGTTTACCTGGTTTTAAGAGCGGTATGATTACTGCTTCCCTCGTGGTTACAGGCAGGCACCCATCTCGCCTCGAGCTATTGTACAAGCCCAACAAGCGAGGAGCCAAGGCATCCACATAAGTGGCGTAGAACTCGACCGGGAGTCCGTCCGTGCCAGGGGTTTTATTTCTGGCCATGTGTTTAATGGCTCCTCTGATCTCACTTATTTCTATGTCACGCCCTAGAGCCTCCGCTTCGTCTGCATCGATTTGAGGTAGTTCAATATCTTCCAAAAATCCCTCTCCTTCGAACACCATAGGGTCCAATTGGCTCTGATATAGGGTAGTATAGTACGTTAAGAACTGTGTGTTGATTTCGTGCTGCCCATAATGCACCTCGTCACCTCTCCCCTTTAATTCTAGGATCGTCGTCCCTCTGCGCCCTGGATTGGCCAGCCAAGCTAGCAACGCCCCAGATTTATCCCCCCCAGCGTGGGCCCGGATCGCATAGGCCAGATAATCAAAGCATCGCAGCCGTTCCACCTGTGAGGCTTGTGCTTCCCTGGCCTCCAACAGTTCTGCTTGCTTGTCTACCTTTTCCGGTCTATCTTTTTCAACTGCTCGGAGCCGATTTTCGGCCTCACGTACATCATTTAAAAGAACTCTCCTAACCCCCACCACCTCACCGATACACCGACCCCTTATGACAGCCTTAAAGGCATCCCACTCTATGCGGAGGTTGGCAGCCGTATTAGCATTATTCTGAAAATACTCCTCTATTGCGGTGCCTATCGTGGTGCGGAATACTTGGTCCTCTAGCACCTCCGGTCGAAGACGCCAGCTGGGTATTGTGGGCCTGGTGCGCATCCAGTTCAAGGTCACCAGCAGGGGGTTATGATCAGATATCGTCCTGGTTAAGTACTCACTCGAGGTGATCCCCACCTGTACGTCTGGGGAGCAAAGAATGGAGTCCAACCTAACATGCAGCTCGTGTAGAGCCGAAAATAAGAGTAGTCTCTTGCCATCGGATGATGAGCCCTCCAAGTGTCCGTCAGTCCCCAGTGGCTTTGCCAATTCCGCCGTGCTTCTGCGACCCTGTGTGTGGGGGCGTCAGGGAGTGGCGGGTGAGATCGGTCTAGGTTCACGTCAGCAATACTATTGAAGTCTCCCCCCAAAATTGTTGGTCCGGTGAGGGCCTGCGCCAATGTCTGCGACAACTGCGCCAAGAATGCTGGCTGCTCAACATTAGGTGCATATATACTACCTATAGTTATGTCTCGGCCATCTAGGCGCCCCATCACCACCACAAAGCTGAGTACGTGGTATAGAATATCTGCCCCCTCCAGCGGCGCTGTAGTGCTGTCCCTTCCTTCTGTGTGAGATGTGTTTCTTGTAATAGTGCAATTTGCACTCCTCTTCTAATCAGATAGGCGTGAATTTTGTGTCATCGGCTCATGGTGTGCATCCCCCTAACATTCCAGGTTATGCATTTAAAACCCACAGCGGGATCCATGATACAATCTCCAGTGCTTCTCGGCTTACCCCTCCCCTCGCGACATGCCTGGCCCCAAACCAAATACCCCCAACATTGAAAACGCCCCACCTCCCTTTCCCCAGGACAGGCCTACCCAAACAGGTACCCATCCAAACTATAGCACTCAAACAATAAGTCATGAAAGTGGCAAAACATGTCCGACTTCGGCAGACCCAGAACCCCTCCCCAGCCCCTCCCCCCACAAATATAGATCCCACAGTAGGCCCCCCTAGTGCATGTGTGTCCTTCGGCAGTTCACATTCTAAGCCACTGGCGCCAAGGGCCACCCCTCCCCCAACAGTCAAAACTCTGGACTGACTACCTGGTCTCTGGTCAACCAAACACGCCATCTGCTGTTTGTGGTGTGACTTCCGGCAGTTCAGTATCTGAGAATCCATGAGAACTACTTGAACGCGAGCTCCCGGGCCTGTCCCGGTCCGGGTCTGTGGTATTGCTGGTCGGGGTTGCCGCTCCGTGACTGATCTCCGCCACCGCCCTGTCTCGTTCTTGGCGTCTCCCATCAGGCGAGGGGGCCCCCCCGGGAGGCAAGGAAGAGGGCGACCGCTGTCGGGGTGATCCCAGGTGCTGCGGGCGTGCCTCCCTGCTGCGTCGGGCTTTTAGCCAGTCCCAAGCTTCTTGCAGAGTAAGAAAGAAATGTGCCGCCGCATCTGCGGTCACTCTCAGGCGAGCTGGGAACAGCATGGCATAAGGGAGCTGAAGTTGTCGCAATTTTCGCTTGACAGCTAGGAAGGAAGTTCTTTTTCGCTGCACTTCCCTAGTATAGTCCGGGAAGATCATCACCTTGCTGTTTCCAATTTGTAAGGATTGCTTTTCACGAGCTCGTTGCAGTAAGTAATCCTGATCTCGGTAATGGAGTAAGCGCACCACCATTGGGCGGGGCGGAGCACCAGGCTTAGGAGGCCTGGCCGGGACTCTATGGGCTCGCTCCAAGGCATAGAAGGGGGACAGGCCCTCCGGAGCCACCTCTGTCTTCAACCATGTCTCCAGATATTGGACCGCATCTGCCCCCTCCTCCCGTTCCGGCACTCCTACGATGCGCAGATTGTTTCTACGTGAGCGCCCCTCACTATCCTCAGCTCTCATTTCCAGCACTTTGACCCTGGTTACCACCTCCTCCAAGGCCTGCTTCAGTGTTTCTACCGTGTTCGGGACATCCTTCATAGTGTTCTCATTGGCAGTCACCCTCTCCTTAAGTTTGCGGTGATCATCTTTTAACAGGGTGAGATCCGTCCCTATGGCGTCTATCTTCGACTCCAGTGCTGCCCTCGAGGAGGTGATAGCCTGCATGATGTCAGCTAGGGTAGGGTCTCCAGGCGCTTCCTCCGCACGATCAGTAGGTGCCCCTTCCTCTTCGTCGGTGTGTTGTTCCCGTTCGTCCAACCTCAGGACTTCAAACCCCTTCCTCCTGGTCGTTCTTCCCATCTTGTGGCAAGTAGGGTAACAGGATAAAACAACAATCTCGTAAGTCTCAATCCCTCAGGGCAGGGTAAGGGGGGTGCCCGTCGAGAGCCTGAAAGCCGCGGCTCCGCAGATAATCGCAGTCACCCTATAGTGAATGTGGCCGCTCACTCAGTCGGTAGGCGGCGGGGAGGCCTCTCATAGACAGGCCAGTCGTGTGGTTCCATTCATGAAGGGCGTCAGGTGTTCCCCCCGGGCCACACGGGGACAAGCATCCGACACTCAGTAAGTTTGCAACCCCAACCAAGTCCAGATCACAGCTCCAGCTCTCTGTCGAGTTGCTGTAAGCAAGCAGCAGCGCAGCCTCCCTCCTTCTGCTTTTCCCTCCATGATATCTGTGTTGCAGGTCCGCTCCCTCTCAGCCACCACCCGTCCCCCAGTCCCGCGCCAGGGGGTGGTTTCCTCCCGCGCCTGCACCCCTCGTTTATCCAGTAGCAGGAGGGTTGGTGCCCCCCCCCCCTCGCTGATATGTCTGTCAGGTGCTAAGCTCAGCCGCACCCCCAGCACCGCCGCCCACGGAGGGCCCCGCCGGTGCCAAGCCGCCGCGCAGACCCAGGCTCCCAGCAATGGCCAATCTCACCGCCGCCGGCGTCCTCTCTGCTCCTCCGTCTGCGACTCCACAGCAGCCTCAGGAAACACCATGGGCACGTTATGTCATCCGCTCAGAGGCAGCAAGCTCCCGTCCAGCGCTGCAATCTCCGGGTGCTCGCGCGCTCATCAGGTCTCTCTTCCAGTCCGCGTAGTCGCCATCTTGGGGTCACCTCTCAGCACCGGGTCACTATGCCCCGCCACCGCAGCGCGTCCTGCCCCGGCCTGTATCTGCCTCACTTTCCGGTTCTTGAGCGGGTCCGGAGCTCGTCACCACCATCCGGTAGCAGCTCGCCACATCCTCAGCGGTCATCTCGTTATCTCGCGGGCGCCATCTTAGGTCGCCGCGGTCGGAACACCAGCCAAGTATGAATTTATGCTTTATTCTGCGCCGCAGTCACCTCGCCCTCCGGCAGTCGCCCCACGGCGGCACCAAGTATTCCGCCACCGCTTGAGCGGTAAGGGGCCCCCAAAGCTGGCCAGGATCAGTTGCAGTGGAGGGAGGCCACGGAGGAGCTCCGAGGTCTGCTTCCCTCTACATCGGCGTCAAGCCACGCCCCTCCCTGACGGCATTATATGATGTTAATACGCCAGCTCTGATTCTTGATTGTTGTTTTGGACTACACTCTGGCATAAGTCGGTATTGTACTCTTTATCTATTGTTTGATTTACATGGGGTGTTATTTACCTGCTAGTATGATGTGGGCAATGCAGGATACCCGGGATGTTATTCTCATTTTACACATGTTTAAATGACACAACACTAGATACACAGGGGGGATTACACAGTGGCTTGACTTCTGAAGGCCTACACCCCCTTATTTTTCCCAAATATAGGGTATTAGGTGGTAATGCAGGCTGTTCTTGTCCTGCTAAAGTTTGGGCAGTACCTTGATCCAGTTTTACATAGTCCATAGGGCATATCTGTCCCCAGATAAAATCAATAGGTATTTTAACAGAACGGATGCTTGTTGTCCACATTGTAAACTGTTAGACGCCAGACTTTTACATATGCTATGGTCATGCCCCAATCTACACAATTACTGGGCAGTGGTGATACAGCTCCTGTCCGCAAGTACTAACAGGACGCTCCCAAATACGTGGAAAACATGTATTACAGGGATATTTGCTAGGGGTATGAAGTACAGTGTCAACTCTAGATTTTTAGACCTGAGGCTGGTGGTGGCCAAGAGGCTCATCACACGCCACTGGAAAGCGGAAAACCCACCGACACTGAAAGCCTGGTTTCAATCCATGCTAAACTGGGCTAAATCTGAGGCTGCTTCCCTGCAGAGGGAAGATACTCTAGGACTACGCAAATACCCCATTGCCACTGCTTGGAATGCAATTCTAACGTCACTCCAACTGGAGATGACACCAGAAGACCCTACCGATGACTCTAATGTTGATTGATCTGACCTTCCTATGGGTCCATACTATAGCCAGCATATAGCGAGGGTGGGATTGTATATCGCAAACTATGTGTCTTAGATTACACTTCAAGAACATGCCATTAGGCTTACCATTTAATCTATTGCAGTGCAATGGCAGTTATGGACATATGCCACCCTTCTCTATTTTGGCCCATCCCATATCCCCCTTCCCCCTCCTTCCCTCACAGGTTGTTGTTATACGTTTGGGATTTAAATATTTGGCTTTTGATCTTTCACCTTGGCAAGATATCACAGATGTATGGAGGTAATAGTATAGTTTGCTTCAAGTTTATGCACATACAGGTAGACAGCCCAGGCATGTATGAGTAGTTATGTTATCAATACAGATGTTATGCGTGGGTTCCTTTATGTGTCAGATTTAATGCTGTATGTACATGAAGGTTTCAATTTTTTTGTCTGGTAAGCAGTTACGTGTACCATCTTAATTAATCAGTTTTCCTCTCACATGCAATGTATGCTGTTATTGGAAACATGCAAGTTTGTAATGCGAATATGTTTTTTGGAAAATTTAATAAACAGGTCAAACTCAAAATGAATCAGCTGTGGTAAAATTGATTGGAGTCTTATTAAATAGATTTTTCCCAAGATTTTATGGTCTAAATTCAAAATGGATAAAGGACGGCAGGAAGACATATCCAAACTGTCCGTGCCCGGTTTTGGTAGAATGGCAATAATGGCCTCTTTAGTGGTGGTGGGGGAGTGTCCTTGCTTCATATGCTACTGTATAAAATGTACTCGATTTGTCTTTCAACGTGGGATAGAAACTTCCCAGTGCTCCAACTGCACCATCATTCCACCTCCACAGCATTACATAAGCATATGTACCATCGCCAAATGTTCCATTTTCAGACTGATGGTAGTGTACTGCCTTACAGAAAGAGAACAGGGTTTGATGGTTCAGTGACTAATGCATGCACTCCGTGAGTCTGTGGTTGACTTCAATGTCACGTTTGAGTCCTGGTGTTTGCATTCAGGTTTTCATTCTTCTCAGGTTGATAGAATGAACACCACTGAATTAGTAACAATAGTCCTCTGTATTCGATGGCATGATGCCCAAACAAATAAACGTGAGGTTTACAAATATACTTTATTACACTGGGACGATTCCTCTCTGCAAAGCTCGGAAAGTGCGTCACTGTGCCCTTGAATTTTTTCCATCTTGCCCTCTTTTTTCCTCCGGTGGACTCAACTATCCAGCAAGCTTACTACGAGTATTCCATGAAATTTGGGGTATTGTTGCTATCAGAAAAGTTCTATAATGTCATGCGAACAAGCAAGTTGTATTGCTAATTTGAGTGACATCGGCTACCGCTTTCTCTTTCTGTAGCAAGCTTATGTCAATCTTGGACATCTCAGCCTGCACACAGATACCTTCCTGCCATAGTCCTATAACATATAAGAACAAGTTACTTACCTTTTGTGACCCTCTTTTGGTGGATACTCTGTCTAACCACACATTACTCACCTCTTGAATTCATTCCCTAAGGCACCAGATTGGTTCCAGAAATGTTATTTTGCAACTGTGCCTGTGCACCGGACTCCGCAGCAGTTTTGCACTGACTGTGGGACAATGCAGAGTCGTATATAAGTAAACACATCAGCAATGGTTGGATTGCTTGAATTAATCTCAAAAGGTGGGTCATTACTCGGGCCACATTCCAGTCTCTAATTGTTTTGTTCACCATGCAACCTCAGATTAGACCCTAAATGCAAATCTGCTTTGACCTGCTCCAATAGGAACAGTTCAGCCATAGCCTGGCAAGGAAGGCCCTCTCTGAACCTGTACACAAGCGCAAGACTGGTTTTGCCATGATTGAGGCTTGTCAGTCAGGTGCAGCTTGGTTTCAGTGGCACAGTGAGCATGAGACCCACGTCTGGGCATACCCATTGCACCTATGGCGTCGCTCTGAAGCAAACAAAACAGTAATGTGTGGAATGCTTGAATTTAATCTCAGCCAGTGGTACTCACTTAGGCAGCATCTCAATCCATCATTATTTTGCCCACCATGCCACCCTAAATTGGATTCAGTCATATATCGCACAACCCTGATGTGCAGATGTCAGTTTTCTTTTGTAGCTCCTTCTCGCCCACAGACACAGATCAACCATGACAGCTCATAAACATGACAGTGTGAAAAAACCTAACTTGGGACCCTTTTAGAACCATAAAAGTCCACTCTACAGAATGGGAGGACGGTAAGGAATTTGTGGTTAGATAAGACTATTCACAAGAAAGAGTTACCAGTGGACAGTAACCTGCTCTGATGAATCCTTCTAACTGCAGATTCCTCAAATTTTGAATAGATACCAAAGTGGTGCCTTCCCAATGGAGGAGGGTCTGAGGAATAGAGTTGCACCAAGAAGTCCTGCAGAACTGAGTAGAAGAAATGGCCCCCTCTATGTGGGCTTGAGCGTCGAGACAGTAACTCTGGCAAAGGTGTGGACGGACACCCATATGGCAGCCTGGGGACTTCAATGGGGAGTACTTCTGCCTACAGTTTGGCCTATCTCTACATTCATAGCTTTGAGACAAAACACATCTACTAAGAAGACAAACCATATAAGACATCAATCAAACTATGGTGATGATATGGTGATGATATTTTCATCATATGGAAAGGCCATAAACATCTGTTGAACATTTTTAAGAATAGATACATGAAAAAATACCATTCCAAGGTTTACAAACTTTTTCTGAAACAGAAATTTCCTTTTTAGATCTCAGAATCCCAGGTAGTGAAGGGAAACTAATAACCAGAACCTTTCAAAAACCTACTGATCACAATACCCATCTGCGATTTGACAGCTTCTATCCTAGGGCACTACTTGAAAATCTCCCATATTGCCAATTTATACACTCAAGGAGAAATTGTAGTGAAATTAATCCAGTTAATACCCAAGCAGAACAGCTTTCACTGAAGGTAAAAGAGAAAATATCCCTAGATAGTGATCAACAGAGCCAAAAAGTGTCAAATAATTGTGCGTCGTTGTTAGAAACTCACATAAAACCTAAGAATGAGAGGATTATCTATGTAACAGTTTTCCCCATTTTCTAACGATGTGCAAAAAAAATAATAAGAAAGAAGTGGTGCATATTTAACATTAAGGGCTTAATATTGGAACCACCCATTGTTTGCTTTCAAAAGAGATCGCAACCTACCTCCTGGTCCACACTATCCCTAAAATAACCTGTTCCACAAAGTCTATAATCACGAATTGTGGCTTGCCACCGGTTACGTGCCATTTGCTATGTGACTACTGTCCTCTGATCGCCCATGCCAAGGAGTTGTATTTAGGCTTGCGACATAAATGGCAAATAAGAAAACATACTAAATTGCATTAAGACTAATGCAATTTATATGATTACCTGCCCACGCCAAATAAAGTATATCGGAATGACTACACAGACTGTAAAGCACAGGATAAACAAATGTAGAAGCACCATTTGATGCCAAAGCATTATGACTAAACAGTCCGTTTTATATAAAAAGTCCAAGATGTCAATGATTTAACCTGGGTCGTACTGGAATCATTACAAAATCATTCAAACTTTCAAGGCAGACTTTCGGAGACGAAACAGAGGTGGCTATTCAAGCTAAAGACCCATCAATATACCCTTAATAATGATATACTATAGTCACTCCTGGTAAAAGAAAAATCATCAGAAGGTTGAGACACAATCTGGTACCTCCAGTAGTAATCATCATCATTTTTTTTTTTTTTTTTAACAATCATGGGATATCTAACTTGGTACAACCTTGCCGCAATCATAAATGTTTTTTAAAAAT
The DNA here is from genome assembly GCA_963921515.1 of Calotriton arnoldi. Lineage (NCBI taxonomy): Eukaryota > Metazoa > Chordata > Amphibia > Caudata > Salamandridae > Calotriton > Calotriton arnoldi. The sequence continues at coordinate 403,865 of CAWUFW010005712.1, forward strand.
ATATTTATGCACACCTCAGTATGAGTTTAGTCACAACCTTAATGTACCTCCTAGTATATCAACCCTTGAGCATATCCCCATATTTCTTATTACACATTAAAATAGCCACACAGTACTACCAGACGTTTTTTCATAAAATGAAGGAACATGGTCATTCGGTTCCCAAATACATGCAAGATAGCACCGGAACCACCTATGACATTGTTGTGGTACATGTCCAGACACAGAGACATGCTGCTGCATGATGTTGCTGCATAATGTCACAGGCTGACATCATGCACCAAGCTTGGACGTGGCCATGCAGTTTGCATGGGTGCCCGGAATAATTGCTTTTGTCCCTCTCTATAAACAGAATAAGAATGCAGTCATACACAGACCGTCAGGGACAAGTGCACTGAAGTACCTAGGTGCAAGGCTGGTGAATCCTTGCGATGCAGTAGGTATTCATGATTTTTGCATCAACTAGCAGGTCACTGTAGCAATTTTTTTGTCTTAAAAAGGAAGCCTATGTGTTGAAGAGCTTGACTATGAGAAAACCAGAGCCTTGTTCCCTTTGGGTTCAGGAACCGTAAAGACAGGGTAAGCAGACCATCCATGCTCACAATATGCATGTATGCGACTACATCTAAATGGTTGTTTGTTCGTCTACCAAACCTGAAATAAATAGTCCTGTTTGACTTTTAGCATGGGTTTGCTGTGCCCAAAGGTGATGACATGAATTTCTGGTTTTACTAACATATTCCTGTCCCAGCGTATGCAGAGATGGGACATAATATTGTGACTCTATGCTACTTATATCTTACATCGCCTATAGAAAATCATAAACGTCGGGCTCAGTGTAACCATTAAGCACATAAATGTGCCAATTACTGCATGTATGAATGCTGGCCCTACCATCTATGCCTCAAACAAATATAACAGAGGACCAATTATTTAGATTATGGTATAGTATAAACATAGGCCCCTGAGGAATGCCAAGGACACTAACGGGCAGGTAAACAAACAGGTCGACCAAAACTTCAAATTATGGATTTATGGGATAATATTTCCTGCAAGTAGTCACCACTAGTTTTTTTTAACCCTACAGTGGATAGTGCGAACTGGCATACAATAAACTACCTATAATCCTAACCACAGGTAATTTTAATGCAACTTACACTCATCCTTTCATTTAAAACAAATACCTCAGTCAGCAAGATTCTACACTGAGCACCTTTTTCGGAATGTCACACCTGTTGATTGAAAGCCTGGCAGATGTCCAGCCGAGCACATCTTGCCAGAGCGGTACTGGCAGCCATGTTTGGTGGAACGAGCAAGAAAGCCCTCAGGGGGCTCATTCTTGGCCAGACCATAACACATTTTATGCATAGGGCAATCCATCTGGGCAATGTTCGTTTTTGAGCTAACTTTCTTCCTTGGCACTGGCAAATCCAACAAAAAGCTGGTCATTCACCCAGTACTTCTTAGTCCGATCCATTTAAAAACAAAAAGAAATGTTTGGAACCAACCAATAAAGCCTCTACTCCTCTCTAGAGAGATGTTGCAGGAAGCCTGAATGACTGCGGCAAAAGGAAGGCTGATACCATTTTTATAGTAAAGCTGCAGAGTCCTGAGCCCCAATTTTCAGAGAAAAGGGTGGTATTTAGTGGCTGGACTGACAACACCTGCATCTCTCGGACAAGGAGCACAGAAATAACCACAATGAGAAAAACTGTCTTAATTGTCAGTAATCCCAGGGATCAACTATGCATAGGCTGAAAAGGCGTGCACATTAAAGACAGGAGGATCAAGTTAAGGTCCCATTGTGGTACAATAAAGGGCGCAGAAGGAAACATATGTGAGCACTTTCAAAAACTGCATCACAACCGGTGATTAAAACCCTGTATGGTCAAGCAAATGTAGAAAGGATGAATGAGCTGACAACCTGTAACAATACCCACAGCCGTGCTGTGTTAGTGACAAAACAAACATCAGATAGCTTGGTCTGAACATTATTAGCCTGATGGTACTCGTACTAGGCCACAAAAGCCACCCAAAGACCGGAGTAAATAGTCATGGTAGTCAGAGAAAGATCCACCACTTCTGTGGACAAATCAAACCCTTTAATTTGGTTCCAATCAATCTCCATGCATTGTGGTGCAAGTAGTGGACGTGTCGGTGAAAAAACCTGTCCTAATGTTGAGATAGATGGTCCTCCCTAAGAGACAAACGCTCAGGCTCAATAGGTCAGAGTACCACACTATCAGGGTGAGTTGGGCTCGGTCCCTCCCGACTGTCTTCAGTCGGTCCCTCCTGATTGTCCTCATAACTCTGGTCAGAAGTGGCAGTGATAGAAAGGCATACTGGATACCACAACACCACTATAGGCTTCATCCAGGTCCCAGGGAGCCTTTAGGTGGAAACTCCAGCATGCAGTAGTTGTTACACTGCACATTCTTGGTAGGAGTGAAAAGATCTACCCAAAGCATACATCTCTAAGCAAAGATACCTTGCACAACCTACGGGTACTAGTGGCATTTATGGTCTGCAAGATGACACCTACTGAATTTGGCATGCTCACTAAATGACAACGTGGACAAATGATTGGCTGTCACGGAGGTCCCTTGGAGGTTGAGCCACGTAAGAGACTCAGCTCCTTTTAGCACAATGTCCTCGATCCCACACTGACCTGCTTGTTGCAGTGCCACATGGAGGTTGTTTTTCCATCATTATCTGAACTGGCTTCACTTTCATGGAGGTGAAAAAGGTGTACAGGGCCAATCGAATGGCACGTAATTCCAGAAGATGGCACGGTGCCTTTTATCCACCAGCAACCAAGCATCCCTTATATCCTATCTCAACGATTTGATGGCCCCACCCTAGAGACAACGTATCAGTTGCTACTGAGAGCTTTGGATGGAGTAACGAGAATGGCCTGCCACGTCAGGCTGGCCCCTGTCAGCTACCACTGAAGGTCCCGGGCTACCTCGTCCAAGATACAGATGTTGTCCTAGAGACAAACCCAGTGCTGAGCTCACTGCAGAGGAGGTGCTGCTTTGTAAAGCATGCCTGTATGGTGCAACGAACACGGGCAATCAGTAGGGTGTACAAGACCAGGAAGCCAAGGACCATCAGAACGCTCCACACTGGAACACAGAAGTAAGCCCAAAACACCTGGATCATAATCTGAATGTCCCAGACTCGATGCAGGGGTGGAAATACAGTAGAAACCAATTAGGGAATCCTCTGCCTTGGATGCAGATACCATTTAAATTAGTTGATCGAGAAATTGAGGGAGGGCAACATAAATGGTTCTCTGCAGGTGGTTCGCAACTGGCTGCAGTGCGCTCGCTTTCAAACAGCCAGCATTTGAGGTACAGGAAGGTGTGTATTCATGTCCTGTGAAGATAGGCCTTGACTACTGCCATCATCTTCATAAACATCTGTGGCCGAGGAGTGGGGGCAAGGTGAGGCAGAAGGGTTGTAAGATAAACTGAAAGTGCTCTGACCCTTCAGTAATTGAAGGAAGCATCTGTGAGACTGCAGGACAGGCACATGAAAGTAAGTGTACCACAAGTCAAGGCAGGTTGGCAGGGTATGCCCAGTTGTGGGTTCCTTGCTCACTTTGCCACTGGATTCAAGCTAGCCTGGCTGATGAGGGGTGTTACCCCGAAACCTGTCCCAAGATGCTTGTTTCCGGTCCAGGGAAGACCTGGCTTGGCAGTTCTGGCTGGACTGTTCCCATTAGGAACAGGGTCAACACTGATTTGCATATGGCTTGGTCTGAACTGGGGTGGCAGAGTAAGCTAAAGAACGATGATGGATTCAACCCAGATCTGTGACTGGGGGTGAGTGTGAGTGTCTGAAAAGTTTCAGCGCTCCGTCCATCATCTCCGTGTGTTTGCTTTGTTCGCCCTAGGTTGGCAGGGTATGCCCAGACGTGGGTCCCTTGCTCACTTTGCCATTGGGTTCAAGCTAGCCTGGCTGATGAGGGGTGTTACCCCTAATCCGGTCCCAGGATGCTCGTTTCCAGTCCAGGGAAGACCTGGCTTGGCAGTGCGGGCTGGACTGTTCCCATTAGGAACAGGGTCAACACTGATTTGCATATGGCTTGGTCTGAACTGGGATGGCGGAGTGAGCGAAAACGATGATGGATTCAACCCAGATCTGTGACTGGGGGTGAGTGTCTGAAAAGTTTCCACGCTCCGTCCATCATCTCCTTGTGTTTGCTAGGCACTGCATAGGCCCTTTACGAATTCCTTTACCAGTGTAGTGAACTGTGGAATCATATTTTTCTGTCATGCATGGAATCTATTTTGTCTTGCTTATTTCTGTGTACGAGTTAGTGAATAAAAGCCCTCAAACCACAACCACGCTCTTCCTGTGTGCACTAAAAGAATTGAGGGAATGGAGAGTGATGTGAGAGAATAATGGGCACTGTGGTGTGAAGCAGGGCATGTGCGGGTACCGATATTTGCGATCCTATCAGAGGGCAAATTTGACAAAACAATGGAAATGAAATATCCTCATCAATTTGCATATAAGTGGGTGTCATTTTAAGAGAAAGAAAACTAACATTTGGCTATTTTGGTTTAAAAAGTCGGTAGTCTGCCAATCAAATCGGGAACGCTATTCCTCATTTCCATAACAAACCTGCACTGCGGGTGGCAGGAAAGACGACATCGAAATGTACCATTCCAAGAAGTGCTGACGCAGCACAAGGTTACCTCGACTCATCGCCCCTGGTGGCACAGCTCGCTGTCAACCAATTCGGCGAAGACTGTTTCAGGACTATACAGAGGCTGTTTAAAATAAAATTTCTATAGCGCTTACTACCCCTGAAGAGGCGTCGAAGGTTTCCATACTCCGCCATGCAGAGCCGGCCCTAAATCGGATTGACCGGGACAGCGCGCTGGGCGGAAAGCAAATTTAGTGTTTGTTGTGGGCGGGGTTGTTGCGGTGTGAGGGCAGGAGGTGTGAGGAAGATGGGAGGGCAGGGGGTTGATGGGGTGCTAACAATTACGCTGAGGTACATCAAGGGCTGATTATAAGTCTTTAGCGGGCCCCGAATGAGACCATGTGGGAAGGACAAGCTGCAGTTAACATGACATTAAATTAGGCAGCTCCCTGCTGCGCCCCTCGGAATATTGGCGCCCCGGGCCTGTGCCCAGCTCGGCCATGCCTAAGGCCGGCCATGCCCAAGGCCAGCCCTGCCGCTATGTCTTAAATGAGCAGTTTACAGACTGAAGGCACGCTACACCGTGTGCAATATCTGGGCGTTGGCCTGTGCGGCTTCTGGAAAGCGGCCCGCCGCCAGTGCCTGGACGGCCCGGTGCGAGGTTCCAGCCCGCCGCCAGTTTTCAGACCGCGTCCCCGCTGCACGGTCTACAGACCCGGGCGGGCTGCGAGGCCAGGAGCGGGAATTCTCCGACTCCATACTCCCTTTTGCGTTATATGCCTGGTCATTCCCAGCGACCAGAAGTCAAAATGGATATCCCTCATTTGTTCCCCGGCCTCGGAGCATCGATGCAAAATAAATAAAGACAACACAGTCTTAGCCACGGCCCATCAGACGCTGCCGGCTCGGCTTGGAAGGGGAGTATCGCCATAAGAGCTGCGGAGGCAGTGAGGCGAGCACAGAGCCCCCTGCCAGCAGGAAAGCGCAAGACCAACGCAATTAATGAGAAGCCGCGAAATCAATACTACGAGCTCAGGGTGGGCGGCGAGAGGAAAGGGGGAGATGGACATCGAGGAGGAGGAAGGGGAGCGCGGAGAGCTGGGGAGGGATACGGGGAGCGGCAGAGGCAGATGAGGAGAGAAGGCGGGAGGGATGAGGAGAGAAGAAAGAGGCAGTGAGGAGACGTGGAAAGTAAATGAGTTAATGGGTATAAGATAAGAAGTGGGGACGGGGTAGGAAAGAAGTTCAAGATGGAACAAAGGAATGCGGAAGCAAAGATAGATAGGGGAGAGAGTGGGGCAGAAAAGAAGAACGAGGTAAAGGAGATGTGGTAGGAGGATGGGGACATGGCAGAAAGGGCGAGGGAACGCACAGAGGAGCCAGGGAAACGTAGAGAAGAAAGGAAGAAGGATGGATGAAGTCAAAAGGAAAATGTAGGAGGAATAGTAGAGACAAGACGGACGGGAAAGGCCAAATTTAAGGGAAAGAAAGAGGGCAGAGTAGTGGAAGAAGCTAGAGAAGAGAATGGTGGGCAATAGAGGGGTAAGAGAAGCCTGAGAGTAACGGAGAGGCGTGAAAGAGCAAGAGGGAAGAAGTGGAAGGGAGTAAACGGAAACAGAGAAGGGGGTTACTGCAAATATGAGGCGGAAGACGGGGAGGGAAGGGGCAGAATTGAAAGGTAGAGAGTTAAAGGCAGAAGGGGCGTGCATGAGCAGAACAAGGAAAGGGCTATGGATGGGAGAGAGAAAAAAGTGCGAGATGATGGAGAACATAAAATAAGGAAGAATAAGCCACACTGGCAGAAGAGGCGACAGAGCACGAGAAGAATAAAGGGAAAGGAGTGAGAGCGAAGGAAGGAAGAGGTGTTGAAGGGGAGAGACTGGAGCAGGGAACGAGAGGGAACAGAGGATTGATGGAGAAAGGAAAAGGCTTAAGGAGTGGTGGAAAGTGAAAAGAGAGGGCTGACTGGGAGGACGGGAAAGAGGACACTCACCAGAGGAGGATGGTGAAGTGGTCAGACTAAGTGATCGAGAAGAGAGACTGAAGAGAAGAAAGTACACCGAAGAGAGGGAATTGAAAGACTGAAGAAGCGATGGGAAGGGGAAAGAAGGAATAGACTGAACGAGGATAGTGACAGAAGAGGAAGGCACAGGGGAGATGAGAGTGACTGGATAAGCCATAGGAGGTGGCTAGAGGAAAGTTACTACAAGTTCGATGAGAGGGTACAGAATAGAGAGGTATGAAGATAAATGGAGACTCCAGAGTTAGGGAGGGGAGAGAATTGAAGAACGGTAGCCCAGGGAACGAAGAGAGGGGAACACCCATGGGAGGGCCTGAGGGAGCGATGGAGACGAGGCAGCTATGGGCGGGAGTTGAGCGACAAAGAAGGAATTTAGGCATTGGCAGTATTGAAGCAACGAGTTAGAAGAGACAGCCATAGGGGGAGGAGTGGACTGATGGAGAAGAGGGATCCAGGGAACGCAATTAGGGGTGGTGGATAAGGGCAGCCTTTGAAGGGTTTGGTAGATGCAGCCACAGAAGGGAGTGGCTGAGAAGAGGAAGCCAGGGAAGGGACTGGTGGAGCAGGGCCAGCCAAGTAAGAGAGTGATGGAGAACAGGCGGACAGGAAAGGGAGTGGTGGAGCAGGGCCAGACAAGTAAGAGAGTGACGGAGAACAGACGGCCAGGGAAGAGAGTGGTGGAGCAGGGCCAGCCAAGTAAGAGAGTGACGGAGAACAGGCGGCCAGGGAAGGGAGTGGTGGAGCAGGGCCAGCCAAGTAAGAGAGTGATGGAGAACAGGTGGCCAGGGAAGGGAGTGGTGGAGCAGGGCCAGCCAAGTAAGAGAGTGACGGAGAACAGGCAGCCAGGAAGGTAGTGGTGGAGCAGGGCCAGCCAAGTAAGAGAGTGATGGAGAACAGGCGGCCAGGGAAGGGAGTTGTGGAGCAGGGCCAGCCAAGTAAGAGAGTGACGGAGAACAGGCAGCCAGGAAGGTAGTGGTGGAGCAGGGCCAGCCAAGTAAGAGAGTGATGGAGAACAGGCGGCCAGGTGAGGGAGTGGTGGATAAGGTGCAACCATGGAAGGGATGGGAGGCGTGGTGGATAAAATGCAGTTGGGAAGGAAAGGAGTCAGGAACGAAGCAGCCAACTCACCGGGGGGACTGGAGGCTTGACTGGGAAGGAAAGGGACCGTTGAAGGGCACAACCGTTTTACAAAATCTGGTGCAGAAACCCTAAAACCCAGTCAAACAGGGCCTGGGAAGAGAGAAGGCACTTCTGCTCACTTAGGGAGTTCTGCTGTTTTTTAACGCAGAGTCAGACATGGACAGAGAATAAGCCCGGCCGGGCACCACGAATAAAGGTGTCCCCTATTAGTGAATCAGCTAGCTAAAAAAGTGCCACATGTTCTTCAAATCAAGGCATTTTTGAACTTGTAAATACACACTGTACGGCTGTTCAGCAAGGTATGGGAGACTGCATTCATTTGTGCTTGTGGCAGGCAATATTTAGTGATATCAGGGAACTCAACGGTAAAAAATGGTCCACCGGACCATAAAAGAGGCCCATGAACAGACAAAAAAGGCCCACACACTGACTTCTCAGACCAGTCCTTTGAATACTGCCATATTACCCTATAGGGCAGTCCGACCTGTTTGCACGAGGAGGCAAGTGTGGGCGGAACTAAGGCACACACACACTGACCGGGTCCTGCCTCGATTTTCTTCCCTCGCGGTCTCTTAGGGGATAACAGGAGGGCCTTGGTTCGGTCTGCCCTCTTGTGGCCGCTGGGTAAACTATGCTAGGCTGCAGCAGACGATATTGTCTTCACAGCAATTCACTGACTCGCAAAACAGAAAACCTTCTGGCAAGAAGCCTAGTTTCGCTGCTTAGTTTGAATCACTTGCAAGAACAAAACAGTGCAGTAGGTGGAAGAACGTATGGAAACCCCGTTCTAAAACATTTTACCGTAATTACTAGCAAGTGCCTGTGTGAAAATTCAGAATCAGACGAAGAAACGGACTCGATACCGCCAGGTAACGGGATCTGCACTGTGAATTGTGCACACATTTTACGTGCCCACTTGTAATGAGGTCTTCCTCTATTCATGATTGAAGGATTCACTCTGACCTAGTCGGAATTAGCATGGGGTGACATCGCCCAGGGGAAAATTCAGTTACAGCATCTTACAGGTTTTTTTCTGAGGCACATTTTCACAGGAGCCCTGGTAGAAATGAAGGACATGGTGTGAAATAAGCGGTATCCCATTTCCTTGCATTCTTATCATTACCACCATCTTCACCTGTGCATATATTTAGTCAGATGTTCTTATGGCACCTTCTTGGTCCAATCTTCCCTCTCAAGGACAAGATGCTCATTTTCTCGACACAAACTTGGAGCTATGTCCACTAGCTCTGCAATTCACTAACAATTCAGAGTCTGTTTTGGTCCATGCCAGCAACGTAAACCCAACGTTTTGTGGGTGGCCAGGCTATTTCCTGACATCCTGTTAGTTGTAAGGTGCACATAGCAGTTTAATTGATGTGGCTGCCTGCTTTACATACTGACCCAGGACTCTGGGCGAGCAATAGTTAGACAGGTCTCCATATCTTTCTGGCCTCCTCAGTGGTCGCTATGGTCGAACAATCAAGGCCTAACTCAAGGAAGGAGGTTGAGAAACTGGTACCAGGTGCGCTGCAAAAAACTAAAACTTAAGAGAGGTCTACTACCGGTAACACGTAGTGCTTTTCAAACAGAATATATCCATACTATGCACTTAAGAATGTCAGGATAGTTGAAAAGATGACCTCTGGTAAAAACCAGGTCTCTTGCCAGTACTTCTGACAAGTTTTGAACTCATCTGGTTTTACCATACAACAGCATAACATAAGAGTGACTGCAGCTATCACCTATGAAACAGGCAGGCTCTGTGAAAACTAGCAGGGCCCTCGCACACATCATAGCAAAGGCTCATAATATTGCAAGACAGGGGATACAAAGTCAAGACCAATAGAGCAAGCTATGAAACCAAATACATTGATCCCGTAGCTCTGGTTGCAACACAGTGCCTGAGAAGTACAAATGAGGGACAGGGAATCAATGTTTCGGGAATGTTTGCAAGAGGCAAAGTTGATTTTCTTCAGTGCCATGAGGATACCTGCGTATTCCAGTACTGAACGGGACATCTAAAACTGGTCGGTATTTCAAATCCTACTCGTGGTGCCTTGAAACTCTGACAGGATACAGGGCTATTTATGGGCACTTGACAACCCCAATGGCCTGCGTCTTGAAAACTTCAATTCACAGGAAAGTTTTATCAAGTCCCCCAGGGCACCGTGGGTCGCGGCCTCTCTTGGTCACAGGTAGCCTAGGAGACCTTATCTCATCTCTGGCGGCCACCTTCTCTCATCTCTGGCGGCCACCTTCTCTCATCTCTGGCGGCCAGCATTTATTTGTGTCCATGAGTCCCTTCTGGTTCGGCAACTGTACAGCTTCATGGCACTTTGGGCTAAGAGATCTGTAGGCTCAAAATGTGGGATTTTGCTGTTTACAAATATGAGAACTCAAGCCAGACGCTAGACCTCAAAATCCCCCCATCTCCCATGCAGGTCAAATGGGGTTCACAAGGGTGTCTCCCCATGTACACATTACAAAAAGCTGGGAGTGGCGGGGTCATAAGCTCCGATTCAATACCACTACAGATGACAATGTGTCAGTAGCAGGTACCCAACCGGAGCAGAATTGCAAGGAGAGGTGAAAATGGGCACTCGCCAAGTATCACCACTTGGACGGCAAAACTGCACTTTGTTGTCCTCTCTAGCAGCCTGGTCTGTCACCGATCCTACACCATGGCCTATGTTTGGGTATTTCTGTCACCTCCAGAGGGTCCGAGGCTGATGTTCTCCTTTCAGAAGGGGGCTGAAAAGGCACCTCAGGAGAGAGTCAGCATAAGAATGGGAAGCCTGCATGAAGGATCTCATCAGGTCTCAAGGCCATCAGGACTGAGCCCAGAGGGCAGCCGGCAGCATGCTTCAGGAACGCACTTATCAAGTCTACGTCTGTCATCAAGGTGTTACATTTCTTAATACTGGCAAGAGAAGTCAAAACTCGGCGCATTCAAGAAAACCAGCTCTAAAAAATAGAGCATTGTTCGAGTTTCAAATCTGGCCAGTCTGTAAAAAGGGCTTTATGGGGTGAATAGCTTTGGTGGAATAGGATGCAGCCCAGCTGAAAATGTGAAAAACACCTCGTTTTAAGTGCATAGAACTTTCACCAGGGGTTCAAAGGGTGGGTGGGGGGTCATGACCACAGCCTGGCTTTCTGGTGGGTAGGTTCAAGGCTGCAAGCGTGTATCCCTGAAGCAGGGCTCTCTAGCTGATGAAGAGGCTTCCCCCCCATTCCCTGACAGAAGCAGACACTGGGTGTGCTCGTTCTTGCTGTTCTCCCACGCACACCAAGCTTTGCAGCATCATATGACTATTCTCTCTCTCTCTCATCCTCTCAGTCGCCCACACATACAATTTTGGATCTCCAACCTGTGAGGACCGGCTGATACTCAGAATCTTCAGTCTTCTCCATCACTGTCTGAATGAAGACATCAGAAAATCTCAAGCCTGGTAACTGTACAATAAATGAATCTGCAAGCGTCTTTTAACCCCTTGTGTGCCCCAATGGGGATGACCACCAAGATCCCAAATACAATATGTATTGGAGGCTCTGAAGCTCCAAATAAAGAGGTGCGAGGGTGGGAGGAAGGCGGGAAGATGCTGCTTAGTGGCCATTCAGCACTCGTTCAGCAAATGAAACCGGCAAAAAGACCAATGTCCTTTGTGATCATATGAAAAATGGGTACCAAGTACCAAATGAGAAGGTAGTGCTTAGACATATTGCATAAATCCACTGCAGGATCTGGATTTCCGGTAGGCATCAGAAAAAGTGAACAACGAAGAACAAAGCCTATAGGCATCAGGGAAAACACTACCATTAGAGAGGTAGTGTGATGAAGAAGAAAGATGGATATCTACAAAGGGCAACAAGAATTAGGGGAAGCTGCGTCTTCATGGAATCATGAACTGTATAAAAAGTAATGCACAGAATTACTTCCCACCATGATGATGAGCAGGAACCACAATATGCACAGGCCTCCACTGAGGGAAAAGTTAGACAAGCACCTCATTGCTTAACCAATTTCAAGCTTGTAACAAATCGGAAGCACTCTGTTGTCACCCCTCGCAAGGCTCTCCCCCGTCAACCATTCTTCCAGAAGCTAATCTTGCGTATGAAACTAAAATCATTCTTTTGTGAAAAAGGTTCTAGGCAAAATACTGCTGCTTGCACATTGAAATGATGATTTAATATTACGCCCGTCCGCGACCCGACTGTGACCAGCGCCAGGGACCCTGGTCCCCCGACCCCCTGCCGGTTCGACCCCAGCACTCTCCATGCACTCAACCCCAGACGCAACAACTGCCAGCTCTCGACGCCGAGCAACACCCATGGCCCGATCTCCTGCTGACACTGCCGCCGCACCTTCACCTACCTCTAGACCCAGGAAGCCAACCCACCAGACCCCAGCGCACACAAACCACTGAACTGCATCCTCCTCAATGTGCGCTCCCTGCACAGACACAACATAGAAATCTGGGACCTCCTCAACATGCACACGCCCAACGTCGCTTTCCTCACAGAGACCTGGACCTACGCCAGCTCCGCACCAGACATTGCAACCGCCACACCGACGGTTACAAGATCCACTTCCAGATCCAGTCCAACCCCAGAACAACGCTCCGCGGAACGCTCGCCTTCTGACCTCCTGGACCCCGCACCCCCTTCACAAACACCATTGCACCCCTCGCCTCTGCAGACTACATACTACTCGGAGACCTGAATTTCCACCAGGACAACCACCGTGATCCCAACACCACCACCCTCCTGGAGAACCTCACCAACATAGGACTGAAGCAACTCGTCTCCACCCCCACTCACACTGCAGGACACACACTCAACCCCATCTTCGCCGGAGGAAACAACATTCACTGCAGCCACTCCACGGAACTGCTCTGGACAGGCCACCACTGCATCCACTTCTCTTTTACGAAACCCACTGCACACAAGCATACGCGCCGCCTCCCACGCATAAGCTGGAAACAAAGTCCCCAAAGAACACCTCACTGCCACCCTCACCTGCCCTCCACCCCCAAGTACGACAGACGCCAACACAGCAGCAAGCAACCTCCACCAATGGATCGCCAACTGCACCAACACCCTCGCCCCCCTTCAGAACACGTGGCAACACAACCAGAAAGCCAACTGGTTCACCACGGATCTCCTAGAATCTAAACGCTCCTGCTGACCACTGGAGAAGACGTGGAGAAACAGTAAAACCCCTGAAGCACGCTCCGCCTACAAAACCGCCATCACAGCACATCTCCAACTCATCAAATCAACAAAGAAAAACTTCATCCATGACAGAATCCTCTCCAACGCCCACAACTCCAAGGAACTCTCCGCCATCCTACAGGAATTCGCCAAACCCAACAGCGAAACAACCGACCTCCCTCCCTAGACCTCTGCGACAAACTCAGCTCCTTCTTTCACCACAAGATCAAGACGCTCTACGACAACATCAACGACCAAGACCGCAGCACCGCCTCAACTCCCAACCCAAACGCCGCCACCCAACAGATCCTTCTCTCCTGGACCCCTCTCACCACAGAAGACACCTTAAAGACAATGAAGAGCATCCACTACGGAGCACCTTCTGACTACTGCCTGCTGCACATCTTCCTCAAGGCCGCCATCGCACCCGAACGAAGCCGAACGTTCAACTGCTCCCTCGAGACCACCACATTCCTCGACATCTGGAAGCATGCCAAAGTCAACCCTCTCCTAAAGAAGGCCTCCGCAGACCCGACGGACCTTAAGAACTTCAGGTCCAACTCACTGCTTTCCTTTGCAGCCAAAGTAATCGAAAAGGCCGTCAACACCCAGCTAGCTCACTTCATAGAAACCATTGACATCCTGGACGCCTCCCAATCCGGATTCCGCAGCAACCAGAGCACCGAGACTGCCCTCCTCGATGCCACTGACTATATCCGCGCCCTCCTCGACCAAGGCCACACAGCAGCCCTCATCCTCCTTGACCTATCAGCAGCCTTCAAAACCGTCTCCCACCGCACACTAGCCACCAGACTCCACGAGGCCGGCATCCAAGGAAAAGCTTTAGAATGGATACGATCCTTCCTCTCAGGCAGAACACTGAATATAAGACTCCCGCCATTCCTCTCAGAACCGACAGAGGTCAGATGTGGAGTCCCCCAAGAATCCTCCCTCAGCCCCACGCACTTCAACGTCTACATGGCCCCCCTCGCAACCATCGTCAGAAACCACGGGCTCAGCATTGTCTCCTATGCCGATGACACCCAGCTCATCCTCTCCCTCACCAAGGAACTCGATACCACGAGGCGCAACTTCCAAGAAAAGATGGAAGCCATCGCGACCTGGATGACCAACAGCTGCCTGAAGCTCAACTCAGAGAAAACAGAAGTTCTCATCCTCGGCTCCACCCTGTGTGCTTGGAACAACACCTGGTGGCCCCCCACCCTCGGAAACCCACCCACTCCAACGGACCACACACGCAACCTAGGCATCATACTGGACTCTTCACTCACCATGAATCGCCAGATCAACGCCGTATCCTCTGCATGCTTCAACACCCTCAGAGTACTGCGCAAGACGTTCAAGTGGACCCCCCCACCCCGACTCCAGGAAAAAATGTCACCCACGCACTCTTCACCAGCAAACTGGACTACCGCAATGCCCTCTATGCCGAAATCAGCAGAAAACTCCTCCGCAAATTCCAGACCGTCCAGAACACCGCAACCAGACTGGTCCTCAATATCACACGACACAACTACATCACCCAACACCTCTGCAACCTTCACTTGCTCCCCATCTAAAGAAGGGTAACGTTCAAGCTGCTCACATACTCCTACAAGGCCCTCCACAACATCGGACCACAATACCTCAATGGCCGAATCTCCTTCCACGCCCCTAAGATAAACCTTCGCTCAGCCGACCTCTCCCTGGCCACCGTCCCACGCTATCACAGGACCAGAGAAGGCGGAAGATCCTTCTCCTATCTAGCAGCCAAGTCCTGGAACGAACTCCCTCTTCACCTCCGACGGAGCCGGACACTGCACCAGTTCAGGAAGGAGCTCAAGGCCTGGCTCTTCGACTGACCCCACCGGAGCGGCCCACTTCTTCCCCCAGTGCCTTGAGACCCTCACGGGTGATTCACAAATCCTGATTGATTAGTTGAATATTACTGAATCATACATGTTTAATGTCTATGCTTCATACTTCATGGGCAGGAGTTTGGAGGAAAGTCCTAGCAATCATGCATGTATAAGTGATTAAGAATACTACTGTCAGCGATACTATAATTATTCTCTGATAGCTTGAGAGGTGCAATTTTAACTGCCACATTCTATTACAGAATCATGTCAACCAGGTGCAAAACAGGGTCTCAAGATGAGGTGTCACGGGCCATGTCTACATCAAGTGCCATTGGCAAGCATATCATTAGAGTAAAGAGGCATGGGCAGCCTGGCATACAGGAAATTTGGATGTAATCAAACAGGCCAGTGCTTTTGAAACTGGAATTGCTGAGACAGCATCATGACAGCCAAGCTGAATGAGCTCACTCCTCGGTGTGGTGCTAGGCAGCACTTACCACAACACATTTTCCAGGTTCCAGGCTCCAAAGTGAGGTCTCTGTGTTGATCTTGTGGGTGAGAGCCCCCTCCATGAGTACACGCTCTGAGCTTCCTTCCTTCACTGCTACGCGAATCGAAGTGCTGCGCAGATCCACAGACACCTGGAAAGATAAGACAGCCACCTTAAAGCAAACAACTGCCTAGCAAAGCTACTCTTATTCAAATTCAGTTGAGGAAGCACCATATATGGTAGACTAGGGGAAGGAAAGTGTTTTTAGCCAGCAGCCAAAGAGGTGGCAGGGCCTCTGGAGGCAGAGCCATGTGCTAATGGTAGCTCAATAGGACACTGTGCTGTATACAACAAGGCTGTGCCCAGAAGAACTGCTCAGATCTCAATTGGCTAAAGTGATCACTGAGGATTTCTGTGTGTGTGAGATCTGAGAGTCACATAATTGAATGCTGGTTGGTGCAGTGGAGAATAATGTCGAGTATTTGCATCGCTACAAGACCCCAGCCTGTGACAGAAAGCACTTTGAATATGCAAGTCATTATTTTAAAACTGTACATGATAAGCTGCAGCAAAATAATCGTTTAAGATAAAACAAGTGCTTTTAAAGTATATATTTAAGCAGAACACAATGAGATAGTACATAGTGCTAAAATTTTTGTGTGTCGATTTAAAGGATGAATTGCAGAACTCAGTTAATAACACCCTTATATCACCGCTCATAAATAAATGAGCCCACTCAGCAAAGTTCCTGCTTGCGGCCAGCACCGGGGGACCACAGCCCCCAAGAGACCTTGCGCCAGGGAGGCGCCGACGTGCTTTGGCAGCGCCCGGAGGCCCATAAAATCACTGCGGGGCTCCCGCAGCGCGGGCCATGCCCGGGCCGTCGGAGCCCGGAAGAGGCTGGGCTAGGCCTACTCTCTTGGCTCTGGATATTGTGTACCCCTGCATCTATCACTGTTATTAAGTATCCTAGGACCTTTGGACCTTTGCCCAAGTAAGTCCATTTGGATTCACTATATTTAATTAAGATTTTATACAGTGCTGTTCTCCTTTTTTGTGTGTTTTAAGCGATGGCAAAACGAAAGCAATTGGGAGATAGGGTGAGCACTCCCAAGTCTTTCCAGAACTCTACTCTTGACTGCTTTCTCTCGCGGGCTGCCAAGGCTATAGGTAAGGAAATCCTAGTTGCTGAACGTCGGCTATCCCTCGAGGGGGGTCTCGTTGCAGCCACAAGCTTGGAGCTAGTGCAAAATGGGTCGATAAGGGACACTGTACTGGGAAATAATGGTCACGATCAAATTATATCAGAATCATCTCCCCCTGAGCAGTCCCGCCTCAACCATCGGTATCTCTGTCATGCGGTCCCCCAGTAAAAAGGAAAAAGAAGGCGAAACACCTGGAGCCCTCATTGGTTGCAAGGACTAGATCTAAGAAAAAGACTCAGGAATCAATATCGGAGGCGCATAGTGACCCAAAGTAAGCAGCCCCAACTGTGTTACATTCTGATTTGACATCCTCCGATCCCATAGGTCTATCTTCGCAAGACATTGAGACTCTAATGACTCGCCTTGAAAAAACAATATCAAATAATCTCTTGCCTATACTGGACAGGCTTGATAAATTGGAGACAAGTGTGGGATCTATCCAAAAGTCTCTTGCCGGTTTAATGTCTGGGGAAGGGCCAAAATCAGGAAGTCATGAAGGGGGGGCACCTCACTGTGGGGAATCCCATATCCGAGTGGGGAACGATAGTAGGAATTCAAATTTACTATCTCACGTGCCCACCCCTGAATCCAATAGGAGTGATCTGGGGGCAGTACTGCAAAAACCTATTGAACCAATACGCACCAGTTATTTGGTTGGGGAAAGGCGGTCCTCTAGTATTACTGGGTCTAAAGTACGTAGTACCACACTTAATGGGAACGAAACTGAATATACTAGACCGCCTCCCCCCCAAACGGATGAGTTCACTGCCAGGAATGACCGAGATAATGAGGTGACCCTACACCGTCCCCCAGAGTGTTGCCCATACGTGGCAATTCTTACTAGTGTCCCCTCACTCCAGGGTAATTCTAAGGAAACCTTTAGTCAACTGAAAAACAAAGTTTGTTACTGGCTATCCCAAAACACAAATTATTCCAATGCAAACTATGATGATATTTTGTTTGTAAGAAGCGTATGCTGGGTTGGTCCTCTACGGAAGTCTTCAATCAGAGACTGCGTAATAATTAAATGTAGGTCCCCAATCCTTGCAGGGCAATTGCTTAGAAGTGGAAAGACTTTATCTGGTCAGGGCCCTAGACAAGGGATTGACATTGTGCCACTTGGTTTTTCTATAGGCATCTTAAACCCATTGGTCCAATCGTCCCACAAAACGTGCATAACGTCCAGAAACCAATGAGAAAGGAGCTTTTTCACCTGGAGACCAGAAATAGATACCAAGCACTTACTGATCTGGACACTCCTGATTGACTAAACTCCGAAATTGTTGAATTGTCAATGGCCTGCGCTGCATCCCCCGCTACTCAGCTTGAGGGAGTTACTAGTATTAACAACTCTAGCAAAATTGCACACTGTGGCCCAGTTATCTTGTCATGTCACCCTGCACTTAATCAAGACCTAAAGAGAGCAAATCTTATAACTAGATGCCAGCCCCAGGAGTGTGTAAATACTGACCAGCATTTGGAAATCATTTCTTGGAATGTTGCGGGATTAAGGTCAAAACTAATTGACCCAGAATGGGGTACATTTGTGGATGGATTCCATATATGTTTGTTCCAGGAAACCTGGGTGACTGAGCAGGTATACAGATTGGGGTTTACTACATTCAGCATTGAGGCCAGGCATTCACCAGCTGGTCGCCCAGCTGGTGGATTATTGATCTGGGTTAAGACTACTCTGGCCTGTAAAATTAAGCTACTGGAAGTAGGTTCAGAGGAGATTCTTGGTGTAGATCTGATATCACTAAAAGAGAACATTTATCTCAGATTATTTAATATATACAACCGGTTTAGTAGCCCTCACAAGCCCTCTGATACGATAACCTCACTATCAAACTTCCTTGATACCTCTAGGAAAGAGTACCACCTCATAGTCGCTGGTGATTTTAATACAACATTTGAACCAGTTGACTTTGTACAGGAAATAGTGCAGGATGAAGAGCAAGCCAGAGGGGTCAAAAAGCTCCAGATACCTGCTATTAAGAGATGTACCAAGGTAGGGCAACAAGTACTGTCTTTCACTCTCGCCCAGGGAGTACGAACCTGTAATGGGTGGACACGTTCCGATGCAGAAGCACAGCTTACATTCAAGAGGGGGAATGCGAAAAGCAGGATTGACTATATTTTGGTAGACCTTGACCTTTGGCCAAATGTTAATGACATGATTGTATTAAGCCGTGAGGATAGCGATCATAATGCCCTCTCATTCACGCTATCCGGCCTCCCAATTCTGTATGGCCGACCCCAACAGATGGTGGCCCCTGTTGTTACTACTACTAATAATAGAAGAGTAAAATGGCCCCAGAAATTGGCTGATGGGAATCTCCTCCCGAAAATTTACACAGAGGTAGCCCAGATCTTTCTGGTCTTGAGTAATCTAAACACAAGTGATGCTGGTATTATGGTTAGTTTCCAGCAATTAACATCTAACCTAAGATCCTTTTTCAATAAACAGTGCAACTTTACCATGATCAAATGAGACTTGCAGGCAAGCCAGAGATGATCTAATTGTGGCGGTTAAGAAAGAAACACAGATAGATATTAAAAACTGAAGAAAGTTGTATAAGGAGGCACAGGTTGAGGCAAAAGGGATTGGGAGTCAGAGAATTGGCGTACACTTGTGGGGGCCTCAAGACTGAAGGATTGTCAACTATTTTGGCACCTTTTGTCAAAAGGGACATCCACACACGCCGACTGCTGTGACAGCGGTATTTCTCGAGGAGCCGCGCCCAGTTCGTGTCACTCGATTGAAACGAGTGTTATCCTGAGCAAATCCCTTTGGGTTGCGTGTTGAAGTTTGTTTAATTGGTTTGGACATTCATCAGGTTTTCAAATAACTTGCTATTCCGGAGTCTGGGACCTGGAACTTTCTACAACTTCAGTCAATCGCCTGGTTCAATCTTAGCACTTGACCAGCTAAAAAGGGTCAATTATAACTCTACATTCATCGTCCTGAAGATGGTCTGACGGACTTGTATGCCACAATAGACCGAAACGTCGACAAGTTCATCTAATTCCTTTGTTATTTGTCGTGTCAGGAATTGTTTTCTGCCTTTAGATCTTTCTGTCCTATTATCAGTTTGGAATAGATGTTTACACTAATGATTTGAAGGTTATTATTTGTGTATATCACTCATCTGCCTCTGTCATTGTGTTTTGATTATTTGTTTGTGTATCCTTTATTTGTTTAATCACATTAAATGAGTCTAAATTGAGAAACTTACACCTGTGTTTTCCAATTTGTTATTATTATATATTAATTATTTGAATGAGTAAATTGTCATATAGATTTTTCACATGTTAGCCACAATTTCGGGCTAATTATTCAAGTAATTTGTCAAACATTGCAACTTAGTTTCTTAAACTAAATCCCTTGTAAGCACCTTTACTTATCAATATTTAACTGCCCAAGCCTCCAAGGGTATATTGGGTTTCCCACTTTGTTTACTGACTTCCACATACAGCCTCATGTCTGGGAAGAGTATTTTATGAATCTCTACTCGGGCCAAGTTGATGACCGCAGTCTAGAACCAGTACAGGTCTGCAGCACAGAATCAGCACAGGCTGATGAAATTAGTTTTTCAATTGAGGAAACTGTCTCAGCTATTAGCTCTCTGCAGAACGGGACAGCTCCGGGGCTGGACAGACTCCCGGGAGATTTGTTCAAAGCGGAGCCTATTATATGGGGACCTCTGTTACAAACTGTCTTTAATGCTATTTTACAAGGAGGGGATATCCCAGCGACCTGGAAAGGCGCTGAAATAATCCCTATTTTTAAAAAGGGAGATAGGGGGGACGCAGCGAATTACAGGCCAATTAGCCTTATAGATGTTTCCCAAAAAGTTTTTAGTAAAATTATTTTAACTCGGCTACAAAGCTGGATAGAGGAGAATAACATACTATCCAATCTGCAGGCAGGATTCAGGGCTTCTACGAGTACTTTAGACCAGGTGTTTACATTTCTCCTGCTTATATGGAAAGAAGTGCCAATTAGGAGGGGTCAACTATATGTTGTGTTTGTTGATCTCAAGACGGCATTTGATTCTATAGACCGTACTAACCTCTGGGCTGCCCTTGGGGACTTAGGACTCTCTATTGATCTACTTAAACTCCTGGTCCGCCTGCACCAAGATAATTATGCCAAAGTCAGGTGGAACTCTGATGGTAGTCTAACCGATGACATTCCAGTCTCCAAGGGCGTACGACACGGTTGTGTCCTCGCCCCAACCCTGTTTACCCTGTATATAAACGGGCTTATAGACGAATTGTTTGATTGTGGAGGTGATCCTCCAAAATTAGCAGGTAGCCCCATTCCCTCATTGCTATTTGCAGACGACACGCTGCTTATATCGAAAACGCCAATGGGTATCCAGAATGTCCTCAACAAATTTGCAAAAGCATGTAAAAACAGGGGCTTGGAAATAAATTGCTCCAAAACGAAATTTATGGCTTTTAATCCCTACAAATCCACCAAGGGTAAACTGAGGCTGGGCTCCAAATCTCTAGAACAGGTTAAGGTATTTGATTACTTGGGAGTACGAATCAATGACAGCTTAGCATGGACACCCCCAATAGAGAAGAGTGTATTAACTCTCCAGCATGTCGACTGTGCAATAGCAAGGAGGGTAAAAGGTTCTGCTTATCGTCCCACTTCGCCGATTTTAGAATTACATCGAGCAAAAGGACTAGGCGCTGCACTATATGGGGCTGAATTATGGGGGCTGGAGTGCTTAAAACAACTAGATCTCGCTGAGAATACATTTTTAAGGGCGATCCTTAACCTCCCATTGAACACCCCCCTATTGCCGTTACGTCTTGACCTTGGTCTTACACTTATTAACTATTTTGCTATTCTTGAGGGACTTTTGTTTTGGGTAAGATTATGGACCAGAAGTACCCAGATCCCGGTAAAGGATGCAATGGAGGAATTATTAATTCTTCAAAAACAATCAGGATGCTTGGTTTGGTTCAATAAGGTTAAGGATTGGTTTACAAAACTCGGGTTGGGGTTTATGTGGGAGGATCCAAAGTCTATTACAACAAAAATGATACCCTTGCTAAAAAAAAGGTACTGGGAGTATGTTGATTCACTATGCACTGATGTTGGTTCAATAAGGTTAAGGATTGGTTTACAAAACTCGGGTTGGGGTTTATGTGGGAGGATCCAAAGTCTATTACAACAAAAATGATACCCTTGCTAAAAAAAAAGGTACTGGGAGTATGTTGATTCACTATGCACTGATGTTAAGGCACTCGGGCACTTTAACTTCCAGCTTTCTGAATGTCAAGTGTTGTTTTATTTTTGATTTGTTTATGGATGATGTTTATCCCCCGCAGGCACGTACACTTTATATCCAATTTAGGTTTGGGGTTCTCCTCTAAATTTTAGGAAAAGTACTTGGGTAAATGCCTCTGTAACCTCCCTGTGCCCGTCCTGTCACTCTTCTCCAGAGACTTTAGAACACTTTGTCTTTTTTTGCCCGGTTTTCGTAAATCTTAGGAAAACCTGGAAAATTCCAGCCTGTCGTTTGCTCTTTCTTGTGCACCTCTGATGCCCTACGCATATTTAGGTCAGACACTACAAGATGGCTCATATTTACAATTTCTAGATACTTGCTTCATGCTTGGTGGTTGAGATCAAAAGTGGCAAAAGAATAGTCTGTGAAAGATAATTGAATATGCAAGCAAGCCGGCCCTAGGCTTGCTACTGGAATACTGGGGTAATGAAAGGCTTGAATTGCTTCATCTTAGATTCGAGGCAAAATTGGAATTCTCCTCTTTTATTATCGTATGAAATTATGAATTTTATAGATTTTTATAGTTGATGTAAAGGCACGCGAAAATTGATTTTACTGTAAGTTTTTGTGTTTTTATGCTGCAATGAATTATTGTATTTCTTGTGATTGTATTGATGTGAATGATCATGCTATAGATCGAATAAACTATATATATATCTGGAAAATGCTACTTACCCAGTATGCATCTGTTCTTGGCATATAGAGCTGTAGAGTCATATATGCTTGTGCAAAGATCGCCATCTAGTGTTGGGTCCGGATGTTTGCACTTTGTTTTTCTTCGAAGAAGTCTTTCCAGTCACGAGGTAGGTGGCTCCTCCTTTCGGTGATAGTGCGCATGGGCATCGACTCCATTGTTAGATTGTTTTCCCACAGAGGGTGATAATGGAGTTAGTAAGAGTAGTAAAAGGAGATGTCCATGAATGCATGTATCTGAGTAAGATATTACTGCAACAGGTATAGGTACCCGGGGAGGCGGGTGGGCGCATATGAATATACAGCTCTATATGCCAAGAACAGATGCATACTGGGTAAGTAGCATTTTCCGTTCGAGGCATACGAGCTGTAGATCATATGCCTATGCATAGACTACATAGCAGTTATCTCCCAAAGCGGTGGCTAACCTGTAGCTGTTGCAGTGGTCTGAAATAGTGTACGTAAAACTGCCTGGCCCACACTAGCTTGCTGTCTTGCTAACACATCTACACAATAGTGTTTTGTGAATGTGAGTGGTGTAAACCATGTTGCAGCTCTGCAAATGTCATCTATGGGTATATTTCCTAAGAATGCCATAGAAGCCCCTATTTTGCGTGTAGAATGAGCCCTAGGGGGAATTCTTAATGTGCGTTTAGCTTTAATGTAGCATATTTGAATGAACTTAACTATCCACCGTGCAATACTTGATTTTGATATTGGATTGCCTTTATGTGGTGGAGCAAAAGCAACAAAAAGTTGCTTGGTTTTCCTGAAAGGTTTTGTTCTTTATATATAGTATAGTAATGCTCTTTTGACATCTAAGGTGTGAAGAGCACGTTCTGCCACTGAATCTGGTTGAGGGAAGAACACAGGCAACTCAACAGATTGGTTGATATGAAAAGCAGAAATGACTCTAGGTAAAAATTTGGGGTTAATCCTTAGAACCACTTTGTTTTGATGTATTTGTAAAAATGGCTCTTCTATGGTTAATGCCTGAAGCTCACCCACTCTCCTCAGAGATGTGATTGCTATGAGGAAGGCTACCTTCCAAGTGAGGAATTGTAGTTCACATTTGTGCAATGGTTCAAAAGGTGGACCCATGAGTCTTGTAAGAACTATGTTGAGATTCCACACTGGAGCAGGTGGAAGTCTGGGTGGAATGACTATTTTAAGTCCTTCCATAAATGCTTTAATAGGAGGCACTCTAAAAAGAGACAAATGCTGTCTATTTTGAAGATATGCAGCTATTGCAGCAAGATGTAAGCGTATAGATGTGTACGCTAAATTGGAACGCTGTAGATGTAGTAGATAGCAAATGATGTTTTGAATTGAAGCATCTAGCGGATTGATTTTATTGTTGTTACAGTAAATGACAAACCGCTTCCACTTTGCTGCATAGCATGCTCTTGTGGTAGGGCGTCTAGCCTCTTTGATAATGTTCATGCAGTCTGGCGGAAGATTGAGATAACCAAACTCTAGGATTTCAGGTGCCAGATCGCAAGGTTGAGATGACTGGGATCTGGATGCCTTATCTCTCCACGGTTCTGAGTGAGAAGACTGGGAGTAAGGCGTAGTTTTTGGTGAGGAACTACTAATAGCTCCAATAGGGTTGTGAACCAGGGTTGACGGGTCCATGTGGGAGCAACTAGGATTAGTGTCAGGGACTGCTGTCTGAGCTTCCGAACCACTAATGGAATGAGTGGGAGAGGCGGAAAAGCGTAAGCAAATATCCCTGACCAATTCATCCATAGCGCATTGCCTTTGGACAATGGGTGTGGATACCTGGATGCGAAGTTTGGGCATTTTGCGTTTAGGTGGGTGGCGAACAGATCTATCTCTGGGAAGCCCCACATTTGAAAGAATGGGAGGAGAACTTGAGGGTGGAGTTCCCATTTGTGTATCTGCTGTCGTTGACGACTGAGCAGATCTGCAATCTGGTTGTTTACTCCTGGGAGGTGTTCTGCAAGGAGATATATTTTTTGAGGTATGGCCCATCTCCAGATGCTCTGGGCTAGCTGTGAGAGCTGGAGAGAGTGTGTCCCCTCCTGTTTTTGTATGTAGTACATTGCTGTCGTGTAGTCTGTGCGAATCAGGACAGCTTTGCCTACTAGATGAAGTTGAAATGTTTTCAACGCTAGAAAAATTGCTAGCAGTTCTAGATGTGGAGTTGCTTTTGATGGGGAGTCCACATGCCCTGAATGGTATGTTTTTGAAGATGAGCTCCCCAACCAGTGAGCGACGCGTCTGCTGTTAGCACTATCTGTGGAACCGGGTCGACGAATGGCCGCCCCTTGGAAAGGTATTGTATGTTCCACCACTGCAGAGAGCGATGGGTGCGGCCATCCACCAACACTAGATCTGATAACTGACCTTGAGCCTGGTTCCACTGACGTGCTAAGCATTCTTGTAGGGGACGCATTTGGAGTCTTGCGTAAGGAACGATTAAAATGCAAGATGCCATCATTCCTAGCAACTGCATGAACACTCGAGCTAGTAGTGAGTGTTGAGGTTGAAACCTCGATATTAAGAGTCTGCATGTGGCAGATCCTGACTGGGTTGGGACACACCAGAGCTCTTTGAGTGTCTATTGTGGCTCCTAGATACACTTGTGTGTTGGATGGTTGGAGATGAGACTTGGTGAGGTTTACAGTGAACCCGAGGTCGTGAAGCAGTTGGACTGTCTTTCGAGTGTGGCGTAGGCAGCTCTGTTGCGAGCTGGCTTTTATTAGCCAGTCGTCTAGGTAGGGGAAGACGTGAATGTGCTGTCTTCTTAGATGAGCCGGGACTACTGCTAGACACTTTGTGAAAACCCTGGGTGCTGTAGTTACTCAAAATGGGAGAACTTTGAATTGATAATGTTGGCCGTCTACCATAAACCTGAGGTATTTGCGGTGAGCAGGGTGAATGGGAATATGGAAATAGGCGTCCTTTAGATCCAGAGTGGACAGGAAGTCACCTTGTTGAAGGAGCGGGAGAACCTGTTGAAGTGTGACCATGTGAAAGTGGTCTGATAGGATGTAGAGATTTAGTTGTCTGAGGGCTAATATGGGTCTTAACGAGCCATCCTTTTTGGGAATTAAGTATAGGGAGTATACCCCGGTCCCTTGGTATTGTAATGGGACTGGTTCTATAGCTTGTTTTCCTAGGAGTGAGAGAACCTCTTGCTTTAAGGGTGAGAGATGTTCCGGTGACATTGCATGTGGTCGTGGAAGGATATTTGGGGGATTGGCTGTAAGTTCCAGGCAGTAACCATATTGGATAATTTGCAGTACCCATTTGTCTGACGTGATGGAGTTCCAGACAGGGAGAAATTGGGAGAGACGTCCCCTGAAAGGAGTGGAATGATCGGGGGTACAGGAAGGAAGTCACTGTTTGTTTTTGGAGGGGGATGAGCGTGTGGAGTTGCCTCTGCCTCTTCCCTTGCCATTGTTACCTCTAAAACCGCCTCTGAAATAACCCTTTGGTGAGGGGGATTGAGTATTACCCTTGTAAGAGGAGGAGGTAGTGTCGGTGGATATGTTTTTAGAGCCACCCCTGTAAAAGGAGCGGCGAAAGGAACCCCTATTGGAGGGTGACTGCAAAGCCCCCATGGACTTTGCGACCTCTATCTTTTTTCATTTTTTCCAGCGAGGTGTCAACTGCTGGCCCAAAGAGATGTTCCTTATCAAAGGGTTGGTTGAGGATGGAGGTTTGCACCTCAGGTTTGAAACCTGAAATTCTAAACCAAGCATGCCTTCGTAAGAGTACACTGGTGTTAATTGTACGGGCTGCTGTGTCTGCCGCATCTAGGGCACACCTGATAGAGGTATTTGTAATGAGCTTACCCTCTTGAATAAGGTCATTAGCCTTAGTCTTGTATTCGTCGGGTAAGAACTGCATGATTTTCTCCAACTCATCATAGTGAGCCCTGTCATAATGAGCTAACAAAGCTTGAGTATTGGCAATACGCCAATGGTTAGCTGCTTGTGAAGCTACTCTTTTGCCTGAGGCGTCAATGAGCTTGGACTCCTTATCTGGAGGAGGAGCTTCACCTGATGTTTGGGAATTGGCTCTCTTGCGAGCATTAGAAACTACAAGAGAGTCTAAAGGTAATTGACCTTTGATGTATGTAGGGTCGTTGGGTGCGGGCTTATATTTTTTCTCCACCCAAGGAGTAATAATTCTTGCCCTGACAGGGTCTTTGAAAATGTCCTCAGTGTGCTTTAACATGCCTTTGAGCATAGGTAATGTATGAGTGACTCTGTGAGAGGAACTAAGAGTCTCAAAGAGGAAATCCTGCTCTAATGGTTCTGAATGTAACTCCACCCCATGATATTGAGCAGCTCTATTAAGGAGCTCAACGTTACCAATGTTATCATCTGGTGGGGAGGGCCTGGAGAGGTACAAATCTGGATCATTATCTGGATCTGGATCAGTGTGATAATCCTGCCAAGGATCAGTGTCTTGTGGGGGATCTTGGTTGTCATCCCCATCATCTTGTGGGTTAGGTGAAGTTGGTGGTGGTGGTGAATTTTCAGGTGAAATAAGTAAATTGGGATTAGTAGGAGAAGTAGGTGGGATGTAAGGAGGGGAAGGGTTCTTTAGAGGAATGTGGTAGTCCTCTGGTAAGTCCAATTTCCTCTTTTTTGGTAAAGTAGCCTGAATATGGCCTGTGTCAGGGGGAATCACCAACTTCTTCTGTTTCGGATCCGAAATGGAGTGATTGGACCGAGGCTCTTTCGACGGAGTCTCTTTTCTCTTGGTTGCCTGTTTTGGCGTCGAAGGTTTCGGCTCCGAGCCTTTCGGCGCCGGCGGTGTCGGCTTGGACTTGTGTTTCGGTGCCGAAGGTGTTGGGTCGGCACCGAGATGAGGCCGGTTCGAGCCCGAACCGGAAGGCTTTTCTTTATGTTTAGGAGCCGGGCCCGAGGGCGGGGCGTCGGAAACTATTTGTCGGTGCCGACCTTGGCCCGAAGGCAGAGGAGGGACCGGAGCCTTTGTCTTAGGTTGTTGGGGGGGCAAGGGGTTGTCCTTACTCACGGTACGCTGACTCGGAGTAACTTGCTCCTCTTCTTCGACGTCTGAGTCGGCCTCGGACACGGAGAAGGGTTCTTCTTCTTCGGCTCCTTGGGCATGATGTTCGGAGTCAGAATTTCCGCCGTAGATGTCAGGTGCGGAGCCGCTTTGCTGTTGCATCTCGTGACGTCGAGCCCGACGATCTAAAAGAGTCTTTTTCGATCGGAAGGATCGGCACGCGTCGCAGTCTTTCTCTTCGTGTTCCGGGGACAGACAAAGGTTGCACACTTCGTGCAAGTCGGTGCATGGAAATTTAGCACGACACCCGGGACATAACTTGAAGTGAGTCCGTTCCATCGACTGCTAGAGCGGTTGGCGCGGGTAGGCCCGACGGCTTTCCACGAGTTTTCCGATCGAAGATTTTAAAATTGAAGCGATACGTGACGAATGGGGAACCGCGATCGATAACAATACCGTTGAGGGTATGGATTGCGCGTCGAAGGGGTCCGAGAAACTGTGCCGAACCAGAGCGCAGCAATACACATCCGAACCCGATGGCGAAAAAAAAAAAACAATCTAACAATGGAGTCGATGCCCATGCGCACTATCACCGAAAGGAGGAGTCACCTACCTCATGACTGGAAAGACTTCTTCGAAGAAAAACAAAGTGCAAACATCCGGACCCAACACTAGATGGCGATCTATGCACAAGCATATGATCTACAGCTCATATGCCTCGAACATATATATATAAATCTTTGTCACCATGATGCTTACTTAGCGTGACTCCCTCAACTAAAGCATATGCTGGTTCCTAAGCAGCCTTTACATTTGATGATTAACCAACTGAACACATTGACATTTCTTTCAGGTAGCAGGCACCCTGGTGAGAAGGCCCGTTTCTTCTTTAGCTCCCTCTCCCTCCCTTGCACAGGTGACCTTAGCCTTTCCTCTCCTTCACTTTCAGCCAGAGATGCCTCAAGGGCCGCATTTTAACAAAAAAGTGTGAGGACGCTTTTTGTAAAATTAATAAGCATGTCAGTCCCACAGATACCGCCCATTTTTACCTCTATTTACATGCAGATTTTCCTTGCTAGCATTAGGGCCCAGATGACCCTAGCTTCGCAGGGAAGAAGGCCTAAGCAATAGTCTTTATTTTTTTATTTTTTTTTACACTTAGGGGCAGACAGCCTGCTTTGGGCCCAAGCCATGGTGTTCGAGCCCAGTGGAGTAGGCAGGTTGCTTCGCAGGGCTGTACGTATCATTGTTGCCCCATTCCACAACTGAGCACCACATTTTCCAGATAATTAATCAGTTTGGGGCTTGGCATGACAAGTTTGGTGCAGATCTGTAAAGGGGGTGGTGGGAGTAAAAAAAAAAAAAGTGACAAACTTTTGCATGAAACGATTTTACTCAAGGAAGTGCCGTGCAAATCCGTTCATTAGTTTGAGAAATTAGTATTTAACTACATTTTGGAATGAGATTGACAGTCAGTCAAAGATATCAGGAATGTTAATCTGCAGGCCCAAATTCCTTAACAAGCAAATCTGATTGGATGAGGGAGCTTTTTCTGCAGTCTTCCATTTCTGGTTCACGGATCCAAAGCCAGGTATGCGGACCAAAAACTCTCCGATTAGCTGGCAATAACTTGAAGAAAAATGTTGTGGCTGTCACTATAGGACTCGGGGATTCGGTCCCTGTGTCCTGTAAAATAAAAATGAAAGACTCTCGAAGAAGCTTTGTCTAACACCCTGGGTACAACATTTAAAAACACTTTATTTTTGCAATGGGGTTCGCAGACCCAAGGTTTGGCACTCCTTTCCCCTGCTCGTTCCCCCCTCACTCCGAGGTCCGCAAACCTGTGGCTAGCGGTCTTGGTTCCTTGTTGCACCTTGAACTGGATTCGCACACCCAGATCAGTGAATCTCACTGAAGTCCACAAGCCTGCAAGAGTTCACCAACCCCCTCTGGTAAGCGGACCCATGACAGCAACAAAATTAAAAAAAACAAGCATTTGCAATGCAATAGGTCTCGCCTTACTGAAAGTTTCAGCTATTCACGTTGCAAATTATGTTTGTTAGATTTTATTTTGTTAAAAAATATCCCAGCAGTAGCATAAGTAATAAAAAAAATCCACGAAGCAAGAAAACGGTGCAGTAACACAGGCTGTATTAGGTGTCTTTGTGGAGTTGTAAAGGGACCTCTATTAGCCATTTAAGGTACTGCACCCTTACTTATGCTACTGCTGGGATATTTTTTAACAAAAAAAGCAATCTGTCTCACATTAGTTTGAGTTAGAGCTATTGGTATTGTAAATGGCAATGTCTTTTACCTATGTGTTGTGGAGTGTATGTATGTGGTGTGTAGTGGAATTATGTGGGTTATATTGGATTAGTTAGTTGTGTAATTGTGTGGTGTGGAATTGTGTGGTGTGGATAGGATTTGTGTAGTGGAATTATGTGGCATGGTGCACCACTGTGGAATTATGTGGATAATAATTATGTGGTATTTAGTGTACCAGAATCATGTGGAGTGGGATTCTGTGTTATGGAGTGTAATTATGTGGAATGGCATTTTGTGTTGTGGAGTGGTATGTAGTGGAGTTTAATTATGTGGTGCGCTATTGAATTTTGTGGCATGATGTGGAATTGTGTGGTGTGGATTAGATTTGTGTGGTGTGGACTGTATATATGTGGTGCATTGTGTAATTGTGTTGTTGAGTTGTAGTGGAATGGTGGTGGAGTGGAATAATGTGGTTTGGTGTTGAATTATGTGGTGTGCATTGGAAATGTGTGGAGCTAAATTGTGTGGCGTGGAACTGTGTGGATAGCGTTGCGTTTTTGTGACGAAAAAGAAAAATAGCTAGGAGTTAAGCTCCAGATCTGTGTGTTTGGGTGTTAAAGAAAAGAAAGTTAGAGGTATTGGTGTTGTAAATATCTTACTTGTGTCATGGACTGGAGTGGGTGTATGTGGTGTTTAGTGGAATTATGTGGGTTGGATTGTAATTGTCAGTTGTGGCATTGTTGTGTGGCGTGGATTTGTGTAGAAGAATTATGTGGTATGGTGTGCAGTTGTATTATGTGAATAGTAATTTGGTGTTTGTGACTGTATTGGAATTGTGTGGAATGGCATTTTGTGTTGTGGATTGTTATGTAATGGAGTTTAATTATGTGGTGTGCTGTTGAATTTTGTGGTATGGTGTTGAATCCTGTGTTCTAAATTTAATATATGTGGTGTGTAGTGGAATTGTGCTTTGGAGTGGAATAATGTGGTATGGTGTTGAATTACGTAGTGTGGAATGGATTTGTGTGGATTTGAATAGTGTGGAATGGAACAGTGTGATGTTCAGGGAAAATATGCTGAATGGAATTAAGTGGCATGGTGTGGAGTGTATTTATGTGGATTATTATGTGTCAGAGTGGATTTCTGTGGAGTGTATTTATGTGGTACTGAGTAGAAGGCAATTAGGTGGAGTTAAATTATGTGGTGTTGAGTGGTATTATGTGGATTGTAATTATGTTGTGTGGAATTGTGTGGCATTGTTTTGATTTATGTGGCGCTGAATGCTTGTTGTCTATCTACAGCAGTGCTGACTGAGTACATCTAAAAAAGCCTTCCCTTTAAAAACGGTGACAACATCACGCAAAAGCTTCAGAAATACAATGTTAACATTCGTACAATTTCTAGAAAGAAAGCTGCCCTGTTTATTGTTCCTGAGTGAGCAGAAATTTTCTTTTATTCCAGTAAAGGAGGATTACTTTTGTAGAAACATGTGGGTTATGGTTGTTTGCTTATAACAAATAGCCCAGATGTATTGGTTACATCAAATATGCCCTGTTTACAGGTCTTTAGTTCCCTTGGATTTTGATTTATATTGTAGACGCTTTAGAAAATAAAGAGATGAAAATAAGAACATTTTTACAAAAACAGCACACTATCCCATATTAAAGAAAAAAAGCCTTGGAAGATATTACAAATATTTTTTATGATGATTAGTAGTGTTGGGATTATCGCGTAAATGTTTGTTAAAAAAAAAAGAAAGAACAGCAAGGTCTTGAGTAGGCTCCTGAAGGTTAGTAGGTCCTGGGTCTGCCGTAGGAGGATGGGGAGGGTGTTCCAGGTCTTGGCGGCGAGGTAGGAGAACGATCTTCCGCCGGTGGTCGCTCTTCGGATGCGGGGGACGATGGCGAGGGCGACGGAGCTGGCGGTTCGGGGTGTAGAAGGTGAGTCGTCTGTTGAGGTATGCCGGTCCGGTGTTGTGGAGTGCTTTGTGTGCGTGGGTGAGGAGCTTGAAGGTGATCCTCTTGTTGACAGAGAGCCAGTGCAGGTCTCTCAGGTGGGGTGAGATGTGGCTGTGGCGAGGGATGTCGAGGATGAGATGTGCAGAGGCGTTCTGTATGCGTTGCAGTCGTTTCAGGAGTTTGGCCGAGGCTCCCGCGTAGAGGGCGTTTCCGTAGTCCAGCCTGCTGCTGACGAGGGCCTGGGTGACCGTTCTTCTTGTTTCGGTGGGGATCCACCTGTAGATCTTGCGGAGCATGCGTAGGGTGTTGAAGCAGGAGGACGAGACGGCGTTGACCTGCTTGGTCATGGAGAGTGTCGAGTCGAGGATGACCCCCAGGTTGCGTGCGTGGTCGGTGGGTGTCGGTGCTGCTCCCAGTGTGGTTGGCCACCAGGAGTCGTCCCAGGCTGACGGGGTGGAGCAGAGGATGAGGACCTCCGTCTTGTCCTCGGCTTAATGCATTGCTAAACTGTCTCTGCGGACATTGGAGGAGGGTGGGCACTTCATAAATAATCTGGTTCTTTGAAAAGTGCCACACTTCACCTTTATAACATCTGAATGTCTGCAAAACATTCGTTTTTGAGAAAGAAAAGGTGACTGTGGGGAAAAGTACATTTAATGTGGGTTTGCCCCTCAAAAAAAGTGTTTTTTCCAAGTTTAATCTTTCCTTGCCCTCCTGCATTACTAAACCCCCCTACTCCCCTCCCCCGTTTACAACTCGCATTTCTGAAGGGCAATTTAAACAAGCAACAGGAGGGAGGGATCTTCTTGCTGGCCTCCCCAAATCCCACCTTTCCCCTCTTAAATCCGTTCTCCATTCAGAGGCTCGTTTTATATTTGGGGCCAAAAGAAGTGACCCCATCACACCCATTTTGTCTTCTCTTCGATGGCTTCCCATCGAGGCAAGATCAAACTACAAGACTGCCTGTATCACCCACAAAGCCTTGCACACTTCCTCCCCTCGATACCTGGCGAATAAACTGAAAATCTCTGGAGGCTCTAGACCGTCTCGTAATGCGGAAAATTTACTGCTTGAGCCACCCACCTTCAAAAGGGAAAGATCGATGGCTCAATCCTTCTCAGGCAATGCGGTGAGAATCTGGAACTCACTTCCTCCACTACTCCGTACCACCACCTCTACCCGGACCTTCAAAACTGACCTCAAATCTCTTCTCTTCCAAAGACACTCCCAGAACTAATACACCCCTTTTCATTTCCCTCAAAGAAGTTCTTTCATTATTTTAAATTTGTAATCTATGCCTGTACAATCTTCATCCTACTGTGTTTGTGTTTTGAGTGACTGCCATCTATTATTTTATTTTACCTGTTCTTGTTTCTCTTTTGTTTCTGCAACGTGTAAATTTGTAATATTCTCCTCATGTAACGTACTTGGTTCTATTGTGAAGCGCTCTGACAACTTTGGGTAAAGTCCGCGCTATATAAAAATGCATTAAATAAAATAATAAATAAATAAAAATCTTGGTGCTAATAAAAGCTGGGTGGGGGTGTCAATGTAAAACTAGCAGCAGACAGCATCCATTAACGAAGCAGGAAGGGGGAGGAGGAGGGAGCCGAGGAGAGGGAGGGAGCGTTTGTCAGAAGTAAATTGTAAACAAGCAGTTGCAGATTTCAGGAAAACATGTCGTGCGTGCGATAGGAGAAAGCCATTTAAGAAAATAGTACCCACAGACAGTAAATAAAACCTACTGCGTAACACCACAGTAAGAGGGCCAGTCCTCATGGGAGGTTACAAAGAGAGACAAGGGGGTACTAAGGAGGGCCTACTAAGCATATTGACGAATCAAAAGCAATCATTTACAAAGGACAGGAAGAGAAGCCAATTGTAAAGATAGGCGGAACATGGGCGGAGCTTAATGCACATATACTGAATACTGCATGTCTCGAAGAGACAGCGCAAGCGCTGCTCTAAGCGAGAAATAAAAAGATGCTGGGCCAGGTCCTCAAGCAAACCTCTGCTGTGCATAGTCATCAGCTGGGCAAAAGCAGGGATTATCCGCTTGCAGTGTTATTTATTGGGCACAGGGCTTTACCGAAGGCCAGGAACCATGGCCTACTTGTGCAGCAAGTTCTGTGCAGGGTATAGTTTAATCGAAGTTGGATGTAGTTAGTATATGATGATAAAAAAAAAAAAAAAATCACTGAAAAAAGTTAAAGTGAAGTTATGGTTAGCTCTGGTAATAACACATTAGAATACTAAACTCCAGTAGTTCACTTAAAAAGACACAGTATAAGGTATGATTGCAAAATAAAACAGAAAACAACTGAAAGCCTCAAGTTATGGTTAGCTCTGCAATCCATAACTCGCACAACACTTATGCAATCATAACTTGCTCACCAAATACATTGCTTATGATCTCATAATATTTATATGAACAAGTTTACAAAAGCTAAATACTAAACAAAAATAACAACACAAACAAACATTATTTGTCGCTTTCATCCTTTTTAGGTGAATGTGATGTGTAATCTTAAGAATATTTTTGTAATTAAATTGGTCACATCATGAGTGAGGTCATGAGCACTGCATTTGGTGTGCAAGTTGTGGTTCTGTACGAGTAATGACGCTAACCATAACTTGCAAATTTATTTTTTTTGCCTTAATTCACAACCACGACTGCACTTTAATTGTGCTACATAACGTGATGCATAATTTACAGATGTCCACAAAAACATTGATAGCTCAAATGGATCAAAATAACACAGCCACAGAATACGCCTCATAGTTTGCCTTTATTGCTGCATAATTTAGATAACCCTACCAAACAACACATAACATGTTCCTCGGTTGTCGCATATTCCTAGTAGTTCAGCCAATGGTACAGATGAATGAGCTGGTTTATTAAAGCAGCCCAACAAGGGTAGTGGACAGGCAGAGTAAAACATAATTGCTTTGACATGCTGGGTTATGTGGGCTCTAAGCAGCAATACTAGTTTTTGACTGATCTGGGTTCTGGCTTATCAGTCTGTGTCTGCACTAGTTACCTGTTTGCCTTTCTTGATCTCTTTAGGGACTGGTACTTTAATCTCCAGGTCATTGTAGTCCTGCGACCAGATGTAGTTTTCGCGCACAGCTCCATTGTAGCTCTCAGGGTTCCTCTGAAATAGCTCTTGCTTCCTGTTACGGAAAAGAAGGTTAAGAAACAAGGGCTGTTACAACCCGCCAGACACTTCCATATTTTTGGTGGCAAAGGAAAAGTAGTGAACACTCTTGACAGGAAAGCAAAACCAGTGACGAAAGCTACACACCAGAGAAAGTCCTTCAGCAATAGGTAGTTCATGGACAAGATCCCACAGTTTTAGCAAACACCCACAGATGAAAAATATTAATCATCTGGAATTTAAGGTGATTAAATTCTCTTTGTACATGAACAATTGTGCAGAAGCCAGGACTGACAGTTTCAGGATATGTAAAATCAAGATGGGCAACTGAAGAATTTTATTGGTGTTGTATGCCTTGCCTTACATTCCTCTTTTGAGCTCACCCATAACCTACATTTAATCATGTCTCAGTATCATTTTCATAGATTTTATAGTGCACATTATTGTTTACAATGACATTTATATGTATTCACAGTAAAACAACGTTTTTGTTATGGGTTGATAGTGTATCAGTAGTTCATATGCCACATATTCCTGCAAAATGATATTTAGAGGGAAAGACAGTAGTTTTACACAAATGTGCAAGAGAAATTCACGTTTCTATTCACAGTTTAACAAATCATACAGGCTAATTTTTTCCTCATAATAATGCCAAGAAATAATATATAAAGTCAGTGCGAGAGCCTCTCAGAAAAAGACTAGCTTCAGACATTCCCGAAGGAGCTTCTTTGGCAAACAGTCTGCAAAAAGGTCACACCAGCGACATACTATCAGACTCTTGGCAAAACAGAGACAAAGAGTGGGTTTGTCTATGGACAGACATCAGACTGAGAAAAAAAAGAAAGGTGTGTGTGTGCATGTATAACCCACACTGTGGGGACCGGTTCGGTCCTCATAGCGTGGGTTAACCTGGACAGAACCAGACAAACACTATCTTTGTGAGGACCGGTCCCCGTAGTGTGTTTAGGTACTTTTGAGCGAGTGTGTCAAAAAACTAAAAGTGCAGTTTGACATGCTTCGGTCCGCTTTATAACCTTCCCTACTATCAAGGTGCGCGTGGAGTTAGAATAGTTATCACACACTTCATGTGAGTGAGTGAGTGTGTGTGTGTGTGTGTGTGTGTGTGTGTGTGTGTGTGTGTGTGTGAGAGTGTGTGTGTGTGAGAGTGTGTGTGTGTGAGAGAGTGTGTGTGTGTGAGAGAGTGTGTGTGTGTGAGAGAGTGAGTGTGTGAGAGAGTGAGTGTGTGAGAGAGTGAGTGTGTGAGAGAGTGTGTGAGAGAGAGTGTGAGAGTGTGTGTGAGAGTGTGTGTGAGAGTGTGTGTGAGTGTGAGTGAGTGTGAGTGTGTGTGTGTGTGTGTGTGTGTGTGTGTGTGTGTGTGTGTGTGTGTGTCTGGACACACACGATTAAGGAGCCGCCTAATTTTGGTGCTAATGTCAACAATATTTTGGATTAGAGAGAAAATAATCTGAGCGAGTTGATTTCAACTCGAATTGCATCAACCATGTCATCAATCATTTGGACAATTTTCTTATTATTTACATATATTGGCTTCAAGTTACTCACGATCATGCTTATACAAGCCTCAGAAATCTACTTGCCTACTCGCTGTGGCCACTCAGATTTTATCAGGGCGAGTTATTTTTAGGGCCTACTGGTCCTTGGCTAGCTGATAAAGAACAGGCGTTCTGCTCACTAAGAAATTGAATGAGCAATAAAATGACTTTAAATCTTGTTTTTATTGTCATATTTGCTCTGCGTTCAAAGACAGAGGTCACATGTCAGCTTATGTCTTCTTACAATTTGCTGCTTATTTTATCCTGGAGGTTAGTATTTACTTTTCTTTCTCTGACTGCAAAGTTAGAGGATTTTGAAATGTGAACTGTGACAATCGTGCTGTACAACCAGTGTGAAAAGAAAGGCTGCAGGATGTCAGTTTTTCTTTTCTAACACATAACATTTAAAGAGCTTGTACATTAACTGTACAAATATTTCAAAATATATTTCAGCAGTTAGGAAAGCACATTGTAATTGTGTGTGAGGGAAACAGATTTTAATAGGATGAAAACAAATCTGAACATTTTACTTGGTGATGTGGAAATTATAAATATTTTAGCTAAAACCCAATTTTCACACATTGTTAATACGCTATATCGTTGGGGGCGTGGCTAACCAGCCAAGATGGCGGACGCACTCTAACGAGGCTCCGTCTCCCGGCCCGTTAATCCGCCAATTATCCTGCGGAGTGAATTGCCACAGGTACGCTGAAGCGACCCGCTGTGTTCCGGACATCAGCGGAAGCAGTCACAGCAAATTTGAGGACGCTAGATGCCGTCCAGACCAAGCTGGAGCCTACTGCGTAGCGCCAGCGAGCCTGAAGCGAACTGAGATCCTGCACCGGCGCGGAGATGACCCGCTGAGGAGAGACCCCTGCAAACACGACCAGGCGGCGCCACAGACTGCGGAGACACAATACGACCTATGGCCTCTGATGCGGTGGCTGAAATGAGCTGAGACCCCGTGTAGAGAGGTACCGCCACTCCACTTAAGCAGCGGCGAGCGTCAGCAATTACTGCGCAGGGCAGCGCGATCCCGGCCCAAGTCGGGACCCCACTGCAGAAATCGCCCGGAGAAGGGGGAAAGCAAAGTAAGGCTGTCAAGGGACCCAAACGAGCACGAAAACCACGCGGTGTAGCACTCACTGGAGGTGCACTAGGACTGGGAGGCCATGCATCTGGCCCTAGCTATCAATCGAGACATATTGGGCCAAAGCAGAATACCTTGGCCTAATTCTGGAGCCGCCCCCGCATCTAGGCCTCAAACAGGGTCAATAGTATATAATACTACGCCACACAGACTGTTGAGGAGTGTGGCGCTGCCAATTCACTCTGATAACCTGGCCTGGTGGTCATGGCAGGCGTGTGTGACATGTAAATGGTGGCGGTGAAACCTGCGTAGAGGACCTGCAATTCAAGGTAGGCGATACGTCTCGGCCCATATGCGCAGATACAAACAGTGCCTATGAACACTGGTGGATAGTCGAAACCCTGCAGGACGCATCCCGCGAGACTCCTGAAGTGGCCCAAAAGACATCTGGAGAGCAAATGTGTGCGGTGAGTGGCACAATCAGTAGCAGCCAACACGACATCGCACGCCAGCGGCAAGGGAGTGCAGTGTGGCGGAGAGGCGCGTAAATACTTGTAAAGGCGCCATTAGCGGGTGCTAAGACACCGCTGGAGACTGAACCAATGCGGAGGATGCCCACATCCCCCGCATATAGATTGTCATGACCCCAGACACAGGCAATAACCTAGGACCTAATATGATGGACCGCTCATGAGATAAACCTCTCCCCCCAGTAACATTAACACAAACTGTAAGGAGCCGGAAATTGCCTTGTCGCCGTGCGAACCACCTCCTCAAGATGGGCAGACAGCGCACGGGCGCAGCAGCCACGCAACATACACCAATCCCACCGCAGCCGGAACGCGAGCCCGAAGAATCTGGCGCTTCCAGAACATCCACACTGGAGTCAAAAATAGATTCTGTGCTCCAGGCAGTCGCGCAATTTGGTGAGACGGTGATGCAAACCCGTGCATCGCTCGAAGGCCGAATAGATAAAGTCACGCCGGACTTTACACTCCTCCATGCAGATCACAGAAAACTAGAAGGAAGAGTCAGTGAGCTGGCAACAGAAATCGAGGAAGTTGCCCCGGTGGCAAAAGCAATGTCCACAGAAATAAAAAAAGACCTCAAATCCCGACTTAACTCCCTGGAGCGCAGAATAGACGATGCGGAAGGCAGATCCCGCAGGAACAACATCCTCCGGTAGTCCCAGTGTGGTGGGACTACCGGAGGGCACGGAAGACAGGGACGCAGTACTGTACACCGAGACCTGGATACAATCCCTAATGCCAGCAGGCACACTTTCCGCCTTCTTTGCAGTAGAAAGAGCGCATAGAGTACCATCGGGCCACCCGCCACCGGGTGCAGGACCCCGACAGTTCCTGTTTTGGCTTTTAAACTTCAAAGATAGGGATGCAATAGTTCGTGAGGCCAGGAAATTAGAAACGATCAAGGTGGACAACACTCAAGTCCTTCTCTTTCCAGATTACGCCCTGGGAGTCCAGAAACAGCGAAGCACGTTCCTCACAGTCAAGAGGAAAATGCGTGATCTGAACATGAAATACTCCCGCATATTTCCGGCCCGTCTACGCGTGGTTGCAGATGGGACACACACACTTCTTCAACAAAGCAGAGGATGCATGGGATTGGCTCGAAACCATGGGGCACCACACCTCGCCAAGCCAGCAGCACAACAACTTGGAATCGAAATGCAAGATCCCGAAGAGGTCGCCGCAGGAGAAACAGGCTACACACTGCGGAGTCGCCAAGGCACTTAAAGACTGCTACCAACCTGGAACAAGTATTGCAGAAGCGACGTGATGCCCTACAGGCAGTGGCGGATTTGAGAAAACGTCAACACAGCAGCGACACAGACGCTTCACCAGCGCGTTCGCTGAGTGAAGACCGTTCACAGGCCATGTGGCCAGTCGGCGAAGACTCGCAATCACTACCAGCTGTAACACCCCTGACTGCGGATGACTTAATGTAACAGACCGCTGCGGTCCGTGGACACGCAAGTATACAGACATAGTAATGCATGCGTGGGGTTACACATATTCTGTGCGTACCACGCACGAGGTTTCATGTAGCGGCAGATAACATATGAAAGTTGGAACCGGCACCGCCTCCCTTGTTCTAGGAGATGGCCTATTGGCACGCTTCACAGGATATGGCTCAATACACATATACACGTGCACAACACAGGTCCAGGTAGAGCCACATGGCTTATTTCTAGCTTTACCCCACCTCTTAATCTGTTTGACGCGGCAAACGTAGCTGTACGTTGCCATATGGCATTGTTCATTGTTTGGGCAGATACATGTTGTCCCTCTGCTCTATCCCAGTTAAATCACACATGGTTCCTTTCCTCGTCGACCGTCCGAGGCAGCGCATCCACACGCCTAAAGATGCCACATTATCACCTCACGCCCACTAAATACCCATCATACTGCCACCTAGCCTTGTACATGCTGAGCCACCCACACATAGTACTAAATGTTGTCCCTGCCACATGCCGCGCACCAAGATAGTCACCTGGAATGTCAGGGGAATTCATACGCCAGCTCGTAGATATGAGATATATGCTTATTTTAAGCGACATGCAGCACATGTGGAACTTCTACAAGAAAAATACATAGCACAACCGGACATTTGCAGACTGCAGCAGCGATGGAGGGGACAAATAGTAGCCACAGGATACTCGCCCTATGCCAGGGGAGCCTTAATTTGGATTAGACCAGGGACCCAGTTCATATCCGAGGAGTCAGTAATAGACGCCCATGGTAGATATGTACTAGCAAAGGGTCTCCTCAATGCGTGTTGGGATCCATTTATGCCCCTAACACAGACCAGAACGTATTCTGGCATACATTAACAGACCAGTTCGCACGTTGGTGCGACATCCCCTGGCTGCTGGGAGGAAACTTTAATTCAGTCCTTGACACCACACTTGATAGATCCTTCCCTCCAATGCCACAAACAGTTGAAACATCTAACGCGCGGAGCCTGGGGGAGTGGCTGAGCCGTTGGGGACTGGCGGATGTATGGAGGACCCTCAACCCGCAGACTCGCCTGTACTCACATTACTCCCACCCGCATGGGCTGCATGTTCGTATTGACCGATTTGTCGCAAGCCCATCAGTACTGATACAATGTCCTAGCGCAAACTACCTCGGCAAAACACACAGACCACAACCCTCACATAATGAGTCTACAGGGAGAAGACGAGGGACGCACTACCCACCTATGGAAGTTCCAACCCTTGGCATTAGAAGACCCACCATTTAGAGAAGATAGGCGCAGCAACAGAGTCATATTTTGAGAGAAACACGGGCTCAGTCACTGATCCAGGCATACTGTGAGATGCAGGCAAATGGGTAGTTAGAGGACAATGCATGGGATTGAGCTGGAGTGTCAGGAAGCAGCTAGACTGTGAAATAAAGCATATTGAGAACACACTGACCACTTTAGATGCTGAATTACCACAGGGCAATACCACGCAGCAAGCACTGGACGCGCAGAGGCAGACCCATGCAGAGGTGCTGGAAAGGCTGCGCTGCCTAAATTATGCCTCACACGCCGAGCGCACACATGTGTCGGCGGACAAAGCAGGTACATTGCTTGCGAGGATGATCTGTCAAGAGCATGCACAGGCACCTATATTGCGGCTGCAATCCGCCACAGTTCAGATACTTACCCAACAGCACAATATCCACTGCGAATTCATTGCACACTACACCAGAACATTCAAATCATTAACATGTGCAGATTCAACGGAACTAGAATCTTTTCTTTCACCCCTAACTTTGCCACAAGTCAAGGTGGAGCAGA
This sequence comes from Calotriton arnoldi, assembly GCA_963921515.1. Taxonomy (NCBI): domain Eukaryota; kingdom Metazoa; phylum Chordata; class Amphibia; order Caudata; family Salamandridae; genus Calotriton; species Calotriton arnoldi. Next base: position 445,296 of record CAWUFW010005712.1, read on the forward strand.
GGGAGGAGATAGGCAAGCCCATAACGCTACTGGAAGTGCAAGCCGCAATACGGTCATTAGCCACGGGTAAAACGCCAGGACCTGACGGCTACCCAGCTGAATACTATAAAGCCTACTAACAAGCCCTAGCCCCACAGCTCCTCTCAATGTACCAAGGCGCGCAGGACTCTGGGATACTGCCAAATACACTTACTAGCGTCTCTGCTCAAACCAAACAGGGCAGCGAATTAATGGGCTCATACCGCCCCCTAGCACTCCTTAACACGGACTATAAAGTGCTAGCCAAAATATTAGCGTGCAGAATGGCCCCGCTAGTCCCGCAACTCATACACACAGATCAAAACGGATTTGTGCCTGCTCGCAACATGTCGTTAAATCTACGGCGCTTCTTCTGGGTGGTACGCTATTCCAGAGTTAACTGGGTGCACGCGGGGTGTCTGGTTTTAGACCTGGAAAAGGCATTTGACACCCTGGAATGGGAATTTCTATTTGCCGCGCTGCGTAGATATGGACTAGGAGACTACTTCCTCGGCCTTGTCAAACTACTCTATACCCGACCAATAGCTAGGATCAAGACAGGCCCATATATCTCAGAGCAGGGCCCCACTGAACGTGGTACAAGCAGGGCTGTCCGCTTTCCCCACTGCTATTTGCGCTAGCCATCGAGACTCTTGCCGAGGCGCTGCGCGGTACGCAGGATGAATGGGCAGTTCCCTTGGGTGACTGTATACACGCAGTCTCCTTATATGCCGATGATTTGATCATATACGTTAGGGATTTTAGACAACCCTGTGCGACAATTGAAAGAATATCACACAAATTTGCCTGTGTGTCAGGGCTTCGGGTAAATTGGGAAAAATCATGTTTGTACCCCTTTGCAGAATCCACACCAAACCCACATTTAATTATTAATGGTAGACCAGTACACTGGCAGCTAACAGCGTTTCGGTACCTTGGGATACTAATATACAGGGATCCTACAGACCTTCTAGGGGGCAACTTGGGATGGGCCATCACAGCAGTGAGGGCACAGATGACTTTTTGGAGCACCCTCCCTCTGGCGGTTCTGTGACGGATCGCATTAATAAAGATGGTGGTACTCCCGCGACTCCTCTACCACTTCACAAACCTGCCACTACAACTTAAACCTCCATTATTTAAAAGCTTTGAATCAGATATGCGACAATTCAACTGGCAAGGATCACAAAGCAGAGTGGCACTAACGAAAATGTATCCTTCAGTCGCCCAGGGGGGCCTTTCCCTACCCAATATGGAGCAATATTATTTAGCGGCGTAGCTTCAATAGGTAGCTCGATGGCTGAGTGTGCGTCAATTAGATGACACGGCGACACAGGAGCCTGGCTTCACTAACACCCAAATCGTGGCGCTGTTCCACCCCGGTAGACAGAGTAGCGCGCCTACTCAACTACTGGTAAAAGTGGCGTACTATTGCTTTTGCCGCAGCCTGCGCATTACACATCGCATAACACCATATGCACCGCCCATTCCTATACTCGGTACACCCATGCGCCATCAGTCACTTACTATCACAGAACTTTCCAGTGGGAAGAAGTAGGCATACTAACACTAGGAGACCTGTATAACGATAAGCAACTCATTTTGTTTGCGGAACTGGCTGAAGGCTCGGGCTTGCCACAAGGTCAGTTCCTGTTGCACGCGGCATAACACACACACACTCCGCGCGACATGGGGCAATATAGCGCAGGAACCTGCCACTCATCTAACCATACAGTATCTACACGAATTGGGCACAGGCCGACACCTCACCAGATGGTTCGCGGATTCCCTTAGAACGCACACTGCACCGCAGCTACTTTCCCTACACACACACACTGGGACGCAAACTTGCAGAGCTAGCACGGATCGGGAATGGGAAGACATACTTAGGAGTCCTACGCATATACCCCGCAATGCCAGATTCCGACTTATCCAATATTACACTGTAGATAGAGCCCATCTGAAGCCGGCCAAAATAAACAAATATTTCAAATCGGGATGACGCCAGATGTCCGAGATGCGATGAGATAGGCACAGATCTATTACACATGCTGTGGTCCTGCGCAGCTATCCAACCATACTGGGAACGGTCACCATATGCCTGGCCCAGTGCATGGAACGCACCCGGGAATGGACGTGGGAGATATGCATATTAGGGCTATATCAAAGATCCAAAAAGTACAAAGTCACGTCCCGGTACATAGACCTAGGGCTTATAGTGGCCAAACGATTGCTCATGCGATACTGGAAATCTCCTGATCCTCCAGCAGTTAAGGCCTGGTTCCAACCACTTTTATGCTGGGCACAGGCAGAGAGCATAGCGCTCCGCCACGAAGACGCATTGGGGTTGCAAAAACAGCCGTTAGCGACAGCATGGGATGTAATATTAACAGAGTTTCGCGCATCTTGACAGAGACACTCAGAGGCACTAGCAGATCCACCTGAGAGTGATGAGTAGTAGAGATCAACAAGGCAAAGAAAATACAAGAAGCAATGCACGACACTGACACCCAACTGGAGTCACACGACCAGTTACGAGACCATGGCATACACCCCCCCCCCCGACAATCAACCAGGATACCTAAGCATTGATTGAGTAACATAGGCGCTGGCAGGAACACGTATTCATGGATGCTCGCAACAAGATGAGATGGGCGAATGGACATACATAGCGATACACAGTGTTGATGGACACGTGGTTAGTAAAGGCGCCCAAATACAATAGTTTTTAAAATTGAGAGGACAACTGGGCTGTTCTCATTTCACATTCCCTCTTCTTTTTCTTTCCCCTTGCATTATTAATGTTATATTGGAAAACCATAATATCTACGTTTTGTCCTCAACTGTATCCCATCTGATGTTAATGCACTGTACTTAATTCTGTCGCTAATATTTGGAGTTATACCATGTAACAACTGTACTCAAGATAGTGCTACTGTGTGAATTGCACTACGCAATAGGTGCATGAAGTGTTGTGGATTTAAATATGTATAAAATTAATAAAAACAAATTTAAACAAAAAAATACGCTATATCGTTTTTATCAGCAAATTGCATGTTAGTGGGAAAGTTTGAGGCTATTTCAACAGAAAATGTGCAGTCTGTAAATGACAAAGCGCTACCATATCATACTTTAGTAATATGTTTATTAAGAGTAAGTTTATAAACATGAGCTCAGAAACATTCCGGTCGCTGCCCATTGATGACAATGTTATTGGTGAACTTAGAGGCAAGTCAGGGGTCTTGTGTACCCTATACATGGGCTGAATTCTTATTATACATGGAGCAAACTTTTAGCCTATTAAATCAAACAAAAGAGTTGTTTTAAGAGCAGAAATGCTGAACTCTTCTTCTTTTAATCTTTATTCGTTAAACAAATTCACCATAAAAGAATCACAATCAAATGTCAATAATATTAATTTCATAGTTAAAAAATAGACGATAAAATTTCATTTAAAAACAATAACAATAAAATAATTAATACAATGAATCTAGACACGACTTCTTGGACACCCAGACAGCTTGTAAAAAAGATAAAACCAAGAAAATGAACCGTTCGGAGGGAAGCATCTGAAGGTACATCAAAGCAGGCCTAACTTGTTTGAAATTCAAGGATTTCAGCAAAGGGTGTAAAAAACACTTCCTAGGCCAGCCGAAGTAAAGGCAAAACATTATAAAATGTAGCATATCCTGGGGAGACAAACTGTTGCAGCCGCAGGGAGCCCTTCCCTCCGGCCGAGCCCACCCACATGGGGACGCCAGCATATAGTGCAATTGATTAAACCTAAACCTGGCCAATAAAAACCTATCATGCTGGGATCGAACCAAGCCCAAATACGGTTCCATCCCCTGCACAGGCTTCTGAAGTTCTAAACCTTCTCTCTCCAGACGGGAGCAATGCAAAATCAACCTTTTAACACTGCGCAACTCCTGGATGGAAAGTGGGGTAGGATTAGTAAAAATGTCTGTCCTGCCCATAGAAAACAAGGCCGCCTTCACATGCATAATCCATGGCATACTAGATACCCGATCCAACACCAGACAGTCCTCGAGAATCAAATGACTTAACTTTAGCTCCGTCCTGCTCCAAATCTTGATCCAGCACATGAGCGGGCTTAGAGCTATCAAATCCAAAACATAATCAAGACCCAGTTCCTCATGTACAGAAATTGCTTGAGTTGAAAGGGGGACCTGAATCAACGTACGCAAAAAATTATTCTCTATTGTTTGAAACCGATCCAGCTTATCATCCAGACATCACTTACATACGACAGCTGTGCAATACACTTGGCCTGATAACTTTTTAAGAGATCCCTTGGTACCCTAGGCCCAAGCCTACGGGCAAAAGTAAAAACCGCCCCCATACTTTTTACAGACCCTGATCTTTTGGCTTCAATCAGAGGTTTCCAGTAATTATTAACATCAAATAAAACACCCAAATAGGGGGAGGCCTTGATTTTATTCAGGGTAAAATTTGATACCTTGAAGGTCTTGCTCCTTGTTGCTTGGGGCCCACTACCATTATGTAGGACTTAGAAAAATTAACCGACAAGTTCAGGAGCCCCATAAAAGACACATACTTGGCCAACAGCAGGTCCAACCCCTGTGCAGTCAGAGCCAGCAGGACCGTGTTGTCCGCATTTAATAGGGCCGGGAGAGATCTGGCACCAATCTTAGGATGGTCAGCCGACACTGATAAAAGTGCAGACTCCAGTTCATTGACATACAAGGTGAACAGAACAGGGGCAGTAAGCACTCCTGCCGGACCCCACAACTCATCCCGAATGATCGAGTGCACTTAACACCTTGAGAAAAGCGCACTGAGGCTGAGGTCATTGAGTGGAGATCAGCTACAAGAGCAACAATACTGGGATCGACCCCCATCTCGCTGAGCAAAGCCCAGAGTTTAGCTCGGTTCACCCTATCAAAAGCGGACGTCAAGTCCATAAAAGCCAAGTGTAAAGATTCAGGCCGAGCCATTGTATACTTATTTATAATTGAGTGAAGGTTCGGACATTGGTCTGAGGTCGACCTTCCCTCCCTAAAGCTATACTGGACATCACTCAGAATCTTATTTTCGTCAGCACAGTCGCACAGCCTATTTAGGATCACCCTCCCCAAGACCTTAACTGAAGAATCAAGTAAAGAAATTGGACGGTAACATTGTGGGTTCTCTCTATCCCCCTTCTTAAAAATGGGGACAATCACCGCGGTTGACCAAGAGGGTAACGGCCCCACCTGCACCATCACATTCAAGACCTGCGTTAATAAAGGAGCCTAGACCTCCATATTTCCTTTAAACAGGTCAGGTGGTATATTGTCTGGCCCGGGGCCTTGTTGCTAGACAGGGCTAGAATGCCCTTTGTGACTTCATCTAACGTGAAGATCGATTTGTTACCAGCGGTCACAGATGCAGCATGGATATTAGCCTTCCCTCAGCCCCCTGATTGTAAATGCCCTCAAAAGGATCAAACCCACTGTACCTCTGAAATATGATGATATAAAAACGAACCAGAGCCCTCAGCAAAACGAGGCCTGTTAACAACGCGCCAGAAGAGAGCGCTGTCCCCAGTTTCAATGGCTTGACAAAGCTCCTTTCATACACCTGAAGGAGTAGGGAGTAATAAAAATAGTGGCTCTATTCTTTGTGGTGGCACGTGCTGTGTGTCTTAATACTGCCCTCACTCACACAGTTGTGCGACATGCTTCATCATAAGGGCTGCTACCAAACACCCCTGCGCAGCCAACGCCTGGGGTGGAGCAATAGGGTGGGGGAAGACAAACACAACATAAAAGAAAAATAATAAAGTCTAAAGTTACTGGGATCACCGGAAGTGAAAGTGCAATGTAGGTTAAAACTAGCTCGGAGGGGTCACTGTGCCTATACTTTATTCCTGGACCCTCCGGCCAGGATTAAAAACGTGAAGGATGGTGGTGATTGGGAGATGTAATGTGCTCCTTTCACCCCTCCTTACTGCCAAATCGTCGACATGTTTCGGCCGTGTATATGCGCCCCTCGTTCGGGGTCACGCCGGCCTTCCTCAAGACTCTGCCGGTCCCAGAGTTTATATGTGTATGTATCTCTCACCTCGTATTTCGAGATAGGAGGGTGTCAGAACCACTCGTTCTGGCTCCAAGTTATCCCCTCGACTGTACTCTGCTGGTATACTAAACAAGCATTTGCAATGCAATAGGTCTCGCATTTCCGAGAGTTTGAGCTATTGGCATTGTAAATGACACTGCTTTTTATGTATGTGTTTTGAAAACCTGCAAGCGGTGCGTAAACACGCAATTTTACTGCCAGCCTTGCTTCTCTGAAGCAAGGACTATAAGTACTAAGAGGCGCAGTTACTTCCAGCTTTGCTTCTCGTAAGCAAAGCCTATAAGTACAAAGTGTGTGTTTACACACCGCTTGCATGTTTTTAAAACACATAAGCCAAAACAGGGGCCTAATATGGTTCCTTTGCACTAATAAATACATGCGTATCGCGTAAGCATGTGTCTGACATACACGGGTGCCATTTTTACCTATTGCTGTTCCACAACATTAGTGAGATGGCCAAGAAATCATAATTCACTGCGACGAGGCCGTGCCCTTTGATACATCTCAGTTCGTCACCGGAACTGCGTCATTGACGTTTCCAACCAATAGGAAGACGGGCATTGCATTTTTTGTTTCATATAAAAAGTGTAAAACTATTGGCCTCTATTTTATAGTCCAAATTGCAATCTTTGTGTTCTGTTGACGTCTTCTTTTGATTTTACTTCGTGCCACAGGAACCCCTCGTTTGCATTAATGGACCAGCAAAAAGAACAGTCACATGTTTGTCTCAGAGACTTATATCTGGACATTTCATTTGCGTGCTCGTTAATGGTTCTGCTAAATATGTGCAATGCGTATGTTGTGCTGCGCTGCACGTTGCATACTTTGCTGTGCATTTCTTAATCTTTGAAGTGCGGAGATATCAGCACATGTAAAACTTGTTCGGGCACATCCAGGGCACAGCACGTACACTGCGTTGGGCACACTACGTTTCCTCACTCTTTCGTTTTGCCCAAGAATATAAGCTCATAATATTGGTGTTCTGTCCTGGTCTATTTTCCCTGCCTGGGCTGTGACCATCTGCGTTTATTTTGCACTGATGGTCCACAAAACACAGAGAGCTGCGCCCCTTCACCCGTGGGGTCCCTTCAGCGCCCCGTCTGCCCACACCTGCGCAGGGAGGCGGCGCCTGCGACCCTCAGTCAGCGGCTCCGGGGGAAGGGCTCGCTACTCCCTGACGAGTGGTAGGGGGGGTGGTAGGCATATCCCGCAAAACAACACAATCAAACATTTTCCCATGCTTGCCCCTAGTGCAGCCGTCAGTTCTGGAGTAGTAATGCCCAGCGAGATGTGCTCTATTTTCAACTCCTCGGCGCAGCTAGGTCCCCGAATCTTACTCATGTGTTGGCCTGGGCTGGGGGTAGTAATGGCCACCGCCCCACGCTTCTCAAACAATATGTCTTACTCCTCTGTTCGCGTTTACTGAACATGTATTCTTATGCAACGTCAAGTTACTCTGCATGGTTCTGGCCTCGATAATAATGTGATTTTTTTGTAGCGCTTGCCACTGTAGTGTTGTTTTTAGCGCTCTAAATAAGGGGTGCTAATATCACAAATTTAAAGCGTCAGCATTGAAAACATCTGCACGAAACGGAGTAATAGTCAAATATTTTGTTACAAGAGGCTCTATTTTTAAAAAAGAAATGAAAGGGATTACTGTGTGTGTGTGTGTGTGTGTGTGTGCTTGTGTTCAAGAGCTAGAGTCTCAGAACAAGTAAACATCACACTAGAGCGGCACAATTGTATCTAAAAAATCTGTTAAAATAAATGTCACCAGTACTCCACATTTCTGGACAGTGTGACATTAGCACGCGGTGCACCAGCAGGGGATGGATTTTCACGCTTCACTTCTCGCAGAGTTTTAAGAACCGCTCCAGAAGCGCTTTTAAGAAATTGCACACCGAGCAATCCAACATATTACAAAATATATTTGGTGATTGCAGACACTGGTGGAAAGGTGTCTGCACACACTGAAGTGAACGCCGGGGTAGGAAGTGAAATAACCTGTGTCAGCAGACACTGAAATAAAAACTGGAACAAACAATGAAATGAAAGTTTAGTAAATGCTGATAGGAGCCTATCCACATACACAGAATTAAAATTAATTATAATCAATTTCATTGAAGTTGGATAAATACAGAGTGGAAAGTATCAGCACTGCAGACACGGAAATGACGTTGTAGCAGAAAGTGAAATGACAATCAGCAGCAGGCTCCTGAGGGTAAGTGCCAGAAAACACTAAAACGAAAGTATGAACAGACACTGCAGCAGCAGCAGAAGCGACGTTAGTGGTGGAACAGACGCTGACATGAGTGTGTGCAACACACAGAAATAACAGCAGCAGCAGAGTCTGCAGTGAAAATATCAGAGAAAACTGATTCGAAATATTAGCAGATGGTTAAAGGAATGTGGTAACAGTTCCGGAATCAAAAATATATGAAAAGGAATTAATCAGCACAGACTGAAGGTGAAATATTTAAATAGCAGCAGACACTGACGTGACACTAACAAATGGCTCCCAGGTTTGTATAAATGATTTCTTCCTGGTTAGGGATCAGCATGTGATTTTATTTCAATCCATACATAAACGTGCATTTCTCATTTCCTAATTGAAGGCATGTTGTGAGGGGTGGAGAACAGCGCGCCAGAGTCGGCTGGTGTACACTGGCAAAGCTGCCCGCTCTCCCCCTCATGACTCCAATGCCTGCTGTCTACCGCGTGGGACCAAGTCAAACAAAAAAAAAGTGCTTAGCGGCTAATTAAGAGACGCCGTGTCACGCCGCGAGCAAACGATCCAGTCCGGGTGGGCGAGCCGAAAAGAAGACGGGGAGGGAACAAAAAAGCCTCACTTTCAATAGAAAGCGAGGCTTTAGCATAAAGTGTGACGCGCGCCAATGAAAAGCATGGGCGGAGCTTCCACCCCACTTCCGAAGTCGACTTGACGACAATAGATCTCGCAGCGCGAGCAGCGCATGCGCTGCGACGCTAGGCGAGACCTAAGAAGAGGGCAAAATATCAGTGCTCTTCCATCTACCTGAAAGCAAACACAGCGCCACCAGCATAAGCTCTGTTTTTTCGGAGCAGAATGTGAACAAGGAAACGAATGGGGCAACCAGAAATTCAGGGAAGGTGGTAAAGCTGAAACTGAGGCAGGCTGGAGTTTAAGAAAGGGGTTAGTGAAGGCACTCCTTGGCTGTTTCAGGGAGATTGTGAAACACTACCATACATTTGTGGCCCTGGCATTATTGTTGGCGAAACGTAGAATAGTCATGTTGTGGAAGTCTCAGTCCCCCCCTCGATATGCACAATGACTTCGAGACCTCACCACCTGCTTGGAAAATGCAGAAAGCTACAACCTGCTCACTCCGCCACCCTCGAGACCTAAGGACATTTGGGCTCCATTACACTTGTACTTAGAAGGCCTGAATCAAGGATTCCAATGTTTTTTCTGGGCTTCCTTGTGTTTGCTCTGCCTGTTGACCGTACCATGGCTTCCCTCACATGGCGGGTACACATTTGTGGCTCTAGAGTGTTCTTAGGTGGCAGGTCAATTGATCTGGGATTGTCAGAGTGTATCACTGTTGAATGTTCATCATGTCCGTCTGCACTGCTACTGCCCATGGTGTAACTCTGCCTGTATTATTTTGTTGAAAATGAAAATCTAAAAAAAAAAAAGAAGAAAGGGGTTAGTGAAGCTTTTGAATCCACTGAAGGTTACTAGGGTTATGGAGAGAGGGTGTGGTCTCACGGCTAGACTGCCGACTTTGGAGCTGGAAAACCAAGGTTCGAGCCTTGGGGTCTACTCCACATCCTGTGATTCTGGACAATTAACTTAATCTCCACGTGCCTACCAAAAACAAGCATTTGCAATGCAACAGGTCTTGCATTTACGCGAGTTTGAGCTAGTGGCATTGTAAATGACAATGCCTTTTATTTATCTTTTGTTTTTTGAAACATAAATAAAACGCATTGTCATTTACATATGGGGGGGGAGAGCAGTGCTGCACTCCAGCCTAACGAGGGGCTGCCCTCCCCTCCTCCTCCATAGAAACCGCGAGTCCGCCTCCTCTTCACAGACATTTCAGTGCATGCAAACTTCTTTAGAGAGCGACTGGTGCCATCTGCGACCCGACCCCCTCGCTACAGCGGAAGACACAAGCTTCTGGGGGGACTGGGAGCATGGGGGGGGGGAACACGGCCACTGTTCACTGTCTCTGCTTCACCCCTCAGAGCACACACACAATGTGCGCACAAGAAGGATGTGCAGGCCTTGGTACCAGGGGGGAGCGCGCCTTCCACTATTCAAATATGCCACGGTGTAATGCAATTTAAACCCACTAACACGATATGCCGCGTTAAGTGCATTATTATACAAAGCACTTGTGCGTCAAACCTTTGTATGGCGTGTGCGGTTATCAACGTGCGGTGTCCCATGCTGCCTCTTTATACACGTTTTTTCACGCAGGAAGGAATCGTAAACAGAATCGAGCGCGCACTCAGCGAATTTTTGTATAAATTAAAAGGGTGCCAGTTTGTGTATTTAAAGGCGCGACCGTTTCCCTTTTAAAGTCTGCGAGCGGCTCTTGAAGCAGCGCTGCTGCCTTATGTCACCTCGACAGCAGAACGTAAACACGGGCCGCCGACTGGAAAAGCTACCAGTGCCTCGGCTTGGATAGGTAGCCTGGCTTCTCAAAAGCGAAGTTAGTTAAGACTAGACAGGAAGATTAACAGGCAAAACCAACCCGAGAGGTGGTTTTTATTACGGTAAGTGAAAGCCAAAGAATGCCTCTGGGCGCTACACCAATGCGCATCCTGCCTCAAAAACTCACACGCGAGTAGGAGCAGGAAGCGTAGCCGAGAAATTGGACTCTGAATCATCCCTAGATTGACAGTGGAGGAAGCCTCAAACCACAGTCTAAAAACGGCAGCGAAGGTAAATTAACAAGCATCGATCTCTTGTCTTTATGGGGCCATGTGTTTCTAATTAGAAACACATGGCCCCATAAAGATAAGAAAGTGCTTTGCGACAGCAGCAAAGCAGGCGACCCAGTCGGATCGGAGGACAAAGGGCGTCCACAAAAAACCCTCATTTCCAATGGTAGGCCACCGTTTAGCATAAACGGTGACGCCAGCCAATGGAAATTAGGTTCGGGGCTTAAAGCCCTTTTCTGAAATCCCTCTCTCACAAAATTTCTCGCCAGCGAGCAGCGCATGCGATGCAACGCAGGCGAGACCTAAAAAGGGACAAGAGGACAGGAGACAACAGAACAAAAAAGGGGGGGTTCAATAAATTAGGTTCCCCTTCGTGGTCCTAAGTTAACAAAGACATAGTAGAAACATACGCTCCACCACACAATGGAGTCAAGTCACCCCTGTTGTGTTCCTCATTTGGGAGTCTAGCTAGTCGCATGTAATTAACAATAAGTTTTATTCTACCCAAAGGGTAGGTGTAGATCAAAGCGACTTAATGCACCAAAGTACGATCTTGTACAATTGAACATGCGGTCTGTAGTGTGTCCTGACTTACCGAGTTTACCCCTAAACAATGCTAAAAATAGCGGGAGGCAAGGAGAGGCCCCTGTAGTCACACTCTAACGGAAGAAGAAGTTGGAAAAACAAAGAATAACATCATCGTTGTTAATGATACTGATAGCAGTACATCCTGTTGGCTCTTAGAGGCATGTTAGTTATCACCTCTGTGGTGGTTGTAAGCATCGCTTGTCAAATGAGTGTCCCCTGATGGCCAAAATGCAGAGTACATTGTGGTCAAAGTTCTTTTAATTATAACCAAAGAAGAGCTAATATGGACTAAGACATGCATATGCCCCCGTAATGGCCAAAATACTGAATATATTGCGGTCAAAGTTGTTATTACAACCCGTATCGAGCTGTTATATACTTTAACATGCAGTTATCCGCCTCAAGGTATTGTGCCTATAAAGTGCCTCGCCCCTGGTTGTGGCTATGCGAGAGGCCCCTTCGATTGTATGGCCCCGGGCGGGCCAAGCCTCCCCATTCGTGCACATGCGGTACGGGCTGCACCCGATTTGAAATGCTCCGCCGCCCCCAACACCTTACTACTTCAAGGTGGGTACTCCTCCCGTCGACAGCTCGCCTGCTCCCGCCGTGTAGAGATACGGCAGAGCAGCGAGCGAGACCTCACTAAATGTCTTCCTGGTGCAGAGCGTTTCCGGTCACATGCACGTCGTAATAACGTGCACGCTGCCGGCGGCGTGGGCTGAGGGACGCCTAGCGTCCTGCTGCTATGGAAACAACACTTGGTTTCGTGTTTGGAGAAGTCTCAGTTCAATCCTTGTTGGTATATACTTGGAGAATAATATTGGCCATAAATAGTGGGAGTGTGTTGTTTATAAAGAAGGGTTCAAATCTAAATCTAGAAACACACTAAAACGGGGGGGAGGGGAGGGCTGTAAGAAACTTATTACAGACATGCCCTACTCGTCTCCACGGAAACAACGGTAGGCGGTGAATTTTCTACGGGGAGTTGAGCGTCAGATGGAAACCCCTTATGTGGGTTCCCCCACAAAAAATAGTGATGAGATGTCCACTTTTTTCACTACCAGGGGAACCTACTCCAATCAGCCACTCAGTATCTCTTGTTGCCCTGCCTGGTGCTGGGGGTACCCTCAACACTGTAAGAGGCGTCTTAGAGGGTAAAACTTACTGCGTCATGCCTATCAGGACACTATATATGAAAGGATGTTTTTTCTTTTTCATCACCTATCATGTAATCTCATTCACATGGGACCTTTAAATGGTAGAATACCTGTACGCTTCCCATATATAGGCTAAGGGGTTTATCTATTATTATTTTGCGACAGGTTTTTGTCCCAAGGGCCTATTAGTGGGGTGGGCCCCTACCTACTCAGGGCGTGCCAAGGAATGTCATCGTTAAGACCCACTAAGTGGCTTTTCAGACTATATACCCAATTCTGCTCTCTGAGGAGGAGGGCCCTCGTCCTTTCTCAGGGGCCAGAGTTCAGAGCGGGTTTTTCAATTGCCGTCCAAGTAAGGTCCTCGGTGGTATGGTGTTTTTCCAGATAGTGTGCCTTGAACTTAGTGTTAGATTTTAAACACCTTATTGTGCTGCGATGCTCCATAATCCGTGTCTTAACCTTCCTGCTGGTCATGCCCACATATCTCTTATGGCAAGGACAAGTAATAAGGTAGATCGCGAAGTCCGAGTTGCAATTAGTCTGTGATCTCTGCTCCCACGGGTAGGTCAGTCCCACGTCTATTGTTTTTGTGTTTTCGGTGAGGTGACATACACTGCATGATTCACATTGCGAGTGCCCTTGTACCGGAGGTAGTCCCCCTGGTTTTGTGGTCCTTCTCTGCTGTGGTATGGTTGTCGTTGGCCTTGTGTGCACCAAAAGATCTTTCAGGTTAGCACTCCTCTTAAAAGAGAACAGAGGCTTCTCTAGGTTCATACCATTTGAATTCAGTATACGCCAATGTTTTAGCACAGCTTGTTTTATCTGATGAGAGGCAGTGTTGAAGGTAGTGACACACACAAGAGGTCCAGAGTAGGCGAGTCCGTTACCCTCACCCCATCCTTTTTGTGTGAATTATTGACAAAGCTCCTCCCAGGCTAATTCCTGTAAATTATATTTGCACAACTTTTGCGCCTGCTTATACGCCCGCCTACAATTTCTAATCACCCGCCCGTTCCTCGGTGATTGCTTCAACGCTTCCTTCAAAAGTCACAGGGAACGGTGTAGAGAATAATTCCAGCGAGCCAGGCATATGTGCAATATTTATTGTCAGGAGGGAGAGCGACACAAGTGCGTCCTACCGCAGTCGTGGCCAACTCCCTGCGTGCTCTAATCCCACAATGCCATACCAGCAACATTCCAAAGGTGACGTCCCCGCCTGGGAAAGGCGTGACGACACCACACATCTTCCCCTCTTACAATATTAAAGAGAATATGTTACACGTGAAAACAACACGTCAACTACATAAATAGGGATGAGCGTCCACAAGGGATGCATAAGTCAATAAATATTGCATAAATAAATAAATAAACAAATAGGCAAAGATAAGGGACGAAAGGTTCCAAAGGGATAAATAGTGGATAAATACACACCTCGACCAATAAATAGCATAAATATACCAAGGGAGCAATAGAAGGTTGAAATCGAATAATGGTGTAAAGCTTTAAGGACAAAGGAGCCCTAAGGTACTTAATAGTGCATAACATGTAAATAGAAAACAATGCAATGAAGTGATTCAAGAAGGTTGCATAACAAATTCATCATATTTTTTGGTAAAACGACAGGTCTGCCAGTACGGGTGGACATTTGGGTGACCGGGGTAATGTGTGCCTCATCTATAGAGGTGGATGCCCCTGCGTGTCATTTACATCACTGAGTAAAGTAGTAGAACCCCTCTGTGTTCCCTCTGAGTCATCTGTTTCACCTGTCTCTCCGGAGTTGAAAGGCTCACTCTGGACGGTACCTGTTCTAGGTTCAGTACTGTTTTTGTTTTCTATAGTAGGCTCACTATTGTTTTCAGTAGAATTCTCATAAGCTTCAACTTCAGACCATAACCATTCATCATTAGCTTCTGTAAGCTTGTCGTCCTTTTTCCACCACAAGACTTTGTTGCATTTTGCCATTCTCACTAATGACCAAATTTTATTGTCACTTAGCAAAGCGGACCGTGAGTAAAGCTCTTTGATTTGGAGTGGGTCACTGAACTTGCTGCCACCTTTCTTACATAACGTGCCCAGTTTAACTCTGACCCAATCACCCACAGACAACGATGTATCTTTCACTCCATGTTTTTTGTTGTAATATTCTTTGTAGATCCTCTGAGCTTTGGTGAGGTTGCCCTTGACTACCGAAGGTGACCATCTGCTTTGGAGTTTTAGATCCATCCATACTGTGTTGTCCCTGGTGAAGGGTTCTCTGCCACGCAAAATCTTGAATGGACTGTACCCAGTAAGTGTAGGTGTTATGCGATATGCCCATACAGTTTTGGTAACTTCAGTCTCCCAACTCTTGCCTGCATTTATGGCCCCCTGTCCCGAGCCCATAATGACTCGATTGAAACGTTCAGCAGAGCCATTTCCGGCGGGGTGGTAAATTGGGGTATGTTTAGCTTTAATCCCATTCCTATTAAGGAAAGCTGTCCATTTTTCAGAAATGAATTGTGGGCCACTGTCGCAAATTATAGTTCTAGGGATACCTTCCCTCAAAAAGGTACTGGTTAGAAAAGATATGACAGAGGAAGAGTCCGCTTTTTCACATACTTCTAGCTCCGGCCATTTAGAGTACTTGTCAATTAAGACTATAATGTATTTGGGTATACCCCATGAGTCTAAAATGGGACCAAGAATATCCACAGAGAGTTCCTCCCATGGGTTATCAGGGCATTTGTAATCACCTAAGGGAGGTCTTAACATAGTTAAAGACTTGTCAGCACTGACGCAATGTACGCATGCTCTCACATTCTTTTCGATGTCGTTGGCAGGCCACCAGTAAGATGATTTCACTCTCCTTTTGGATTTTACAATGCCGAGGTGTCCTTCATGCATTATGTTGAGAATCCGGGCCCTTATGCTTTCAGGGGGAATTACTTTGTTTTCCCTGAGAAGGAATTTTGCATCATCGCTGATGGACAGTACATCTCTGAGTTCCCAAAACTTCTTAAGTTCGCTAGGAAGTTTCTTTTTTTTCGGCCATCCTTGTATTATAAAATGTCTCAATTGCGCCAGGACTTTATCCTTGTCGTAAGCTGACATCCACTCTTGTGCGCTGATAACATCTTTTCTCTCTTCCGTGAATGCCACGCTGTAATCATCCCATTCATTGTGTGGATGCTCAATTACAGGCAAAGGAGAGCGACTTAGATAATCTGCTACTTTGTTCCTATTACCAGGCAGGTACTCCACGTCGTATACGTGGTCTAACAATCTTAAGGTCATCTTTTCAATATAGGGGGGGTGGCCTTAGCATGGCTACTGGAAGTAAGTACTTTAACCAAAGGTTTATGATCCGTTCTGAGCATGAACCTTGACCCCCACAAGTACTGTCTGAATTTTTCCATGGCCCAGACGGTGGCTAACATCTCTTTTTCGATAACTGAGAACTTTTCTTCATTGGGGGTAAGGAAGCGTGAGGCAAATGCTATGGTAGTTTCAGTTCCTTCCTCGGACAATTGGGCCAGAACTGCCCCCAGTCCTTTCTCACTGGCGTCCGTAGTTAAGATGCTCGGTGCAGACATTTCAAATCCATGGAGAGGAATTGCTTCGCAAATCTCTGATTTTATATTTTCAAAATCTATGTTGATTTCAGGGTTCCAAGCAAAGGCGTTCTTTTCTTTCATGAGTTGACGCATGCTATGAGTTTTGGTACAATTTTTTTTACGAACTTACTATAAAATTCTGCTAGACCGAAAACGATCTTACATCGTCTTTAGATTTGGGTACTGGCGCTGACTTGATGGCCGAGACAATGTCTTTTTTGGGGGTGATGCCTTTGTCGCTTATCTCATGTCCCAAGTAGGCTACAGAACAGAGAGCGAACTTGCATTTTCCAAGCTCCGCAGTAAGGCCATTTTCAGATAGTTTCTTCAATACTTTTTTCAATTTGACATCATGGTCCTCTCTGTTCTTGCCCATGATGAGTATATCGTCTTGGAAATATAAGACGCCTTTGAGATCTCTAAACAGCTTGTGCATAAGTCTCTGAAAAACAGCGCCAGCGAACGCCAAGCCGAAAAGTAAGCGCACAAATCTGTAACACCCGAAAGGAGTGATGAACGATGTCAATTTCCTGCAAGATGGATGTAGGGATATTTGGTGGTAGGCCGCCGTGAGATCGATTGTAGAGAACCACTGGACCCCTTTGGTTTGTGCAAGCAGTTCGTCGATTTTAGGCAGAGGGAACTTATCTAGAACAATGTTTTTGTTCAGCTCCCTGAGGTCTATCCATAAGCGCACTTTACCATTCTGTCTGCGAGCCACTACTAGGGGTGCGAGCCATTCGGCACTCTCGATGGGCTCAATAATACCATTCTTTTCAAGTTGGTTGAGCTCAAGTTGTACTGCCTCCCTGGTATTGAACGGAATGTTGCGAACCTTGTGGCTCACGAGAATGGCCCCTTCCTTTAGGACAATCTTGTGTGAGAATTTAGAGAGCTTCCCAATGGCCCCACAAAACACATCAGGAAATTCTTTTTTTAAATCCTCCACTAGGGAAGCAACAGGATTACTTGTCATAAGTACTTGATTTTTACAATTAGGGTTAAGGGTAATTCCTAGCGCCCCTTGGTCTGCCCAACCCAGGACGGAGGGTCCTTTTTGTGCTAAATATAACTTTCCTGCTGTCGGCCTACTCTTAAACTCGAAATTGAGGCGTCTAAAACCTAACATAGGGATTCTCTCACCTGTGAAGGTTACAGGATGCACATCAGTGGGAATTAATTGCTCACCTAAAACTTTTACAAATTTATTTTCCCACACTTCTCATTGTACAATAGTGTATGGTGATCCGGAATCCGCCACAATGGTTATGTCCACTCCTCCGATTTTCACGAGACAAGATGTTTTTTTCTTAACAACCATATCCATGCCTAATACGGATTCTTCAATACACAAAATACAGTCATTACTTTCAAATTCATCTGCTTCATCAGAGTTTGTTTCATGCAAAACACACTTAACTGGCATTGCTGGACCTCCTCCTACATACTTTGGCAAAGTGTCCAACAATGCCACAATATGTACATCTTGACCGTATGGCAGGGCAATTTCTGTCTCCAGCCATGTGTGCTTGACTACCACATCTAAAACAATAGGGACGTTTGTCAGTGTGTGTTTTACTCAGAGTGGAAGTATTTCTGATTACCTTATTACTACCCTTTGTTTCCTAGGTTGGTTACATTCTTGTTACCAGAAACAATTTTCTTTTCGGACACTTTGCACACAGTATTACTAGTATCATTTTCTTTCTTAGCAGCCAAGGCACATCTTTTAGACATTTCTGCCTTTCTTACAATGGCAATGATCTCGTTAAGAGATACCTCCCCACATACCCACAACTTCTCTTGTACACTGGTGTTGACAGTATGCATTATTATCTGATCACGAATAAATTCGTCATGTAGGGTACCGAATTTGCAATTAATTGCCAGTTTCTTTAGTGCAGCCACATAATCTTCTACAGTTTCCGTTTTGTTTTGCTTACGCTGAAAACAAATTGTACCTATCAATGGCAGCGCAAGTGACAGGTTGGTAATGACTTTCTAAGTCATCCAGGGCATGCCCAAAAACATCTTCATCAGCACCACCTCTGGTTTTTTTTACCATCTCATTGTATACCCTTAATCCTTCCGGACCCAGACTGTGCAACAGAATCTTTTTTTTTCTAATACTAGTGAATTCCTCGCTACCCTCTTCCTCAATAGCGGATAAGTAGTTAAAAAAATAGCTTTTCCAGTCTGCCCATTTCATTGCTGGCTGCCCTGGCTTGGGAAGAAAGGGGACTGGTGGTGTTAAAGAGAATGTTTGGGCGCACATGTTGAAGCAGGATACGTAAATTGTCCTGCGAAAATGTCCCGGCAAAGTACCTTTGTGGGTGAAGGAATATGTTGTTACAGGACACGCCGTGAGAAGTGTGCATATCACTGGTGACACGCAAAGTGCGAAGTGTGCGTGTCACTGTGAAGTAAGGCCCATGAAGACCGCTAAACCACAGGAAGGTGTGCGCATCACCGTGCAATGCACTTCAACAGGGATGCGTACTGCGCATATTACAATTTCCTGGAGTGGAGACAACACGATGAAATGGTGTGCGCATCACAGTGTGGAAGTGCGCCAGAGAAAGCACTTTAAAGCCAGCAGCACAGAATTCCAAGGAAATGCTTGCCGCCAATATTATAATTGCAGAAGCGGTGGCAACATGTTGAAATGTGGTGTGCGCATCGCCGTGTGGCAAAGCGCAGGTGAGGAACATTCACTGTGAGGTGCGTAATGCTAGCCCGCTGTTTAAAATGGCTGCCGTTGTGGCGTTCGTCATAAAATGGCCGCTGGCGTGATGACGCTGAGGCAGCCGGAGTGAGGAGAATGCACACGCCAGAGCTAGTGGCGGGAAAAAATTTAGGGAACGGAAACTGCTCGTCATAAAGTATGCGCAGTAAAATGAACAAAGTCCCCTTAAAAGTAGTGTCCGCTCTCCCTCCTGGAACACGTTGCGCTGGGAAATGGCTTCTACTACTGTTACACTGAAAGTACGGCGGGTGATGCATCCGACCGCATGGCGAGCCCGCAATGAGCAGATAGAAACAACAAAATGTACAGTACCTTCACACAGAATACTGCTCCTTCTGTGAAATAGATTATAGAAACGGTGCGGCGTGAAGTCCCCACATATGTAGACTGCCAATCAGGCTGGGGTAATACCTCCCTGGGAATAGTAGGTCGCCGTGACTCCTGAACAGTGGAAAGACGAGGTTGAGAGGGTGCAGTATCCGTAGTCGTCGCCAAATTGTAGAGAATAATTCCAGCGAGCCAGGCATATGTTCAATACTTTATTGTCAGGAGGGAGCGCCACACAAGTGCGTCCTACCGCAGTCGTGGCCAACTCCCTGCGCGCTCTAATCCTACAATGCCTTACCAGCAACATTCCAAAGGTGACGTCACCGCCCGGGAAAGGCGGGATGACACCACAATCAGGAGGAATCCCTATTGAACCATTTAGGGTTTTGTACCCCCCCCCCCCCGATTGGTAGGAGCCTTTACTGTCAAGAGTTTGCCAACCCCCCCGAGCTCTGCCTTTAAAAGCTTCCAATACCTACCGCCCACCAGCCTCATTATCCAGACAAATATTAACCTTCCTTTGGCAAGTTGCAAAGAGAGAAGTTTGGAGGCGCTGTGGGTCCACCTGGGCCCAGCTCAACCTTCTCCCCTGGTCCACAGCCTCAACTTGAGGGCCCCCCTTGACTGAGGTTGTGGGCCCAAGCCAATATCTAGTGTTGGGGACAAGGGATTGTGGTCACTAAAAGGACTAGCAATAATATTAAAATGAGAAATAAACAAATATAAAGGTGCTGAGACAAATATAAAATCAATAAGCAAACCCCAGCCCCTCCCTTTATAAGACAGGTGAATAACTGGGTTCGGGGAATTCACCAGTTTCTCCAAGCTAAAAACCATGTTATGGGAGTCTAAGAGCTCACCTATTTGAAGGTGCTCTCATATATGATAATGAAGAAAAAGGAGACTGTAAAATAAAATATTTGCCAAGGATCAGACAATGAGACCAGTTTACAGGTCAAGTCCATTACTGTTAGGTCGAGTAGATTATCCAAGTCACTAGAGCTGGAGGTCTGGTAACTTTTTTAAATCATTTTTTGATGCCCGTTATACGTACTGCAGCAGATCAAGCCATTAATATATAAGTAAAGGGTTTTAAAATTATAGTGTGGACTTCTACTGTGTATGTATTGTTCGGGGAAAGGAGTTCCAGTAACCCTCACCTATAACAAAAGTATTCCTAACTGCCTCTGAAAGGATTTAATTATTACCCAATAGATATCTCCAGGTATGTTGTGTGAGAAGTATGGGTTGCAGCCTGTTGGTTTCTCTCACCCAAGCTGGTAAATTGGTTGAGTTCTGTGCTTGACTAAGGAGAATCTACTTGGCCGCATTTACAAGGGAGCTTGTAAATATATATCACGAGGCAAGAAAGAAATGTATAGGCTTCCTAAATGGTTGGTACCCCCAACAGAGAGGAGGGTGTAGGATGTAGATCAACATGTGCCTGATCCTGCAAGGACCCCAACTACCTTTAATAGGTGCTGGCCAAAAGAAGATCTTCTGATTTTTATTAGGCAAGCCCATCAGCACAGATTATGACAACTGTGGGCAGGACGTGTCACAGTGGTGTTGTGGTGTTTCAGGTAGCCGTGTCATAAAGTATGTGGCCTTCTTTAGATCATTCCCTCTCCTGCTGGCTCAATATATATGTTAATCGAACCATGTTTCAGTCAGGTGGGTAAAGTGGGATAAGGAAGAAGGCAACAGGGATCTTGCAGGTACATGGAGAAACCCCTGGGAGTTCAACCTGGACCAGACCAAACAGCTTCTCACCAGTAACTATGGGTCTCATGTAACAAGGGGTTTTATCCATTCTGTGCCTAAGGGGAAATGTGTTAAAAAAAGGGCCCAAGAACTGTAATGTCATTTTCTCATATGAAACAAAACAAACCAGCTCAGAACTGCAGTTGATGCACAAATAAAATACAGCAAGGCGATTGACCACACACTTAGGTATTGTTTTCACAATGGAAACCGAGGTGGGGAAGTGGAACCTTTACAACAAACTGCAGAACTGGGAAAAGCAAAAAAGTGAAGGTTGGAATGGTTCAATTAATTTCACCTAAGTGAGATGATAATGCCCATATGGGTCTCGTGCTCACTGAGCAATTGAACTCAAGCTGCACCTTATTGATGGGACCCAACAAGGCAGAAACTGGTCTGAAGTTGCTTCTTTTCCTGTCTAGAGAAGCACTGAACTAGTCGTTCGGGCTGCGCTGTTCATACTGGAGCAAGTTCAAGTCTGATTTGCAAACTACTGCTCCACATCTGGTGTGGCACAATGAGCAAAAAACACAATGGACTGGAAAGTGGGCAGAGAAAATACCAGTAGCTTAGATTAATTAAGCATTATACCCATCACATTTTTGCTTTCCTCAGTTAGATGTCTTGTGTGCAAAGGGGATACCCAGACCAGAATCTCGTACTCACTGAGCCATTGGACTCAAGCTGCACATCACTGATGAAACCTAAGAAGTCTGGCAACGAGCTTGAGTTGCTTGCATTATCTTCAAGATGAATGGACTAGTTGTTTAGTCTAAATTGTTCCTTCTGGAGAGGGACATGTATGATTTGCAGATGGGTGGCCTCTGCTTAGAGTGACATAGTGGGAAAAAGATGGACCGGAATGTGGCCCTAGTAATCATCAGTGGCTGAGATAATTCCAGTATTCCACAGATAACAGTTCATGTAAACACAAGGAAGGCAACACTGCCATCACTGGCCCGCCAAGAAGCATCACAACTAAACTGACCGACCATCTTGCTATTCCTTTTTGCTATCTCCTCATATAAAGGGAGATCCAAACCATTAAAAATTATCTAAATCTCCTTTAAAAACTTCCTAAGAGGTACCAACAGCGGCGGCTCCTCCGTTAATGCGGAGGAGTGTCGCCACGCCTGCTACGCAGCAGGGAAACACAGAGTAATAAAATGCTCATTACCATTTTATTATTCTGTGTGCCGCCGGCAGCACAAGCGTGAGTGTGATGGTGGGGGCAGGGCCGATTCCTGGGGGCAGGGCCGATTCCTGCGGATTGCAGGATTACATCTGCAGGTGCTCAGTGTGCATGTCAGATTGTCCGGCTGTCTACAACCAGCCTATCAAACATGCACACTTCAGAGCCAGCAATCCCAGCGCTGTAAACCAGCCGGGGATTGCAAGCACAGGCTCCCACCCTCAAAATGAGCGCTGGGTTAGCCTGCTCCAACCAATGCTGGAGATGCTCTCAATGCAAGAAGTTACCGTAAACAAAAAATGAGAGAGAGAGATAGAGGAGGGAAAAAAGAAGGCTCGTTCATCTCCCCAAAATCCTATGAATAAACAACGAGAACGAGCTAACTATGGTCTATAACGACCAACCTCTCATAAGTCACTGAAGTTGTCTCCCTTTAAGAAAACCCATTAGGATTTTAAAAGAATCCTCACCCACCAACCTTGTTGGTGGCATGCTTCATCATTGGGTTCCCACCTAGGGGGCAGGGTGCCTCCAAGGTGTGCTTCGACGCCCGATTACAGCGGAGCGGGATTTTTTAGGTGGATAGGTGAAAATCGTGAGTGCAGACCTTAAAACTACCTCCAGGATACTGAATCAGATTGCAAGAGAATATTTTATTAAAGAGTTCCTGGGGCAGGGTTAAAATCAATGGTGGACGTGAAAGAGGAGAAATGATCTTATACATCCCAAGAAAGTGAAGTGGTCAACGTGTTTCAGCCAAATCATCCAATGTCAATTGGCTTTCTTCAGGACCAGAGCTGCTTGGGTCCAAATGTACCCTGAGCAGGTATCGTGTACGCACACACCCTAAGGTGTGCGTAGGAACAAAGTGGTTTCGTAACTTACAATTACCACCAAAAACGGAAGTTTCTGCAAGAGAAAAGGAGACAAAACAAACATAAAACCTCTGTCAGGAAGAAAGTAAAAGCGGCCAAATGGTTTAATTCAGGGCAAGGTAGGGGCGGAATAGTACGCATAGCCGTGGTGAATAAAGAGGGTTCACTGGGTGATCCCCTGTGTCCAAGTTTGCTTACTTCTTCAAGGCCTGCCGCCTGCCCGGTTACCTGTATTACGTCCCGAGCGGGATCCCGGCAATGTCGAGTCTCCGGCAAAAGTGTGTATGATAGCGGTGAAACGAGGCACCGTGACCCCACGTCCCTGGGCGTGGTGACATCACGGTGGTTCAGCATCTAATCCTATTGGCTGTTGCTGCCAGGCTCCTTATGTTGGTTAACCCTTTCAGTCCCCAGGCGAAGTATGGAGCTTCATGCTTTTCCCTCACTACGTGTGCATAAAAAGTGCTAAGTTAGTCGTGTCTATCAAAAAGATGGTCCATGTCCCCCTAATTGTCATTTTGCTCAAAATAGTAGGGGGGAGGGGACCTGTACTCGGCCAAAATAAACTTAATGGCTCTGTGAGAGCACTAAAAAATGGGAACATAGCGATTGTTAATGAAGGAACATAGTGAAAGTGGGAATTTCAAGTTTCACAAACTTTCAGAGCCATCATGATATGGTAGACTTGTAGTGGAAAGGGGGGTTGAAAAGCCAGTGTATCCGAGTGCTAGTACCACAGTTTACTGGTCTATGTTAGTTGACCTCAATATATTCTCAACATACCGGAATACTAGGTCAGTTGAGGTTTAACGAATTCCACGGAATATTGTCGTTTAAGCCCCTTAAGTGTGTAAATAAACGATATACCCATCTTTGCTCTTTTTCAAAAAGGCGGTTTTGTAGATCACCTTGGTTGGAGTCAAGCTGTTCAATAATGACCCACTGTAGGTAATTGGTGGTGTGTCCCATTTTTAGGAAGTGGTCCATCATTTTAGTAGCATTTCGCTTAGATCTGATGTTACTACGGTGTTCACGAATCCTGATCTTCATCTTCCTGCTGGTCATGCCTATATACCGTAACTTGCAAGGGCACATGATCATGTATATGACATTTATCAAATTGCAGTTTGTGTGTTTTTTCAGCACCCAGGTTTTGTTGTAAGGTCTTGGTTTTGTTAGTAAGGCGGCACACACTGCAACAACTACAAGGGTAGTGTTCGGTTACATTGGGTGGTCCCACGTCTTCAGTACTGTTGTGTGTTGCTCAACGTTCTTTTTTGGGACGTGTTGAGACCAGTTGGTCTTTTAGACTTCTGGCTCTTTTGAAAGAGAACAGAGGCTTGTCCCAGTTGAAGTTACCGGGTTGCAAAATCCGCCAGGGTTTGTTGATAATTTTCATTACCTTATTAGAGATGGCACTGTAGGTTGTTACACAGGTAAGGGGTACTTCGGTCTCAATCCTTTGGGTTTCTTCCAACAGTGCATCTCTGTTCTGATTGCGGGCTCTTTTTTTGGTGGATCTGATGATTTTTTCGGGGTAGTCCAGATTCCTCAGTTTTTAGGTCGAGCCTAGCGCGCATGCGCTGCTCTAGGAGATGACCTTTTGGAATCGGTCTGCACTTTTCTAACACTCGTGCGTGTCGCGGCATCCACCTTGCAGGAGCGAGCAGCGGCGCGCAGGGGCCATCTGTTTCTAATTAGCGTGGCCGCGCGCGCTTGGCTTCCGGACTCAATATCCCATTTCATGCTCTTTGCTTTATTTTTTTTTGGTTTACAAGAGCCAGGCAGCAGCGAGCAGCAGCACGCAGGGGCCATCTGTTTCTAATTAGCGTGGCCGCGCGCGCTTGGCTTCCGGACTCAATATCCCATTTCATGCTCTTTGCTTTATTTTTTTTGGTTTACAAGAGCCAGGCAGCTGCCAAGTGCTGACAAGCTCCTTTTTCACACACCACAATATTTTTCACTAGTTTCATTTACCGTTTTAACATGGCCATTCAGCATGCTATACCAGCATTTTTAAAAATACTGCACCCATCATGACACATATGCACACCGGCGTCATGGCAAATGTGCACGCATCATAATGCATGTGCACGCTCGCATCATGACGCGTGACGATCATCTTGGAATACGTTGCTTTGATGAAAAGCTCATTGAAAGATTGCAGGCCATACGTGTGCATGAGTTCATGCATGGTGGTACAAACAAGCATTGGCAAAGCTACTACTTCAAATACTTAAAGCAGAGACCTACTGACTTTGCCAATGCCTGATTTTCAAGAATGCAACTAATCTGGGGAGCAGTGAGCAAGTGAGGAGTTTTCTGGTGGGTAGTAAATGGTGACTGGTCAGTTTCTTGTGTGGGTAGGTTTGTTTATCACTGCTGCTCCAAGGCAATAAATAGTATTGCACTGCAATTGAATAACAAAGTTCCTCTCGATGGACACTTGACTCTCCAGGAGTAACAAAGCTGAGCAGCCAAGGCTTACTTCTAGGAGATGCGGGGAGTTGGAAACTCAGACACTGGACCACACAGTAAAGAACACTCAAACTCCAAGTCCAGTCAGTGCTTTAGCTTCAAAGAACAAGCATTGACATAGCCAATAGGTCTCGCCTTTGGGACCTTATAAGTGTTTAGCCATGCAACAGTTGATGTTGTTGCACCAAGGATATTGTGCTGCATAACTAAATACTTATAAGGTCCCAAAAGCGAGACCTATTGGCTATGCGAATGCTTGTTCTGTAAGGTCCCTGGCCCAGGTATGGAAGTCTTCCATTCTGCTGCAATTTCTCCTCAGTCTTAAAAACTGACCATACAGTAAATTTTCCCTCAGGGCCCTGGAGTGAAAATTATCGAATTCCAAAAAGGTGTTTTTGGCAGTCGGCTTGTAATAGGTCTTAGTTTGTAGTCGGTTGTGTTCGGCCAAGATGGTGACGTCCAAGAAAGTGATTTCTCTGGTTCCTATGGTGTGTGTGAATCTCAGGTTGATGCCTTCCCAAACCAAAAGTACATCATCAATGTACTGTTTCCAGAATTTTAATCCTTGTTTTGAAGGGATTGTTGGTGTTCAGGACGTACCATTTTTCGAACTCGAACACATAAAGCCCTGCCACACTGGGGGTAAAGGTACTCCCTTTCGAAGTCCCGTATATCTGGAGGAGTGTCCCCTCAAAATCAAAAAAGTTTTCCTTGAGGGGTAGTTCGGCACAATCCATCACAAAATTACATGGGGTGTTATATTCCTAAGTGGTCTCATCCAAGACGGTTTTGTTTACTCCGATTGTCTCATCCTGGGTAAGGCTTGTATATAGGCTTTCAATATCCAAGCTTATCAGGAGGTTAGTCTCTGGATCAAAATCGACTTCTCTCAGTAAATTCAACAGGTCTTTGATGTCCTTTTTGTAAGTTGAGGTGCTTTGCAACTGTGGTTTCAGAAAGAAGTCACAGAAGTGTGATAATGGTTCCAGGAGGGAGCTTATCCCTGAAACAATTGGGTGGAAACTTACTTTTAAGGATTTTGGGGAGGGTGTAGGAATATGGAATCAGACTAGCACAAATGCGCAGACTTCACTAAACAATTGCGACCACAGCACACACTATCGCAAATCCTTTATATGAATGGCACTGGGTCATGGGTGCAGGACCTATCACGATGTGCCCGATTCTACAACCACCACCAAGTAAGTGCCTGATGCAAGTGATGGTTTTATGTTTGTTTTGTTTCCTTTTCTCTTGCAGAAACTTTCGTTGTTGGTGGAAATCGTAAGTTACGAAACCACTTTACACCTACTCACACCTTAGGGTGTGAGCGTACACGATACTTGCTCAGGGCACATTTAGATCAGAGCAGCACTGGTCCTGACGAAAGCTAATTGACATTGGATGATTTGGCTGAAACATGTAGACCACTTCACTTTCTTGGGATGCGTGAGATAATTTTGCCTCTTATGTCCACCATTGATTTTAACCCTGCTTCAGGAACTCTTTAATAAAATCTTCTCTTGCAATCTGATTTAGTATACTTGAGGTAGTTTTAAGGTCCGCACTCAGGATATTCACCTATCCACCCAAAAAATCCAGCTTAGCTGTAATCAGGCGTCGAAGCACACTTAGGAGGCAGTCGGTCCCTTAGGTGGGAACCCAATGATGAAGCATGCCACCAACTAGGTTGGGTTCTTTTAAAAACCTAATGGGTTTTCTTTAAGGGAGACATCTTCCGTGACCTATGAGAGGTTGGTCGTTCAAGACCATAGTTAGCTCGATCTCATTGTTGATTCATGCAGGAAGTTAACAACCTTCCTTCCCTTTCCTGCTTGTCATCCGGGAGAGGAGAGACACCGGCCAGCAGCATCTCAGTGAATTTTTCGGTGTTGCACCCCACTGATTTTTAAAGTTACTACCTGCCCCTGGGTACCGGAAACAAATACTGATGATCTTCCAACTCAACAATATAACTGACAGTAATACATTACTCTCCAGTATCAAGATCACATTACAGGAGACAACAAACACCTATGCCATCATTTGTATCAAACAAATTAAATTCAATTTTGTTTCCTAGGACAAAAAAATAACTCCAATCCAGTAGCAGATTGTAGGAGTAGAAATGTGATATTGAACAACTAGTGTTCACAGTGATTTCATAAACCCTTCAGCTGTACAATCTCTGACTTGGTAAAAGTCTATGAACTGTTTATTCTTGTAGCGTCTCCTTTGTTTTTAAGAACTGAAGGATCAGGTAGATAAGAGGCAGATAAGAAAGGACGACAAACAGCAGATGTCGAAACGTCACCTGTCCTAAGCACTGTGAGAATGCTTTGATAAGTTTCCTGTCAATATTTTACTTCAGCTTAACTTGCACAATCTATTATGTGTATGCATGTCTGACGCCGCTATTTCAATATTTCAGTGATGTTCAGATGGTATAAGTAGATTGCGCCAGCTGCATCTAGCAGAGTATACTCTGATGCTGAATGCTTTGTATCTTAGACTTAAGCTTAAATAAATATACCTCCACAACTGTGTTTGATTGCTGTCTCTCATTAACAAACAAGTTTACCTGATTTGTGCGTTCACAAGACTCATCTGCAAACTCAAAAGAAATTGGCTGCAAAATAAATAAGGAAACAAATACAAGAGGCCGAATGCTTTGTATCTCTTAGACTTCAGCTTAAATAAATATACCTCCACACCTGTGTTTGATTGCGGTCTCTCATTAACAAACAAGTTTACCTGATTTGTGCGTTCACAAAACTCATCTGCAAACTCAAAAGAAATTGGCTGCAAAATAAATAAGTAAACAAATACAAGAGGCCCAAATGTTCCCTTTCTTCATTGTATATCAAATGGCATTAATTTTCTTAATTTTTAATTACTTGAAACTAAAATATTCATATTCTAAAAAATAAAAAAAAGCGAGTATCATATGACCTGCCCTCTACAACAAAAAATGTGGTTAGTGCTTATTAATATATATGTTTTTCATAAATCCAAAGAATGTCATTATGCTTGATGCACTGTGAAATAATGTTGACATAGCTTAAATATTTATACTCTGGATAACCATTTTCAGAGAGGTTTACAAACATAGAACGGATAGTGCTGTGTAATTGAAAATAAAAGAATCCCTTGATCTTGCACAACTGAAGACAGCATACAAAGGCTGCAAACAGCCGCCTGATCTTTGTCAACAATCTAAAATCCATTTTTGAGGATGAGAATGAATGCAGAGTACTGCTCAAAGCTGTCAGACTTTACATCTACCTCTTTTCGTCCCCAGTACTCACTACAGAAGTCCACCTCCATTATCCAATACTTCATGAGGTTAGCCAAGTCTATACAACAAAACACTAGCAGCACCAGCACTCCCACTATTTTACACCATTGAATCTCACAATATAACAAACTCCCAGAAACCCAACATGTTGGTGAAATTATTTCAGCCCCAATTATTAGTATTGACTTATCAAAAGCTCCCACACCGCTCCCTGACACAGTCAATGTCTCTCTCATTACAAACTGGATCCAATTCACCATAAACACAGGTAAAATACTCCCCCTCCCCAGAAACCCAAGCTCAACATGGATGACCTCTCCAACTATTGCCCAAACACCCATCTCAGCTTCCTGGGAAAAGGGCTTCAAAGATCTGTCTCAGACTAGATCCAAAACACCTATATTGGCATTAGTTACTCAATTAAATACACTTTGACACGAGGTAACATTGAAAGGTATTACAAATAGGATGGCAGAGAAAAAAAAAAAGAGACCGATAATGACAGTCTAGGTAAGGGAAGATGTGCGTGTGTACATGGATGGGAGGTATGGTATGCATATTACAAGGATATTTGCACAAATGGGTTATAAACCATGTAAATAAAATTTGGGATAAAATCAGACTGTTTTATAAATCTGGCATTCTGAATTTTGGTTGCTCTGATGTGTCGGTATTGAATGAAGTTTATATGGTTAGCTTCCAATGATCTGGTCACTTCAGGGGGAGAATGGGAAGTTTTCCCCCAATATGGTCGACTGTAGGGGGACCCTCACTAATTTCTGCTGTGGGCCTGATTTTGTGTGTGTTAACACCAGTGGAGACAAATAAATGGCAAAAAGCCTATTTTGTAATTCATCCAGAAGTTTTCAGTGTCAGAGCATGGCAAACTTAGTACTAATGGATGATTGCTACGTTTCTCCGGAACGCGGTGGGGTGCGGGAGTTTGGAGATATTCAAGCTGATATCCTCAAACCCCTTTCAGTTGATGGCTGCTCCCTATTGCTGTCACCAGAGGATTTCACCAACCTTTCAGGATGACACTGGGGTACTTCTTACCCCTCTACAGAACTTATGATTGGTTTCCCTGGAAATTCAGATACGATTGGAGCAGGATAGTTACATTTAAGGTTCTTGCTCTCAGAGATGGGCGGCATGGTGCCGGGACAACTATGTTGGACTGGCCCCTTGAACTGTAAGACTGGGAGTGGGAGATCATGCTATCACAAGCTGAATACTCACTGCACACCCCATGATAACATTGGAAACAGCCTTGCTATTACCACTTCCAGTCAACGATGCCTTGTACTCAGATTACTGCTCACTGTGCAAGACATTTCTTGATACCAATATGCCAGCTACATTCAGTTACAAATAAAACAGCACTGGCTAAGAACATCCAATGCATCCATTCCTGTCGTAGCATCATTCACATCTGGCTGGTAGATCACAAATAAAAAGAAATAGCTCCTGATCAGCAATAGCACACTGCAGCCACAGGTACAAGCTCGGCTCAAAGTATGAATCTTAAAACCCAATTGTCCTTCTCTCTCTTTTTTTTTTTACTGTATTTTATTTATTATCCTAGAACATTAATGGCAGCCCAAAACAGGACAAAAAAAAAAAAGAAAAAAAAACTACAAGAAAACAGTAAGTACAGCATGGCATTCAAAGTCACACAGAGCAAGGCTATTTGCAATGTTATCAATGGGTGTGCAGTGAGCATGCAGCTTATGGTAGCATGAGGTCCCACTCCCAGTCTTACAGTTCAAGGCTTCTAGTGGCCAGTCCAACATCGTTGTCCCGGCACCATGCCGCCCATCTCTTAGGCAAATAAGGGGATCCGTAGGTCGTGGCCACCACAGGGTGACAAGCACCTGCATTCCCCCTATTAGATTTCCTCAGTGGGGGGGGGGGGGAGAGGGAGCTGGCAGTTAATCGTTGTTATGGCTAAGCTGATACGACTGCAAGGGGCCCCAGAAATTCCTAGGCCAGTGCGCCTGGGTCAGAATGGAATAGTAGAGTTTCAACTGCTCATTACAAAAAGCCATATCATTTAGCCAGTCCCGGGTCGGTCACAACTGACCCACACACATGAAACCTGCCTCTTCGCTAGCAGTAGTGCTAGTGATGCGAAGTGCCTGACCCCCTCACGGTATTCCCCTCGTGCATCCCAAAAGGGCTATCTTTGGTAACAGGCCAAGAGTCACTGCCAACATCTCTGATAGTGCACTGCCTACTCCCTCCCAGTATTCAGCTATCGCCCGGCTTTGTCACGCAAGATGCATAAACCAAGCGTCAGTTACCCTGCAGCGGGCACATCGCGAGTGTGCTTTAAGATTGAGTGCAAACAGTTGGAGGGTATGGTATGTTCGGTGAAGATATTTAAAGTGGATGAGACGCAGTCGCCCATTGGGGAGAGTTCTACCGTTAAGCTGCAGCAGTACGTCCAGTCCTCACGTGAAAGAGCCTCCCCTTAATCTAATTCTCATTGTTCTTTAGCCCTGAGGTGGAGTGTTGGGGTCTTTATTTGAATGGAGAAGTATATGGTCACCATACGCCTAACTGTAGGAGCAGCCAGAAACATTGAGAATGTGATTGATGTCCGGGGTTCCTGAGGAAAGGTAGGGTAATGTGCCCTGCGTAGAGCATGGATACGATAATACGTAAAGATATCCAACGGGCCTGGATCACTATTGTCAACTAAAGTTGGGCAGTCTAGAAATCGACTGTCTGGGAAGAGATGACCTAATGTGGCTAATCCACACGTGTGAGCATTGCAAAAGCGTGGCGCTGGAAGGGAGTGATGCTAGGGGGAATTGAGTTAGAGACTGCTTGGGAGAGTAAAGAACTGTTGACTGCAGTCTTTTCTGAATCTTTGTCCAAGCTAGTTGGGTGCTAGAGATTGTGTCTAGTTCAACACAGCTGCATTGAGGGGTCTGACCTAGTAATGCCACAAGCGGGGTGGAATGGGATGGGCATTATCATTCTCAATTGGTATGTAAGGTGGAGGTTCATGCCAAAAATATGCAAAGTGTGCTTGCACACACAGATAATAGAGTTCAAAGTCCGGAGCATTCAGCCTTCCCTCATCGTATAGCAGTGTCAAAGTTTCCCAGCAGACGCAAGGTTGGCACCCTGCCCAAACCAGTGCAACCGGATGTAATTTGAGGATTTTAAAGACATTCTGAGTGAGGGGTATGGGAATGTTATTAAATAGGTAAAGTAGATTGAGCAGGATGGCCATTTAAAATCAATGCTGTCTTCTCCATCAGTGAGTGCGGTAGGGTCTTCAAACGGGAGACCTGCTCCTCAATGAGGGTCCGTAATTTTCTCAAACCACAATATCCTTGTCTCAATGAATCCAGACTCCGATGTACCAGACAGGCTGCGTCGCCCAGGTAATCGGGAAATTTAATGTTCAAGGTGTCGTAACTTGCGTGAGTGGGAAGATCGTTGATTTATTCCAGTTAAAGACACCCTTGAAACGGTTAGAAACAAAGTAAATTCTCAAATAACCGGGCTGAGATTTCGGGCCGGATCCGTCAAGTATACTGTGATATCATGCACCTAAAGGGAAATTATTAGGTTTCAAAGGGAGCTGTCGTATTGCACAGACTAATGGTTCCAAGGCAAGGGCATAAAGGGGGGGGGGGGGCAATGGGCTGCACAGCCTAGAGCCCCGTCCAATGAGGAAGGGCTCCGAAAGGAGCCCCCCCATGCGTATCCAGGTTGTCGGGGAGGTGTACAGCAACCTCGCCCAGTTTATAAACTGTTGAGCAAAGAGGTACGGTCACTCTAATGAATCGAGGGCTTTGGTTAAGTCGAGAAAGACCACCACCACCTCCTGTGTGGGGGTCAAGCTGGTGCAGAAACTCAAATAGAGTTCACAGTTTGTGTGCTGTGGATCTGCCTAGTATAAACCTCACCTGATGCAAAAGGACTAGCATGGGCATCAGAAGGGTCAACCTACTTGTCAGTATCTTGGCCAAGAGTTTGGGGTCTAGGCTTATAAGTGATAATGGTTGGTATAAGTCAGGGTTATCGGGGAGTTTGTCAGGTTTCAGTAATGTGATAAGGACAGATTTACGCATCGAAGGTAGCGAGTTCCCCCCCACTGAAGCACCTCATTGAACCCCTGCAATACCCACGGGGCTTGTAGGGACACATAGTGTTTATAAAACTCAGCCAGGAACCCGTCTCCCCTGGTGCCTTACACGTAGGAAGTCCGGGTATAGATTACTGGACTTCCTCCAGATCAAATGGCCCCACCAGGAGTCTTCTGGACGGTCCTTCAATCCAAGACACGGCTACCCGATCAAAGTACTGTGCGTACCACTCGCAATGTGGCGTGACACGGAAGGCATACAGAGTGGTACAATAGTCAAATAGTTATGGCAAGATATCAGTCTCCTCATATATTGTATTGCCCTTTTGTTAGGTGTGTGATGGCTTGGCTATGTCTGCCTGGTCTTGAGAGTATATACAAAATATATACAGTAGGAAAAAAGGAGGGGATCAAGTCACTTTTACTTATCAACAATGACACCGTAAACTATCACTGGATATCAGTTTTAATCACTTATATATCATTAGCTAAATTATTACATACAGAGCCTGTATTGTTATACCTATCCCCATATCAAAAATTACATAAAGTAATTATACAAAACAAACAAACAAATCATGCTATGTTATATTGTTTCCTTGTGGCTTCCTGTGTTTTCAGCAAAGGTACGGTGATTATCTCAGACCCTTCAGTAATCAATCCTCCTGAAGGTAGTCCTTGTCCAGAGGTGGAAGAAAAGGCCCAAGGCCTCCTAATCCTCCTAACTATGACGTAGTCTAAAACATTTTAATTGTTGTCAGGCTCCTTCAAAATAGGTTGACGCGTTTCAACCTACAAACATTCCAGGCCTCCTCAAGACCAGGGAAGTCAAGGAAATAAACCTGAAATGAAAAGGACAAACTCTTTTCAAAATGTAGTTACTTGTATTGTACAACCATTTATATTACAGTGAGCTTAGAGATTTCAATTGTTTAAAAAAAAAAAAAGCAAGGTAGGGTGTACTCTTAAAGGAGAGTAAATACTTGAGGTAGTATTGCCACCAGCTTGTTCAGATGGGACAAAAAACCAGGTAGTGCACTCATTCAAATGGTGCCTAGAATGCACGTGCAACATGCGATTTATGTGCTTAAACGGTAGTGGCTTCCCTTTTGGGCACCCTTTGGTTCTCCCTTGGTTGCAAGTGTTAGCTGTTTTAGCCTGCCACTGCTTTGCACAGACACACAATACATTTG
This sequence comes from Calotriton arnoldi, assembly GCA_963921515.1. NCBI lineage: Eukaryota > Metazoa > Chordata > Amphibia > Caudata > Salamandridae > Calotriton > Calotriton arnoldi. Next base: position 479,664 of record CAWUFW010005712.1, read on the forward strand.
TTTTTGTGACATGATGCTTTTAAGGAAATATGCTGCACATATTATTTGTTATTCAGTGACTCTTCTTGGGATTCAGTCTGAACATCTCGCACAAGGTCGAACAACATGGTGTACTGTTTTCTTGTGCCTGGTCAGCAACATCTCCTAATGTTTCAAGACATAACACAGTAGCACAGCTGCAGCTTTCTAACAAAGTAGTTCTTATCATATAAACCATGTGCCGCCCCCTCGGGGCAGAAAGGAGAATTCCAGCAGAGAAACCGGTCCTGGAACAGAGGCAACAGCCTTGTGTAAACTGAGTTCACACCTATGATGCGGACCACCTAACTACACAAATCAGGTATGGGGTCCAGTCCATTGCTATACCAGAGATCACTAATATATCCCTATGCTCACATAGTGAGGGTAGGCCTAGATAGAAATATTAGTTGCCATGGTTTGGTTGTTCATTGTATACAGCCTGCTAGTAATGTTGATTGCATTGCTCTGTTGATATTTGTTTACTTTTGCAGCACACCTGCTTCAAAATAGACTACGGTAGTTTCAATAAATATATTGTAAACTTCTAGTCTTTCATTTGTTTACTATGGACATGCACGAGTGAGAAGCAAAAGGTGATGATCTGTTTCGACGGTTCCTTTGGGGACTGGAGGTTCATGTTCTAGGTTTGCAGAAATCATCTGCTATTCTGGAAAGATTAGGAGTTCAGGAGTGGCACTGTGAGCTAGTCAGATCTGGGCATACAGGTATGGACATGGTAGAGAGACTCAGTCCCTACATTCGGACGTCCTGTTATCCTAAGGCACAGTTCTGCTTCCCAGCAGAATCCCTGCAACAAAACAGGATAATAAGCGGTTTCTTGAAAAAACCAGTAAGCCATGCTGGACACCTATAGAGCCGATCATGCATTAGGAAATGAACTGGGACATCAAGGGCGGAGTCTTGGAAATTGCAAGGTCTCTCGCAGGAGCACAAATCAAGCCCGAGAACCTGTGGGTGGGGGGCATCAGGGTGAACGATGGCTACACCAAGGTTTATAGAGTCCGGCGGGATGCGTGATGGCTGCACCAGTAAGGGGGACTCCAGAGGTCTGAAAGCATGTAAGTGCCCCAGGTGGCAGAAATATAATGGATATTCATCCAGGAAACTGGGTAATTGTCCGGTTGCCAGCCAATAATCTAATCAGGTACAGTATGATGGTGGAAATCAATCAGCCCATGGTTGCAATACGTATACTGAAGTATCACCGGTGAAGCCTCACAGGGGAGAAGTGCTATCAGGCAGGTCGACGCTCTGCCTAACTGAAACTGGCTCGGCTTGTATTTATCGCATTCTAGAAGCACAATGCCTCCCCCTTTGTCTACCGGTTTAATGAGAGAATCATTAATAGCAAACTGATGTAGTGCTTCTAACGCTAGTAAAGAGCAATTTTGTCTGTAGTACAACTTCTTTGTATTCAGGTCATCGATTTCCCTTAGGATCGTGTTCTCAAACACTACTAGTTGGGCTGGCATCATAGTAGTTACTGGGCAAAAACTAGATTTATTTTTAAAGCCACTAGTATTACCTTCTTCAGGGCATTTCTATCCGAGAAGAAGATCTTTAACCGCAGTTCTGAAGAAACTGGAGAACCTCTATTTTGGCAGAGATGGAATCCTGTATTGTGTCGGGGACAAACGATAGACCTTTATAAAGTATGGATAACTCAGGGTCCGACAGAGAATGTTGGCATATATTATAAATGGGTACCATATCTTTGTTGGTCTCGGTTAGCGTCTCTAGACCTGTCGTCTTGTGTGAAACTCGCTTGTTTCTTATGTCATCCCAACCCTCCTTCCTCCTCTTTGTCCCTTCCTGCTGCCTCTGTTGAAAAAAGGCTGAGCTTCTGGGTGAGGGAAGGCGGACCCTGATATTTCTAGAGTCTCTTGACTAGAGTCGGAGGAGGTTTTTCAAAATGTTATATACCGTCCTGAATATTGATTAGTAGGTGTATTTTGCTGGTGAAAGTCTTCTTTGAGGTATGGGTATGTTTTCGCAATGTTATAGTTTTTAATATCCCTAGCTACCTTAGTAAATTTTTGATTTACTGTAAAGGTTTAAAATTCAGTAATTGTTTTTTCCACGTCCTCCAATCGTTTTTTTGCGTTTTGCATATTAGAGTCTTCGGAAATATCTTTTTCTAAAGCCTCTATTTCTTTCAGCCCTTCTTCACTAATCCTAAGTGCCGTCTCTATCGAGAGTGCCAGCCAATCCCTGGAATATTTGGTGCCAATACCGCGAAATTGTAATAAGTAATTTTTAACTGTAATAGCAATCACTGGAATGTTCTTCACTGCAATCCCAAGGGGATAGTGATATTCTTCAAATGTTCTAGAAGAACTTGAGCATGAAACTTTGTTCTAATATGTTTCTTTTTTAGTTGCTCGAGTTTCTCAATTTTGTCTAAGTTTGTGTTAACAAGTATTTCTTTAACCCTACTTAATAAAGAGAGACTTTCCAAAAGTTTAGTGATCTGCTCTTCTGTATAGTTCACCGTATGTTGTTCAGACATACTACAGAGTACCAGTGAGGGCACACAGTGACAAACACTGCTACGTTCAATTTCCAGGCCAAAGGCTATTTTAAGGTCACATCTAACCCCTTACACCTCACTCATGAGTATAGCAAGGGTTTTAATTGGCCTTTTCACCTGTTTACATCTAATTTCTTCTAAGACTACTGCGGACGGTGTGGCCAAATAGTCTGTCTCTAAGGCTTAAAATGCCCATTCAATCTGCTCAAGACTGGTTCTAAGGGCTCTCCGTACCCCATGTTGTTTTGCAATGCAAATACCCCTAATATACGCTTTAAATGCCTCCCATACCACTCCAGGAGACGGTACCGACTCCTCATTAATATGAAAGTACTGCAATATTTTGGTTCCCATCTCATCTGCAAACGCCGTATCAAGTAAAGCTTGTGGGATAGGCGCCATGCGAAGGCACGAAGCTTTGGAGCAGGTGTACTTAGAACTTAACGAGTGAGTGGTCAGACAGGGTGCAATGAAGGTGGCCTACATCCGTTGCCCACCCACTTATGATCAGCGTACTCAGCCAAAAGCCCAGGCATGCCAAAGACCCATAGGCTGTAGAAACATGCGTGCCCTCCGTGCGGGCAGGGAAGCCGGTCCGCCATAGGTCCCTCAAATTGTGTATGGTGATGTTTGTGATGGCAGTCGCAGCTGCTTGGTGAGTGCGGGTGGTAGCATTAGAGCAATCAAGATGCCTGTCGAGGACTAAGTCTCTTCCCCAGAGTATGGTGCGGGGTGCCAGAATTTGGCATTTTGTCCATAGACTTCAGGCGAAGTCAGGGTCGTCAGTGTTGGGGGCATAAACGTTGATCAGAGTGATATGTTTACCCCCAAGTATCATCTGTAGTAGGTTATATAGGCCCTATGGGTCATTATCTTCATGTAATAGGCGATAAGGGACACCGTTTTTGATAAGGATGGCTGCCCCCTGGGTACATCAGGAGTAATTAGAGAAGGAGCGGTAGGCACTCCACCGGGAGGCAAAGTGGGTCTGGAAATGTGGCGCAAGGTGGGTCTCCTGCAGCAGCGCAATATCTATTTTGTGGTGATCAAGGTATGACAGCACCTGCTTGGCTTTAAGGGGGTTATTACATCCTCTCACATTCTAGGTCAACAGTCAGAAAGGAAGGGAGTCAGTTAACCTGCAAACCGAAATGGCAGAATGTAAAGCGCCTTAGTCGGAAGTGGAAACCCTGTGTATCGTGTGTGCTCCACTCACTGAGTCACGAGCTGCAGTCATGAGTGCCACATACCCTGTGAGTGCAACTGCTCATTCTCAAGTGTTGTGCCAGTCGTATGGTACCCATAACCCCCCCCCCACCACCACCAATCTGTCAGTGAATGCACCCAGCATAAAACAAGCAACTGCCTGCAGCAAAAACCAAATAGCAAATACAACTTAACTGTAGTTTACACAATCAAATACAGGTTCACCCCTGGGGGCATTCCAGACTGCAGGCCTATCACCACCAATACAGTGGGAGTGACTGCTGGTCAACATATGGGAATGGAAAAGCATGGGCAGTCCTCCAAAGCAATTGCTCGAGGATACCCTTGTCTGGCAGAAGGGGCCTGTCAGCCCATTACAGTCCAATGCCACGTTGTGGTCTCTGCGAGCATGGATATCTTATTCCAGGTTGCTGTCCTCATTCTCCTGTGCCTGCATTCCTTTATGTGCAGTCACTCGCTGATTCCTTAGTAGTTTCTTCAGAAATGGCTCAGCATTCTTAGGTGAGGTGAAAAGGTGGGATTTCTTCCCCCGTGCTTGATAGGCCATAGGGTACGGCATGGCTTATTGCACAAGCCAGGCCCCGGTAACAGCAACTCATGTGAGGACAGAGTTCACGGCCCCTCCTCTGGGCCAATCCATGGCACTGGGGAGCGCAAGCAGGCCTCAGCAGTCCGCTCCGCTCCCAGCCAGCGCTCCTCACCAGTGCAGAGCAGGCCCTGGGAGACAGCGGACAGCACGGGGTGAGAGTAGAGCCCCGCCTACGGGCCAAGTCACAGCACTAGAAGGCACGAATCTCCTCTGCTCCCAGGCCTCCTCTACTCGCTGCCACAGCGCCCGCGGCCAACAGCGCTCAAAGGTCTTCCTCCGCTAGGGGGTTAGATGCACCGCCGGATCCACTCCCACGGCCTTGTGGCAAGTACGACTCAACACAATTTATGGTTCAACGAAGTTTATTCTTCTTTGAGGGAGAGCGGCAGGAGCACGACCAAACAGCCCGAGGGCAAATGTCAGAATCGCACCACCGGCCGCTCACCTTAGAACGTTCCAACTATGGCATTCTCCCTCGAGCGCTCAGTATCAATATCGCGCGACGGGAAGAATGCCAACATGACACATCTTCCCTTTTTATACATAGCAACAGAAATGAAAGCAAAATATCTATGGTATGGTAATCCAAAAATACAAAAGAACAGAGGTGAAGATAGAAATATCAGAGGATAACAACCAGGAACTAGCCGGTAAGTGAGTCTAATGATATAATAGACAAAGTCAACACTTCATCAAAATACACGTAAGAGAACACAGTAATAATGCATAGGGGGGTATAAACCCCCAGGTTAACCAACAATGTAATCATTATACTTGACAGGTAATTTGACTTGTCTACCCCTACACGTAACTTTCGCTCCACCTTCCACTTCTGAAACTCCCGTTGTCCCCAATGGCAACCGTGACTCTCTAACCCCACTGGAAACTCAGCACTCTCCAAGTGTGCCATCAGTTTGTGTATCATCTATTGACTCTGAAGGACTCCTCTCATTACACTCCAAATTGGAATTTGACTCCATGCTTACATCATCCAAAATGTTCTCTTCCCAAATCCATGAACCCAGGGAACGGTCCCAGCCCCTCTTCCATGACAAGATTTTGTTGCATTTGGCCAGTTTGCTGAAATGCCAAACCTTGCAGTCTTCCAATTTAGCAGAACAAACAAAAACTTTCCTCACTCTCAATGGTTCAGAGAAATGGCTGCTCCCTTTCTTCACTAACTTACAGGACTTGACCCACACCCACTCTCCTTCACACAAGGGTACAATTTTGGCACTCCTCTTTTTGTTTACATACTCCTTGTACATGCTGCGGGCTTTCTCCAGATTAGTTTTGACCGCAACAGGTGACCATTTACACTGCAATTCCTGAGACATCCATGCCGAGTTATCTCTGGTGAAGGGATCTCTACCTCTCAAAATTTTAAAAGGGCAATACCCAGGTACAGTAGAAGTGATGCGATACGCCCACACCAATTTATTAAGTTCCTGCTCCCAATTCTCACCAGCATTAATGGCTGCCTGAATACTGCCCATAATGACTCCGTTGAACCTTTCAACAGCTCCATTACAAGCAGGATGATACACTGGAGTCTTTTTCTCCTTGATGCCATTTCTTTTTAAGAAACAAGTAAACTTTTCTGCAACAAATTGTGGTCCGTTATCGCTCAAGAGTGTCTTGGGGATAGATACCTTCTCTCAAAAATACAGTTTCTAAAAATGCAACTACAGTTGCAGCATCAGAAGATTCAGAGATCCTCAACTTCGGCCATTTAGAATACATGTCAAACAACACCAAGATGTATTTGGGTACTCCCTTACTATCTAACACAGGACCTAGGATGTCGATAGCCAGATCCTCCCACGGACCAGAAGGTAAAGCTCTAGTGCCCAAGGGTGGTCTCAGCACGACAAGAGACTTATCTGCATTGTTGCAATGTTCACATGTTCTAACAAATTTTTCCATGGCAGTGTCCATTCCGGCCCACCAATACGAATTCTTAAGTCTATACTTAGACTTAACAATGCCTTGATGTCCCTCATGTGTTAACTCCAATATTTTCTTCCTCAGGCACTGTGGTGGAATGACTATTATTCCTGAGAAGGAATCTTGAACCTGAAACAGATATTTCATCTCTGAGATCCCAAAAACTCTTGCACTCTTCATCCACCAACTTTTTGTCAGGCCAACCCTGCAATGTGTAATATTTGACTTTGCTTAAGGTATAGTCCTTTTTGTAACCAGTTTCCCAGTCTGCCTCGTCAATGCTCCCAGCATAATGCTCTACACTTGCGACACTGTAATCATCCCACTCTCACACTTCTTTACCATCACCTTGTAAGGGTGACCGACTGAGATAGTCAGCTACTCTATTTTTTTTTCCTGGGATGTACTCCACCCTATACGCGTAGTCAAGTAAGCGAAGGGACATTCTAGCTATACAGGGAGTAGCAAAGCTAGACCCCTCAGTGGTTAACACTTTCACAAGTGGCTTATGGTCTGTACGTATAGTGAACTCTTTACCCCACAATCGGACTTGGACGTGGCCCATACACACGCTAACATTTCCCGTTCAATCACGGAATATTTTCCTTCAGGAGGGGTTAAAGATCTGGAAGCAAAATAAATGATGCTCTCCACTCCCTCACTCGAAATCTGGGAGAGGACAGCACCTAGTCCCTTACTGCTGGCGTCAGAGCTTAGCTCTGTGATCAAATCCTTGTAGGGATATTGCTCCACAGATGCACAGTTTAATCATCTCAAATTGCTTTTGACACACCTCATTCCATTCAAATGCTTGCTTAGTGAGTAGGAGTAGCCTCAAATGATACGTTTTCTCTGCAAATCCCTCTACGAATTTTGCGTAAAATTCAGCTAAGCCCAAAAATGACCTCACCTTATCTTTACATGAAGGAGCCGGGGCATCTTTAATAGACTCCAGAATTTCTTTCTTGGGGGTGATACCATTACTACACAATTCGTGCCCCAAATAAGTCACTGATTGCTTTCCAAACTTACACTTATTTATTTCAGCTGTTAGACCGCAAGCTTTCAACTTATCTAACACTCCATAAAGTCTACGTTAATGTTCCTCTTTGTTCTTGCCCATAACCAACAAATCGTCCTGGAAGTATACTACACCTGGAAGATCTTTGAAAAGTCTATGCATAAGTCTTTGAAAGACTGCAGCTGCTGTGGCTAGTCCAAATGGCATGCGAATAAATCTGAAACACCCAACCGGCATTATAAACGCTGTGAAATCTTTGCTGTCAGGATGTAGAGTCACTTGGTGGTACACTGACGCTAGATCTATTGTAGAGAACCATTTGACACCTTTGGTCAAGGCCAGCAATTCATTAATCTTGGCCAACGGAAATTTGTCCACAACTATATTTTTATTGAGGTCCCTCAAATCTATACATAACCTCAATTTACCGTTCCCTTTCCTGGCCACAACAAGCAGAGCCATCCATTCAGCACACTCCACTGCCTCTATAATCCCTCTACGTTCCAAGTTCTCCAATTCTTTCGTAACTTCTTCCCTCACGCTGAAAGGAATATTCCTTACTTTATGGGAAACAGGAACGGTGTCCCTCTTCAAGACAATCTTATGGACAAAGTTCTTAAGATTCCCAATCATTCCAGAAAATGCTTCTGGATACTGTTTCTTGAGCTTGTCTACCAAACCTAGCTCAGTGTCTTCTACTCCTAGTACTTGCTCTACGCTGTTGGGGTTTAACGTAATATTCAAGGCTTTTTGATCCACCCACCCAAACACTGAAGGACCAACCTCAGACACGTATAATTTAGCCATAGTCACTCTACTTTTGAATTTAAAGGGTAATACACAATATCCACACATCGGTATTCTCTCCCCCGTGAAGGTGACCGGATGGATGTCAGATTCAATAAGTTGCATACCCACTACATCCACAAATTTACTTTCCCATACTGCTTTGTTCACGATAGTAAACGGGGACCCAGAGTCTGCAGTAATACTTAATGTTACACCTCCAATATCAACTTCACACAATGGTTTGTTCCTTGTCACATTGCTTAGGTTAGAACTGGGCATTCAATGCATAGTACTCCAGTTTCTTCGTCTATGTGGCCGGCGTCAGACAGTTCAGAGTCAGACCTGTTATCCACCAATTTAACATGCTTCGAACCTTTTTTTTTCTTATTGCACACTTTGGCATAGTTACCTGTTACGCCACAGAACAAGAACTTCACTTTAATTGCAGGGCAGTTCCTATCACTGGCTAAGTGCTCTTTACTACCACACCTGTAGCAACTCCGTTTTTTACCTCTCCAACTCATTGCAGGTTTCCTTTTAGTGTCAGAACTGCTAGCAGCTTTAAAATTCTTAGTTTTAGACACTTTACAAACAAACGCACTTTCCTTAGTTTCACCTCCGTTAGTTGTAGGTGAGGAATGAGCTGCTTTAGCACATCTTTTAGATAGCTCACTCTTTTTCACTACAGCTATAACATCCTTGAGTGATGAGTCCCCACTTACCCAAAGTCTTTCTTGAACATTGGTATCATTAGTGTGCATGATGACTTGGTCTCTAATTAGGTCATCATGTAAAGTACCAAATTTACATGTAATTGCTAACTTTTTCAAGGCCGATACATAGTCTTCTACAGGTTCAGACTTGCCTTGCTTCCTCTGGAAGAAGTTAAACATATCAATGGCTACACAAACTGTGGGTAAATAATAGTGGTCCAAGTCATCAAGTGCATTCACAAAAACATCCCCCTCTTCTGCTGTTCTGGTCTTCTTCTCCATTTGGAGTTCGATACGTACTCCTTCGGGACCTAAACTATGCAGTAAAATGTTCTTTTTGCGTGAGGAAGTAAATTCTTCAGAGCCCTCCTCTTCTATTGCTGATAAGTAGTTCATGAAATAGTCCTTCCATTCTGGCCATTTTATCTGTGGTTCACCTGGGCCAGGTAGAAATGATAAAGGAGGGGTAAGCGAAAAAATTTGGACGCACATGGTTGAATCACAAATACTTGAATGTGACTACTTTCCAAAGATGGGAGGTGCGAATAACTGTACTTACGTTATAGTATGTAATGTGCTTAAGACTAACTTGTAAAATCAAAAAGTATGCGCATCACTGAAACTTTTGGCAAAGTGTAGAAATAACTTCTCCCAACAAGGTGTGCGTACCACCTTGACACGCAAGACCGGCACAATGAATATTGGTACCAGATGAAATTCGAATAAAAGCGTGCGATTCACATGAACGCCAAATTAGAAGGAAAGCTAGAAAAGCGGAAAAAGTGTGCGCATCACTGAAACTTTTGGCAAGGTATAGAAAATAGCTTCCTCCCAATAAGGTGTGCGTGACACAGTGACACGAAAAGCAAACGTAAGGAATTGGCAAACGGAGTGAAATTCCAATAAAGGTGTGCGAAGCACCGTGAAATACATCATAAAATGGAAGAGAAGGAAATCCACTTAGAAGGTGTGCGTATCACCGTGACACACAGTAGAATAAATGGAGATTACACCTTCAAGTGTGCGTGTCACTGAATACTCGACGATATGAAGAAATAAAATCTCTTCAGGCGGTGTATAAGTCACCGTTTTACACAAGATTTGAGTGAAAGGCTTGAAACGCCTGCCGGCACACACGTAACGACGTGCAGCCAAATCACCTCAGCTTTGAAGTCGATCTCAGTGCGCATGCGTCAATTCCACAACACAGCACTCCAGTAACAAATGAGGTGCGGAAAGCATGTCCTCCGTAATTCCTCTCCACATAAGTTTGGACAAAAACAAAAGTACCTGTAAGGATGTCCGCTCTCCCTCAGCACAGCAGTGGGTGAAAGTAGGATGAGGAATCCGCTTACTCACAGTACGAAGCCGCCGGAACACAGGAGTCACCTCACTGCAACGTGGCACTGCCGCACCGCACCAACAACAAAGGCAGTTGCACGCGTGGCTCGTAGGTCCAGTAAGTCGTCGCCAAATTGCAGTGCTAATCCATTGTACTTTGCACGCATGAGTTCATATGCCATCCCCGTTGCCAAATTTTGGCAAGTACGACTCAACACAATTTATGGTTCAACGAAGTTTATTCTTCTTTGAGGGAGAGCGGCAGGAGCACGAGCAAACAGCCCGAGGGCAACTGTCAGAATCCCACCACCGGTCGCTCACCTTATAAAGTTCCAACTTTGGCATTCTCCCCCGCGTGCTCAGTATCAACATCGCGCGACAGGAAGAATGCCAACATGACAGGCCTCAGCTCGAGATGGTGCTTAGGCAGATCAGCGACGGTGGGCAGTAGGCATCCAGCGTTCCGCAGGCACATCACTGTGGTCCGGCCCGCGAGGTCCACCATTTTGAAGAGGTTGATGCGTTGCGTCGCGGTCCACTACTTGGCCCCGCCCTTCCAATTCAGCCCGGCGACTACGGCAATAGGGGCATAAAGTGAAGGTATGTCACCTGGGCCCGACGGGATCCCTCGTTGGAACGGATGCTGCCCGGATAGCTGAGCCAGCACAAGGAGCCTTACTAGAGTGGCCATCTTGGAGCCAGGCACTCTGGCGCCCTCCCCCCCTTCGCTCTCTTGCAGTTCCTTGATTTTTACATGGACCCAGTCTTTCCTACTAACAATATGCAAATAAAAATCTCAAATTAGTAGGTTCTGGAACATCATCCTCTGCAGCGTAAAGCTCTACCATAACAATTGTAATATCAGAGTCAGAGTCCAAGTCCATGTCCATGCCCTCACACAGATGGTGGCTACACTACTTTGTAAAGTCCCTCTCTCGCCATCTTGGAGCCACTGAGAACTGCCTGAACATCGTGGCTAATCACCAATGAAGATAATTTAGAGCACATCACCTGCATCATAAACTATCCCACTATCATCCCCCATGGCATAACATGTTGAAGGCTTGCTGCGTGATATATGAGGTCATTCATACAAAACATGATGACCTAGCAAGTAAACTACACATTTCTAGTGGAGATCGCCGCAGCCACGGTTCTTGCCCAACTTGCAATTGAAAACACTCTCAAGGAATGTATTGTTTTGTATTATATTACAGCATTTATATAGAGCTTCTCTGTATATGCCACAAAGAGGCGGGATAAGTTATGCAATCGCCCCAGATTATTTCCTTCGATATTACAGTTCATCAAACCTCTAGAAAGCCAGCTCATCATCTTTCTTGGATGGATATCCCTCTTTTTTCTTCTAAACGCATGTGGATTTTCTCCTTAACTATGGACCATATAACCCCACACATGAGCTGTGAAATCCCCTTTACTATGTAAAAGCATTCTGATATCTCTTTTCTTAGTTGAAATCCCAATGAGTGATTTACATGTTCCAACCTGCATCCACGGTCTCTTCCTGGGGACTAGTATCTTGCTTGTAAAGCGTCCAACCATTAATGTGGGCTTGGTCCAATCCTTTTGGGAAGTGACTGCTTTATATAGCTTTTTATACTCATAAGGAATAACGGGTGCACACCCCTTGCTTCCCCTAGACTTCAACTTTTACCTCTTCCGTTTTTCCCACTCTTCCCATCTGTTCAGCACTGCTCATCCATAGGCTGCTAATTATTTGGTTTAATTTGACCCTTTTCTCAAATCAAACAACTGTCACTCTTTCAAAAACTGTATTCTTCCTCCCAACTCTTCACCCGCAGTATTCTCTCCAGCACTGATGCTCGATGCTTCAAAACTGGGGTGGTTATGCCCATTCTTAAAAACACACAAGACTCCGTAAACCTCTCTATTGCCCTTTCTCTCAAAATATTTTCTTCTTGAAGACACTTACATCAAATTCAGAGTTTACATCTGAATTTCTACCTTACATGCCGCAACCTCCTTTTTCCCCAACAACGGCACTCTAGTCTCATTGCCATCACACATGTCCAAACTTCTCAACTCTTTCCACCCCAACAACTTGTTTATCATCCTCCTTCTCGACATCTCATCAGCATTCTACAGTCTACTAAACCATTATGCTAGCTACTCTGGCAATAAAAGCATTACTATAAGTGAAATGGTCTCCCTCTTTCATATTGTTCCTTCTAAGACGGTGCTCTTTACTTTCCAGTCTTCACTCCTGTGGATGAGAATCTATAGGGCTTCTCCTCAAGTACTCATTATCTTGTGCTACAACACCTCCCCCGTGACTACATTCCCTCATCTGACTTCCCTTTTGGCCTGCAAAGCAACACATTCAGACCTTCTAATTTCCTTCTCTCACCCCTCACCTCCATTACAGGGCCTATGATATAGAATGCTGTAAAAAAAAAATATGTGACTGTGAAAAATGCATTGCCTCTCTGTCTTTTATCCAATGGACAACCAGGGCTAACTGCTCACTCTCTGAAAGCACTGCACAACATCACATTAATATACTTAACTGACTACGCCTGGGCCTGGCTGCGATTTTGCTACTCTCGCATGTTCCCTGTGTGCTGTAGGCAAGGGGATACTTTCAAAGCTAAATGGGCTATCATGGCTTCCTGCAGTGTGGGGATGGTTTGAACATTTTTGGCAGGTTGGTTTCCAGTCCAGCCCTGGACTATGGTATGGGAGAATACCTAGTTTTCCTCTACATACTCTCACCATTCAAAACTAAAACCAACATACAAACCTGCAATTAAAATATATGCTACACAGTTGGTGTTGGGATAAAAAGCCCCCTGAATGGTGATGGATGAGCACCCTTGCCCTGAGTGTCCAAGCTGCAACGATATCTGGATCCTTGGTACCGATTTTGGTCATGAGCAAACACAGATTATGTGTGTGCACCATAACCTAGGCCTGTCTCACAGATTGGGGTATTTTTTTATTTTTATTTTTTAAATATGTTTATTGGTTTTAGTTCCAAACAGTACAATAACAGTAAACTTGCCCACCCCACTCTCGTCACAAAGTGCCGCCCCACCCCAACCGCATCTGTAGCATCATCTGTCAAACCATGGTATGACCTCCCCTGCCCCCACACCTTGTCAAATTTCCAGGGGCACCCTCGACATTCATACACCACCATTCTGCCCTCATGGGGACCCGGTCCGGTCCCCATACCCTAGCCAAATCTCTCTTTGCCACCATGAACCCTAAAATGCAGACCAACAACTGCTTCTGAGGGAGATGCACATCTTTCGGTATACCTAGGAGCATCAATTGGGACATCCTAGGGAGACCAACCCACAACACCAACTTCAACTCACTGATGACATCGCCCCAATAAGAACTCATCCTAGGGCAGTCCCACACCGCACGCATAAAGGTACCGACCGCCACACCGGGCTTTCCACCCTCCCCATTCTATGAAGACGGAACCAATAATAGGACCTATGAAGGATGATGAACTTTATTAGCCTCAAACTAGCAGGTATGGCAACTTCCCTAGGGTGCATCAATGCCGCCTCCCAGTCAATATCCTCTAGGGGACCAACATCAGCCTACCTCTGTGTCAGGAGCTTCCCAAGAGTATCTGGGGTGTTATTCAGGATAACCCAGTATAACTGGGACACCACCTTATGAGAACTCTCGCCTCCCAAAAACCAGGACTCCAAGGGACCGCCTTCCGTGAGAGCCTCATCCAGGATTCTCTTCACCCTCAAAGCATGGGAGAGTTGCAGGTACTGGTACTGTGGAGTAGGGACAGGGCATACTCCTGTTATTTTGCTTCAAATGTCTTAAGTTCACCGCCGACAACAACACATCCCCCACTGTCTCTATTCCAATCTGCTCCCAGCAATAGAAGCCAGTCAGCCTGTCCACCTCAGGCAAGAGAGTTTCTCTCCACAAAGGAAGAGCCAGAGTAAGCCTCCTAAGCCAACCCAGGTCTCTCATAGCCGCATCCCATGCCCCCAACATTGTCCAGGTGGACGTAATGAAGATAAGTCTTCATCCCCATGTCTGCCCCCTCCACGTCATATGTATGGGCTATGCCCCCATGCATTAATAATCTGGAGCTGAGCAGCCCTATGATATGCTCACATATCGGGCAGCGCCTATCCCCCATTGTAGACCAAGCAGTACGATGTCCGCAGCGCCACTTTGGGGGTGCCGCCATCCCAGAGCAGGGACCGGAGAATCATGTCAAAGCTGAGAAAATAGCTCTCAGGGACCGGAATGGGGGTGTTCTCCATTAAGCACATAAAGCAGCTTGGGCAGGGTGAACATCTTATACAACGTAGCTCTGCCCATAGGGCCAGGGGAAGCGCTCGACACCACTCTGCATCTACCCGGAAACCCCCAAGGACTCCCTCAAATTAAGGTCCAGGAAGCGCACCACCTCAGTCATGAGCTCTGTACTCAGATAATGGAAGCCCGACCTGGTCAGCCGGAGGACACCGCGGGGCACCCTTGTATCGTACTGTGCACAAGTGTGAAGGACTCCGAAACCACTCCATTCAGCCACACCGCCATGGTAGGTAACTTATACAGAAGGACTACCCAGTGACAGAACCGAGGCCCAAAGCCAAACCACTGCAGCGTTCCCAGCAGGTACCGCCAATCAATGGTGCCAAACAGTTTCTCTGCATCTAGGGACAGTATCGCTCCAGGTTCACTGTCGGCCTTAATCTTATCCAACCACAACTGGTCGCCGCAGGTTCAACCGCGTCGCCCGTCCTGGCATGAAGCCAGTATGATCCGGATGAACCATGTCAGATATCACCCCTAGGAGCCAGGTACCTAAGATCTTGGCCAGGATCTTACTCTCTGTATTTAGCAAAGAAATAGGCCGACAGGAAGAACGTAAATTCTCCAGTCTCCCCTTCTTAGGGATCATCACAATATTTGCATGGTTAAGGTTTGGAGGCAAGGCTCCCTCATTTCGTGCAGCCTCAAACAACTTGAGGAGTTTGAGGGTTAAGTAAGGAAGTCAGAAGTTTATACAGCTCGACTGGGAGACCTTTCATCCCGGGGGTCTACCAGAGTGCAATTGCCTACACCACCGCCCGATCTCCTCCACTGTTAATTCCACCTCCAGTTCCCCACGGCTGATCTCTTCCAATACTGGAACCGGTACCTCCCCAGGAAGGCATCAATATCTTCCTCCGAGCTGTCCCAAAAGGGGCATACGATGCACGATAATAAGCCGCGAATGCCTGGGCTATCACAATATCTGTCTGCGCCAGGCCCTCTCTCCCTCAGTCTGCATTTAAGCCACCCATCGCACTGCCTCATCTTTCCTGCCCCAACCAGGCCAAGAGGCAGCCCGCCTTGTCCCCCATACCGTACAGTTTACGCGGAACCTCCAGATAGTACTGACTTTCCTGTACCAGGGCTTACGCAACAGAAGTTCCACGCTTAATAGCGGTTGGAGCTGTGTTTGCACCTTAGGCACACTGCTAAGGACAGATGGGTCACGTTGCCTGACTAATGCAGGTCCCACCGGTGAATCCGTCTTCTTGACTTCCAAGGATAACTGGTTTTGTATTCAAATCATATACAACCGATGCGCCATTCATTTTTCTTGTTTTTTCTACACGTTTCACGGCAGTAGCGAATTAGAGATCCTGAAGAAAGCCACGGCACTGGCAAGGTCATTGGCTGAAACATGTCGATCACTATCCAGTACTACTGAATCTAATGGTTTCAGACATACTTTTTTGTTTTAAGGTCCTAGCACAAGGTAGCCAGAATAAAGGTTAGAAGGTGAACCTTGTAGTTAGTTTTAACTCACTCATTCACCTGCACTGCACCCCTCACGACACCCCGTCAGCTCATGTTGGGTTTTAGTAACAACCCCTCTATTAAAACATCCCTGAGCTCCTCCCTCGCAGTGAGGGGGTTGTAGCCCGCACCATGACTAGACTTCATGGTGCGAGGAGGATTCCAAATGATGAAGCATGCCACCATTGGTGGGTGAGGAAAACCGTCCTTAAAAGGGACACCCCCCTGTAGGCAAGCCCTCTTTTTTGCTTTCTTCCGCATCACTAGACCCGAGGGCCCTGTGTGTATTGAGTTATTGATCTGGGGAGTTTACCCTCGCTGGTCTTCCAAATCTCCTCAGGCCCCACTTTGTGTATATATAGTGCCACCTGAGTAATCAAATTATGAAATTGCTGCAGTGTCACCCCTAGAAGTAAGTAAGTTGCTTGATTCCCCCTGTCCACCCAGGACTCCTCTAACTGAAGAAGCATCCGCTCCTCCCTACATTCCATCCGACCGGGCCCCCAGACGGACCAACAGGGGCGAGTGGTCCGATATCTCACGGGCAAAACACTGAACCACTCTCACACACACCCTCTTCAGCAGTGGGAGGAGTATGTAATCTAGATGCATCAGTGTCCCGTGGACCCCAGAAAAGAACGAATATTGTCTCTCGGCAGGGTGAAAGTTCCTCCACACATCCCCCTGAGCATGGGTGAAACACGCCAACAAGGAAGAGGTGAAAGTCAACCCCAAATAAATGCATATCACAGGGAGCATCTAAAAGGATGGGACCCAGAGCCTCAAGTACCCGCAACTGGAGCCGACGGGGAAGGGAGCGGTATACATTAACAATAAGGAGGGATTTCCTGCCCCACTCGCGTCACACCGCCACCCAACAACCTCCCAGGTCCAACCACTGACGCTCAACCACGAAGGGTGGAGACGTTTTGGCCAGGATCGCCACTCCACAGGAGCCCCTTGTGAACCCTGTATGCGCTAACATGGTTTATTTATCCCTCTGAAGACAGTGGCATGTGTTCCACAGTAAATGGGTTTCCTGAAGGAGCACAAAGTCAGAAGAGTGTCTGCGGAGGCACAACCCAAGCCATTGCTGTTCAAGGAGAGGAATGCCAAAGCCTCGCTATTGGACAAGGTCATTCAACGAGCAAGTGTCATTCTCTCGCACTATAGGCAGCAGGCGTCCCACTCGGCGTCACTTCCCCGGGAGTCAGCATCATTTAAACATGTGTGTTACCAAACTGCGTCAACCTGAACAAAAACCTTCCCTCCCAACCAACCCCCCCCAACCCACATTTCCCATGCATGGGTTCTGAATTACCCACCCAAATACACACAGCCCCTCCCCGCCTCAAAATCACAAACCACACCAGCAGCAAACAGAGGGAGAAAAAAAGAGGAGAAAAAATGCCAGAGGGCCTCCTCCAGCCCAGGAACCCAAATCGGCCTCTAATCAGAACAGTAAACAGCAACACTAGATCACTTAGGGTCCCCCCACAAGACAGCACCACCCCCTACACAAAGCAGATGCAGGAATTATCATGGTGGGACAGGTGGAGGGTCCTCCCGGGGCACCACCATCTCCATTGTGCCCAGGGACCCAGCCGCTGCCCGATCCCCCCCAAGCAGCCCACTGTTCCGCTTCGAATTCTGAAAAGGGCCCATGCTCCTGGGCAGTAGCTCAGGTCTCCTGAGACCTTGTGCGCCTCCTCCGCTGTGACCATGGGCCCTGCCGGAGAACTCCCGTTGGCTCATTAGTCTCTGATGTCCAAGCCCGCCCTCGTTGGGTAAGGTCCACCCTCTCAATGGCCCACTCCCATGGCTGTTTGGTTGTGTCAAAAAAAATAGCAGTAGAGTTAAACAGTACCTTCGGCTTGGCTGGAAACAACAACATGTAGTGGAGATTAAGGGCCCGCAGGCTCTACTTAACGTCATCAAAAGAACGTCGCCTCTATTGCACTGCTCTTGTGTAGGCCGGAAAAATCATGATACGGGCGTTCTCAAAACATAAGTCTGGATGTTTTCGGGCTTCACAGAGGATGGAGTCCCTATCCCAGTAAGTAAACAGGCAAGCAATCAGCGAGCGTGCTAGGGCCTGGGAGGGGGACTCTGGGCCAGGGATCTGTGGGCCCTCTCCACAGCGAACCAGGGAGAAAGCGCTTCACCAGGAATCAAAGCCCGTAGCCAATTTTCCAGGAACGGCTCTGCAGCTGATGCCTCCCGCCCTTTGCAAATCCCACAGAGATTATTCCTATGCAACCTGGTTTCTGCGTCCTCAGCGCAAGCCTCAAAGACCGCCGTAGAGGAGCAGCTAGGAGACCTGTTTCTTAAGCGTCGCCACTTCATCCTCCACCAAAGAGACGCGGGTCTCTGCCTCCGTGACACGGTGTGCCACATTCCAAAGGTCCTGGCACAGGACAGAAGCATCATTCCGGACTTCACCCACCTTAGACTCCATCGCCTCTCTGAAATTCTGGATTGCTCGAATGATAGTAGTAAGGTAGGGGGTTCCTATCCCCATTGCTACACGGGGGAGCTGGGGTGGAGTCTGCGCCTACCACCCCCCCAACGCCCCCCCCCACCGGACCATCGAGGTAAACCTATCCATCTTGGTTTGCATCCACGCATGTGGCTTATCCTATCCCATGAGAGAAGGGAGCCGTCCTGCACCTGGCCCAGGCACCATAGGGTACGAAGGGACCCAAACCGTCCGACCCAACGAGGCACATATAGTCAACAGTGGATCACTCAGCCGCCACCAGCACTGAAAATCCTCTGGCCCCTCAACGTGATGTCCTAAGGTGGGGAGGGGGGAGCAGTAGAACCAGAGTCTATCCCGCTGGCCACCAATCAACTACGAAGCGTAGGCAGGTCCCGGCATGCTTGCCCCAAGAGGAGCAGCCTGAGCAGCCCGATCCCAGCTCCAGTCTTGCACCACACGGGCATCTCTCCCACAACCCCTGGTCATTCTCATTCCCAATAGGGGGAGAATGGGTACGACTCTCCACCATCACTAGGGCAGATCTTCTCCGCAGGTCACCAGTTGGAGCCCGGCCCGCTTGCCCTCAGGAGCAGCACGAGCAGCCAGAGGACATCCGTTCCCATCGAGCGCAGACATCTGGGCCCCCAAGCCAGCTGGTGACCGGGAGTCGTCATTGAGGGGTGTGAGGGGGGGCCCCTCAGCCCGATATCCGCAGCCTAGGGGAGCCTCTCTTGCACCTCTAATCTCTGGACCTCCTCACAAAGGCACAGTAACTCTTCAGGGGGGAGGGGGTGAGCAATCCACTCTCTGCCCCCATGGGTACCTCTGCAGCCAGCTCCTGCCCCTCCAGATGTTTGGAGCTGCACTGCTCGATCTTCCCAATACCCGGAGGGCCACCACCGCCGCAAAGCCAGGCCCAACAAACAAAGAAAAGGGCACGGTTCTTGGCCTGCGCGGTCCTCACCTCCAAGAGCCCGCTAGCAGCCTGACGCACACTGCTGCTCTGGCTCCACCAGGGGCATGAATGCCCCCTCTGTCCCCTAGCAGGGACTGGTCTTTCGCAGCCTGGCGCCCGTGCGGGTATCTCCGCAACATCACTTGGAGCGTCCTGTTCTCAGGCACTTCACGCCGCCCTTGGGCCCAACAGAACTGTCAATTTCCTGCCTTCTGGGCCCCTGCCACACAAACAAGCAATACCCCGGTCAGGGGGAGATACCTAGGCAGATCAGAGGCCGAGGATGTCGACGGTGTCGAAGGAGGCAGGGCGAGGTGCTAAACTGCGGCCGCCATCTTGGCCGCCTGGCCACGCCACTGGACTGGGGTCTTGTTACAACGGGAGTGGTGTACAAAGCATTACTTACATAGTGATAAAGGGTTCCAGCCTTAATAAGAGTTAAGCAGTATGAGTGCAGTGGTGGCAATATACCATTTTTGTAATAGTGATCAGTAGTGTGAAAAGGCCTTTTCACCTGTGTCACTGAAGGGGGTCCGACCGGCCCACTCGTGTAAAGATCCACTGCTGTGTAGTTAAATTGCCCTGGGCCTACATAATGTTAGTAGGTAGCGCTGTGCAGTATGCATGTGTTTGTGTGTGCTGTAATGAATGTGTGTATGTTTGTGTACAGTACATGGAGGAGTGTTGGTTCCATGTTGGAAACTCAGGGCCTAGGAAAGGCATCTGGAGGTAGAGGAGCCATCCCAGGCAGATTTATAGATGGCCTCCATTCTTGAGAGCTCGGTGGGACACACACTGGAGGAAAGGAGAGCCAGGTTCTACTGTGCACATCAAAAGGACTCTGATTTTGAAAGGTCAGCGAGGCCTGGGCAGGTTGTCAAAGAGATGATGGGGCTGATAAGGGAAACACTGCAGAGACAATAAATTATGAAGAGCAGGGGTGGGTTTTTGTAACCTTTTGTCAGGCAAACATCTGTGACGCTGACATCAAGGTGTGATCCTCTTGTCACTCCCTTGGTCTGTGTTGGGAAGCTGTCAAGGTTGGAGCCACTCCTTCTGTGGCATACTGTTTCCTGGATAAAGGACAGCAGAAAGGTGGGCACTTCAAATGAGGCAACACACACAGCACAAATTCCAAAGACTGAAACACTAAATCACAGGGGAGCACGAGTCTCCCATGTTGTCATATGGTCAACGAGTCAAATTGGGGCTGTACATCAGCATGGAGAAGCTCAGCACGACTTCTGCCTTTTGTGACCAGGACAGGGGCGTAACACAGGGGCGTTAGCATCCCCCTTGGTGCGGGGGGGTCCCCCAGCACAGTACTCAGGCCTGAGCGCTCTTGATAAAATCCGGAGCGGGGGCCCCTCCGTGTACATTGCATCGGGGCCCCTTAAACTTTCGTTCCGATACTGGACAAGGACTGGGGACGAAGGTCTGCTAGTCGCCCTGCTGGGTCAGGGGACATTACCCTGGAGAATCAAGACCACTTGCCGTAGAGACTGGAGCACTAGCATCTGCCTGCCGAGATCAGAGGACCCAGTGAGGAGGAGGAGAGTGCCTGAAGCGAGCGATTTCCAGTGGGGTTTCTGTCGAGGGAACCCCCTTAAGCGAAGTGTGAAATTCACTGACCAATCGGGACCTCAAGTCGCCGACCCCGTTTGCTGTAGGGCTGCAGTGAAGATTAAAGGCCTTGCCTTGGTGTATCGCTGTGAACAAGGAGGGCCGCGGCCCTGTGCTGCACTGTGACCTGAAAGGACCATCTACCTGTGTGCCGCTTAAGTGGACTGTTGTACTGATCAGGCTGTCTGCCCGTGTGCCGCTTAAGTTGGCAATGCCATATACCAGGTGGGGCCACCTAAGTTTCGGCATGTCAACGTTTGTACAGATCTGTTCAGCGGGAGAGGTGGGGTGGCAGAAGAGGAGAGTTTGCACACATCTGATATGGGGAGGCCAAAAACCTTTCATTTGCTAATAACTTTAATGCAGCATTATGTATCTCGATGACAGTTGCCAGACACTTAGCATATTTAGTTTACTGTTGATATTTTGAGTTTCCTGCAAAATCTAAGGGGAGCAGAGTTTTAAAAAAAGGGGGAAGAGATGCACAATAAGTGTTTATTTGCTAATAACTATGGTGCTTTTAATTGATCTATGAAGGACCGCAGGTTTCAAGGAGATCTTATAAGGTGGGGCAAAAATAAAGAGGTCAACATCTTTGATTTGCTTACAGCTTAGAGTCAGTTAGTGTTGTGCAAATCTGTCAGTGAAGGCATAGTTAAAAGGGTAGGAGGCGAATTCATTTGCTAATTTTACACAAATCTACACAAAGTTTAATTTTCTTTTGGTAGGGCAAGTTAAGTACAGTTCAGGGACACAAATTTCCATGCAAATCTTACAAAGGAGTAAGATTTAAATGGTAAGGTGAAAGAAGTGATCATTTATTAGTAACTTTGGTGTCCTATAAAAGGCATGAAATTTCATAGACAGTTACATATTTAGTTTTCTGTTGGTATGTAAACTTTTGCCCTGATACCTTGAGTGGGCGAAGTTCAAGTGAGGTAAAGAATTATAATTTGCTAATAACTTTGGCACACTAATGAATCTACATGAAAACTGCTAGGGAGATGGAAGCTAACCTTCCAGAGTCCACTGATCTTCTGGCAACTTTAAATGCAATCTGAAGTTGTTGTTGGTTAAAAGTTTACATCTCCTTCTACCACATTAAAAAGTGTCTATTTCTTAGCAACCTGAGCAAAATCCACGATTTTGAGAAGCACAAGATTATGTAACATTCACTATTGAAAGTGACACCTGCATTTTATATTTTAGACCCGACAAAGCTGAAGAGGAGATCCGAGGGCCTGCAAAGAAGAGGAAGTAATTTGCAGGGGAGGAGACTGTGGAACAAGAAAAAACAAGCAAAGATTCCATAGATGGGGAGTTTTGCTCACATTCCTCATGTGAGAAAGAAATTAACTGCATAGAAGACAACATGTAAACTCGGAGATCGGACTTTGATCAGGGGACAAAAATGTCTGTAATCTATTCGTGCATCACCTAAGAGAAGGCATCTGAAGGCACAAACACAATTTGAAAAATTCCTGTCTGATCAAGGTAAAAAAAAAAAAAAAAGAAACTACAAGACACAAACACCAAAATGTATTCCTGGAGAGGTGCTACTGCAGACTGATGAGGAGAAATACCCCACCTTACTACCTTTGCCTCATAAACATGCAAGGCAAAACTAAAATGTGGCATGGTGAACAAAATCTCAGGATTGGGAAATAGGTGATGGAAGACTACTACATTAAAAAAACAGCAGTTGCAAAAATGGTTAACAGTTTAAAAATTGTCCTTTACCACTATGATTTGCGCATAGGGTATTGAAATAAACACACCCAAAAAAATAAAATAATAAATCAGAAAACCATTAAAAAGGCTCTTTGGAGAACCACCATCATTGTTCTGTAAAAAAGCTTGCCTGTACTAACTCCAGGCTCTATGGCGGGGCTTGGCATTGTCCTGGTCTGCATTCAACCTCAGGATATTGGCACTTCATAGCAAGGGTTGGTTGCCCTGCGTTGCACAGCCAAAAACAGGGTATATTGCGAAGGGGCTTTTTTAAATTTTTTTTATAGATGTTGAAAGTAATATATCATCAAAAACACTTGAAATTCACTGAAAAACCCACAGTTAAAGTAAAATTATGTTTAGCTTTGGTCACAACCCAAAGCATGTTTAAAAAAAGTTCTGCAATTCCCTTATAAACAAGGTTAGAAAACAGTTAGGGTTACATATTAAAGCCAAAAACCCCTCTGAAATTCACCAATTACAATTTAGTCCACAATTCATAACTGACATCAACCGTTCAAACCTTAACTTGAACAACAAATGCCATGCTTATGACCTTGCAATATTTCTCATAATAAATACTAGGAGTTCACATCACATCTTTAAATTTCAATGCAATTTCATACCGTAACCAAAGTTGTGTAATTTTTAATGTTAATGGTAAGGTCACTAGTATTCATAATTGTTATTGCAACAAGGGGGAGAGGCCATTACTCCCACAAGACTCTTTAGTATGATATGATTTTACCTTGCTGCAGTCATGTAACCGTTTAAATACATTTTGTTAAAATAAATACACATGTAAATGTCATGGCAAACCATATACGTAGATGTGCAGACTATGCAGTTCTATTTATTACCATTGTTGAGAAAAAGGAACATCATGACTCACTACAGGCGAAAAAAAATATAACTATGCGTATCTCCATACATTTACACAAACACAGACCTTATCACACGAAACAAACACACATCCGATAACTCATACTAGTGTTGTCATTGGGCATCCTACAGCATTCTACAATCAACAATAACACCATCTCATTTACAAATGGTCATTCTCAGACAGCTCTTGCTAGACAGAATCCCTCATGGCACCAAAGTCACATAATTAGCAAAGTACTGCCATATCAACCCCACACAGATAAAATTACTATTAACATATATAAACTTAACACAACATCACACAAACTATATCACATTATAAGACACCAACCTAGGTTGTGATGAGACAGACGCACACTTTTATTTTCATGCACACTCACACATTACAGTTCAAACATAACACTGTATAGTCTCTACTAACCACACAACAAAACATCAGACACTATCAAGGGATGGCTTCTCCAGTCCGACTGATGCCCTTCCGATATACAAACAAAATAGAACCCATATTGAGAATGTGCTATGATGCCATAACAATGAGGGTTAGCGCCATAAAAATGCAAACATAACATATATGAATGTTCTAAAGCCATCAGACGCTGGATAGTCCTCCAAACTTCTGTTATACATGTCCAAATTTACAATAATGTAGTTTCCGATATCTTTAGCGCTTGCACTTCCTTTGGCAAAACCATTAACTTAGTCACGACAACCCTCTACAACCTTCCCACATACTTGCCCACCTCATTCTGACAGGACAAACCAAGAAATACAGAATAATTATGCAACACAAATCCAAGATCAAGTGTAGAACATTAACAGCACCTATGGTGGACTTCATTATTACGAAAGCACACACAGAAGACATCCGATGAACTGTCCTGCAGGTAGTCAAACAGCATCCAAGGAGCAAAGTGTAGATACTTTTTCCTTGAATTTGAAGCACTCATAAATATGGACAACGATGGACTTAATGTTGTAGAATGTCAGAACAATGGATTATCGATCCAACCATCACCAGGTCATTAACTTGGGCACTTCAGGTATCAGAAGATCACTTTTACTAGCAGAGTCCCCTAATGATACCATCTATTCCTCCATCATCTTCAACTTTTACATGCAGTCTCTTGGGGCTCTACTAACCAATAACACGATCAAAATGACCAATAAGCCTGTGTCATAAAACTCTGCTCGAAAGTATTCTCTGCTTCAAACATCCAACAACTCAAGCACTACCTGCTCCTCTATCAGACTTGGATGTTAAGCACCCACCTGAAGCTTAATCACACCAAAATGGAATTCATAGTATTTTTCAAGAACAACAAGAAATAATTAGTCCAAACCTGGCCCAACATCCTGAACCTGTAAGGATTCAAACTCCAACCTTCTCCCACATCAGATTCACCCTGGACACTGATCTCACCCTCAAAGAACACTTCACCAAGAAGGCCTATCTCTTTAACAATCCTTTGAACTGCAATATGCAAGATGTGACTCGTCTTGCAATGACTAAGGAAGGCGTTATTTGCAAACAATGAGGAGCAAATGTGTCTAGTGTTTTTATTGGGCATAGAAAATGTGATTTAATAGTGGAGAACATTCCTTTTGAGTTACCGCCTTTTGAGTCCTGCTTTACCCATGGGTGTTGTTCCTCAAACGTCACCTGCTAGGTGTCCAAGCACATTTTAATTTGTGGGTCACAAGCTGACCCTTGGTTGCCTTTAGACTGGGCTGGGACTTGTTATCAGGGATAATTTATTCTCGCTATGAGACACTTTAATGATCATCTCATTAGAACAAAAAAGAAGAAAGCAGGCTGCTTCAACTATGACTCGTTTTTTTCTGCTTTAATTACCATGTACGGGACCACAGTTGCTTTAGGTGAAATAAGAAGAAATGCAGACATTTTAGAAGAAATAGTCAATTCAATCGCAACAGCTTTAGGATTAGTAACAAATCAGTTAGACACCCATGCCAAGACGCTGATCCAAAAGAGAATGGCTTTAGAATATCTCTTAGCAGCCAAATGATGTTGTCTGTGCATTTGTAGGCACTGAATGCTACACTCATCTTCCCAACACTTCCCTTAGGATACATGAGCAGATAGATAACATTATGGAGAATGTAAAGAAATGACAAGAGGTACAAAGCAGCACTGAACTAAACGGCATCTGGCCGTGGTTGAGGGAGTTTTTCGGCCCTTGGTGTATGAAAAAAAATATATATATATATATATCCTCCACACACTTCCCAAGGGAAATAATAGGTCGCACTCCGGTTCGTGTTAAAAAAGCTTGCAGTGCTTGTATTTTACCAAGTAGCAATTACTTCATATGGCAAACAACCAAAACCAACGCGTTTCGGTCTCAACTGAGACCTTGCTCACGGTAACGCCCCTTTCCGGACACATGTTTTTAACCTTTCCTCAAGTCATTACATCATTTCCTGTGTCTCATGAATGGGGCATTATGGGTGTTGTAGTACAAAAGTATATCACATTTTGCCATTAAAACTAAATACTTTTTCTTACAGCATAAATATTTCAAATATTTTTTTATATATACTTTTAAACTTATTTTTCCTCCTATATACATGAATGTGGATTGATTTCATGTGTAAACTGGATTTACCTTTACATCTAGCAGGTTAGTCTCACATTTTATATTTTTATGGTAATTCGACTTCATTACCCATTTATACTCCTCAAATGGAGAGTATCAACCACTTTTTTCCAGAAACACCATTTCCTTAAAATATATAATTTTGTTATTAAAATCCACATTCTCATAAATAATCCAAACAACTAAATTTAAAGAAAAAGTTGAAAATAAACCCAGACATTTTTTGGGGAAATAATAAAATAAAATTCTCCTTAGAGAGTGAAAGGCTGACAGGACATTTTCTTCTAATATCACCAATTTTTACAAATGAATATAAAGTTCTTCACTTTGGTTAAGACCATACGGGAACATACAGAAGGGCGAGAAATCTGA
The DNA here is from genome assembly GCA_963921515.1 of Calotriton arnoldi. Taxonomy (NCBI): domain Eukaryota; kingdom Metazoa; phylum Chordata; class Amphibia; order Caudata; family Salamandridae; genus Calotriton; species Calotriton arnoldi. The sequence goes on from CAWUFW010005712.1 coordinate 506,352, forward strand.
AAGACCGATTAACACATAGTCATTTCCAAAAAGAGAAAAACAAAAAGTGGCTACAAAGTAAAGGTTTCAAGAAATGTTTCAACTGCAAAGTTTGTCAAATTGCCAAAAACATTGAATCAGTACAAATGGCGGACGGAAAATCATGGAACATACAAGATCTTATTACATGTAAAAGTCAATATGTTGTTTATGTAATTGAGTGTCCATGCCCATTACGGTATGTAGGCAGCACCATTTGTGAACTAAAAAAACGCATACTTGAACATGTAAGAGCAACCATACACAAAGACAGAAGCAATGCAGTTGCTAAACATATGGAAACGAACCACGAAAGCAACTGGAAATTGCTAAAGTTTTATGGAATTGACTATATAAAAAAACAAGAAAGAGGAGGTGACAGGGAAAGAAAACAGACAAAGAGAATCCCGTCACATTGTGAATTTGCGAACTCTCACCCCGTATGGTCTTAACCAAAGTGAAGAACTTTATATTCATTTGTAAAAATTGGTGATATTAGAAGAAAATGTCCTGTCAGCCTTTCACTCTCTAAGGAGAATTTTATTTTATTATTTCAAAAAAAGAATTTTTGGTTTATTTTCAACTTTTTCTTTAAATTTAGTTGTTTGGATTATTTATGAGAATGTGGATTTTAATAACAAAATTATATATTTTAAGGAAATGGTGTTTCTGGAAAAAAGTGGTTGATACTCTCCATTTGAGGAGTATAAATGGGTAATGAAGTCGAATTACCATAAAAATATAAAATGTGAGACTAACCTGCTAGATGTAAAGGTAAATCCAGTTTACACATGAAATCAATCCACATTCATGTATATAGGAGGAAAAATAAGTTTAAAAGTATATATAAAAAAATATTTGAAATATTTATGCTGTAAGAAAAAGTATTTAGTTTTAATGGCAAAATGTGATATACTTTTGTACTACAACACCCATAATGCCCCATTCATGAGACACAGGAAATGATGTAATGACTTGAGGAAAGGTTAAAAACATGTGTCCGGAAGAGGGCGTTACCGTGAGCAAGGTCTCAGTTGAGACCGAAACGCGTTGGTTTTGGTTGTTTGCCATATGAAGTAATTGCTACTTGGTAAAATAAAAGCACTGCAAGCTTTTTAACACGAACCGGAGTGCGACCTATTATTTCCCTTGGGAAGTGTGTGGAGGATTAATGGCGACCGGACTCGGCCGCGAGGTAACGCACAGCTAACCAGAGCGCCATGCCAGCGAAAGGAGCCAAAGGAGAAGGATATATATATATATATATATATATATATATACATATACGTATACATATATGCTAGAAGGTCCTTGTTGACGCAGCCGTGCCACAAGAAAGTGCCCGCACTCCAGGTAAGTCCAAAGAAGGTTTATTGCGGTAGCTGACGCGTTTCGACCAGGAGGTCTTTGTCAAAGCTAGGGAAGTAACATTGTGGCATTGTATTTATGGCATACAGTGAGACACAATTGAAAGAAAAGTAAAATAAACATAGGAAAAAGACTTTGGGCATTAACAGAAAATGCCAACTCATCAGTCACAAGGAAAAAAGACTATATAGGTCAAAACTTTAAAAGTAAAGTAAAAATTATTTTTCATCCCAAAAATTAAATAAAGGGTGTCTCACCCTAACAAAAGAATATATAAATATATACACATGTGTATACAAGGTAAAAAATTGGAGAAAATTCGATATAAGAAAGGAAATTGCTAGTGCAAGTAGATATATTCACTACATGTTCCCTTCTGATGCCCAGATAGAGAAATCCCCCATAATGCATAACATAACATTTTATTACAAGTCATCGGTCCAGTGACCTAAGCAATCAGGTGGCATAAAGTAGAGAGAAAAATAAAGAGAAAGATAAAGAGAGAAGATAGAGGAGGAGGAGAGAGTTGTAGCAATGTGGTGTACAAAAACACCACTGCAGATGAGAACGCCCTAGAAATGAAATGACCGGCTGTTGTAGACAGGCCACCCAGGGGACAGATGGCGTTATCCTAAGTGAACATAAAGTTCCTCGTCCTTGTTCAACCCTCCCGGGTGTTTGGTGTTGAGACTGATTATGTATTTTGATTCAAGTCTTCTTAGTGCTCGTTCCCTGTCTCCACCCAGACTCTTCACCGGAATCCTGCCAATGCCAAAATATGAGATTTTTAGGTTCTCAGTTTTGGTAGAGCTATGTACATTGTTGCAGTGCCTAGCCATGGGATACGTGACATCATTGTTTCTGATAGCCCTTCAGTGCTCTAGGAAACGTTTTTTCACCGGGAAGATCGTGCTCCCCACATACCTCAACCCGCATACACACAATAACACGTAAACAACAAAGTCCGTGTTGCAATTGATGAAGGGTCGGATCTTATGCTGTTTGCCATTGGGTAGGGGAACTGTCTTGACATTAGTACTGTGGTTGCATGCCTTGCATTTCCCACACTTGTGGAATCCTGGGAGTTCCCTCAACCAAGTGCTGCTATGTTTCTGACTGGGTTCCATTAAACTGTGGACCAACATATCCCTCAGTGAGTTACTTCTGCGGTATGTGATATTGGCGCTAGGGGTAACTAATTTGCCAATAATAGGGTCCAGTTTGACCAAGTGCCAGTGCCTCCTGATAATCGCCTGGACCTTGGTACAATCTGAATTAAAAGTAGTGATGAGTCTGATCTCTGGTTTAGTGTCCTCCCTAGGCCTCGGCTTTAGCAGGATTTCTCTCCTCACTCCACTCACCTTCTTCTTGGCCTCTTCCACTACCTTTCGTGTGTACCCCCTCTGCAGGAATCTTCCTACCATTATGCCTTCCTCTCGTATGTAAGCTTCCGGTGTGCTGCAATCCCTCCTGGCTCTAAGAAGTTCCCCATAGGGAATACTATTCTTCAGCTTAGATGGATGATGGCTTTTGGCATGGAGGATGCTATTTCCAGCTGTCTCCTTCCTATGCAGGCTTGTCTGTATTGTGTCATTCAGTGCCTCTACTCTGACATCTAGGAAGTCCAGTCTATTCTTGCTAGTGGTGCTTGTGAACTTAAGGTTTAGCTCATTGTTGGAGATAGCAAGAAGAACATTGTCAAGCACAGACTGGGGACCATCCCAAATTAAAAAGATGTCATCAATGAATCTGGTCCAAAGGACCAGATGCTTGGTGTATTCTGCAAAGTTATCTGCCCAGACATGTTCGCACTCCCACCACCCCATAAAGATGCAGGGATAGCACGGCGCAAAGCAACTGCCCATGGCAGTCCCGGACAGTTGCCTATACCACTGCTGGCCATCTAAGCAGTAGTTATTTTCTAAACAGAAGAGGAGCATCCCAAGCTGCATATTAGTGTGATCATACGTGGCTATTGGTCTGTCCCTAAAATAGTGTTTACAAGCCGTGATGCCCAGGTCATAGTTGATATAAGTATATAAAGATACTACATCTACTGTGGTCATGATGTAATTTGATTGCCATGGGATGTCCGTGACCTTGGATATAAAGTCCATGCTATCACGGCAGTATGAGGGCAGGCTACACACGTAGGGAAATAAAAAATGATCCAAATAGATTGAGGTGTTCTCAAGGAGGCTGTCATTAGCAGATATGATAGGCCAGGTGGATTGGTGTTGTGTTTATGGACTTTCGGTAACATGTAAAAGCATGGAGAAACAGGTTTTTTAACAGTTAAAAACACTAACTCATCATTACTCAAAAGCCCACAGGTGTGCCAGTTGGAAAGCATGTTGTGGAAACAGTCAATAGTAGAAAGATATTGGCCTGCCGTAGCTTTAGTGTAGCTGCCAGAGAAGTCTGTCTCTTGGCTTCGGCCATGTACTTTTTAACATCCCATAACACGACATTCCCGCCTTTGTCTGAAGGCTTGATGACAAAGGTGATGGCTTGCTTCAGGGATTCAAGTGCCGCTTGTTGGCCTTTAGTTAAGTTAGTCATGGCCCAGCTGTTATTCCCAGTTTTGAGTTTGAGCATGTCCCGTACCACTGCCTCATGGAAGGAATCAATATTGTCGTGTGCGGTATTGGGATTGAATCTGGACTTGGGTTTAAAATTACTGTGGCTTCTCCTGCCGGTTTCCAGGTCCAGCACATCCAAGAGTTCTCGCTCAGATGTCCAATCCCTATCACCTAGTTCCAGTTCCCTCAGAGAGGCCAGGCCTCCAATATCCCCAATGGAGAGGAGATTTGCTGGTGTATTCAAAGCGGCAGGGTCACTACTAGTCATTGCCCCAACTTGCACAGCCCTTGAGCCTTTGAGGGTGTGTAGTTTGAGAAGTTTCAGGTTTCTGGCAAACAAGAAAATGTCAATGCGGGTGCGGGGATAGTCAAAGTTGTTAGTGGGGCAGAACGAGAGGCCTAACTCCAAAAGAGACTGCTCCTCAGGAGTGAGGATGTGAGAGGAAAGATTAATAACAATGAAAATTGGCTCACCCATTATTTGTTCCTCTTGCTGAACCGGACTCCCTTCCCACGCGGTTTCTCGGTTTCCTTTGCCTCCTCCACCTCTCTGGCTTTTCCTTTGGCGTTGCTTTCTCCTTTTTCTTTTGGTGGTTTCCACCTTGGTCCCTGGCTCTGCCGTAAAAAACGGTATTCCTCTACTGTGGTGAAAGGAGCGATGCCACTGCCTCTCGTCTAGGTCTGAGATATCCAAGCTTGATTCTGAGGTGGCTGCCTCTTGCTGCCTCAGGGCATATGTGCGTCTGAACTCCTTCCTCGCACCACCGTATTTCCTTCCAAAGGTGAGAATTCTGCCTGCGGCGTAGTCATTCTTATCCCGCGTGAATTTCCATTTCTTTTTAGTTTTTATTTCATCCTCATATTTGGTGAGTCTGCCCTCCAACTCTTTGTAGAATGCCTGTATCTCCTCTTGCTTAGGGTGTTTGTCAAGAATATCCTGTAGATTTTTAAGGTCCGTTATCACCTGCTCCAACTCTATGGCTGCATATTTCGATAGAAGGCCCAGCATCTGTTTGCAAGTGGAGGCCATCAGGGCTGACCACTCTTCCAGCAGTTTGGGGTGTGGGTCCTGGTAGGTGAGTGTGATTAGGATGCGGAGCCCCCGCGGTACTCGCCCCACTTCAACATAATTGTCTAATGAGACCACCTCCCAACTGCGATTGATCTCCTTTTTCCGCAGTTTTTCATAGGCCCCCAGGGTCTGTTTCAGGGAAGCACTGTCAGACCGCGTGCCTGCTGCATCTGCGGTGGTAGCTGGCCCTCTGACCTCATCCTCCTCGTTAAAAAGGTCCTTTGCGACGCCAAGTCGCTTGCGAATTGCTTCGCACATGGTTGTTTGCCCCTCGTATTCCTTGAGCAATTATGAATGCCCCCTGATTTCAGGCAGAAGAAAAAATGATCGGCGAACTTTTCTGGGCAGGTTTATTTTTACTGTGAAAGTCAATGTTAATGTCCCAAAAAAATGATAGGTGTGCTGGTTCTGAGAACCGAGGATGAAGTACCTGCCGTCAAACGTGTAGGTTGGACTCACGTTCAGAGCGGGACCTCTGCCCTGCTTAATGATTCTGTGATGCCGGATACACTGTTGCAGCATGCAAAAAGCTGTCACTCGTCTCCTCCAGGAAAACTGTGTGGCCGTAGCAGCCGGGCGGTATGAGTGCAGGTCAACTGTTGAATCCGGATGAGTTTGAAAAGGAGGCGGCGGGAATCGGAGATCGGATACCTCCGCAAGAAGAGTTTGCTGCTTTGATCCGATTACATCCATCAAGCGAGGCCGGTGCTGGGCAGACGGGCGCAGAACCCATCAACCTTGCTAGAAGGTCCTTGTTGACGCAGTCGCGCTGCGCCACAAGAAAGTGCCCGCACTCCAGGTAAGTCCAAAGAAGGTTTATTGGGGTAGCGGACTCGTTTCAACCAGGAGGTCTTTGTCAAAGCTAGGGAAGTAACATTGTGGCATTGTATTTATGGCATACAGTGAGACACAATTGAAAGAAAAGTAAAATAAACATAGGAAAAAGACTTTGGGCATTAACAGAAAATGCCAACTCATCAGTCACAAGGAAAAAAGACTATATAGGTCAAAACTTTAAAAGTAAAGTAAAAATTCTTTTTTATCCCAAAAATTAAATAAAGGGTGTCTCACCCTAACAAAAGAATATATAAATATATACACATGTGTATACAAGGTAAAAAATTGGAGAAAATTCGATATAAGAAACGAAATTGCTAGTGCAAGTAGATATATTCACTACATGTTCCCTTCTGATGCCCAGATAGAGAAATCCCCCATAATGCATAATATAACATTTTATTACAAGTCATATATATATCCATTAGACTAACATAGTGCATCATCCAATGCTTTTGCAAAAATAAATGCACTGCCAATACTTTCAAGCTTGCTATGCTCAAGGATGATGATGAAAGTGATCAGATTGTGCTCTGTTGAATTATTGTAATTGGATGTCGTCCTCTCAGAAAAAAGTGGAGGCTGTGAAAACTTAAATTCTGTTTGTTTCATGTTTATATACTCCTAACCTATATATTGTTAATATTCACATGCGTAACCAAGAAATGTATTAATACTATATAATTTAATTTTGGATGTAGCTTTACAGTAGTTTGGAGCATCATTTAACTTTAAATTTTCATGGTATGTTTCATGGTACAGGTATGCCCGGAAGCCAGAATGCCAAGGGTTGAACATTCACACTTTTTCTGGAAGTGCAACCTCGCTTTCGAACATGACAAGAGAAGCGGGATTTCTGGAGAATAATAAACCTGGTATTTTAGGTATGAATGATATCTTCTAGCCAAGGATAGTCAATGCATCCTCTGGGAGATAATCTTGACACCTGCTCATTAGATACGTTTTTGTAAAGAGTTTGATTTGGACTGAGAAAAATATTTTTTATCTACTGGTCTAAAATTATATTTATTTTAGCACTGTACTCCAATTGACCTTCGTCTAGCAAGAGCCCTAGTCAGTTAAAATGACAATTGCCTTTGATTCTTTTGCTGTGCTTCTTGCTATTTTGCATTGAATGTATGCTGGACTTTAATCTTACCGGCATGTTGGATTTTATTTTTAACAATACAAATAGTATGAGCTGAGCATCTATCAACAACACCTCTTTCAATTTTAAACACCCTACACATGACCAGACCATCAACAACACCAACACGTGTCACCGCCACCACTTGAAATGTTTGTTGGGAGGGGGGTGGGTTTTTATTTCAGGGGAACCTTCCCGTTTGGAAGGGTTTGAGTTAAAACCCGTCACAAAAGAAAGACAGGACTGAGCATATACATCCTTAATATATGGGACACCCCACGCCTTTACAATACTTGAAACTGTACCGGTTATTATAGGTCCTTTACAAAGGACGGCCTGGGCCCGTGCTGTGTGTAAGAGTTCAACCTCGGTATAACTAATACTACTATACTTTGTACAATTGCCTTGATGTTACTCTTGCTGTACTGTAACGAAGTATATGCTAAATGCTAATAAACATATGTTTGAAAAAAAAGCATTAGGTCTGCTCCGGAAACTAGCACACCACCTACAACACAATTCATGGCCATGACCCTCCAGAGCATCATGGGCTCACTAACCAACACAACAAATTAGTCTTATCAGCTGATGAAGCAAAGTCCCCATCAGTAAGGTTAACAACTGATCATAAACGTAACCATTCATATTGAGAAAACATCAACACCATATGCCTGTCCAGATCACTTACGGTAACTGAGTATCGTTTACATGAGTTGTAAGAGTAATATCCCCATGTGCCATCCTATGCAGAAAACTAGCTGTCAGTGTATGTAAAACATCTTGGTGGAATCAGACATGTAACAGGCACCAAGTTCACACCCGAAGATGTGCAATGGAGCTGCCACCCGAAAAAGAGACTGAAAAGTCAAATACTCTAGGCTGCCTGCCCACAGTTAAATTCTATGCTTACAGAAGTTGTTACGTTATTCGCTCCTTGTTATCACACTGCCCGGATCACACATTTACAAAAGCAACTGTTCATACACAGATCGTCTAGGTCCCATTTTCAGAACTAAAGAAAAGGGCAGTGGCAAAGCCAAAAAGCATGGGTTTAATGTGCTAATACATGAAGCATAAGCATCTGAAAGCCAGGCGGAGCAAACAGAGGGCAAGAATGTAAAGTAATCCCTTGAACAGTTCAACCAACCACTAATGTGGGGGCGGAAAGATTCACCTTAACAGCATTCAGCGAGAAATTAATACTTCACTGAACTGAGCAAGTTACTGACGTCTCAAGCCAATGGCTGAAAGAGGCTAGTCAAAGAAGCCAATGGCTGAAAGAGGCGGACCCACAGCACAATTTAGGTACATTGTTTACAATAAATCTGATTTACAGCTGTGCTGTCAAATATCGGACTTAGAAGGAAATATTGCATCCTGCACTGATTTTTTTTTTTTTTTTTTGAAGTATCTATATTGCATTTTTCATGTTTTCCAACACATACAACAATACATTAGAACACTTAGTGCTTATTGCTAAAACATTGGTGCTATGTTACCATGTACTTAAAGCTGGGTATGACTATCATACAGTCATAGCGGGTTCCGTATTTGCTGCTCAGGATTTAGTGTGCACTTACAGTTTAACGGTGGCAGCCACTGCCCATGTGTACCAGCATGTCAGATTACACAACTTGACGTGCCTTTCAAGTGTGTATCTCCCCGGCATTGGTCAGCATCGCGCACTGCATCCTGCACTGATGCCTGACATGCAGGTTCAATGGACATAAAACGCATAGCATGGATTCCAACCACATCCTTTGTTGGGTCATAAGCCATTAAGAGAGACAAGCACCAATAAAACACTATTTGATTTAAATAACCTTCTTGAATAGAGTTAGAAAAATTTAAATAGGTACAAAAATAAACCATTTTAGTTTATAATGACCGAACAGAGCATGATCATTTGAAGCAATACTTTGATACAAAACTGGGAGAGGGTCCTTTCTTTGTTCCCCATGTACCAATAAACTGCATTAGGGCATTCATGCAAAGAGGCTTGATAGCAAAGACATCAGTGCAAGTGGATTATATACCTAATTTCATTTACCACTTTAACATCTGATTCCGTCAGCACCTCCATAAGCCTATTTCAATCCCAATCACTGTATCTGATGATCTCACCTGGTTTGCTGATGCAAAGCACAGACTTGGCAATTCAACAGTCTAACGTTTGGATATCCTCTATCCTTCAATCAGCACTTTCTTAAGTCTTACCCCGCCACACCATTCTCGACACCAGTATAGAAAAAATGAGCATGATTGAGATCCATTTTGATCTGCTTGCTTCTCACAATCCTCTTCTACTACCCTTACCGGTTCTATGGTGGTGGTGAAGTAACAGGTTTCAGATTATCTAGCTCAAGGACATATCCTGCCAGAGAAAGCAAATAACTCATTTTGGAAAGATGCTCAAAGCGATTAAAGCAGCAGCTATTTTAGGCCTTTTTGCCAGAGCTTAGTGGAACACAATGTACAATTTAATTGACTTTCTCCCTGATGAACAGTGTGTGAAAGCTGAATTTGTGCTGTGCAACGGAAGAAAACATTCCAACCACATTATGAGGATAGTTGAGAATGTAGCTATACATTTTGCAATGTGCCCATTCCCTCAAGTATAGAGCATAACTAGGGCTCCCGGTTTTATGGTATTTAGTTTTTTAACATTTCCGTCTGTATTTATCCATATTTATTTTTTGGCCTTCTTATTGGTATTTATCCATTTTTATTTTGTGTTTGGAGAATAAATGGAACTGTTAAATTGTATATTTCCACGTTTATTTAACTGTTGGACGTGCACTCATACATGGATGCCTTCATGTTTTAGCTAATTAAACAGCCATGTATAACAAAACACTACACTCACAGGTACATATTAGTGTTATATTACAAATATATGTTAACATATGCCTGTATTTAGGGACGTCATCCTGTTTTTTAACTCGCCATGCTGTTGATTTGCTTAGCTTTTGCCTGGAATTCATGAGATAAAGCATGGAGAGTCCCACCAGAAGCACCATTTTCAGTATTTTTCTGCTTTTAAACATAAATACAGACGGGAAACACATTGTTTTTGGTCTGTATTTATCTGTAAAAATCAGTAAAAACGGAAAACGAGAAGCCTTAAGCATGACCTACACTTTCAGGCCTGAAACCTCAAGCTAATAAAGAGCTTTATATTTATCCCTCAATGCAGCAACTCTTTCTAGTTCATACACATATGAATACATTCAGATAATGAAAATCAGATAAGAATCATAACATTACAATGGGTGGCAGCAAAGAAAGTCTACCTAGTCAAGGCACAAGGATCTTTTGGCCACCATACTTTTCAGTTCAATCAAGCCAGGCTGGAAACAAACCCCAAAGTACAAGCTGGCAACAATACTCACTTTTCTCATACAGTAGCCAACTCAATAGCATCAATCTTTGAATGGTTGAGCCAGTGGTGCAATATCTTTGGTAATCCCCCAAAAGTCTTCTGCCCCAAGCCAACAAGCCTGTAAGGCACACTCACCTTTTATTTCCCACCAATACGTGAAAAGGTGCAATATTTCCATTCCATAACAATTAAGAGTTGAAGAAATGGGGGCAAATGGGCGCTAGACACAATCCCAGCAGGGCCGCGTTGCACCTCCTAAAAATACCTCCAGACATTTCACAAGATTGGAGCTTTGCATCTCAAAGCCACATTTCACACTATTAACAAGGGTTTGTGAAACTGCTAGGTTGAGCAACTCTGATATTCACAAGTGTTATTTGAAATAACATGAACCGCTTCCTAAAGTATGAAGTTCATGAATTTAAAAAGAAAGAACAAATCAGTAAGCAGGCCAACACAAGCACATTCCACGACCTACCCTCTACTTCCCCATCCCATGTCACATGACCCCACCTTCTGTCCCTGCTATAGTCTTTTCAGCCAGATCAACTCATCCAGACTTCAAGTGTACTGTACCAGTTCTCCAGCACTGTCCACCACCTGATGCCAAACACCCACTCTCCTAACGAGCTGTCCACCAAAACTTGCTTGCAGTGAGAGCACTTTCCTAGCTGCAGGATATTCTGCCTTTCATGGGGGGAGATCCTGCAGCCAAAAAATTGTCCTGTTGTGCAGGCTTGCTAGCAGGAAATATTCACATCTACAAAGGCAGGCAAAGGGCCCCATTACGATGCGGGCTGTAACGGCTCCGACTGCATCGTAATCGGCTGGTTGGATTCCTTTCCACCCGACCCATTTTGATGGGGTGGGTTGGAAGGGAATCCGAAAAAAACTCTGAATGGCCTCCGACGGGCTCAGAGAGCCTGTCTGCCATTCGTAAAGCCTTCAGTAATTCCTCGGCCCGCTCTTTCCGGCCAAGGGATTACGATGGCAGATTCCCACAGCCTTTCTGTGCCGGCCTTTCCGACACAGAAAGGCTTTGGGGGCCCTCAGCAGGGCCCCCATGTGGGGGCATCTATGGTGCGCCCATGTTGATCCCTGCACCCCGTGGCAAGCACCTTGAGGTGCCTGCCACGGGGTGCAGGGATGAACTGCACCTCTGCTCTTTACAGTGAGAGCATGCATTCCGTTTGGAATGCATGCTCCCATTGTAAAGTAAAGGATTACAACCGAACAGGGTTAGGTCGCATCCTACTTGCTGGGCTGGAACCAAGGACAGTAGGTCGTTCGGTTCCAGCTCCCAAACATTGTCGGACAGACTCCGGTCCGTCGGACATCGTAATCGGGCCCAAAGTTGTAAAGTTCTGCACACCTTCGCTGGTGGAAAACTTTCAAATTTTCAGTTTTTGTGGTTGAACGTTTTGCCTTTGCTCACCTTTGACCAGCTGTAGTCATCAATTTCTTGCAACGAGAGCTAAAGAACCATCTTCTTTGTAGGGTTTGCAGAAAAGGAAGTTCACAATCCTTTCTGAGCAACCAAAAAGGGTTCAAGATTGAAGCGATCACAGACCCCATGAGATAGAACAAAGTTTGTAGAAAGGAACAATCAGAGTCCAACTCTTTTTGAGGGAGACTTTATAGTGATGTCATGCTTTCAAGCTTTAAATGTCCAAACCAACGACATACACAACTCAACAGTTTACAAAGGGTGTGTATGTATGATTGGTTTTGTCTACCTAATATAACAAGGCCCTTTCAACCTTACTTTTGTAATAAACAAACCGGGAGATCTCAAAGAAATCTCACTTCAATGGATGTGAGAAAGGGACTCTTTTTGTATGATCACCCCTCCAAATTTTTGGACTGTTGCTACTGTTTATTCAACTCTGAAATGACTTGGCCCTGCTGACTAGGCCGCATGTGTTCTGACCCTTAAAAGTGTATGTACAGCTGACTAATCCACGATTGGCATATTTAACCTGCCTATAGGTACTTAGTTTATCGTACCAGGTGTACCAAGGGCTAGTAAGTTAAATGACACTAGTGACCTGCATTGTGCCACCACTGCAGTGACAAAGTGAAAAAGTGGCTCTAGGTCTACTACTGCAGCCTAGTTGGGCAGCTTTTAAACTGCCAACTCGATATGGCAAAATAAACTTTGTTACCAGGTCAAAACCTTCCATTTTAATATTTAAAAGCCACCCTAGTGGAAGGCCTTAGTAGCCCACAAGGCAGGATGCTAACTATTAAAAAGAAGGACGTTTCTTTTATACTTTTCATGTCCTGACAGTGAAAACTCAAAATTGTTGTTTTCCCTGCATCAAGGATGGTGACCCCATTGGCTAACAGAGTTTCACTAGTCCACACACTAAGTGCTAACTTCCATTTGGGACTACCAAACCTACTACTCAAAGGTATCAAATTAATTGTGACATTAAACCCGACTCAATGCTGAAGTTGGAATTAAAGTAATATTAATATATAGGTGAATTTAGAAAGGCACCACTTTCTTGCCCCAAAAGTCTAGTAGCAGCTTCTGATTAACTGCAACAGTTGTCACCTGAGGCAGCCTGCTGTCCTCCTGCCCAGAGGTGTAAAGGGCTCCCAGGTAGGGGAACAAAGGGTGTGCTGAAGGGGGGAGGTGTGACCTACTCCTGTCAGGAAGGCCCCAAGGGTGATGGTCACAGACGGCACAGCTTCAAAGTGGTTACTCCCTCTGAAAGGCAGATGTGAGTCGCACCTTATTTTGCCTGCTCCTTTGTGTAAGTAGAAGGTCTGGAATGTCCTATAGAGGGGGAAAACCAGTTGCAGAACCAGTTTTCCAGGAGCTGGATCATTACACTGGGCACACCTGAAGTGTGTGCCCATAGGTCTGATCCAGGGAAGAAGGATGCCAACATCTTGGATGTGGGCAGAGAGATACACTGATGGATTGTTCAGTGCCAAACCCCCAGGAAGTGATGTAAAGGTCTGTGGATATTGCAGTTCCATTGGCTAGTGCGCCCTCCCCACCCACAAACTCAGTTGGCATAAAAGTGGCACCTCTGGTCTCCAGCCCCAGAACACTGCTGGACTCTGAAAGGACAGAAAAAAATACCGCACCTGCTAAACCTGTGGACCTCAGGAAGAAAGGCTGCTCCTACTGTTGACTTTGTGGCGAGAGACCCAAAGGGCTGGACCTGCTTCCACATGTGCCAGGGACCAATGAGTGGACTCCAAGAGCTAACTGGCTATCGTCCTTTTAAGCTTCAGGGACACAAAAATGCTAAAGAGGCCTACACCTGCAAAGTGCCCAGCTGACCAGAAGCCACTGATTTGCCATGGACTCCACTGGTGTAGCCCGTGCGACTGAATCCCAGCCACCCTGGGGTGCCTCGCAGGTCCTTGACCCTTGGCTGGTGCTAGAGTGTACTCTGTCTCCCCCACCATTCCAACTTGCAAGCCAAAGGCAAAAGATAAAGTTTTTTTACTACAGAAACAGAGGCTCATAGACTACCGCTACTTGCCGATTTGTGGTTAACCTCAGATGCCTTCAAGCAAAATAAAGGCTCTTCACTTGACCGCTGGACTTCACCTATCCATCGAATTTGTGCCCCATGTTGGCCTCAAGCTGCATCGGATCCATCTGACCTCACCGTCAACAAGAAAAAGAACCAGAAACATTTCTAAGTACGAATGTATAATCTTGAACGGGGCAAACCTGGTGCCTACATCCGACCTCGATTTCTATCGTGATTAGCCTGCACCAGACCCTTGCATTCAAGGTTCATAGACTACTGCTAAGAAGAAAAAGCAGTGATTTACAAACTTTTAAAAACTTTCTAGGGTGAAAAGCAGTGATTTATGAAAATCTTGCAAAAATCATAACTCCGCTTCCTTTCATCTGTTTTTGCCATTTAGGTGTTGAATTATAGATAAAAATATATTCTATTTTCATAAATTGGAGTGGGATTTTTATTGCGTCATGTTTATTACTTATTGACTGTTTTGGTACTGATAAATGCTTTAAACTTGTTTTCCTTTGAGTTAAGTCTGACTGTTTTGTGCCACAGCTACCCAGGACTGAGCTAAGGTTTGATTTAAAGAAACCTAACGGGACCGGATACGGATTAGTGACATTATTACTCGGTGAGGTCTCACAACCACTCCAACTAGTAATCTATTTTTCTCTCAATGGAAGACTGCTTATGGTTCTTCAATTAAAAGAGTCTGAATTTTACCAATCAACCTGTTTGAGGTACGGGTTACTAAGAGTACAATCTTCCAGGAAAAACAAACACCTGGATAAATGGTGAAGATCTGACTTTTGCAGGCTCAGAAGGAGGTCCTCATTAGAGTAGACAATAGACTAATCAAACATTGGCACAAAGACTTTACAAAGACAGTCCAAAAAAGCTTTAATGATGGCAATTGTGAAAAAAGAAGCCCGAGAACAGATCTCCAATAAGCAGCAAAGGCAGTGTAATGTCCATAATAAAGGAACCATGCAATCATGGTCAGCGACAGCAAACTGCATGAAGATTCTGCCTGGCACCCTGAAGAGAATGTCTGACCTGTAGGGCAGGCAGTTCTGGGGCTAGATGATAACTGCAGCAGACTAGATACCACCACTGCAAAGAGCAGTATGAACTAATGAGAATCATCTTCACCCTGCATTTCTTCAGCTTGGTGATGACTTTTGAAAATAGCAATATCTAGGGCGCTGGAAACCTGGAATACTCGTATTTGCATTTTGAAATATATTCTGTGTCATATGGGTCCATATATTTACACTCTCAGGCTGGGATGATGTTGTAAAGCCGTCTAGGACCCACTCAATGTTGCTCTTGCAGGTGTCTGTCAGTCTCTGAATTTAGAAGTTCTAGAACATGAAATGTTAAGATGTCAATATTTCTCAACAGCGGCCAGTTCCAAATTGTTTGCGCTGTTTTGTGAGACTACTCATACTTTCCTGTTTATCAAGGTATACACAATGATTGTGCTGTCGGTTTTTTATGGGACTGAATTGGAGGAGATCACAGGCAGAAAGGATTTCAGGGCTTGATGGACTGTCCAAAGTTCAAATGCATTGAAGTGATATGTTTGGGCCCTGTAGAACATTTCCCTTGGATTGTCAGCTTCCCCAACTGATCAACATTCTTCTAGTTGCATTTATCGCAATGTTTTGCCCCGTTAGAGGCTATTAACTGAAATTATGAAACATGCGCTTTCAAGACCATCTTGAAAGGGATCAGAAAGACATATTGTTCACAGCTATCTTGGCTTCCCAGTCCTCTGCCACCACTTGGCTTCCGGACACCCCTCTAGAGGCCTCATGAGCAAATTGGCATTAGGAATGAGGAAGACGCACAACGCAATGGAGACCGGATGAGAGGAGACTTGTCTGACCATTGGATAATGTCCTTTAGTGAAGGGGATATATGTATGTAGAGAAAAGTCAATTCTCCAAAGGAAACATTTTTGCAATGCTTGTATCTAAAAGTACTCCTAAGTTTTAAATAACCTGAACTGAATAGAAGGTTGATTTGGCAGTACTGATGGAGAACTTATCCTGTAAGGAGGGCTATTGTAGCTAGTAGGTCCTGCAGTACCTTTCTTCATGAGTTTGTCTTGAAAATCCAGTCATCGAGGCAACAGCAGATGAAGATCCATTTACGAAGGGAAAAAAACTGCCTACTCTGCAATTTAGTTTAAAAAGATTACTGGGATGTAAAGCACACATCCTGCGGGTTTAAGGCCAACATCAAATATTCTTGATGTAAACAAGGGCAGGTCCGATAGAACGACAACACCCTGAACTTTGCTCTTTAGGTGCAGTTGACTGTTCTAAGTTCAGATTTAGAACAGGATAAAATTCATGTTTTGAGTCTTTTTTGTGGATCAGGGAAAAGTTGGGTTATATGCTCTTGACTCTCTGTACTTTTGGGACAAATGCAGATATTTTTCAGTAAGAGAATCAGTAACTCCTGTACTAGCCAATCCAGGAGAAACTGTCTTGAAACAGTTGGAGGAATAGTGAACTGAGAACCTGAAAACCTGATCTTGTATCAAATTTGCATGACATCTACCACCATCTGTTTCTTGTCATCCTCAGCTAGGCTGGGAGATCTCTGGAAACGATCCATGCCCCTGGAGTGGTGGACATGGGGGGCTGGATAATAATTATTGCTTGTTTGGAGAATGCGCCTTTCTAGTAGCCATCAAAGATGATCAGCTTCCTCTTTAATTTTCTGCTGTAGGTGGTAAAAGACGGTGTGTTGCTATAACTGGTATTGCTGCTGCAATTGCATTTGGCAGTTGGCAATATAAAATCATGGTTTCTGGCGTTTGCCAAAGGCACTGAAGTTAATCTTGGGTCATTTCTTCTCTTTTTAAACTCTGTTTCATCGTTCAATTTAACTTTTTGGATTTCATCCTGTGTGTGTGATCCAAAAAGTGTGGAGCTGGAAAAAGGAAGATCAAGAACCGTTTGCTGTGTCAGAGGTTAGGCGCACCCTAAAAGATCAAGGTCATGTTGTTGCCGAGAGGTCTGTGGTATCTTTAGCTGCAGCTACTTTGTTGTCATCGGTGGCTCTGGTATTTTTAATAATTCTATTGAAATCCTTTTATTACATCTGAAAGGTGCTCATTAGGCTGCTCCAAGAAGCCTCATAAAATGCACCCTAGCGTATGAGGAAGGTGAAGCAGTTGGCTTAGTGATAGTGGCACATTTTCGCCCATATCTTTTACCCAAAGGCCTATCACATACTATAGTTTTCAGGAAGAGTGAATGAACACAAATCCAATCTCTTGGACCTCTTTTCAAAAAAATGTAGACCCCACTGATTAATCTAGAAACGTTTTCCTTCTCAGGCCTGCAAGCCTACATCAGCACTCCTATTTTTCTTTCCCTGTCTTCCTTTCATGGGGTGAACAGAAAAAAGTAGTGAGGACTATGTGCAGTGCAGAATCAGGAAAGTGATGTGCCAAAGGTATTATAAGTAATGCTAGTGATTGACATTGCAGAGTCTCAAAAATAATTGAGGTCTGGATACAATTGGTAATGGCCACACTTTCATTTGTTTATTCATGGAAAGCACTGAAATCATACTTTGTGAGATCTATGAAGATAGGAAATTCAGAGTTTGAGTAGATAAGGCAACGCTATCGGAAGTAGAATGCTTCTGTAGTGGTATTTCATTTTCTGGCAGGAGTGTTGGGTGTGACCTCTATGGTCAATCCCATAAAAGTTCTCCTTTAATTAGGCATTTATCTTTCATAGGATAGGATATCTGTTTCAAAGATTTTCTTCTGAAGGGCGTTCCACAGTAGAGGTTGCTTCCTTGGGATGCTCCACTGTAGGATGGAGCTTTCAGAGGTGTCAACCCATAGGTAGTCTCCTCTGGGCCTTTAGCTCTTTAGTATTAGGTGTACAAAGGAAACCAAGAAATCACTAGGGACCCGGGGCATACATTATATTCTGGAGTACAGTGGCCCCTAATAAACAATCACTCCATAAAATTATATCCAAATGGTATTTTAATCAAAGTACAACAAAATGAAAGAAGCATTAAAAACAGCAACACAGTGTGTGCTTAGTGCAGAAACGTGCTTGGTGATCTCTTATAAAAGTGTTACACCCAAGGGATACATCATGATCAGTATGTGTATGAATAGAACAAGAACTGCATAACCTGTTAACGCAATGTATAGTCCATATGGTCTGTGTTAAAAGCCAACAACGTTTTGATCCCTGTGAGAATCTCTGGATCATCATCAGGACTCAAGAGGATTGAGGAGCCGGAGGAAGAAATAACATTAAGGTTTCTTACTACCTTGATGGCGGGTGCAAATCACACGTGGAGGGGGACCCGAGGGCCCAGAGCAGAGGGTGTCAGGAAGTAATGGTTGAAGGTCTCTTACTCCCTAGAAGGCACGGAGGAAATGGTGCCAGGAAGAATACCAAGGAAGCGGCTAGTAAAGTGACTGCTAAGTGTGCAGGGAGGAACGATGCGAAGTCTGGAATTGCAGTGGTCGAATTGGGAATAGACGGGCCGTTCGAGAACATGCACGTGTTCTTAAATCAGAATCAAGGTCCATGGAAATGGATTATAAACTGTTTTGGCAGGCCAATAGGCACTATGTTGGGTCACTGAGGTTCTCCGATGCTGGGCAGGAGGCGGCAGCTGGGTGTTCCTCTGTAAAGAGGGATTCAGCACCACCAAACACTTTCAAGTGTCGGCAGAGGGGATTTTTTCTTTTTTACCCTCGCAATGCAAGATAATGGTATTTCATTTTTCTTGGCGACTTGCTGAGGAGCCTTTTTGGGGAAACATCAACAAAATGTTCAGTCTTCAGTGGCACAGCTTGCCATGATATTTGGGTTATATATTTGGTGAATCAAGGCTTAATCAACTTTGCACTAGACTCTTTCATCAGAAGAATAGAAGAGTCCACGCGAGTAGTGAGGGGATACTTTTTATCCAGGCTCTTAATGGGGAGCATGAACACAGGAGGTCTCCATTGTGGGTTGGCAGAACCCTTTCAGAGGGCCACGGTGCACAAAGGGGTTACTGGGTCCAACCGTGGTGGTTGAGGTCTTTTACTCCTGATGTCCTGGAACCCAATCTACTATTGATCCCGTTCAACTGGGGTGAGTGAGTGAGAGAGTGAGTGAGTGAGTGAGTGAGTGAGTGTGTGTGTGTGTGTGTGTGTGTGTGTGTGTGTGTGTGTGTGTGTGTGTGTTAGTTAATTGGGATTTCTAGAGCGCGTAATCACCTACTGGTCTCTAAGCGCTGTGAGAGAGAGCCCAACCTCGGCACATCTGCAGGAGTGTGCGTCCAACTTGGCCTAATATGTGCCCCAAGCTTCAGCAAAAAGGAGTGTTTTTAGTTTCTTCCTGAATGGGGGGAGGACTGGTTCTTTACGAAGGTCTGGCGGCAGCTTATTCCAAAGTTGAGGAATGGTTGTAGAGAAGGCTCTGCCCCCTTTGGAGGTGAAGTTGAAGCGGGGGCAGGTCAGCAAACCCGCATCCGAAGACCGGAGGGAGCGCTCTGGCACGTAATTTACCAGGCGTTCCTTAATATATGCTGGGGCCAGACCGTGGATGGCTTTGTGGGCAATGCATAGACCCTTGAATCTGGTTCTCTGCTTGATCGGGAGCCAGTGAAGCTGCTGCAGTAGGGGGGTGGCATGAGCTCGCCTCTGGAGCCTGAAAATCAGTCTTGCAGCATCGTTCATGATTACCTGGAGCTTTGTTAGCAGGTTCTCCGGGAGGCCAATGTACAGAGCATTCCCATAATCTAGGCGTGCAATGATCGTTGCTGACACTACCGTACGGAGTGCCGTAGAAGAGAGAAGGGGGGCAAGTCTCCGTAGCTGTCTCAGCAAGCCCACGCATGTTCCCATCACGGTAGAAACCTGTTGGGACATGGAGAGCTTGGCGTCAATTTTTATGCCTAGACTCTTTACAACTGGGGCTGGCTTGGGGGTAGGACCAAGCTCTTGTGGCCAAAAGAGGTCACTCCACGGGTTGATGTCCGTGGTAATGGCCAACACCTCGGTTTTGTCGGGGTTGATTTTGAGAGAATTGGCCGTCATCCAGTTGACTGCGTACTTCAGAATATTCTGCATCCGTGCATTGGCCGTGGGAGAGTTGTCGATCTGGATGATGATTTGAGTGTCGTCCGCATAGTTAAAGACTTGACACTCGATATCGGTTAAGGCGGCCACCAAGGGCTGGAGATAGGCATTGAAAAGAAGGGGGGACAGCGCCGAGCCTTGAGGGACGCCGCACGTTATTTCGCCCAAATCCGACACCTGGTCAGCCAGTTGGATCCTTTGAGATCGGCCTGATAGGAAGGACGCAAGCCATTGGAATGCTAACCCCTGGATGCCTAGCTCCTTGATCCGAGACATGAGTTGCTCATGGCTGACCGTGTCGAATGCCGCGGACAGGTCTAGCAGGACCAGGGCGCATGGCTTCTTATTATCGGCTATCAGTCTGAGTTCGTCCAACACTGTCAGCATTACCAGTTCAGTGCTGTAGTGAGCCCTGAATCCTGCCTGTTTCATTTGGAATAGCTGGTTTCTCGCTATGTGGTGGGATAGGGTTTTCAGCACATGTTGTTCCAGCACCTTTGCCAGGAAAGGAAGCTGGGAAATTGCCCTAAAGTTTTTAAGATTCGTGGTATCTGCCCCTGGTTTTTTCAGCAAGGGTATGACTCTGTGTGGGGAGGGGGGGAGGGGGGGTTGGGTACGTGTGTGTATGTATTTAAGCTTATATAGCGCTCAGCTACCCCCAACGGGGGTGTCCCGGCGCTTGCAGATACAGTGGGGGGTGAAGGCAAGTTAACGTTGTCGAGTCCTAGTTTGCTAAAGGAGACTGAAAAGCCAAGTCTTCAAATCCTTCCGGAAGATAGGTTCCGACTTGGCTTTCCTAATATGATCAGGCATGGAGTTCCACAGGGTCGCGGTTTTGACGGAAAAAGACCGTCCTCCTATTCTGGACTTAGAAAAACGGGGGATGACAAGGCACTCACGATGATTAGATCTTAGGGTCCTGGACTGATGGTATTTGCGAACTCTCTTCTTTAGATATTGCGGGCCAATATCATTAAGTGCTCTGTATGCAAGAGTAAGTGCCTTAAATTCAGTTCTTCTCTTGACAGGCAGCCAATGAAGACTACGCAAATGAGGGGATATATGATGTCTTAGTGGGATGTTCCTAATAAGCCTGGCTGCTGCATTCTGCACAGTTTGCAATTTCCTGAGCAGGTATGCTGGCAGCCCGATGTACAGACTATTTGCATAGTCAAGCTGTGATGTAATCACCGCATGGACTATTGTTTTCCTACAGTCCATTGGTAGGAAGTAGAGGAATCTCCGAAGGGCCTTCATTTTCCAAAAGCAGGACGAGGAAACATGGGCTGAGTCTTACATGACAGGGAAGTATCTAGTTTGAACCCCAAATTCCTCGCAGACGAGACTGGAAGAGGAGGGGGGTTAAGTTCTGCGGGCCACCAGAAATCTGATAATGGAGGTGAGGGCTGGTTGAAAAATAGCACTTCCGTTTTTTCTGTGTTCAGCTTTAGGCAGTTAGCTGTCATCCAAGCTGAGATGTCCATGAGACACTGCCTAAAGTTTGAAAAGCCGGCCTCAGAGCAATCTTGGAAGGAAAACACGAGCTGCGTGTCATCAGCATATGAAATAACATCAACCCCGCGTTGCTTTACCAGAGGGGCCAGGGGAGCGAGGTAGACATTAAAGAGGGTCGGGCTAAGGGCTGAACCCTGAGGCACTCCACAGATCACAGGGCGAGAATTCGAAGTGTAAGGATGCAACCGAATTCTCTGGGAGCGGCCTTCTAGGAAGGAACAAAACCAAGCTAAAGTAGTCCCCGTCACTCCCAACTGTTGAAGCCTATCTAAGAGGATCTTATGAGACACTGTGTCAAATGCTGCTGACAGATCCAACAGCACCAGCATTGCACAGTTCCCATTATCCATTGTCTCCCGGACAGTTTCTGCTACTTCGAGTAGTGCTGTCTCCGTGCTGTAACCTGCTCTAAATCCCGACTGAGTGTCGTGAAGCAGTTTATTTGATTCAAGAAATGTGGACAATTGTTTTTGCACTTCTTTTTCGAGAATCTTAGCAGGTACTGGCAAAAGGGAGATGGGTCTAAAGTTTTTCAATATTGTAGGGTCTGCATTCTCCTTTTTTAGGATTGGTTGAACAATAGCGATTTTCCAGCTAGATGGATAAATGCCAGTTTCCAATGAGGTGTTCCAGAGCTGGTTTAGCGCAGGGTTGAGCAGTGGAGCTAATATTTTAAAAAACCTGGCCGGGCAAGGGTCAAGTGGAGACCCGGATTTGGTTTTTCCAACTGCTTGAGGGAAGTAGCCAAATCTAAAGGGCTAAATTCAGACCAAGTATTTGTCGGGAGGGGCGAGGCAGAGGTGTGTTGAACGGATCTGTCTCAGGAAAGGCTGCATAGATGTCATGGATCTTTTCCTGGAAGAAGACCGAGAGATCCTCACAGAGTGTGGCAGAGGGAACTATATTGCTTTTCATTGCCTCTGGTTTAAGGAAACCCTGAACAATTTTAAAAATTTCCTTAGTGGAGTTGTCAGCTGATTTTATTTGATTGGCAATATGATCCTTGATAGTATTGCGTTTTAATTTGTGAAACTGTTTTATTGCCTTTCTGTATATGATTTTTGCTTCAGGGTCGTAGGCAAAACGCCAGGCCCGCTCAAGTTTCTTACAGCGGCTTTTTCCTGCTCGAAGTTCTGGTGTAAACCAGGGGGCAGAAGATGTGTTCCTGGCCTGTTTCGTTGTTTTCATGGGAGTTATTTGGTCAAGGGCCGACGTGACCCAGTGATTAAAGGTTACAGTGTCACTGTTCGGGTCTCCGGTGAATGACAGAGGAGTGTTTTCTAAAACAGGTCCTAGTACTTCAGGGGTGACTTTCCTCCAATTTCTTCTAACTTCATATTCAGATTTTATAACATTGTGGTTTGTACAGATAGTTAGATAGAAAGGAATAAGATTGTGGTCGGACCACAAGAGGGGGATAGGATCTTCAGTTGTTAAGGTGGGGATATTCGTGAAAATAAGATCCAAGATATGGCCAGCCCTATGTGTGGGTTTGTGGACCAGTTGTTTAAGATTCAATCATGTCAGTGTCTCCGCTAATTGGATGGTCATGGGACATAAAGCATTGTCCATGTGGACATTAAAGTCCCCTAAGACTATGAAGTTGGTATATTTTAAAGAGAGGTCAGCGATCCGGTCGCATATTTCCCATAGCTCAGTGGGCTTAGATGTTGGTGGCCTATAGATCAGCAGTCCCGCAATGGTGAAAATAGGGGAGATTGTGATGTTAAAGGACAGTGCTTCTATTAGGTCAGTATGTTCGACCCTTTTGTGTGAGATCTCCCAATCATTTCTAATAATCACCGCAAGTCCACCCCCACTCTATTACCCTCCCGGTTTTCTGCCACTATTTTATAGCCTTTTGGGATTGCCATTGAAATATCGGGGTTAGAGTTCTCTCTCATCCATGTTTCCGTTAGGAAGATGAGATCCCAGGACTTTGAATCAAGTAGAAGCCAAATGTTGTCTGCGTGCTTAGGAAGTGACCTACAGTTAATTAGACAAGCATTTATCTTGGAGGTTGACCTATTACTGGGGGTCCATATCTCTAAAGGTATGGCTTCTGCAAGGGCTTTACACTTTTTTCCCCAGACCTCTTTGTTAAACTTAAAAGAGCAGGACATACAACTATGTTCCAGGTCATGTGGCTCATATTCCAATGTACAGGGGTCAAAGCATGTCGGCTTGGGGCAGGCTGTTGAGTTATACTCAAAGATTTGTGCCCTAGATAACATAATTCGCGAGTCTGATTGGGAACGGGCAGCATGGCTAGCGCTAGTCGCGGGCCGGTTGCGGACGGGCGCAGACGGGCTTGCCTTCGGCGCGGCCTTCGGTGTGTGTGTACATGCGCGGGGTGTGCACGTGGGGTGTGCAGGGTATGCAGATACAGGTCAGTGAACACGACTTGTAACTCAAAGTGCAAACAGTGCGAACAATAAATCAATGTCCAGCCAAATACTTGCTTTTATAAGAAAAAATTGTATTTTATTTCTAACTCTACACATTCAAAGAGATGCGACATTCAAATGCAGTAACACAATCCCTTTTCAGTCAGGCTCTAGTAGTTGTCAGGCGAATCCCTGTCCCACCCTCCTTCGTGTAACATGTTACTCCCTATTCACTGGTGGCCACATCAAGGAATGCAAACTCATAGGCCATACTCAAGAGTTCCCTTTGACTCTTCAGGATCTTAGTCTAAAGCGTTTATGGTGCTGCAGCACCTTCAGCAGAAATTCCCCGGGGAGCCAAAGGCCCTAGTTCCAGTCTTACCCGCTCCTGTAGCATGGAAGCGTTCAGCGCGTGCTCTCCGCGCAGGCCCTCGCAAATCAGGTCCTACTTGGAAAAGTTGTGCTCCTTGCGGTACATGAAGGAGCGTCAGGTGGGCCAGGCTTACTCTCTGGAGTGGCCTGGCCGCTCTTCCCAGCGATCAGAGCAGCTTTCAGAGATGCAGCAAGTCAAGTTCTCCCCGGCAGGGGGAATTCAGTCCTTCGGCTCCCAACTGGAGATCCATGAGGGTGCTGTGTCCATGGTGGTCAGTCAGGGCAATTCCTTCAGTGCGGCAGTGGTCACAGCCTCACTCCAGTCCCGGCAACAGCCCAAACTCTTTTATGATTTGGTTTCGGCAGCCCCTCCTGGCATAAAGGGTTGCTGCGTTACCTTCCAGACACAATGGAGATTGCTCAGGTGCAATCGCCCACACCTTGTTGGCCCCTCCTGGCATACGGGGTCGCCGCTCATGAATCCTGGCATGCTGGTCACACAAATCCTTCACCGGTGGCCCCCTCTGGCATACAGGGTAACCGCAACTAGGCTGTGTGGACTCAACGCCCTCTGCACAGAGCTTGATACTGGGCTCAGTCAACAGCTACCCACTCCTGGCATTCGGGGGTCGCAGAAAACTGTCTTGCACATGGGCTACAGCCTGATCATGCACAGCCAAATCCTTACACCTCAAATTGGACCGCGCTCCTTCCAACGCTCTCCTCTTACTCCCAGGGCACACTGGTCTTGGCAAGCAGGCAAGCGCTGGTGCTATAGGCTCCAGGGTAGGTGGTCTTGGTTACCCTGGGTGATGTCCCCTCACCCAGCAGGGAGACTAGCAGGCCTTGGCCCCAAGTCTTGGTCACAGGCAGAGCTTCCCTTCTCACACAGCCCATCTGGCTGCTTGGCAGAGGACACATTTTTGGGGGCCCAACCTCCCTTTCTTTTAGTCCTTTTCCAGACACCAAATATGCTTTAGGATGTGGGTCTTTGTGTCGAAGGTTCTGCTTGTTTTGAAGTGGGCACTTCTCCTTTTCTTCATGAAAGATGTCTGTCATAGCAAGCACGACTCCAAAGCTCATTGTCCACAACGTAATTCATTGCAGTGACCAGAGTTAACACCTGGATGTCAGCCACAGTGATGCATCAGATGGTTAATCCCAGAACCCAGCCCAACATTTTACGATTCCCTTATCAGCCCCATCTTCTTTCCTGGGATGTGTCCAGGCTCCTTCCTTGTGATCTATCACTGAATCAAAGAGTAGTCTTTTGAAATGTAAAGGGAGTCTCTTCCTTTTCCCTCAAGTGTGTCTCCACCCAGTTCACAGGAATGCAGCAATACATAAATCGGTATGGGGGAGGGGATTCCTCTACTGCTCATGTCTTCACCAGGAAGGTCTCCGATTCCAAAAATGGAATCCACGGTCCTCCATACAATGTACCATTGCAGGCACACTCACTCAGTGTACATTCACAGCACATTTGGGTCCAGCATTGCTACCTCTATGCATTGTACCTTTACATGTACACATGCATTCAGTACACACACTCAATCTGCACACACTGTTCAGCACTGAAGCATTTCTATCTTTAACCAGCGTGTGCTATTTACAAAGACACACGCTGCCAGCTCACACAGTATGTGCGCTCTGCACAACACTTCACCCTTCATGTATTGTACTTCATGCAAGCACATATACACCAAGCACATGCTTTCCCTGCGCACGCACTGCATAACATTACATCTCTCATGAAATGTATTCCTCTCAGGCATACATACACCCAGCACATGTTCTAACCACACATGCACTGCACAGTAGTGCTCCATCCTTGCACTGTACTCTTCCCTGGCACACATACAACCAAAGCAGAGTCACTACTCCTGTGCTGAGCATCACTCTACATCTTACCTGATGTAGGCCAAGGGGGAGTTAAGCACACATGAGTGAAACTTTTAAAAAGGTGAACGAGCCTGTAGGACTCACTCCAGTGACACAGGGTAAAGAGGTCCTATTCTCCAATACTGATCACTACATGCTATGCTGCCACTACTGTGCTTATGCTGCTTGACTCCTGGTGAAGGCAGTCGCCTTCGACCACTATGATGATAGCGCTGTGGGCACCCCTCCCGGTCGAACAAGACTGCAATCCATGACGGTTCGTATGTCTTGGCGCACACGCATAATCAGTCTTCACCCATGACAAAATAATCGGCATTTGGGATACAGACAACAGTACAGCGGGACACTCAGGGCAGGGGTACAAGTCTTTACCATGCAGTGGGCCTTTCTGTCCCAACATGGATCTATACAACTTCAGTCAACTCCTCTCAAAATACTACTCCATGCTGACACTCTTGATCAGATACTGCAATCACTGCAGCAGGATTGAATGTCTTTAAGAGCCCTTCAAAATGCTCAACATCCAAATCTAGACTGCACACCGAAAATTATTTTCTTTGTAGTAGAAGGCTCCCATGATCAGTGAAAGTTTTTTTTCCTTTGGCCTCAATTCACACCCAGGGTCTTCAAAAAGGTCATGGATGGTGTGAGAGTTCACATGTTGAATAGGAAATTCACATTTACCTACACTTGGTTGGTTAGCTAGTAAGAGTCTGGTCTACATCAAAATCTTTTAATCTCCGGAGTCGTTAAAACCCTACACAAATTTGTCTCTCTTGAAGCTCCCTCTTTCTTCGCTGCTCGGCAGCCACAGATAAGTCTCTTGCTTCCTGTGCAGTTCCTTATCGAATTGTATTGTGGATTGCGTTTGGTTTATGCTATTTTCCTTCCCTTAGTGGTTGCGGGAACCTTTCCCTTTTATTTTGGGTGCGCGGAAATGCTCATTTTGATCCTTATGCGGCAAACAACACTCTTTACTGGCAGAGCCAGACCACTGGTGCGGTCCTCTAACCGCATGGTGGTGCTGCAGGGCTCTCGCTCTGCGCGTCTGTCTGGCTCCCACCACCTGTGCCTTTCAGTTTCTCCGAGCGAGATTGAAGGATCTGTATGGCTCTGTTAAAAGCGGATGCCCGAAGGGATCTGTATTTTTCCCCCAGAGTGCTTTCGCCCTGCTTCTTTAGTGGCCGTGCAGGGCTGTGTGGGGACACAGTTCTAGGCTGTGTCTAACCCTCCTTACCTAGTGAGTGTTTTGTCCTCATGCTTGGGTCATTAAACTGTGAGGCCTCCGGTCTCCCTGCAAAAACTACTGGGTTCCCCAGTGTCATACTGGGCAGTGCAGTGCCCATGCATGTTGTAGTTCCTGGGCTATGCATCATGCAGACATCAGAGAGAACCCATGAGGAGGAAGAGGAGATGTCTTTCCTCCCTTGGGGCAATACTTTTTACGAGGTAGTAGATGCCTCTATATATAGGGCTGTCTTGGAGGAAATGGCTTCCCTTGAGCAGTGCCTTTACAGGCAAATTGGGGAGCAACGTGCAAAAGCCCCCAGCAGAAACTTGCAGTTTTGGGGTTACCAGGCACTCCAATCTCTAGCTAGGTTGCCCAGCGCCCAGACTCTGCACCTCAGAAACACAAACCTGAGGTTAAGGTTGACTATGATGCACTTTATCACCTGAAGAGGGTCTATCTGGCCCGGGCCAAGCCACTCAACCAGACTCCTGACCCTTTCTCGGGGCCGCCCCCTCCCTTCTCCTCTGACAACACTGATAGGGAGGACTCTCCTGGAGATTCTCCTGGGGAGGCGGGCCCATCTAGGCCTTGGCGATCATCCTCAGACTCTGCCCTATCGCCAGGGCAACCCTCCTCCGATTTGGTGTCAGATATGCTGGACAGCAATGATATTCTTCACACTAAATCTTCTGACTGGACCCCGGTGGATAAAGTGGTGAAATATGTGGCAGGCTGATTGCCAGACCACTGAAGGAGGAGGCTTGGGCCGTCTCTAGGCGGAATGCCCTCACCCTACCTTGGAGGAGAAAGTTGCCGACGCACCGGAGACCAAACACACGATGCCCACCTTCTTGGCGAAATACATTAAAGACCTGAAGAAGGCCAATGATTAGTTTTGGGGTTCTTGCCTAGACAAACTTCTGGACATCACTGGGCCTTACCAAACTCTTGGATATGGCCAAGTTGTCTGGGTTCTTAACCTCCCCTGAGGTGCTTTCGAACTGGGCCCAGCAGGCGATTATATGTTTGGGTAATGCCAACTGCGCGTTATCTACGGAGCGACACCACTATTTGTTGATTAAAGGGGACCTCGCATCTTCGGAAGCAGGGGCCATAGCTCTGGGCGGTTTTATTGGTGACCCTTCTATTAAAGAACTCAGGAAGTTTGTGGCAACGCTGAACTCCTTGACAAGGTCCAGGCCTCGATTAAGATAATCTTTACCACTTTGGTTTTCCAAGGGGCCCGCTGTGACAGGGGTGCTCGGCCAGCTGGTTCTCCTCACAACTCCCCTCCAGGGGACAAGGCTCCAAGCGCGGCCAATGGCAGGATCAATCTTGTTTTAGAACGTTCTTCTCCAGAGGCAAGACGTTCCGTGGTAGAGGTGGATTCAAGGGACATGCCAACAAAGCTTCTGCTAACAGGGAGTGTTTACTTTTTTTCCATACAAAAAAGTATGGGGTTGCCTGGCAATTTTTTTCACGCATGGGTGCCAATCACAACGGACACAAGGGGGTTACAGATAGAGTTTTATGGGTCCCCTCACCGGGCACGCGGCTCTCTTGGATAAGGAGGCCACCCCAGAGGTTTTGTCAGCAGCCTGTTGGTTGACAAGAGGGAATGTGGGCAGCGCTCGGAGATCAGTCTCCGGGAGTTCAACGAGTGGCTCGTATACTGCCACTTCCAGATGGAGGGCATTCACCTCCTCCAGATTTCTTGCGCCCTCTCGACTGGGTGGTACGTCTGGACCTCAAGGGTACGTACTTCACAGTTTTTATCTTCTCGCACCGGATGTTCTTCTAGTTTGAGCGGCCGCCTCCAGACTTTTGAGCTCACCACACTCCCTTTCGGCCTATCGTCAGCCCCGTGGTGCTTTACGAAGGTTCTCAAACCGGCAGTGGAACATCTGTGGGCGCCAGGAATGCGTCTTATTTACCTAAACGACATCCTTCTTTTAGATAAGTGGTGACGGAAGGCGTCCCTTCACCTACAGATGGCGGTCAACCTTTTGGAGGGCCTGGGATTCATCATAAACAAGAGAACCACTCTTCTGATGCTATCCCAAAGGACGACATTCCTAGGGTTTGTCATAGAGTCCACAACAGCAACCTTGAGTCTCCTGTCTCAGAAGGTGGCAAAGATTCGACAGAAATTGTGGAAAACCGTCTCCAAGCGCCAAACATCGTTGAG
Source organism: Calotriton arnoldi (assembly GCA_963921515.1). NCBI lineage: Eukaryota > Metazoa > Chordata > Amphibia > Caudata > Salamandridae > Calotriton > Calotriton arnoldi. The sequence continues at coordinate 535,974 of CAWUFW010005712.1, forward strand.
ACAGATTACTCGACTGATGGGCACTTTGTCATCATCTATACAATCGACCTTCCTGGGACAGCTCCATTATCAGGCACTGCAATGCCTCAAAGCACACCACCTTCGCAAGGGGTTAACCTACTCCCAGCTAGTGCCCCTGTCAGCCGAGGCAAGAGAGGAAATAGGCTGGTGGCTTTCTCACATGGAAGCCTGGAATGGGAGAGCGATTTTCGGTTCCAACCTGGACCTAGTCATAGAATCCGACACCAGCAAGTTAGGCTGGGTCGCACAGCGTGGGGGAGCTCTCCCTAGAAAAAGAATAGAAGTTACATATCAATTGGCTGGAGCTTCCTACTTGCTCCTTAGCACTCCAGTGCTGGACCACGGACAAGATCTAATCCTGTGTTCTTCTGAAAATGGACAACGTTTTGGCGGTGCATTACACAAACCACCTCTAAAGGATGGGGGCCAGAGCCCTCTTGGATTTGGCAAAGCACTTTTGGCACTACTGCCTGGACCACCATATCTCGGTTAGGCAGAATATCTCCCCGGGCAAGCGAAACAGGTGGCAGATTGGCATTCTCACCACTTCCAGGACATGAGTTTGTGGAGGCTAGACCCTCTGGTGTTCCCTGCCATCTCGGACAGGTGGAGTCAATTTTTGGTGGACCCTTTTAGCCTCACGTCTGCATCATAAGAGGTCAGGTTCTTCAGATGGAGACAGGATCCACAAGCAGTGGGGAAAGACTCATTCCTTCAGGACTGGAGTCAGAAGAGGGGTTACGCTTTCCTTCCATTCTCGATGATCACTAGGGCTTCTGCCCACGTGAGGAGACAGCAAGCAAATGTGGTCATGGTGACTCCCCTCTGGAGGTCTCAAGTTTGTTTTCCGGTTCTGATGGAACTTTTTTGAGATTCTCCAATCCTTCTACCCCTGTTCCAGAATCTACTTCTGGACCCATCTCAAATCCTGCATCGGATGGTGCTGGATGGATCCCTCCATCTGATGTATTGGTAAATAACAGGGAACCCTGGAAAATTCCAGGACTTTCGCGACAGGCTGAGGTCCTCCTGTCCAAGACATGGGCAGACAGCACAGTCAAATGCTCTAAGTCAGTCTAAATGAGATGGATGGGTTGGTGTCTGCGACACTAGTCTCTTTGGCATGTTAATCAGGTACTTAACCTACTGCTCTCCTGGCAACCTAACAGGTTTTTGTCAAGGAAGGAGCTTTCTGCAAAACTAGCCATGCTGTTATGTTTTGTGCCATGCAGGAGGGTCTCAGATGTGAGGGTCCTCAACATTACAGGTAGAGTATATACCCCGCAATGGGTCTCATTTATGGTCAGTAGGCAGACTAAGTTCAATATTAGGATAATCTCATACCCAGCTTTCACTGACTTCCCTAAGTTGTGCGGAGTACAGTGCTTAAAAACATATGAGGACATGACTGAGGAATTTTGTCTGCCGGTAGAAAGGGCAACTGCTCATTGCATAAAGTGCACAAAGCGGTCTCCTCCCACACAATAGCTTGTTGGGTGAGGTAGGTAATGCAGCAAGCTGGTACTGACACCACATTCAGCCATGGTCTCTAAAGCATTCTGCTTGGGTGCCTGTCTAGAGGACATTATGAATGAAGCAGATTGGTCCTCTTACACTACATTCAAGCAGGGGCGTAACACAGGCCCCCGCAGCCCCCACGGTGCGGGGGGGGCCCCGAGCTGCAGGTGGCTTCCGCAGCACACTACTCAGGTTTGAGAGCTCTGGATTAAATCCGGAGCGGGGGCCCCTCCGTGTACCTTGCAGGGGGGCCCCATCAATTTTCGTTACGCCACTGCATTCAAGAGGTCAAGTCAATGCTAAAAGGGGCTCAGTTGGTGGTGAGCATGCTTTAGATTAGCATACTCCAGTCCTGACATAGAATGTAACATTTCCTAGCTTTGGTAACAGTAAGTTTAATTTCTATTAAGGACTCTAGGTGAGGATTATCCTATCTGGTGAGATACCTCATATATTCCCTCCCATTACCAATATGTAATTCTGTTCTGTTTGGTTTTAACAATAGAACTATAGGTCTATGATGAGATGCTGGATTTCAAATGAAGTTTCTAAACTGATTAGATCCTGTACACACTGTAGCAATGCTTTGGGTTTTATTAAAATACAGTTCCCATTCTCAATTCCTTTCTTGTTAGGGGTCGATGGCTTCAACAGGACTCATGAACTTGCAGTGGCGTGATTTGCGTGAAGAAAGAGGGAGCTTCAAGAGAGACAAATGACTATGTGGGCGCATCTTTCCTGATTGGTTGATGTTACTATTGTTTGTCTCCCAGGTGTTGCTAGGAAAATTAGTTTTTTCTTGCTTTTTTCTAGTCGTTTGGCCTGCTAAAAACGTTCAAGAAAGCACAATCCTCGCCTCAGAGTCCTTAACAGTATTGAAACTGTGTTGCGAAAGATAGGAAATTTTACATTACTGTGAATTAATATTCTTAGTACTAGATCCATTAACTTGAATAGAAAATAATTTGCAGAGGTCAGCAATAATGGTCCTCCTGATCAGAGAGTATAACAGACTCCACCTGTGTGTCAGTGACACTCATCTGTATTTCTTGAGCAGAGCATTTAAGAAATGATTTTCCATACAGGAAAATGTCTTGGCTATTTTTGGCTGTTTGAAATCGGTTTAAGTTGCAAATGCATATTACACTGCAGAGCGATTAAGATATAACCAATGTCTTGTGAATATTACTTCACTGAATAATAAATTAGAAGTAAAATATTCTGCAATCAAGACTATCAGATTTATTTGGGACTGTACCTAGTATTAAGATAACACTGAATTTATTTAAAACTACACTTCATTACTTATATATGTTACAGTATATTTGGAACCCAAAAATATATATATTTTTTAAATAGACTTTTGTTTCGGTGCTTCTTTGTATTTTAATAATTTAGTTAATTTTACACTAACGGGTAATGAGTGTTATTATTATACACAATTCCACCACAAAAATGAAATATTTTAAACAAGTAGAGAGAATCCACTGCAAGAATGTGTGCTACTGGCCTTACACCTTCAGTTCAGCAAACGAAAAATTATGTTTTGAAGCTTGTAGAGATGATAGATTTGCATACTTCCCTATCTAATGGTTGGTTGCAAAAGTGTTGCTTATTTAGTGTAAAACAGCATTTCTGCTGGTAGCAATGGCGTGTTTGCAATGAAATCTCCTCCTCGTGTGATGTGGACCCAAGCTACACAATGGCCAAGGTGCGTATGTGCCATACTTAAGAGTGTGATTTTACGCTAGTAGATGTATTAATGAATGTGTGACGAAATATAACGTGCAACTCTTAACGTATCAAGAATGCTCAGTCATCTGTGGATCAAAACAATGTTTCTGCAAAGTAGAAAAGAAGTATTTAGGTTGGTAGTGGGTTTGAAGGTGGAGAGGTGCAAAATATAATCTCTAGTAATGCCTGTTCTAACTATGTGTCCTGTATTATATAATGGAGTCGATAGAAACGTGCAGCAAATGTGTGTGCTTCTTGCTACGAATTACAAAACATCTTGCTGAGGCCTATGGATGTGCGTGCGTGTGCGTGTGTGCGTGCGTGTATCTCGAACCTAGTTACAAAGGAAAGAAGGAATGGATTGAGGAGACGAAACGAAGTGGGTGCTTGGGCAGTGGGTTTAGAGGGGCTGGGGAGGTTGTGGGAATTTTGAGCTAGGACCAGTCATTCACAAAACCTGCACAAGGATCAGGTTTTGCTCAAAGATGAGGGTCTTCAGTTCCTGCCAGAAGACTAGCAGTTTGCCAGATTTGGAGAGGACAGATTTAACAGATCCCTGGAAAGTAGCAAAGAAATGCTTGACTTCAGCTTTATCCTTCTGCACTGTCTTGATTTGAACTTGGCAATATTAATACTGAAAGTGATACGTTGTCCACCACCAGAGATTTTGTTAATCTTGCTTGTCAAATACAGTGGGATGCTTGAGTTTACAACTTTGTAGGTGATACATACAGGAAGAGGGAGCCAGTGGAGTTTGCCCAGGATGGGTCAGATTCTGTCAAATTTAGTAAGTTCCTTGATCAATCGTGTAGCGACTGGAAGAGCGCACATCAGAGGGCAATGTGAGGTTCTGGGATGCCAGGGAATAGTGCACTTCCTCTGTCAGCATAAAATAGTTCTGTATCCTGTGCTTTAATCTACTTCTTTAAGAAATACATTCATTATGCGGAGCATGATGAATTGATGCCAATCAGCTTGTGTCTTGTTCATGATAGGAGTGCTGAAGCAGAGAGTTGTGTTGAGATGAAATCCTAGGGATAAAGCAGTGACACAAGACTTAGTGCAAAATGGCCAATGCTATTTGCTGAGAGAGAATCTTGTAACTTGTCATTATTGGTTATTGTGGACGATAAGCAAAAGCTCAGACTCCAAAAGGTTTAGCTTGTTGAGCTGCAGTGTTCATTTCTGACTAGGTGGCTTTTATAGTGCTCTGTGGTTTTTCAGTTGGGTAACGCACTTTCTGGATGTGACCTTCAGGTACAGATGGGTGTCACTGACACACAGGTGGAGTCCGACATACTCGCTGATCAGGAGGACCAGCATTGCTGACCACCATTTCAAATAATTGTTTCGTCTTCCCGTACCTTTTAATCCTCGCCAGAAGAAAAAAAAATGGTTTGGACGCCTTTGATATTGTTAGTTAAATACTTTTCTTAACATGGCAAGGGGAAATTCAGCTGAAGAATGAGTCTGAAGTTTACAAAGCACAAACCGCTTACTGGGTTTAAACAAGCATTTGCAATGCAATAGGACTCGCATTTACGCGAGACCTATTGCATTGGAAACGGGAGTGCAGGCACGAACGGGAGTGCGGGGGGATGGGGGGGCCGAGGAGTCACGGACTGCGGGAGGGCGCTGGGGGGGGTGGGGGAGACAGGGAAGAAAATAGTGTTCGGAGCAAAGGGGCCAGTAGCCATGGAAGGATACTAATGACGACATGGCCGTCATGAGGAGGGACTAACAAGCCTAAAACCAATCGGAAGGCAGCATTTAGGACCTAAGCCAATGAAAAAGATGGGCGGAGAGTGGGCGGAGCTTCCACGAAGCTTCCACGCTATACTGAATACTGAATGCCTCGCAAAGCGAGCAGCGCATGCGCTGCAACGCTCGACTATACCTAAAAAGAATGGTTCATGTATCACTAACACTTACAATTCACTAATTTGCCTAATCAAAATGACTGCTATCAGGAAAAAAACATTAATTGAGATAGTGCTACATTTAAATCCCATGTACTGATAGAAATAAGGCTCCCAGTTTTCCATTTGTACTGATTTTTACAGATAAATACAGTCAGAAAGCAATGTGTAACCAGTCTGCATTTATTTTTAAAAGTGGAAAAATACAGAAAATTGAGCCCCTTCTCAGTTACTCCTCCTTGCTGTTGTTCATGAATTCCCAGCCAATAGTCATATAGATTAAGAGCATATGTAGCTAAAAATAGATTACATTTAAATTTCCTTAAATAACTGCATATCTTAACATATGTTTGTGCTATTATGCAAATATTTTCACATGGCTTTATAGTCTTAGTTATATTTGGCTGATAAATCAAAATTGGACGGGCATTAAAGTATGAGTGCACATTTATTGGTTAAATAAATGTGGAAATATATTCAAGTTACTGCTTCGTGTATTCACAAAACACAAACGAAATATGAATAAATACAGATATAACGGCCACCCAAAAAAATACCGACAAATACAGACGGAAATGTAAACAAATAAACCATAAAACCGAGAGCCCGAATTATTAACAGGGCCACTGCAATTATGCGATTGTGCTGCGTTTTTCGCATAATTATGGATCTGCTGCATTTGCCACATAATTCATCATCTGCTGCATAATCTGCAGATTTTAACAAAACAAATTGTTGTTTCTAGCTCAAACGGTTGAAAAGATCCTAAAAATGAAGCGACACGTGCTGAGCGCAGTGGACGGCATAAGTTGACTGGTCACCTTTCTGTTGCTTATTGCCATGTTCGGGTCTTAAACTGGTAGTAGTAGGGTGCAAACCAATGCCCCGACAGTGTTAACAAGGGTAAAAATGACAAAATAATTAAGTTATACTATCAGAAAATGTGCCACATCATGCCACATAATTTGCCTTATCTTGACGCATAATTTAGTCAACCCTGCTACATAATTTGGCCCTCTCCTGCCGCATAATTCCAGTAGCCCCAATTATAAAATTCATATCTACCAAACAAAGTGCGCATGTACAGTTGTGTGTCAATTTACCTTCCTGGTCAAATGTTATTTTTTTTGGTTCACAAAACCAAGCATTTCAATTTTAGGTAACTAATAGCAGGCATTTGAGCCTCTCTCAGTACCAGCATATATTTGTCAGAAAGGTTTACATAATAAAATTCTAGGACTTCCGGAACCATCCTGCTGGGACTATGAAGATAGAAGGGACATGAGTAACTAACTCTATATTGTATTTTATGTTAGTGTCCAGTGAAACTAACATGAAATGTCTAAAACATTGCCTACATTCCATTGAGTACTGAATGTACGTAACCTACCTAAAAGTAAACCCCACAATTTATACCCATCGTTGGTAGCACTTCAGCCAATGTGACCTGGTTAAACAAAATACAACTCCAATGAAAGGGAAGATGATTACTCTTCTTCCCTCTGGAATAATTCATGTCTGGGAATCTTCCCATTTGTAGAAATGAAACGACCGGAAAATTAGAAGGCAAGAAAAAGTACAAGTACTTACCATAGAACCTCAAGCACTAATTGCCTTTAGATGAAGAATTAACAGTTTTCACCTACTTTTTGGGGAGGCCATAAATCACTATGTCAGAAAGTATGCAGAATGCAAGGCCACGTGCAACACAGAGGAGGAAGCCAAAAGAGATTGATACCTTAAAAAAAAAAAAAAAAAAAAAAAAGATGTGGACATTTTACCCTGTCCTTACCAACTGCAATAGGTCTGAAAAACTCAGTGTTTGTTCACACAGAATACATTTACCCCTTCCCCTTACTTCTTGCCACGCTCCAGTGCGGTCAACCAGACCCACTACATGCTATCTTACAATGTTGAGATCACATTACACAGGTCTTGCCTTGGTATCGAAGTGGGCTCTTCGTTGTTTAAGCCTCCAGCAGATCCAGAGGCCTCAGACGACAGACAGCTAGTTGCCTGATCAGCAACAGGCTCCTCACAGATTGCTGATGACTGAACGGCAGATGCAGTGGCCTCTGTTGTCCCAGACTCAGCAGGCACAGATACTGATTCCGTCACTGTCTCTACCACAATGTCCTGAGCTGACTGTGGTGAAAGAACCTCTGGCAACTCTGGCAACTCCTCATCCAACTGCTTCTTTAACGTCTGCTCTAGATTCTTCACTCGTAGCTCATGGTCTTGCTGGGCCAGGTGCTCAAAAGACTTGAAGGCCTAGGGGAAAGATCCTTTGTTCAGAATAATAAACATAATGACTCAATCCAGCCAAGCACTAAATAGGCACTAGCGAAAAGACAGACATCCTAGATCAGACTCTTTCAACACCTGAACTGGAAAAGCCTAGGAAATGTCAGAGGGGCACCAAGCTTGTTAAATCTAGGGATAAATGGCTATGGGGATAGTCCAAGAAAACAGAGCCTACCATTTTTAGAGTGGTAGTCTCAGGGCACTAGCCTAGAACTATAGAACCTGTCATTTTACAGAGGACAGGTTTATGGAAAGATAAAACCTGCTACTTATAACACTGGGTGGGATCATCCCTAAGGTATCTCTCCATTGGCCTATGCCTTGGGTGTCAGTTGATGTGCTTCGTTCGACAGGCACAGCCACCATTCTTACAATGTTCCTCACCTACATCAATGTGCCCTGCTAATTTTGTTTATATTGTAGGAATATAATCTGCTAGTTTTGGTGACTTCCAGGAGTCTTGCAGGCGGTCATAGAAGTGCATTTCTATGCTTCATTATTGCTTTTATGATGTTCCATTTTCAGCAAAATTCTTGAGAAATCTCATTAATGCTCTATGAGCCTAATTTTTTAATACTAGCACATGTCCACTTGGTCTCACTTTGTTGGCCTGAGAACTAATTAAGGGTCCCACACATGCCACCACACACATTTTCTGGGGTCTTGCTCATGTCCTAGCCAAGTAGAATGAGTGTGGGCAAATGTAGATATTACTCACGGCCCCATGATCTTGCTTTGTGGGTTTGGTCTCCAGGATCTGGCCTGGAAGTCTTGCTCATGCCTGATGTGATCTCTACTTGTCCTGTGGCTCTCACCTTCATCACCATGCTCCGGGCAACACCTGGTGGGAAGCCCATGCGATCACTCTCAGATAACAGCAGACGGTAAAAGTCAGTCTTGCGGTATAGGAAACCAAAGTAAATGTTGAGGAATTCCTGGATGTTGCCCACATGCTGCAAGATGCCCAGCAGGGCCTGGTCATATCGATCCGTCATGGTAGGCTCCATGGTGGGGGAACAAGTGCTATTCAGGGATAGAAGCATATGCCCCTTTGACACCTGGATAGAGGAAAAGAGAAAAGGCAAGCATTAAATAACCACAATTAACATAATAAATAAACAAATCAACACCCATTATTAACACCATCAAAATTCTTTACCATGTACCTACTCACCCTAGGGAAGGCAGAGCAGAGGGCATTAAAAAACAGGCACACCACAAATTCCCTTGTCTGTCATACTCCTGTATAAATTAGGCTGTATAGATACTACTTGTATCTGTCTCTGACTGATATGATTGTTTCATTTATTTTTCTTCTTCTGGGTGGGCCATGTTGTCTGAAATTTTGTTGGGCCCCTTTAAATTTGCTCAAGTCTGGTTTTACATGGTACATTTGTGGCCATGTGTTGTAATGCTGCAAGGCTGGGTTATTCTATACATTCCAGCACAGATGTAGAACACTCAATGAGATCGCTAGGCATATAGCTAATTGTGTGAACTGCTGAGACCTACCCTGTACTGACCATTTTGAAGAAGAGTATGCCCATGAACAGGAGGAAAGTGGGTCAGCCCAGTGGACTGGAGACTGAGCGGAGATTGTCGTAAGGAAATCAACCCCGAAAAAAGTGGTCTTTGACTTGCTTGTTCATTTTTTTGTGGTAGGCCTGTTCATTTTTTTGTAGTAGACATTTGCGAAACCGATGCTTGAGACCTTTAGCAGATCCTCGCCAGCCTCAGTCTAAACCTTTCCACCCAAAGCAGCTAAGCTATTGCAAAGGCCAGACATATCTAAGCCATTCTGATACATTTAAGTGTTCTGCCTTCCATAATTGCCCCATTGAGTGCAACTAGCAAACATGCAACAAGCAAATATGACCCACAGAAAAATGGAAAAAGACTTGAGACCCAAAAGGATTCCAAAGGTAAAAGAGAAATAAAATCTTCTTCACAGAATATTATTGAACATTGAGCCACATATCATTAGGAATTATTATACCATCTTCCTCCAGGATTGCTATAATTGTATTTGGGATTATACCCCAGCTCTAGAAGATAGAAGGGCCTTTGTTTTTTTCTTGGTGTTCCTAAATTATTAATAATTATTTGGTCATACAATATCGTCATACAATATCAGAGGTGAAAACCATCTCTCACCTGTTGGATTAGTTCTTGACAGTTCATCCTCCTTGCCCTTAGGCAGTTGCATGTAAAAAGACAGTACTTAGTCATCGTCACATAGGTGGACATAGTGTGGACATAGCTCCATACGCATAATCACACACAATACATTAACAGAAGTAGGCAGGTTAATGGAAGGCTGTCAATCAGTAAGCAGACGGGTCAGTATGAGTACTGCCACCAGTGGCTGAGCACAAGAGATGTTAGTGAGGCTGAGGCTACGCTGGCTACTTATCTACACAAGAGTGATCTCACAGAGAACTGCTGAAATCGGAGCCAGATAGGGATGCAGAACCTGTAGCGACTAGCAATAGTCCAAGAACCCCATAGCATGAGTCCTTATCAGAATCGCAAAGAAAGAAGCGCTTCTCAAAGCTCCAGTTTCTCCCCCATGTCCACCAGAGTTTAATGCATTTTAAATCAAGAAACTGGAGCTTAGGAGGCACAAATACCGGAGACAGAGTGAGGGGCAGAGAGAGAGTTTGAGAAGGAAAAGATCAGAGTGAGTGCTGAATAAGTATAAAGATGGGCTGTTACAACAGCCAGCTAGAAAAGCTAGACAACGTCCTGAAGCTGCTGGAAAAAGAACAAGCGAATGCAAGGACAATCTCAGCCCCAATATTTAAGGCCCAGTGCCAGTGAACACCTGTCCTTACTGTCCCAGTATCACAAAGGAACTTGTGAAGACCATAGGAGCTGATGTGTTGGGTTAGTTGTACAGTTTGAGTTAGCTGGCGAGATACCAGATACTGAGCAGCAGCCCCATAGTTGTCTTTCCATCAGTGGGGAGAGACAGCATTCTCAAATCCAATAAATGTTACGGTGTGAGGAAAGATTATATGGAGCTTTAGTCTTAACTCAGTCCAATACTATAAGAACTGTGAGCAAGTTCAAGCAGTATCACAAGAGACTTGGACGTATGAGGTGAAAAGTAATTATGATGGCTGAGTGTCTATATGGAAGCAGTGAATTACGAGGCACTTAGCAATCATTAGCTGAAAGAATGCCTCTTGGATGCATGAGATGGAGATGAAGGAGCAACTGACCTAAACTCAGACTGCAGATCCCAAGAGGCCGACAATAGCTGTGAATAAAAAAGTAGTAAAGATATTAGGGCAGATGGGACAGGATCAGTGGCAGACTAAGTCAGGTGGGGAGAAAACTCCCAGCAGGCTGGCCAGAGACATCTGCAGAATGGCCAAGAAAATTCTAAAGAGCCCAGCCATCAGATCAGGCAAAGATGCCCAGACCAGGCCCAGCAGGGTTATTTACATGTCATGGGAAAGGTCACATTAAGCAAGACTAGGCTGGGTGGAAATCAAGTCGGAGCCAGCAGATTTCCAGCACGCTTTGCAATACTGTGAATTGGTATATCAGTGTCACTGAGAAGACCGTCGGTTTCTCTCTCGCACACCTCAAAACACTGAACAGTATTTCCACACTGTCAAAGTGGATGGGAAAAGGGCTAGGAATGCCAGTGATACCATGGACATGATCACAAATGTAAGAACCTCAACAAATATACAAAGGGGCCTGATGATCTGGTGAACAGGCAGTAGCGACAGTTTTCACTACCCATTGCGAAGGTGTAACTCCGCAAGATTAGACTGAGTTACTGAAGGGAGTGCCAAGGGCTGATCTGACTGGGGAATTACTTAGTTGAATCTGAGAGTGGTGAATGCTATGCTGGCTCATTTTTAGGCAGGTCATCAGGGAGGGCCTAAGAAGGCAGAGAACCATATGATACAACTTTCTTTAAAAAACAATTTAATTATATCATTGCAGATGGGGGCGTGGCCGAGCCGTGCAGCAAGATGGCCGCTTGCTGAAGTGGCTCTGCCAGCCGGGTACATAATCCGCCAATTATCCGACTTATTACCACCCATCCACCCGCTCCATCGGTGGAAAAAGATTACCAACCCGACGAGGAGCAGTTTGATACCCGCGTCGGATCTGAGAACCGCACCACGCCGTGCGACGTCGCCTCGTGGTCCTGCGACCTGGGCCGAGGGAGGCCGAGCGGAGAAACAGAGCGGCTGCACGAGCCAGCTGGGCCACTGCCGGAGGTTCATCGCGGCCGGGATAAGCTGTTGCACGCCGCGTCCAGTGGGTTTTCGGACCGTGGAGCGCCCTTGGACTAAGACCGTGCGGTGACTCCGGGCGAAGGGATCAATTGGGCTCCTGACGGAGACACCGGCTGACTGGAATCCCCGTAAATACTGGTGAGGAGTTGCGGGAGTGACAGGGGCACGAAAGGAGCGGCACGCGATCCGGGGATCCTGCTGTGGACCCCGCTGGAGGCAAGGTGCACGGGCAGCGCAAGCGACCTGGGGCTCGTCTACGCGCCGAGTGAAAACCCTGCTGCGACCAGCAGCCCCGACGCGGGGGGTGGGATCCTCAGCTGATGCCAAGGTACGAAGGATCTGAACACGGCCTGCAGGCCTGCTGGTCCAGCGTGGGGGAGCCGCGATTCTCAGCGTTTTACAGTCAACACGCTGGCCCCCCCCCCCCGGTTGCGACACTCAGCACCAGCCACGACGAAGAAAGCTCCTCGCCCCGCGCCAAGTGACGCAGAAGACTCGAAAATTGCCTTGCAACAACGTCAGGCTCATTGAACATAGCAGCGCCACAGCGGCCGCGCCATAGTGGGGGAGGCGTAGTGGGAATCAGCGCACCGAACACTGACACCAGAAGGTGACCCCTGAAGCGGGACCGCGGTGGGGGCGGCTGACAGTCTGGACTTTCCACCTAACTAGCGGGGCAGCATACGATGGCGGCGGGGCAGCAACAGCGGTGATCACCAGGGACAGGCTGCGCGATCCTCCCGCTGCTGCGTGCACCATCAGGTAACCGCCCTGCGACTCACCTGTTGACCAGACAACACCATCTCCCACCAAGTAGGGAGCTTGTGACACCACAGCGTGCCTGGCTGATTCATCGCTGCGTGCAGGGCGTCCGGACAGTGGGTCCCCCCATCGCCCCACATAGCTTGCATATCAATCGCGATTCCGGCACTTGGGCCGTAGGCATAGCAGGCCCACTGAAAACTTGCAGCGCCCTAAGTAGTGCGCAGCGGCGCGGCTGGGCGGAGGAGGCGCGGTGGGATCCAGTGGGCCGCACGTTGCCGCCAGACAGTGTAATACTGCAGTGGGGCCGCAGTGGGAGCAACTAACAATTCAGGTCTCCCCTCGTTCCAAACAGGGCACTTCACGTTGACTTCAGCTTGGCAATAACGAAGATCATTGAGGTCGGATTGCGAGAACGTCACGCAAGGGAGTGCCTGGGGCGCCATAGCGTACGTGGCAAACGCATTGAAGCTGTCAGGGCATCCAGGTGAGGGCTCTCCGGGGTACCCCACACCGCTCGCAGATCGACCACAGGCCCCTTTTTCAACACGCAAGCAGCTCCCACGACACAGCAATGGGCAAACCCGATAAACAGGCCAAGATCACATTTGAAAAGCGCGCCACACCGTTACAAGAAATGGGGTCAACACCGATCACAGTAGTGCCGGAGACGCAACTTGAACCGGACCAGGAGGAGGACATAAAAACTATGCTGCGGGAGGTCAAGGTCAGCCTACGCGACATAGACTCTAAACTAGACTCCCTAGCACTACGTATGGATCACGTCTCCCAACGAGTGGACAAGCACGAGTCTCGCATTGACACACTGGAGACGAGAGTTTCCGATTCCGACGACCGCCAGGTCGAGACGCATGAACGACTGCTCCGCATGGACAAGGTGCTGGAAGTCATCAAAATGCGCAACGAAGACCTCGAAGCGAGATCGAGAAGGAATAACGTGCGCATCACGGGCATTCCGGAGTCATCAAACATTGCCAATATGGAACTATACATCGAACAATTACTGAGAGACCTGTTTGGTTCCGGCCTGTCTGAAATGTTTCTAGTGGAAAGAGCACATCGCACCCTGGGCCCCAGGCCCCCTCCTGGGGCACAGCCGAGACCTAAACTGGCCCGCCTACTAAATTATAGAGACAGGGACGCTGTGCTACGATTGGCCCGTGAAAAAGGGGAAATTCAACATCAAGGAAATAACATCACCTTTTACCCGGATTTTACGCAGGCAGTTCAGGCTGCCCGCCGTGAATTTATTCCTGCCAAAAAGCTGTTCCAAAAATCAGGTACTAAATATGCCATGTTGTATCCAGCCAAACTGAGGGTACAGACGGCGGGCAAACCCATGTTCTTTACGGAGGCTAGTGCGGCCCTGAAATTTGCAAAACAAGCAGCACGGAAACTACAGCTGAAAGATTCTGCGGCGGCAGCATCCCCGGACAGCCAGCTAAGTGACAATGACTAATGTATTTACCTGTTGGGGCATTCTCCAGGGCTGTTGGCCGGGGCCCAATGTGGAACGCCTTACAAGGTGTTCTTAATGTCAAATGTTCAAAGGTTCTTCCGGGTGGTACATAACCCTACTCGGCCACCCTGTCGTCTACAAGACAGGGCAGTAAGCCGGCGAATCCTCGCTCCCTTGGGATGATTCCCGCCAGCCCTAAGCACTTGGGGCTTCTGTTCACTGTGGGATGTAATGGGTATACACAACCTGTTTGGGGGGTTGGGGTGGGCGAGGGGGGTTGTTGTTTCATTGGTTGTATGTTTGTTGCAGTGCATATCACGTCCCACACTATCACATGGTTTAACGCACTCTTTCCCGAATAGTCTTCAGTGTCAGAGCGTTTTCTCCCCCGTGGAGTCTGTTATCGCCCGAACGAAGGGAGCCAAACTGCATAACCTGGCACAACGGCCTCGAAATATAGTGTTCACTGACGAGGGACCCCCCCTTAAGGTCCGCCTGTAATGTCTAAATTGATCTGTATAACTTGGAACATCCGAGGTCTAAACGACCACAGAAAAATACGACTGGTACAGTCCTACCTGGTGAGGCACATGGTGGACATCTGCTTACTGCAGGAGATCCCACCTGACAAAAACCACATGCACTAGACTACACTCCACCAGATGGTGCGAAGTACACACCTCATGCTACTCCAATTATTCCAGGGGGGTGGCCATTTTGATCCGAAGGGGCATTCCATGGCAGACGATTAAAGTAATCAGTGATCCAGAGGGGAGGTACCTACTGTTACTGGGGACACTATTCCACAGCACAGTGCTCATTGCAAACACCTATGGCCCGAACATCGATGACCCCGCCTTCTATCAACACATCTGGCACCAAATGCAATCACTGGGCGATGCAGCAATCATGTGGGGGGTGACTTTAACACGGTGTTATCGCTTGAGCAGGACAGGGAGGGCATATCCCGCTCACACCACCCACAGGCCGCTTCGATTTTGAAGGGGTTAATGGCCGATTATGGCCTAATTGACTCCTGGAGTGCGTTGCATCCTGGAATCAGAGAGGGCACGTGCATCACTCAGTACCACAAAGCCTGGTCACGACTAGACTTCTGGCTCACCACACGAGACCTCCACTCATGGGTTATGGACACGGCACATCATGCCCGCACTCTGTCGGATCACTCGCCAGGTAGCGCTGACACTGTTGGTGCCCAAACCTTGCATTCCACCCTTTGCGTGGTGCTTACCATCAAATGCGCTTCTGGATGCGGCGTTCAGGGAGGAGCTACGCACAAAGATTAAGGATTACTTCGACCTTAATACTGGCACCGTCGACTCTGTCGGGGTACTGTGGGAGGCGTTCAAAGTGGTCGTCCGTGGACATTGCATAGCAGGGCAAGCAGGCATACTTAGGGATATCCGGGGTAGCTTGCGCAGACTAGAGACAGAGCTACATAATCTAGAGACACAATATTTCCATACACCCACTGCCACAATTATGGGCCAGATTCGCAGCAAACTCACGGAATACGAAGAAGAGGCAGACAGGGAGGTTAAATTCGTACATAAATACGTGACCGCAAGGAGATACGGAGAGGGTGACAGGCCCGGAAAAACACTTTCGAATCTCCTGCGTCGACCTAGGGGCTCTGCATTCATCACAGCTCTACACACCCCAGCAGATGTACTAGTGCACTCCCCGACGGATATTCTAGATACCATGCGTAACTTCTACGCCCAGCTGTACACCTCACAGTCGACTCCCACGGACTCAGTCCTCACAGACTATTTTGATACTGTAGAGTTGCTGTGGTTCAGTAGCACGCATCGGGAATATCTTGATCTACCCTTCACGGTTGAGGATGTACGTCAGGTGATCAGGTCATTACCAGCAGACAAGGCGCCAGGTGCGGACGGGCTCACCGCCAAATTCTATAAAGAATACTCAGAGTTCCTAGCCCCCTACTTACTGGCACTCTACCAGGAGGCACTGCAAGACGGTGTCCTCCCGAGCACGCTACATGAAGCCATCATTATCACTCTCGTAAAACCGGATAAAGATCCCCAACATTGCGATTCTTATAGACCCCTTTCATTAATAAATTTAGATGCCAAAATCTTTGCCAAGCTATTGGCAAATCGACTCCAACCTCTACTGCCATTAATAGTGAGGCCGCACCAGGCGGGCTTTGTGCCCGGAAGGTCCACTTCCCATACGCTGAGAACTCTATTCGGAGTACTACATTATCTTGCCCCTCATGTACCTGCGATAGCGGCCCTTCTCGACGCTACAAAAGCGTTTGACTCCCTAGAGTGGGGATTTCTGTTCCCGCTGCTCAGTCGTCTGGGCATGAGCCCCCTGTTTATCCGACAGATCCAACTCCTTTATACTAGGCCGACTGCACGGATCAAAGTCAATGGACTTATCTCGGAGCCCATAGAAATCACACGGGGCACCAGACAAGGCTGTCCGCTATCGCCGCTATTATTTGCGATTGCAACAGAGCCGCTTGCTACCCGCCTGCGGCAACATCACGCAAACAGGGGGATAGGCCTCACAACTACGGCACTCACTGAGTCGATGTATGCGGACGATATAATTTTATACATGGTGAACCCCTTAGAAAACGTATCCCCCATGACACGGGAGATTGTGAGGTACGGAGGTTTATCTGGGGTACATATAAATTGGGGCAAGTCGGTGATTCTGCCACTCACTTCAGGCACTCGGGCCTTCGTCCCTGAGTATCCATTGGTCTGGGCAACCGGCCCGGTCCGCTATCTGGGCATCTGGTTCAGTAATAATCTGCAGGAACTATGGACGGAAAACTATGGCAGGGTGGTAGACTGGATCGAGGAAAGGGTCAAGAGATGGAGGACACTCCCCCTCTCCCTGGCAGGCCGAATTGCGGTGTGCAAGATGATTATACTGCCTAAACTCCTATACCTCTTTGCAAATATTCCCTTACCACTCACGGTGCAGTTTTTTCACAAACTCAGATCACTCATGATTGAGCTGGTGTGGGCGGGCAAACAACCCAGGATATCTTGGGAGGTACTCATGCTCCCGCAATCGCAGGGCGGTATGGCGGCACCGGACTTTGCTCTATATGCGCTAAGCGCACAGGCGCAATTTCTGCACTTCTGGGCGCACCCCACCCCATTCCAGCCGCATGTTGCTATAGAAATCGACAGAGTCGCACCCTTTCCACTGTCTACAGCATTATTCCACACATATAAACGCCATCGTGGGGAAATTGACACCGTACAAACTTTGAGATGGGCCTGGGACGGCCTCCGCAAGAGGGCACATTTGTCCATACTATATGCCCCGTCCATGCCACTCCCCAACAATCCACTTCTCCCCCTGCTCCTGGAGCCTACCACACATCGCCTGTCCCTGCACAACATACGCAGGGGAGGCGATCTCTTTCCTGCTGATAACTTCCTTACAATACAACAAATGTGTGATCCCATCCCACCCTCGGGGCTAGATATGTTAACCTACTACAAGATCAGAGCCTCATGTAAAAAACACTTCACTACATTTCCCGCGCCCCCGTCAACGCTGCACGTACTGGAAAACGTATTAACAGTAGCTTCGGGCCGGAAACTTGTTTCCCGCATTTACAGAGGCATTCAGCACACGCATCCTATCATAGTTCCGACTTCTCGTAAAGCGTGGGAGGAAGATCTGGGAATAGGCATTACGGACAAGCAGTGGGAACTTAGCTGTAGACAAATGAAGAGACTGACGCCGAATTACCGTCTCCGGTTAATCCATTTCAAATACATTCATCGACTCTACCGCACACCCATACAGTTGCAAAGGATGGGCCTACGTGGAGACGACAGTTGTTGGAGGTGCGGAGCCTCTAGGGCGACCTTCCTCCATCTAGCATGGCGGTGCAGACCGATAGCGAATTATTGGATACGGATCTTCACTCACATAAACACCATCACAGGACTGAATTTCCCGCACGAGCCTGGCATAGCGCTGCTGGGCATAATGGACATGGTGCAACCGAAACTCCGTAAACTGCCCGCAATACTTTTTTTAATGGCAAAAAGACAGGTGGCCGTACATTGGGGGGCGACTACATCTCCCACGACCAAGGCATGGGTAGTGCGTCATACTGTAAGATACAATTGGTGATATATTGGGAATTGTTACCAACAAGGTCGCGCCCTAGAGATATATGGGAGCCCTTTGTAAGTTGGTTGCAGTCAGGGGATGCCGTGGTCCTGTGATGCCACTGGGAAGGTGCGGTGGTTGCGGGTGGGGGTCACATACAGGCCCGATTCATGTATCTAATGCAGTGGTGTATTGTTTGACAAGGTGTTTGTACAGGATTTACACAGTTGTCCCAGGCGAATGATCTAGGGGGCTCCATGCGGGATGGAGAAGTTGTAATTCTGAATGGAAAACAAAGCACATGTGGGAACGTTGTGTACTGCAAGTTTTGTTGTTGTTGCACAATTGGTAAAATGCTAATAAACAGATTTAAAAAAAAAAAACATTATATCATTGCAGATAACAGAAAATACAACATTACAAATCTGAGATTGAGCTCAGAGGCATTAGCACATTGTATCCACAGAGACAAGCAGAATCGTCTAATCGGTATTACATTTAGTACATATCAGTGATCACGCCTATCATTGTATCATCTGAGCCCCACTAGATCACTGGGATCCACAGGAGTGGCATCTGCTCAACCTTAGGTCTCTTTGTTAACAGGTAAGATCACAGTGGGTCCCAAAAACCTTGTTAAACCTCTCTACCATAGAAGGATTCTTACAGAATCTACACCTCCCGAAACTGCAGGCTGCTCAAAGTGCAGACCTTAAAGCCCCATTATCTTCATAGGAAATAGCAAAAGCTATTCAACAAATGGCGCAGGGCAAGACTACTGGTGTGGATGGTTGGCCAGTGGAATTTTATGCCACATATGGTCAACAACTAACTCCTAGGCTGTTACAGGTCTGTGAAACAGCCCATATTAGAGGGTCACTGCCGCAATCGATGGAGGCAGTACTCTTGGTCCTTCCCAAACCTGATAGGGACCCGCTCCTAGTGGGAATCATACTGCCCACTGTCACTATTAAACACAGACAACAAGATTGTGGGAAAGATTTTAGCAAACTGATTAATCCCCACAGCGCAAAAACTGATCGACCCTGATTAGAATGGATCCATTCCAGGGAGGAACACTTTCCTGAATTTGCGTTGTTTGTTCATGATTTTTTTTGTTTAATTTGTTTATTTAATTTTGCGTTTTTCAGGTACTGAAACAGGTAACATAGGCAAATTTATGCATGTTGACACTGATGAGGTAAATCACATAGCATACGATATCTTAACATTGCAGAATATTGATCTGTACATACAGAGTATTTGAAATGCCTAAATAAACAGAGTGTTAACAATATGTAACAAAACAGGTGTAAAAATCACAGTGTTTTGGCTTAGTGAGACAACGATTTGTGCCAACTATTGAATATCGCCGCCATACTCAGCCCACCCCACCTTCTCCGTTGTCCATCAATTGTATATTACTCTTATATGATGCCATTCCTTACTGCTTGAGTGATTGAATTTCAAATTGGATACATGCAAGAGGTGCACAGTGTTTGGGGCCCTGCGTTGTTTGTTCATGATAATGGACTGGGCGTGCATCTTCACGATTCACTCCTCGATAGTATCACTGGATATAAAGAAGGCCTTTGACAACCTAGGGAGGGCCTAACTCATTGAGGTGCTTCACAGACTGGGGATGGGACCCAAGTTCCTCTCCTAGATTTCGCTACTATACACTGACCCAATAGCCAGGGTGAAAACAGACAATACTGTTATCCAACCTATACATATAGAACAGGGCACAAGACAGTGTTGCCCCATGTCACCAATCATATTTGCCCTCTTCCTAGAATCTCTGGCTTGCGCGCTGTGTGCTCAGGTACCTGACTGGGGGATTCTAATGGATGACGATGGCACATAATCTCTGTACGCGGACAAAGCCCTAATTTAACTTAGAGAAGACAGACAAAACATACAACATCTAATCAACCTACTTCAGAAGTTTGGGAGGGTCTTTCTTGGGCCTAAAAGTAAACTGGGACAAGTTGTGTCTATGCCCCCTAAGGGAGTTATCTGGCATTCAAAGAACCTTGCTCCCCAATGCCCACCTCCCTTGGTGCTTTGACACCATCAAATATTTAGGGGTCAGAGTGTATCACAAGGAGAAGGACCTGATAGATGGCAACAAGGGTAAGGCACTGTCAATGATATAAACAACCATCTCATTCTGGATAGGTCTACAGCTCTCGTCCATGTGACGAATTGCGTTCTCCAAGATGCTCGTGCTTCCGCATCTGTATACTTTTTCTCAGCAATCCCAGTTACACTGGGCAAAGGCTTCTTCAGGGAGCTCCTCTCCTTATGGAGACCACCGATATGGGGCTCCAGTAGATGCAGAACCGCAATCTCGAAGCTATATGCCCTTCTGTTAGGGTGGCCCTGAACTATGAATACTATTAGCCACTTTTTCTCTCTACTTTACCCCCTCCCCCCCCCCCAACCTGAAACAGACAACTCTAACTCTGCAGTTGAGTCCTTTGAGGCAGCAATCAGTCAGGCCCTAGACAGAATTGCTCCCGTAAAAAAAGTTAAACGACACCACAAATGATCACCTTGGTTCGCTACCGACTTAAAATCAGACAAGCTAGCCGCTAGGAAAGCTGAACGCAAGTGGAGGCACTCAAAAAGTGCCGACGATAGGCAGGCCTATAAATCCACCTATAGACGCTATCTTGACCATATAGCTACAGCCAAAAAAACCTACTTAGGTGACAGAATAAATCAGGCCTCCAATTCCCACAAAGAACTGTATAAAATACTAAAAGAATTCACCAGCCCGATCTCATGCCAGCCAGTACAGCCTATATCGCAAGAGTGGGTAGACACTTTGTCCTCTTTTTTTGTGGACAAAATTAACAACATTCATAGTCTTTTCCCCCACAAGGTCGGTGAACAACAACACCAGGGGCCTGCCAGTAATCACCCCCCGAACTCTACCTCCCTCAATGAATTCACTGAATTCACCCAAGAGAATGTCAGAACCGCTGTCGGTAAGGTCAAATCCGGCTCCCCTGCCGACCCAGTTACCCCTCACACTCTGTTTAAACTTGGGCCAGCCCTTCTTCCTGGTCTTACCAAGCTCCTCAACCTATCCTTACTACACTCAATTGTTGCAACAAGGTGGAAAGCGGCCATGGTCAAACCCATACTAAAGAAGCCCACCCTAGACCCTAAGCAGCCTAACAACTACCGGCCCATCTCCCTTCTCCCTTTCTTTGGGAAGGTCCTAGAGTCACTAATCAATAAACAACTTACTACCTACCTGGAGAGCAACAATCTGCTGGACCCCTCTCAATCCGGGTTCCGGGCTTCACATAGCACCGAAACCGCCTTGCTGGAAATAGTAGACAACATTAGACTCTCCCTTGACGCCAGACAATCAGCCATCCTGGTCCTGCTCGACCTGTTGGCTGCCTTCGACACCATCTCCCACAGCATTCTCTTGAATCGCCTGTGGGAGATGGGTGTTGGGGGCACCGCATTGAACTGGCTAAGGAGCTACTTGACAGATCGAACCTTGAAAGCTCACATGGGCACTTTCGTCTCCAGCAGCCAACCTATAGACAAGGGTGTCCCCCAGGGCTCTATCTTGAGCCCCACACTCTTCAACCTGTACGTGGCACCTCTAGCCAGCGTGATTAAATCACACGGTTTTGATACAGTATCGTACGCTGACGATACTCAGCTGCTAATCACGCTAGGGCCAGACCCTACCGACACTAAACTTCGATTCAGGCAGTGTATGTCCGATATACACTGCTGGATGCAAAATAATCATCTGCAACTTAATGCCAGCAAAACCGAAATCATCCTCTTCGGCAAAGCACAAACCTTGTGGTCAAGTGCTTGGTGGCCTCCCAATCTCGGCACATGTCCTTCACCTAAGTCGGCAGTTCGCAACCTAGGAGCGCTGATTGACAATCATCTTTCCATGTCCGATCATGTCAACCATGTGGCCAGCATCTGCTATGGACTAATGCGCAGCCTCCGTAAGATCTTTAAATGGGTTCCACTGTCATCTCGAATGCTGCTGGTGCAAGGATTAATCATCAGCCGGTAGATTATGGCAATGCCCTCATGGCTTCCATCAACGAAGAGCACCTAACAAAACTCCAGGTCCTCCAAAACACGGCAGCCAGACTGGTATTAAATCTACCATCTCGATCCCCCTCGACACCCAGTCTGAGAGCTCTCCACTGGCTCCCTATCAGAAAACGTATAATATTCAAGATCAACTGTCTGGCCCACAAAACCCTTTGTGGACATGGCCCTCACTATTTTTCTAATAAACTAAAAAGGTATAACCCCTCTAGAACTCTCCGATCTACTAATAAACATCTTCTTATTCCATTCAAGATCCACACCGCCAGGAATGGTGGAAGATCCTTCTCTTATCTTGCCCCCACCCTATGGATCTCACTCCCTCTGCATCTACGTACGGAGACCGACCACAGAAAGTTCCGTAAGGCGCTCAAAACCTGGCTGTTTTAAGTCTATCTTCTCGGCCCTCCCTCCTCTCCTTTCCCTTCACCGTTTCCCGTGACAGGCTAGCGCTCTGAGACCTTCGGGTGAATTATGCGCTCAACAAAATCTCATAATAATAATATTACGCAGCAGCGAATCTTCAGTGGCCGATGTGCTGCGGTGACTGTACTTTGGAATTAGGAAGATGGTTTGAAGGCTCCTGACTGGCCACTGTACTAGAATGTTTGCTGGGCTTCTACGCGGTGGTACCTAAGGGGAGGACACATCCTCATAAGAAAAGCAAAGAAACTGCTGGAAAACCTGAACAAACGAACGTGCCAAAACATCCCCATATGCACCTGACCTCCCCCTCTGGACGCTACTAAGTTGTGCTATCCTACGTTCTAGGCAGGACATGTGCCACTGGACAAAATCGGGTCTTCGCACTTGGGTGGGGGGGTGGGAATCTATTCATAGATGAGATGCTCTGGCCTTTTGAAGACCTGGGGATCTTCCATTTTTACTCAGCCCTCACCTGTATAGTACACCAGACTTGGCATAGAACACATGTTGCCCCTTAGGCTTCCCCTCTATTACAGGCCCCCCTTACACATGGATGTACCAGACGCGTAGTGTCCGGGTTATACAATGCCATACATCAGGACAAGCGACAACTGCTTGCATCATTGAAGACGCACTGGGAAACTAACTGGGGCAGGACCTCACAGATGCACACTGGATGCAGTGCTTGACATGGTCAAATAAATCTCTATAAATTCAAGACTTAAATATGTACAATTAAACTACCTCCATCATACTTACTTAATCCCTGAGCGAGTAAGCTGAATGTTTCTGAGGGCCACTGATATCTTTCCACATTGGTCAGCAGCAGCAGATAGTTGTTTTTCATATGGTATGGAGTTGTCCGACTGTTAGTGCTTATTGAGAAGAGATACTGATACACATATCTGACATAACGGGTAAACAATCAGCCAAGGCGGCTGCCCGCTGTTTAGTAGGACTGACTAAGAGCTCCAAATAGCACAAGAGATCGAACAAGTCTACCAACTTAGCCCTTGTGCTTGCTAAGCATCACATAGCCCTGTCATGGAAATCACCCCCCCACCAATAACACTCTGGCTAATGGACTTGAAAATCAGTATCCTTGCCGAGCTAGATGCATTACACAAACAAAGGACAAGAGGGTCTGCACTGCCCGCCGATTGGGAGGGCTATTTGTCTACAGTTAAAACCAAATCCAATTAGCACCCACCCTGAGCACCAAGCGACCCTACTTACAAACCGGTTTTTGCCATGTACCCACTCCCACATCCTTATCCGGCAGAACCCCTCTGCCCACAGCGCCTGTATACCACTTTCACTCTATTAAAATTCCAAGGTAGACCTGCGAATCACACCAGATGTTTACCCCTAAACTCCATGGCACCACTGTAGAACAGAAGCCCTCATAGGTTACAAGTTTACTTTTTATTACTGTTGGTGATGTTTGATCATACATCTTTACTCGTTTTCTGCCTACTCAGACACAAAATTTGTGATGACTGTAATCATAATATGCAACTATTACACTGCCTGGCCTTTATAAGCAATACAAATTTGTTACTCTTTCATGCACGAAACCTGCATCAGTGGTTACCCCGTTGTTCGAATGAAATTGAATAAAGACATATTAAAAAACAACCTCTCTTCCATACCGTTAGCTTCTGGGTGGTAGAGAGCGGTCTTTTTATGCTCTCTTGAAATCAACTCACACCATTGTGTGTTAAGGTGGTTCCTGGAAAGCCTCTTCTGCTAAAAATCGAATCTAAAAATCTTATTACATCACAAGATGCCACAGAATTCGATATTGTACTCTCTTGCCACCGCAACAAATATCAACCAAAACAATTCATATTTATCTACACTGGATAGCTTGATGGGACCTGAAATGTCCAATGACATATCTTTCCAAGAAACATTGAGTAACCTCATAACAATCATAGGCTGTCCTTTACATTTCAGAGTTTTGTAACTGTTGATACGTTCTAAAAAGTCCCTCCCGACCTCTTCTCCTGTATGCCTATCCATGGCCACAAATATATTTCTTTAAGTCTTTCTTTGATTCTTTAAATTCCTGGATGGCTTTTATGGGGAGTATCATTGATACACTTCCTCAAACTAACCGGTGGAGCTAATCTTATACCATGCGACCCCAAACCATCCTTATGCAAAAGTTCATCTCTAGTATTCAAATAACCTTAAATCTGGTCATCGTTCCTTCTGTTTCCATTCCAGCCATTTTTCCTTTCCCTGAATACCTCCTGCAATGCAGAATCATTCTTCATCTCTTCCACCAATTTCTTGCCATCCTTAGCTGCACACATAGCATAATCTTCATCATCACTCTGCTTGTCATCCATATCCTCCTTTCCTCCAACAAGACTTGAAAAGCAGTCTGCCCAACAGTTTTTTGTTCCTGGCACCTACCCATGTTACCACATACTCACATTCTTAAATCAAAACCACCCATTTCCAAATTCTCTCTGAAATGGCATCATCCATTCGTTAAGAACACTTCATTCAGAGGTTTACAATCTGTTTTAATTTCAAACTCGCTGCCCCAACAAACTTCCTTGATTTTCTCACAGCTGAATGCACAGCTAGAGCTTCCTTCACTATTACTGAATAATTTAACTCTGCTACTTTTAATCCCCTCAAAATGAATAATATGTTTCTTCCAACGCCACCAGCCTCCTGCAACAGCACTACTTCCAAGCCCTTAGAACTGGCATCTGTAATTTTCATAGATTTGTCACCAGGTCCTAAGCTCTGCAGCTTGGTAGCCTTCCTAAACTTAATTTCAATGCTCTGAATTCATATTCACACTCAGCGTTCCATACAAGCTCAGTTCCTTTCTTCAACAGAGGTCTTATGCTTTTACATTTTTCGGCAAAATTAGGTATTATTTTTCTAGAGTAGTCAGTCATGCCTAAAATCTTCACCACTTTGTGTTTGCTGATTGGGCTGAGCATATCACTTATCGCTTGGCCCAACTCCTCCCCAGGTTCAATACCTGTTGATGTAACTTTATGTCCCAAAAATTCTATTGGTAAATTGAACTTGCATTTTTCAGCCTTTCAAGTTAATCCAGACTCATCTAATCAAGATAGGTCCTCTCCCAGTCTTTGATCATGCTCCCAGGAACTTTTCCAAATATTAAAACATTTCCCTGTTATAGCTTCACACAATATATTCCCTTCAAACACATTCTCTATGACCCTTTGAAAAAATGATGCTGCAGATATTAGCCCAAATGGGATTCTCAAAAACTTAAATGTTCCAAATGGTGTAGCAAATTAAGTAAATTTCTGTGATTCACACTGTAGTGTCACTTGGTATTAAGCAAAAGCCATGTCTAACGAAGAAAAACGTAGGGCACCATTGATAATTGAGAGCATTTCAGTTATATTCAGGAGAGGATAGTGATCTAACACAATACACTTATTGAGTTCACGAAGTCCATACACCATCTGGCTTCATTGTTGGCCTTGTGTGCCATCACAACAGGTGCCAACCATCCTCAATAATGTCCCTACTTTTCAACATCTTTGGTCATCGCTTCTCTTACCATACTACGACATTCTTAGCCTTCCCTACTTTGGGCTGCACGCCTTCCTGCAACTTTACCTAGTGAACATACCCTTTGAGACAGCCCACACCCTTCCTAATCACTTCAGGGAACTATTTCTAATAATTAGGTCTTTCCATTACAACATGTTCAATAGCACCTTTTTTTCTTAGTCTGACTGCAGGCACCACAATTGGGTCTAAATATACCATTAAGTCCTTCTGAGGAACCATTTTATGAAAGAGCCAGCCCTTATTGAGACATACATTTTCCTGTGGCATACCTTCCTTTAAATTGAATGCCTTCAACAAACTACCACAACAATTTGATGGGATCCCCTCCATAACCCCTGGGATGTATACCCAGTGTATACAATCTCACCTTTCCTCTCAACTCTTTTTCATAAACCTCCTTGGGTATTAAATTAACTTTGGCACCTGAATCAAACACCCCAAACATTCCAAATTAGTACCACTTCACCTAGACCATTCATATTTTTGCCAAAGACTTGCAACACTATCTCTTTGCACAAATACTCTTCACCACAATAGACCTCTCACACTTTCGTTCTCTTACTTCCAGATCTACAGCACTTTGTATAATGACCTTCCTTACCAGAAATTGCATTCCATCCCATTCAATTTTTGTCACTTGCCATGTATCCAAACGCTCCACACCCAAATCAATTTAGTTGAAATCTTTTGCCTTTATTCACATGCTCTTAATTAAATCTATTTATCTTCCCCACATGTACTTTGTCATTACATCGCTGGGTGTCTTGATTACTTTCTTTTCCAATTTCTTCCACACAGGCCAAGCTGTGTTTACATGTTTTGGCAATGGTTACCACCTCCACCAATGAAGGACTGTCCTTTTGCCATATACATTCTTTGGCTTTCTTTATACTACCTCCTAACATAAACTGGCCTCTAAAACATTCCTCACTACTCATTAGCAAAATTACATATTGCTGCTTTTTTTCTAACAACTCTGTTAAATTTTCTTCTACTGTTTCGCCAACTCTTTGCATTTGTTTCCCCAAATGGTATTTTTCCCAAACGGTCCTCACTTTGGAAAGATAACGTTTTTTTAAAGTAAGATTTTTTTTTTAAAGTACATGTCATATTTCTTCAACCCAACAGCCTCTTCAGTTGTCAACTCAGAAAAGTGTTCATAAACTACCTGCCCTTCTGGCCCCAAACAATGTAGCAATAATGACCCTGTTCATTCACAGCTGAGGGAAGTTCCACACACCCTAGCATAGTGGGCAAATACTTCTTTCCCCCATTTATTCCATTTTAAGACCGACTCCCTAGGGTTAGACAAGGAAAATGGAGGAGCAATAACATTGTGCATTTTTATGGTAATACTTTCTAAGAACTCCCAAGAAATAAACTTGCAAACTATGTACCAGGAGTGATACCAGGGATGTTAATCCTCCCTGAAATAAAAAGTGTTAGTATGTGTGTGTGAGATATATATATATATCTCACACACACACACACACCACACACACACCACACACACACACACACACACACACACACACACACACACCACACACACCACACACACACACACACACACACACACACACACACACACACACACACACACACACACACACACACACACACACACACACACACACACTTACTTATCGGAGGACACTTGCTCCAATACAAATCTTGTGAGACCCTTGAACGACTCCGGATATGAAGTATACTTCTCGTTCTATACAGAGGACGTTTATAACCAGCTTGCGCCAATCAACGGAGGCACATTTGCATGATGCGTGATTGCGCAATCACATCACCAAGCTACACCACAAGCTTCTGCTGCTTCAACTTACTCTATTTCAAATCAAGATGGTGGCGCTACTTTGAGCATACGCAATGAACCACAACACTCTGGCATCAATTGCGTGATAATGTCTCCCATGCTCCCACCATGGCTCTTACCAATGTTTATGCCCCTCAAGGTTCTCAAAACTGTCATGCAGGGTCCAGGAGTCCCCTTTACTGCAATAGTAAGTAATTTGAAAGATACGGTGACCTCCCATATATTCAAACCACTGGGTTAGCAATGGTATTCAACTTGCTTGGTTGATGGGAAATGTCAATTACGCGTCAACTCTATCTTCAGTTGTTGCCTGTTGTGGGCTCTGCCTCACAAAGCCATTGCAAATCTCTTCATTATGGAAAGTTTGGGTTCACATGTAAATAGAATGAGCCAGTAGAACCCGTTGAGAGTAAAGGTTACTCTTTGCTTCTGTTTCCATGTCAGAGTAATAGCACTTCTATGTTGTCTTCTTAGGGTTCATAAAAGAAGTCGAGTTGTCTGAAGTTGAAAATATTGTCTTAGATCAATAACAATCATATAGTTTACTTGGTGATGTGGAGGTTAAAATCCAAGTCTTCCACTTGTCGCCAATGTAATAAAGTCAAATAATCCAATGCTTATTTAAGAATATTTAAGTTCAGTACAATTAACCTTAACAGCCTTTCTATACAGTCAACCCTCTGCTTCAACTGAATGATAACATTGTGAATGGAATCTTTTCCAGTCGTCCACTTAACATTCTAAGCAAGAGAATGCCACAGTCCCCCTTTCTGGTTACCAGGAGGGTCATGATGTTCTGTTCTCATTACTCATCAAGCTCAGGAAACCCTAGAGAGTATTCCCAGGTAACTGGTGAGGCCACACCTCTGAAAGAGGACAAAGCAGGAATCATTGGGGCCACTGATTGGGTAAAGGAGAAATGAGCACCTTCATGATCTGCTACAAGGACCAGAAAAAAATGGTTTGGTAGAAGGAACTGTCACCTCTGAATCCTGCACATCAAGCAGAGGAAGATCAGTGTTGAGGTATCTTGAACACCTGCATCCATGACACTTACACAGGGGTCATTTGGGTTCACAGTCTGTACCCATGACACTGACACAGGGCCAATTTGTGACACATGAAAAAGATGTACAGGATAGCTGAGATAATACAGGAAGGTATCAAGGCAGGGTTCATCAAAATACAAGCCCACATTGAGATTCCATGGTTCAGCTGGACAGTGTTGGATCCTTAGCAAGGGTTGCCAGACCTACACTGTAGCGTGATGCTAGGTTACACCTCACATGACACAAGCAACCGAAACAGTGCCTGTGCCCTCAGGAGTATGGAACGGGAAAAGATGTCTGCAAAAAGGACATTCAAAGTGGATTAAGCCAGAATTATTAGCAAAGCTATCCAAGAGGTCTATCTCACATGCCCTTGGAAACCAGTGCTGTACAGTGGCCCACAGACGTGGTTCTTGCGAACATTAAGGATATAGTAGCAGGCACAGAATGGAGGTAACACCAAAATAAGTGAGGAAGAGGAGCCATTTTGAAGCATGGATCAAGGACAGCACTGCAAATAGGAGTGAATGAAGAGGTATGTAACATTTACCATGCAGTTTTTAAAAACACAGGATGTTACAATACAGGTCAGAACAGCGCAGCTAAGTACCACAAAGGCCATTAATTTTTGGTCTGTTTACAACGCAATACTTTACCACACTGGTATTTTGTTACATTATATATTTTTAATGACTAAGAAAAAAGGGAATTTAAGGGGCGAGGGGTGGATTCTTTTATGTTTCAGGGCTGGGTAAAGGGAGGGAAGGGTTTTTTAGGGATCATGTATGAAGATGTAAGCGGAGGTAAGAGTTTTCTTCTGGTTCACGGGTGGGTAGAAGTGAAAGGAGGGAACAGATCTATAGGGTTGAAGGGCAGGTAGAGGTAAAAGAGGCAAGGGGTTTTTAGGGTTCAGAGGCAGGAAGAGGTAAAGGGAGATAAGTGTTTTTTAGGGCTCAGGGATGGGTAGAGGTAAGGGAATTTAAGGGGCCAGTAGAGGTAAAGGTTGTAAGGAGTGTTTTTATGGTTCAGGGCAGGAAGAGGTAAAGACAGGTAAGAGTTTTTTTAGAGCTATGGGGTGGATAAAAGGTAAGGTTTTTTTCAGGGTAAATAAAATATTATAATGTATGTTGGAAATCTGCCCTTTCTAAAGGGTCACCACAATTTTTTCTGGCCTTTTTGCTGAACCCTATTTTTGATGACTATAGAATTATGTGCACTCCCTGCTAACCAGTGGTAAAGAGCATGTGCTCCTCCTTTCAACATGAAAAAACTGGTATACACCAGATTGGCATATTTAACTTACCTATAAATCCCTAGTATATGGTACCAATGTGTAACTAGGGACTGTAAGTTAAATTTCACAAGTGACCTGCAGCACTCATTGTGCCATCCACTACGGTGACCATGTAAACATGACTTCAGGCATGCTACCAATAGCCTGGGAGTGCAGATTTCAACAGCAAATTCGACATGTTAAAATAACCGCAGTTGACAGGCTTAAACCTTCCCTTTAAATATTTATAAGTCATTCCTAAGTAGGCCGTATTGCCCATAAAGGTAGGGTCTATGGTATTTAAAAAGTAGAACATGTAACTGTTGTTTAAAGTTAAACATGACCTTACAGTGAAAATGCTCTGAAAGCTATTTTCATAGTAGCAGGTTTGGCTGTTCCATAGGAAAACACATGGATGCAATAAATATTACAGAAGAGTAACTTTTAAAATGTGATCTTTCTTACTGTTTTAGTACTGCATAAATACTATACACATTGCCCTTAGTTAAGACTGTCTGCTCTGTGCCATAGCTACCCGGGGTTGACCTCAAGTTAATTTAGTGAGGGTTTTCCATGACAAAGGTTGCGATTATTCCTTAAGATTGGTAGTCACCCAGCCCAAATAATAATACAATTTCTTATTGGGGCCTTTGTATGGATCCCTATTGCCTCCTCTACTGCATTGTTTACGAAATGAAATGCAGGTTTTGGTGTAGGGGACTGTAAAGCGAAGTCTATGTTTTTCATAACATTTTGCGGCATCTGATCTACTCGTGGGCTGAAAAGATGCTCCATAATGAAGGTTACATTTAGATGGTGCTGTTGCACCTCACAGAGAAACCCAGATACTCAAAGTCAAGCATGCCTTAGGAGTAGTAGGCTGGTGTATGCCCCTGGATGGTGTGTCCGGTATATCTATGGTGCGCCTGACGTTGGAATTACTGATTCTTTTCCTTTTCAGCAACCAGTTCCTCTATCCTTTTAGTGTAGGCCTCTGGAATGTATATAATAAGCTCCTCCTTAGCTTCCCAATGATACTGACCGTATATAGACAGAAGGCCCACTCAACTGGAAATACTCCAATGGGTGGCTGCCCGAAAACCACTCTTTTCCCTGCTGCATTTATCTTTTTGGATTCCTTATCTGGAGGCGGAGGAGGAGCATTTCTGGTAGCTTAGGCAGAAGCCCTCTTATGAGCAGTATGTATCACAGAGTCAGATATGCATTTGGATCCGATGGTGGTCGGCTGCCCATGGTATAACAGCATATGCTATGGAATAATCTGGTAGGGACAGTTTTATTGGGTATGGCTCAAGATCCGGGTCATCCTGTGGATGGACTACATAGTCTTCCAAACGATCCTCCACCCCCTCCCACAGCCTAAATAGCTCTTCCACTGGGTCCATAGGGTAGTAAGGGATCCCTGAGTCGGAGTCTGTGTGCTGTGTGTCAGGCAGTGGAGAGTGTGGGGGTAGTGGAGGTACAGAAGGAGGTGGTGGAGGTGTGGTAGGCAGTGGTGGAAAGCAAGGGGAGGTTGTTCAATCAAGTAATAAGTGAATGAGCAGCCAGCACTGAACGGGACCAGCAAAGCAGTGGGGTAAACTAATGAGCAGCCCTACCGAAGACATACTAAAAAATTGATGCACGAAGGGAGGAGGAGGCATGAAGGCAAACTTCAAGGAGTAGGAGGACAAGGGGTGGGGCAAAAATGGTAGAGCACAAAAAGAGAGACAAAAAGGAAAGCCCTTAATTCGCCTGGGGCAAAAAAGACACATCCCTCAAGGTGTTTTGTATAACTTGATTTTTGGGTCTGCTTAGTAGATCCTCATCCGCTTAGGCTCCAACCTATGAAGTTGTCTATCCCTGCACTCAAGGTTGGAAAACTGTTTAAAAGTGTAGACTATCACAGCCAACTCAATACATGGTGGCTTTTGGCCTGGCACACATGTCACATTGGCTGCAGCTAAAAATTGTAGCCATAAGCACAAGGCAAGTGACCTAAAGTTCCCAAAATAAACAGAGAAGACTTAAGCCTTTCTCTGTAGAACTAAATTGGCCATAGGGTTTGAAGTTATTTGCATTAATTTATAGGACATTTGTCGTACTGTGTGCTGCAGTCACCAGCTTAGCATTTCCCTATTTCTTGTACTGTGTAAAAAAACTAAAAGCACAAGGCAGACGCTAGCCCCATCGACCACTCCCTTACCAGAACTTCCTCTACTCTCCTATGTCCCCACGTCCAACATCCTATCCTTTCTGGAGTGCTTGATGCACTGGCACTACGGCCAGCACAGGACAGGACACCTGGTGCTGTACAAAGTCTACTTTGAGAATGCACTGAGCCAATGGATAATCTACAAACACATTGAGTGCTACTGAAGGGAGAACTTTTCATGTGCACCGGGTAACTGAAGTGGTGATAACTATTTATTATCTTTCCCTTAAAAAAAAAAAAAAAAAAGAAGTACCCACTCCATTCCAAAGAGTTACTGTTGTTTGTGGCAGGGTCAAGTTCACACTCGGACAAAGCCAATAGCTGGGTTTCTCAAATACCTGGTTCCCCAGTTGCAAATTCCTCAGATTGCTCAAAGGCATAGAAGAGGCCAGTTTTCTGAGGGTTAGCAAACTCTATTGGTTAAAGCAGGGCTCGAAAAATCCACTCACTCTGGCAGCCAGGTTTAATGGACGAGCTATTTTTAGGGCCTACTTGCCCATTCTGGTGAGCTGACAACAGGTGTTCTGCTTGCTCACAAAGTGAATGCGCAATAAAGATGCCTTTAAATCTTTATATCTTGTCAGATTTGCTGGGCTTTCAGAGACAGAGGTCAAAAGTCAGTTTGTCTTCCTATATTTACTTTTCTTTCTGTGACTGAAGATTTTGTAAAGTGAACTGTGTGACATTCACGCCGCCGTGCAAAGCATGTGTAAGATTTCAGGCTTTTTTGTAACACAAAACTGAAATAGCTAATAAGTGAACTGTTCAAACATTTCAAATATATCTCACTAGTTATGAAGAAACATTTTTGTAATTCTGTGGTGAAGAAATAGATTTTTATGGGATCAAAACAAATCAGAACACTTTACTTGATGTGTAAATTTTAAACATTTTTGCTGAAACCCAATATGCAAACATTGTTTATGCCCTATATAATTTTATCAGTAAAACTACATGTCAATGGGAAAGTTTTGCGACCATTTTAATGGAAAATGTGCTATCTGTAAATGACAGTGCACTACCACATCATGCTTTAGTAATATATTTATGAAAAGTGAGTATTTAAACATGAACTGGGAAATATTCCTGCTCCTGCCCAGATGACAATGCATAAGTGAATTAAGAGGCAAGCCAGGGATCATGTTTACCCTATATGTGGGCCCGTTTCTGATCATACATGGAGCAAATATTTAGTCTAGTAAATAAAACGTATTTTTGTACAGCAAAAATAGTGTGTTTGTATATTTGAAGGTGCTCTCATGTGATAATGAAGAAAAAGGCTGCTCCATAAGACAAAATATTTGCCTAGGATCACACAATTTGAGACTAGTTCACGGGTCAAATACATTACCAGTTAGGTCGAGTAGATTATTCAGGTTACTAGACCTGCAGGTCTAGTAGCATTTTCATGATTTTTCGAGCCCTGGTTAAAGGTTGTGAACATGTAAAGGGATCGGTTTACTTGTGATCAAAGTCCGTCCACTTGTTTGTACCAGATTACTTACGCCTTGAAGAAAGAACCTGGTGGATTCAATTAAACGTCATCATCAGACTGGGCAAGAAGGAGCTTCTCTTTTCTGGTCCGAGATATTGGAATGCTCTTCTTGAGCTAAGGTTTGAGTCACTTCTGAAATCTTTCCTCTTCGATTGAGAGACTTGGATACGGGACCTTTTTTCAGAAAGTCTTAGTTTTGGGCGGCCTTTAGCAGTGCGGCAGTTTTTAACCTCTTGAATGATTCTGATCTACTATAGACACCTTCGTGCCAAGAGACTTTGTTATATTCCCAAGTCAGGCCCATAGAGCGAAGCAGCTTTTTTCTTACATTTTCCTCACAAATAACATCTTCAGCTGTTACCGTTTGCACATATTTGCGAGCACAAATATGTTGGATTAATTTCCCTGAAACTAAACTTGTTTACACCTCTAGCTTCGCACAAAATTATCACAACGCCCTGAACATCATGTACAAGGTCTTGTTTCACAATATGTACAAATGTCATCACGATCTTCATCCATGGGACGACAAGGGTATCTACATATCCATAACATCACTAAACTATACGCACATCGCAAGGCTGCTTTCTATTATAAAAGATGAGCATCCCGATATATTAGCAGAGGAGGCACTCCGCTGACACCGATGTCCTTGCATGCTGAGAAATCACCATGCAGCAGTCTGACATCTCGTGAGGGGTGTACAGTTCGCGACCAAGACGGGGTCCTTCATTCAATATAACACAATGTAGATGTACGGTGACAGTGATGCACAAAAAGGTATACTCAGAGTCCAAAGGCTATTGGCTCTGGTGCAAATGCAAACTTTGCAGGACTAGAACCAGATTCCTGTCTCACGAGAAAGTCATCCTTAATGGAAGAGGAAACCTCGCACACTTATTAGTGTCATGCTTCATAATAGGAGTTCTCTCCCCACCCTGGTAGGACAGTGCCACCCGGGCGGACTCAACCTCCTCGAAGACTGACTAGTTAGGAGGGAGTTCTTGCATAAGTCTTACTGGACAACACCATATAACAGGGGATCCAGATGAAAATTCTAAAAATACCTTAAAGTCCCTAGGGAAATATACCTTTATTAGTGGAACACTAGGTAAGATTAAAAACGAAATGGGTTGGGTACTGGAGTATAAAGACTCACACCCAAGAATTGGCCAACATGTTTCTGCCCAATTTTACAAGCCTAAACGGTCTGGGGCATTCGTCAGGGCATACGGATCCCTATGTGAGAAACCTAAGTACGATTCCAATTTAGAATCAGTAAGGTTATTATACGGTGGATTCCTACTTGGGTCCTACCATATTTTCCTACCTGTGGTTAAGTAATTTGTCCTTGCCACCCTAAAGTATGGGTGATACCAGCGTCATGGTCACAGAGCGGGCGGGGTCCTTTTTAGTCACACATTCGTCAAAAGAAACGCCATACCTATGCCTGTACCGCTCTGCGCCGTGTCCTTCATTCTATCCCACCAGGTAATGGGGTTGGATCGTCCCTTGGGGATATTTTTGGCTTTATACCTACACACAATATAGGTACGCTTAGAGTAGGGTTCTCATCGTAGGAGTATGCCCGATTACTGCCTTGTTTTATATGCCTGCATATATACATTGGTTTAGCACCATGGTAGAACTATATCTGCTATTCACGCTGTTGGTGCTTGTAATCACGTTTATATGCTTCTGTCTATTAATCATTGCAGCACACGTATTTTATGCAAGAATAATGTTGGTTCAATAACTTTATTGAAAACGTCCCACTGTGTATTCTCTGTATATTTCTCTGAGAATAAGTGAGCTCGAGTGACTGAGCGAAAGGTTCTCTACTGTTTCAACGATCCACGAGGGGTCAGGGTTGTCATGTTCAGTGGTTGCCAGAAACCATTCGCTCCCTGGTAAGGTTATGGGGGCTTATGGTGGCACTGTGAGCTAGCTGGTCTGAAGGTCAACATATCCTACGGGGGTGTCCTGAATCAGTCTTGGCACCAAGCCCCTATTTTATGTTGTCCAAACAATGCGCAGATCCTACAGATTCGTAGGAACTATACGACAACTAAGTTTCAGTGTATGCTGCTAAGTGTCATGAGTCAATTCTAAATAATTGCATATAAACTCATGCTCATTCTCTAGAAGTGATTTGTAAAATGGAGATAGTGAGAGCTTTAAGGTGAAGGGACAAATTGGTAATTTTAATCCATGACAATTCTGCTTTAGTAGACTCAGGAGAACTTGGGTGTAGCTGAAGCCTCATTTATGCTCTCCTCCTAAGAGTGAAGAGGTAGATCCTAAAATATTAACTTTCATGTTAATGAGGACATTTTTCTGATGGTGAGCTAAACCTGATACTGAGGACGGCGAACAAGAAGTAAAGAACTAAGTGCAATGAGGATTACCTATAAATAACAAAAGCAATGAAATCTAAAATCAACTCTAACCTACTCAACTAAGGCAGTCCTACCTGTTGCTATTCAGATCGACCACTCATGAACTCTTTTATCCAAATGACATAGAAAAAAAATCCCTTCATTTACACCCACTCCTCAACCTACCCACCATTTAAATCTCACCGTCACCCCTACTACATATACTGTGTTACTTAAGAGGTGCACTGCACTAGACATTTCAGCTGCATAGTACGACCTTCCAGTGCTGAAACAGGGTTTCCTTGTTCAAGAGCCTTTGGCTATTTATTCCTTAGCTGACCCCCTAGGAAACTTTAATAAGGAAATACAATAACAAATACATAAACTAAGTCAGTGATATCAAAAACCAATTTGTGAACCCGAAAATTGCCAGTAACAACCATGGTTAACACAGTTCATTAACTACCATTTTTAATTTCTAAGCAAAATAAAAGGCACATCCTTCTAAGTTAAACATAAATAAATAATTTGGAATTTTGACATTATGTAATGCATTGCAAAAAAATCCTAAACCATCAAGATTTTGAATTCTAATCCTGCTATTAATAGAAATCATGAGAGTTCATCAGCAAAATCAAGCTTTACCCTGAATGATTACTTTTTAAATATCCATAGGACTAGCCAGGAGGCCACAAAACACATCCAAAATAACTGAACAACAGCCAATATAGGTTTCAAAGCCGACAAGGCTAGTGACTTCTGAATACATTTCGAAAATATCACTTCAATATTATGTACAGCCCATCTATTTCACATAGAGCTGGCTGGTCTAATTCGATATGGGCAGGCCTTGGAAGCCAAATGCTATCTTGCTGTTGATGTTTTCCTGCAAACTTAACCATCATCAATAATCCCTGTGGCAGGAAATCTACACAATTTTTATTGCTGCAGAATTCCTGGCTTTACTGGGTTGGAGGCATCCACCAAAAGTGGAACTCCTTACAAACATGAGTGACTACCATCCCTGTGTCCAGGCCTAAACATGACCAACGGTCGTGGCAGGGTAAGGCCTTTTTCCCTGTACCCACGTTATGAAAGACTCCCTACTGTAAAGTCCACACAGGTGGGCGAAATTGGGGTCATCGTACGTTCAAAGTATGAGAGGAGTGCTTGGGTACATGAGAGGCAAGGGTACTCCTGTATGGTGCAAGTGAACAAAGATATGGCTCACTCTGGAGGTTCTTGAGCTCTTCCCTTACATCGTGCAGACCTAGCTCCACAACATGGAAGGTCCCTCTCAGTCATGGATATGTTAAGAGCCAGTCCCATGCCCATATAACATGTGTATTTGTAAAGCGCACGTTCACCCGGAGGCATCTTGGCGCTGAATAACAGATGTTTATTGTTACCCAACTCAATGGTACTAATTTTATGAACCTCGGATGGATGAAAGGCTGAGTGGACCCGCCAGGATTTGAACCTGTGACCATGAGGTCAAACACAGGCCCCTGCAGTGGACGCATTAGTCCACTGAGCCACCAGTACATTTGACATTGTTAATTGTGTCCCTAGGGCATCGGCGCTACACACACCACCGTGGTCAAGGGTACAGGTCACTGCTATCCATCTCTGCCACAACATGAGGCAGATAAGGCATGGGGTGAATCCAGTGATATGCAAATTGAGCCTGTGCGCAATAATACAATTCAATATCAGGCACGCCTAATCCCCCCTGTTTGAATGGCAGGGTCAGCACCTGCCAGGACAATTTCGGCTGTCTGCCGGCCCATGCTAAATGGATCAACAGAGATCTGACAAGAGGCCATTGTGAGGGGAATGGGAACGTTTACGAAAAGATAAAGGAGTTTGGGGGGGGGGGTGGAGGAGGACCACCATTTTGGCTATGGCTATCCTGCCTGCAACAGACGGGGGCAATCTGGAACAGACAGGGATCCACTCCTCCAGCCACCCAACCACAGCACCACAGTTCTCCTGTCAAAATTCACTTTATGTCACCACTAACCCAGATCCAAAGGTACTTAACAGATGTGTCAACCAACTTCAACTGGAATTATGTGGGGAAACCCCAGACTTGGACCAGTTGATAGTGATACCAGTAAGTGCCCCAAAGCAGAGAAATCAGCGCAATATGGGTGTGAGATTTAGTGCAGCGCCTCTCACATAAATGGTGACGTCATCTGCAAACACGGAGATCACAAGTCTCTGAGCAGTATAGCTTAGGCCACGTTTGGCACGGTGTTGGAGCAACGGGGCTGCCAGTGGCTCCATGGCATTGGCGTAGAGAATAGTGGAGTGTGGGCAAACTTATCATGTACCTCTGTTAATTATGAAGGGGGAGAGACCACTCGGTTAACCCGCTGCCTAGACTAGCAGTACGAGATGTATATAACAACCTGATCCACTGAAGAATTGACTGGCTCATGCCTCTGCGTTGAAGTAGCGCAAACATGTAGGGCCATTCCAGTGAGTCAGAGGCCTTCATGGCATCAAGGAGCAACGTTATCTCTTACAGTTGCGGATTCCATTTATGGAGCAACTCAAAAAGGGTGCAGATATTATATGAATTGAATAGCCCAGGAACAAGCCCTGACTTTTTCGGGTGAACATCATCCTGGAAGAGTGGAAGGGGCCTCTCAGCACGAAGCTTGGCCAGTATTTTACTGTCTAGGTTTATCATAGATAGGTCTATATGAGCCACACAGATTGTGCTGCTTGTTTGGCTTTAGGGGAGTTGCCATTAAGGCTCCCTGGACAGATGGCAGCAGGTGGCCTACGCTCCTAGCCTCCTCATACATTGCAAGTAAATGTGGAGCTATTTCCTCTGCATATTCTATATAAAACTGGACAGGCAGCAAGTCCAGGCCTGGGGCCTTCTCCCCAGGCAAGCTCCGAATGATCAGTAAAGGAGATGTAGCACCCCACCTGTAGACGTATATGGGGTAGTGTAAAACCCAAGCGATGTCTCGGTAATAGTCTGTCGTAGAGTTGCATGGCGCCCCCTCAGCATTTGTTAACTCCATGGTATAGGAGTTACTCCATTGGTTCTTGATTAATGCACCATGGGTCTTGCTGGCTCCATCACCTTCACCATAATACCTTGCAGTGGCCTCCTTATGCCAGAACCGGGGTTCCCTCTCAGCGACTTCTTCATATTCTGATTATTTTAGTCTATCCCACAACTGCACAAAGTGCTCCACCTCTCCTGTGTTAAAGTATCAGAGGTTACGCTCCAGTGCAGCCAGGTGAGTGTGCAAGTCTCGAAGTACCCCCGACTGCTTAGATAGGCAAATGCCTTAGATGTAGACTTTGAAGTTCTCCCAGAGCATGCTAGGAGACCTCACAGTGCCATTATTGTGAGTGAAGAACTCCACAATAGCAGCTCTAATCTCTGCATTGAAAAGTGGGTCCCAAAGGGCATTTGGGGAAAGGAGGAGGTAAAGGTGAGATTTGTTATGGCACTCAATGCCAATGTCAAAACCTTGGGCATGTGGTCAGAAAGAGTTTGGGGTAGATGGTCAACATTTATAGTTTGCGCAGCTATGTCCTTCGTTACCAGCCAGTAGTCTATGCACGACCAAGTGCCACAAGAAGTAGTTAAGGGTGTGCCCTCCATCATCTAGGGGTGTCTGGCATGCCAGACATCCGTTAAGTCGTGTTCCGAAAGTATGGAGTGTAGCTGAACGGCAGCTCGGAGTGAGGCCAAAAAGGGAACTAGGACTTATCTAAGTGTAGGCCCAGCACCACATTAAAATCGCTCCCTCAGATTACTGTTTAATGATCAAGGCTGACAATTTTATTCCATAAAGCAGAAAATATTTCAGGCAAGTGAGTGTTTGGGCGATATACGCATGCAATAGTGACCTTTTTGCCAATGAGCACACCATGGAGAACCACATACCTTCCCTCTTTGTCACAGAATGAGCATAGCTGACTTGTTTTTCTAGTTCCAAAGCCACAACCTTCTATTCAGGATCTGCCACCAAGCACCATCTTTCACCCAGCTCTCTCACCTTGACTGAGGCATGCTAACAGTGAGTGACTGGCAGCCAGCTCTGAGATGGAAAGCTCACCAGTGAGACAGTTGGCAGCACACCGGAGGGGCACATAGGAAACTAGTGGAAACTGCATGTGCACCAAGAGTAATAGGACTTTCCCTGCTGCCGTGACGTGGCGCAAGTTAGACATATATAACTTCCAAAGCATTACTGATTTACCCATGTGCAGCAGCATTGTAGTTCCAATATATAAATGTAAAGGCAGATATCCTCAAATATTGAGTGTAGTGATTAACTGCAATGCTGCTGTATTATTTTTGTTAGTGTTTAAAGTCCTACACTTTTGTAAGTAATACAACTGACTGATCAATTTATTGTTATTTAAGTGCGAACAGTAAGTGGGTTTCTAACCCACGTCACCCTCCATAAGTAAACCTTGACTTTACAACACCACTATTCCCTGAAATTCAAAGTTTAACAAGCATTGGCAATGTGAATAGGCCTGCGTTTAATTTGCTAAAACATGAAGTGTTAGCACACTAGAGCACGACACACTGGAGGAAGCCAGCAGGAGTGGAAAGGGAGGGCCAAAGTTGTAAAGTATTCCCATATGCAAATCAATGCAGGTTATTGAGCAGGAGGCAGAAGAATACACACGAATAGCCAATAGCATTAAGTGAGAGATAAATACTTCACTAGGCGGAGTGAAAATGGGACTGACAAAAACTTAAGCCAATGGCTGTAAGTGGCTGACCAAAGAAAGCCAATGGTTGAAAAAGGTGTACCCAGAGCCCACTCTGTGTATATTGTTAGCAACAGATCTGTTTGACAGCTGTGTTTTCAAAACCCAGACCTAAATAAGAAGGGAATTGGTAATTTAGTCAGCTCACAGTGGTATTAGCTTCCCGTCGTCCCAGGGACAACAGACAATACTTGTCTCTCCCTAACTTTGTAGGACTCCTGAAAACTGGCCCAACAAACAGGACCATTAACAGCATAGGGAAAAAGGTTAGACGTAACAAAAAATGCAAACAAATATCAATTATAAAAAAAAAATATATGAATAGATTTTAGATTTAGTAGAATGAAAAGGCTTTTCTCAAGCTTTAGCTGGACATACAAAGCAAATACAACATTACATCAGCAATGTAAGGTCCTTCACACAGACATAGCACAAGCAGCTGTAATGCAAGTTTCTCTTAGACAGGATGTGCAGTAGTAGGGCAA
Source organism: Calotriton arnoldi (assembly GCA_963921515.1). Classification (NCBI taxonomy): domain Eukaryota; kingdom Metazoa; phylum Chordata; class Amphibia; order Caudata; family Salamandridae; genus Calotriton; species Calotriton arnoldi. The sequence continues at coordinate 577,707 of CAWUFW010005712.1, forward strand.
GCTTCTTTCAAAGACACAAAACAGAAACAGCACAGGTAACAGCAGCACAAGCCCCGCTCCCTCCCCCGCCCCCCAGAGAATATGCAATATATGGGAATTAGTGGTGCAAGTTTCCCTAGCATGTACAGAATGGGAAAAGCACAGGCAGCTATGCAAGCGTTGTACAATACACACAAACACAAAACAGTTACCACAAGGGCATCAGCAGTGTGTGATACACACACACCCTCCTCCCCCCCCCCCCCCGGGTGCAAAAAACAAAAAAACACACACGGTATAGCACAGACAGCAGCTTCAATGACACAGGCAGAACAGATGCAGTTGTTGGTGCACAGATGTAGATGGAGGAAGATATCCTTGTAGACTGGGAGAGCTCCTTTTGGCAGGTGACCATACATCCCAGTTACTAGAGACATAGCAAACAGGACAGCAGCGCAAACACTCCAAAATAGCGGACGGAGGATCAGGAGATAGTTCTTTAAGGTGGGGACCATGGATGGAGCTATAGAGGGTGCCACAGAAAGTAAAGTGCACTCAAGGAAGGTACCTATCGGGTGCCCCTTGGCAGTGGATCACGTCATTAAAAATTGCTTATTATATTTAACTCTGTTCATAAGGCCCAACAGGGTCTTTAGGTGTTGAAGGCCAGCAAAGCCCAACAAATAGCCAGCATGTCTGTTCTCTGGTCGCACAGGCAGTTACATTAAGAGGTTCACAAACAACATGGACATCACACTTTCCAACCTATATGACTCATTGTGCACACAAGATTGACACAAGCCATGGCCCTGCTCATCCGAATTAAAGGACAAAAGAAGCCCCTTCCAAGAATTATTATGGAAAGCTGTTTTCAGTGTTGGTTGGAGAACTGTTCAAGAGAATTTGGAAGAGGTAATCTGCCATGGAAATAGAAGGACGATGAAAAAGCAGCCATGATTCCTTGAGGCTCAGCAAACTTTCTGAACTGACCTTGAACAACCCAATTACCTATGCATCTCAGAAAGAGGCAATTTGCTCAGTAATAGACACCAGCCAACAAATCCCTATGGAGATTAGGGCAGTGCCTCACAGAGATTCATCAATCAGGCCACTAAGAAAGGAATGCTCCTAGGTGAACATCCCAGGACAATCAGAGCACACAAGTACAGTGCAGAGTTTGGGAGGGTTCCACTTTACACTGGAGGATTTTGCCCGAGAACAAGTCTTCTTGCGGGAACTGGTAAGACATCGTGGGCAGGATGGTCTATAAAGATCCTACCCAAGGGTTCCCCTCACTCACCACCCATGATACAGAATCGGAAGAAGCCCCGTGCCTGTGCTCCAGGTGGTACAGTGAGGAGGCAGCAACCAAAGCAAATCCAGTGAGCCAAGCAGCAAACAGTTAGTATCCGGTGCAGTTAAAGCGGAGGAGAACATTTGTATGGCTGGATCTCCAACGTTCTTTAGGAAATCGCCCCTCTCAGAGTGGTAAATAAGAGGAAGAAGGAAGACTACTCTGCAACCTTTGTGCTCCTACATAATACAAACATGCTTGCAAAGATCTTGAACAAATTTGGAGCAAGGACTACAGCTCCAGTGGCCATGAATTATAGGAAGGTAACAAAGGAATACCAGCAAGCACTAAAACAGTAAGAACGATGTACTTTGTAACTAAAATTTCAGAGGGTAAAAATAATATTCACATTCATGAAAAAGTTATCAGATCAGTTATCAATTCGCAAAGTTTGTAACAGCTACCTTTCTCACTCACAAGAGCTTTGCAAGGAATTCTCCTTTTACTTTCTTTCCAAAACTGAAATATGATAAATTTAACTCAACTTAAAACATCAATTGCCCAGTTTGGTTGGATCAAAGCTTATTAACCACGGGGACATTCAAAGGCAGTCTTCTTTAAATACACCAAAGTATCCCAGAGCTATATGGTCACAGTGAGTACAATTATAACATTTGGCTCACCACTAATTCCTTGTCCTATCAAAATATTTCATATGATCATAATCTAACATTGCTCCTATTGTGGCTTCGATAATAAATAGCTACTTTATGTCATGACTGGTACCCTTCTGATGGAAAAAAAAACTTTAACTATTCCCTTACTTAGGAAAAGCTTCTCTGGTCTCGATCGCACTATAGACCCATTTATTTAGAACCATTTATGGCCAACATTGTACAAGAAAAGTGCAAATACACAGCTAACTACATTTGCTGAAGGAAATAACATCTTGGATAATTAGCAGGCAGGATTTACAGCAGGTCAAGGAACAAAGACCATCTTGGTTTATGTGGTGACCCAGTTGCAGATAATACATGATGTGGGCAGAGTTGCCACCAGTATCCTGTTGACTCTATTGGCTGCCTTTGAAATGATGTCTCATACTGTGATCATATCCCGCTTCCTTGAGACAGGTATAAAGGGAAAAGCGCATGACAGGCTTGTGTCATATGTTAGGACACAGCCAGGGTGTCATAAATCTGCTGTTACGTTTCAATTCAAAGACAAAACTTGCAGACATGTTGAGGGCTCTATGTCGCCCTCCTTATTAAGCTAATATGATCTTTTAATATGGAGACCATGTTCTATGCTGATGACACCCAAGTTATCCTAGGACTGGACGGCACATGAAAACTGAGACAAGCTCTTTTCAAAGCATGCATGACTGCTGTTGCAGGTTGGATGCAGGACAACTAATTTAAACTCAATGTGGACAAGACAGAAGTCCTGATAAATGAGGGTTCTTCATCAGGGAAGGTCCATAGGTCCAGTGTGTGTTTGTGGCCAGCAGATTTAGAGGCAAGCACTACTTCAGTGAAAAGTGTAAGTGATCCAGCATTGGTTTTTGACAACAAGTTAGATGGCTCTGCATTAAGAGCTAAATTGTCCTCCACCGGCTTTATCTGAAATTCTTAAGCAAGATCCTTCCATTCATGCCCAAAGACTATCACTTTGCAGTTATACATATTACTGCTGGCCTGTGTAGGGATTAGGGTAACATGCTGTAGTTGGCTTTACCAAAATACAAGTCACAGAAAGTCCAGATAATACAAAATTTGGCAGCTAGAGTTCTCTTAGGGCCCCCTAGTTGGACACCGATTTTGAACCATTTGACACAGTTGCACAATATGCCTACTGCAAAAAGAGTTAAATTTGAATGCCTCTGTCACAAGGCTACGTTTTGTACAGGCCCCAGTTAATGCACAGGATAATTACTACTGGTAATGCTCGTCGCAATTTATGCTCAACCCGCGCGAATGTCTATTGTCCTTTCGAAAAATGACTTTGGTCTATTCCAAAAATTTGCTAAATCCACAAGCTATGGTCATACCTTTTCATATGTTGCAGGCAAGTTCTGGAATACACTTCCTCAATCTCTGCGCCTCTGGAGAATAACTTTGTCTTTAGGAAGGCACTGATCATTTTGCTATTTAGCAACAAGTTATGATATAATTAATCTCTAGTGTCGTTTCTGCTTGGCTCAGCACCCATACAGGTAACAGAGAGCTTTAGAAAAGTACTAAATAAATAAAATAAATATTCACTCTGTGATGCAGCTAGTCACCATAGAGATACAATTGCATAGCCAGGACAGAAATATCACCTGAAGGTGACAGTGGCTTTAACTTTTACAAAGTTAATATACGATTGTGATATTTTAAAATAAGTGTTATTTAGATGTATTATTAGTACTAACAGAATAAAGACACTGATTAAGAGAGAGGTGCAATGAGAGACTAAGATTAGGATGAAACAATCCTGAGAATTTACCCAAATATCTGGACTAAATGTGGAACATTACCAAAGTATCTGGAGTATGTGTGAAACCCATTAATAATGTGAGCAGTACAATAATACAGAGAAAACAGGGTGGATCAACTATTCTGGAGTGAAGTGGGTTGATGCAATGCAACCAACATTATAGAATAACTAGAACTACAAGAATCAATCCCCTAGGTAGGTAACACAGACAAAGCATTTGCAGAGATTTTTATTATCACAAACAAAGAAATACAGTAACAGATTACCATTTCCAGCTTTCTGATTAAACCAGGAGAAATCTCTTTATAACAAGTTATAGAGAGAGCAGTAGTCAAGGATCACACAGGAGACAGATCACGTATGAGAGCCTGGATGTTGGGTAGAGCTGAGGTTGTGAGAACTAGATCTAAGAAGTGCAGTCCATACCTACATGCATCGTGTTATTTTTAGGGCCACATAATTCTTCAGTGACGGAGAGCAACCAGTCAGTTGCCAAGAAGAACATGTACTGGTGCTCTGTCTCCTGCTGGGACGCCAGTATCGGTTTCTCTCTTCTCAGTCCCATGGACTAGATGAACTACCTGACACAGCAGTCCCCATGACATTTCTTTCATTCTAGACTCCTTCAGTCACCAAACACATCTCCAACACCCATGACCTATTTATCAAGACTGGCTCCCAGTAACCAGACCAGACAAAACCTAAATTAGATAAACATTACTACCCTGGGTGAGCTTCACCAAGAAGGCTACAAGGTAATCTACAAAAGTAGGAAAAGGCAGCGTAGTAGCAGTGGCATTTGCTAATGATTTGCCAAGCACCAAAATCCGGGCCATTATTTGTGTTATTCATAAATGTTTGCACATTAGATTGCCAATTCACAGTCATTCCTTGTGAGAATGATATAATGCCCAGTGGACTATGAAAATGAAATCCTTCCCTCATATACAAGGTGCCATATGAAAGTTCCCAATGCTGACGTCTTGAATGCACTTTTCTAATTTCATCATCTTTGATTCTATTGGGCATATTTAGCACTGTCACTTTGGCTGAGGTCACCTTTCCCACATTTCTCTGTCTCTTCATCTATTGTTATATGTCTGGTTGGCATGAAGATGCATGTTTTCAGTTCTAGAGCACAAATAGGATCTAACTGGTGAGCACTCTTTCAGATGTTAGTGTCTGGTCACATAATGGGTTTGTGTTAAAGTATGCAAAATCTTTCAGTAGTGAACTTAGTGTTTGGCTTAGACATTCCCCACATACAGTGACGTTGGAAACCAATCTTGTTTTTTGTTATTTTACAGATAACCCCGTCCACTTTTGAGATTTATTTTTCTATCCAATTTGGTCCTGATGAAGGTGGTTGCATAGCCTTGCCACCGAAACGTGCGTTGACCACAACTATATATATGGGAAATCCTTTAAAAAGACAACACACCAGTGGAAAATTTTGGGATTGAACCACACCACAAAGCAAAGGTATAGTGTATGTCACTGAAAAAATCTTAGGATTCCCGACACAAGTGGATTTTTTGTGCATGAATGTTAGTATGGGTGAGATTGTTTGATTGGTGAGAGTGACTGTTTGATGGTTGAGAGAGGGGTTATTGTTGATTTGTATTGCACATTGATTTTTATATGTCATGTCTTTTGTCAGAAGATATAATGTTTACAAAGTAACTGAAGACCTTGCATTTATGTAATGGAACTTGTGGTTTATCTGTTTTCATATGAATTGTAGCACACAATTGTGAATAACAAACAGATATGAACAAAAAATTGTAGAAAATTATTTTTATATAAAAATAAGAAAGGAAGAAAAATATTTGTTTATGCCAAAAAAACAAATAAAATGTATTTTTGAATGGTTTCCTGTGTATGATATCTGTATTGGGGACCTGTTTAGCATGTGAGCCCTAGGAGGCCACATATAAAGAAATATAGGTCTGACGAGTTCTTCTTTACAGTAATTGTCCTTCCCCCTTACTCTTGGACCTGGAAATTTACATAGGGGGTACCTTTTCTCCTTGGTGGCAGCTTTCTGATTACACCAGGAGAAATCTCTTTATAACAAGTTATAGAGAGAGCAGTAGTCAAGGATCACACAGGAGACAGATCACGTATAAGAGAGCCTGGATGTTGGGTAGAGCTGAGGTTGTGAGGAGAACTAGATCTAAGAAGTGTAGTCCATACCTACATGCATCGTGTTACTTTTAGGACCACATAATTCTTCAGTGATGCAGAGCAACCAGTCAGTTGCGAAGAAGAACATGTACTGGTGCTCTGTCTCCTGCTGGGAGCTTCACCAAGAAGGCTACACGGTAATCTACAAAAGTAGGAAAAGGCAGCGTATTAGCAGTGGCATTTGCTAATGATTTGCCAAGCACCAAAATCCGGGCCATTAGTTATGTTATTCATACAAGTTTGCACAATGGATTGCCAATTCACACTCATTCCTCGTGAGAATGATATAATGCCCAGTGGACTATGAAAAAATTCTGCAATGATTTGCTCCACCTAATACAGCATCTACAATCAATAGTCCAAATGATTCTAGCGCCAGGGAACTTGAATCAGTGGACAGACATGCCCAGGACAAGCAAGAGAATTCATACAGAACATGACAACCACAAATTTTTGACCAGCTCAGAAGAGGTGTCAAGCACAAGGATGAACACACACAGAACCTGTCAAACCTGTCAGTAAAGACCATACGGAAGCCTGAACACTCCCTGTTCAAATTCCAGTTTATGCTGAACCATTACCCCAACACAGCATGCATTAGGGCAACTGTGGCAGCATTTCCCCTGGAAGCCATCAGCTCAATACCAAATTGCAAATAGGAGCGAGCATACCAGGGGCTTCTGTCCCTCTTATTTACAATTTGCAAATGTATGTGTCAATTGTTTGCTATCGAAATTTGTTGCTGCAAAGCACTGATCAGTTGTTGATCTTGTAAATGGGGTGATGCCTGATTCACAAAGAGAAAACTATCCCTGTGAAACATCTTCCCTTTTAGAATTGTGCCCGTCAGCCATAGGGGAGCAGGCAATAGATCACTACCTGCTCCTCCTAATGTCTTACCAAAGAGACATTATATTTTTTAAAGTAGCATTTGCCCCTTTAATGAACATCGATTGCTTTTTATTTTTTATAATTTTTCGGTTTAGAAATGCAAATATAGGGATAGAGGGAGGTCCTCTATTCCTTGCAAGCCTTCATCCCTGCAAACACAGTCAATCACAAGGGATCCCAAATTTCAACCTCCCTACTTAATATTTATTAGGCAGATCATTCAGTGATCCCCAGCGAATGGAAAATTTGCAATGTGATATAATAGTACATAAGTCCCACTGCAAAATATACACCCATTCGCAAACTAGTCGCTGTTCAAACTGCATTGCTGCTTTTTGAATGGATGTTCACATGTCACACCCTAAGTGCTGAAATAACATCTCCCACTGGATGAGGGAGAGTTTCTGCTTTCTCAATAGTGAAAAATCGGAGATCCTAGTACTTGGCAACTATTACGAAAACTCAACAGCTCTATTTTGCCTTTGCAGTATTCTTAGAACATTTTTAACCTCAACTAAAAGAGCTCACCATCACTTTGAAAGCCAACACAGTGATGAAGGGGGCACATTTTCAAATGTACATATGCTAAAAATATTAACACTCCTGCAAACAAAGCACCATGTAGAACTGCCCAAACGTAGTAGGGACATGGTGTACATGGGCCTCCTAAAAACCTAAGAGGAGTGAAAAGTATTAAAACAGGCTTTTAAATTTTTTTTTAAAAAAAATGTATTTATCATTTTAAAGCGTAACACAAAGGTAACATACAAGTCACATTGCAGTCATAGCTGATACAAATAGAGAGACAAGGTAAGTACATTCGAGCATCTAGATGGCAGCGACGGATTACAACAAACGTGGTCAATCAGAGCAAGTGTTTCATTGCAGCCACGAGGTACTTTCAGGCAGAGAAGATATAAGGTAGGTCACATAAGGTAGAAGAAATACTATATTCCCTTCTCGCGTGTACGGCAATATAAAGGTCAAGTGCGTAGGCATGCAAGATATGGCACGTTGAAATAAGGACCCGGTATCTAAATGAATAGAGATGGTGGTAGGAAGTGTTGTACTGACTGTTTGTTTGGGTGAAGTTATGGAGGTAGGTGCATTGGTGGAGTATGAGCTGTTACTTCGGTACGTGCAGCCGCCGATGCCATGAACGGGGCCCAGATGTCTTTGGGTCGTGATGCAGTGGGCATCAGATCCCAGTACGCAGAGAGCATCTCCTGGCAGTAGGTAATGTCTCTTATCCACATGGTAACGTTGGGCGCGCTTGGTGATCCCCAGTGTATTGTAATGCGGCGCTTGGCAAGGAGGAGCATCATGGCTGACAGGCATCCAGCGCCAGGAGGGGCGTCAGCCACATGACCAAGGAGAGCTGTGAGGGGAGTGCGGGCGTGTTGAAAACCTGTCACTTCGTGAATAATATCAAACACCCTTCCCCAAAACAGTGAGATGGGGCCGCAGAGCCATGCCAAGTGTAGGAAGGAGGCTTGCGTATCCGCACAGCGCCAGCATGTGGCATCCAGTCGCAAGCCCATTTTATGTAGTTGCAATGGTGTACGGTATAACCTGTGCAGGTATTTGAAATGTATTAACCGCAGCTTGTAATTTGGAGAGGCGTTTGAGTTGAGCACAGCAGAAGGCCCATTGTTTGTCAGTGGGTGGTGGGTCGAGGTCCGAGGCCCACTGTGCCAGCGCATTAGGTGTCGTGATTGGGGTAGTCTGTTGTGTGATATTGTAAATGCGGGTTATCAGCTTCTTGGGCGAGGGATTCGTTAATATGTTTTCCAACGAGAGTAAGGGTAAAGGTGCAGCGGGAAATTAATTATGTATTTGCCGACAGTTAGCTTTGAGTTGGTGATAGAGTAGCAATTCCAGGAGGGGGGTGCATGCGTCGTCTGAGGTTTGTGGCCGAGGTAAGAATTCCTTGGTTGGGTACAGGTCAGCGAAAGTGGATAGCCCCATCCGGCGGGCTCTTTGGATAGAGCCAGTGTCTTGCATTGGGGGGAAGCTAGGGTGGTGGTGGTGGTGGTCTAGTGGCATGGATGGGGCGTATAGTAGTGGAAGTTCCGCGCGGCGTCGAAGTCCCTCCCATGCCCAGCGTAGAGTTTCCACTGTATTGATTTCTGCGTTGGGCCTTTTGTAGGTGTAGTAAATAGCGGCTGGTAGCGGTGCTGGGAAAACGACATCTTTTTCCACTGCCACATGGGGCTGAAACGGGACGGGGTGGAACCAATAATGAAGGTATTGAGCCTGAGCGCTCAGAGCATAGAGTTCAAAGTCCGGTGCCCCAAGACCTCCCTGTGTCAATGGCAGTGTCAGAACTTCCCAAGAGATACGCGGGTGTTTACCCGCCCATACAAGAGAAATTAAAAGGGAGCGTAGACGTTTGAAAAAGGCCTGCGTGAGAGGAAGGGGAATGTTGGCAAAGAGGTACAGGAACTTAGGCAGAATTATCATTTTAGCGATTGCTATCCTACCAGCAAGCGACAGCGGCAATTTAGCCCAAATGGAGATTTTGCTTTCTAGCCAGGTGATAAGCCGACCATAATTTAAGCGCCAAATCTCTTGTAGCTCCCTGGAGAGCCATATCCCAAGGTATTTGACCGATGTATCCGCCCAGGTGAGCGGAAATTCGAGGTCCAATGCAATTGGGGCCGGTGTTAAGGCGAGGAGGGTCGATTTGGACCAATTAACCTGTATGCCGGACATGCCTCCGAAGAGGAGAATCTCGCGCAGCACCAGGTTGAGGTTCGTTTCAGGCTCGCGAACGTATAGTGTGATGTCGTCTGCATACATTGATATGATCAAGCCTCTGTCTGTGAGGCCTAGTCCCCTGGCTGTGTGGTGTTGGCGCATCCTGACCGCGAGAGGTTCCATAGCTATCGCGAATAATAGAGGGGACAAGGGACACCCCTGTCTAGTGCCCCGAGCTACGGGGAACGGTTCCGAAAGCAAGTCGTTAACTCTAAGTCTGGCAGTCGGGTTAGTGTAAAGCAAATAAATAAGTTTCAGGAAATTTGGGCTTATGCCAATTCTGGGGAGTATGGTGAAAAGGAATGGCCACTCAAGGGAATCGAATGCCTTCGTGGCATCTAAGAACGCAGAGAGCGCAGGGAGGTTAGGGTCTAATTGATGAAGTATGGAGAAAAAGGTGCGTAGGTTATGTGAGGTGGTTCTCCCGGGAATGAAGCCGGATCGATCCGGTCTAGCGAAGAGGGGTAGGAGCGGCTGTAATCTATTGGCTATCAGTTTGGCCAGTATTTTCGCGTCAATGTTAAGAAGGGAAAGTGGGCGGTAAGAATCGCATTTATTTGATGGTTTATCTGCCTTCAGAATTGTCACAATCAGAGCTTCGCGCATCGTCGGGGAGAGGTGACCTATTTAAAGGGATTCTTGGTACACCTCTAGTAGGTGGGGAGCGAGTTCAGTGGCGTAAGTTTTATAGAAGGAAGCCGATAGGCCGTCTAGGCCAGGCGCTTTGTCTCCAGGTAAACTCTTGATGACCTGGACAATGTCCTCTTTGGTGAATGGCACGTCTAAATATTCGCGATGGGCGTTGCTTAACCAGACCAGTTCGATGGAGTCTAGATAAGTATGCAGCTCCGAGTGAGGGCAGTCCTGGGTCGCGGTATAGAGGGATTCGTAGAATCTCCTCATTCTGTCTAGGGTGGCAGACTGCCCACGTGCAGGGCCGGAATCATCTTCCAAGAGCTCGGTGATATAAGTGGAAGTGCGTTGTTGTTTGAGTGTGCAGGCTAAGGCTTTGCCTGGGTGATACCCCTCCCCGTACCTGCAGGCTCTGGTATGTTTCCCCAGGAAAGTTGTTTCGTGGACTGCTTCGTCGTCATATTCAGACATTTTCCCACGAATAGTGGCGAGGTGCGACTTTAGACCCGTTTGGAAGTATAGTGTCTCCGCTTGTTGTATTTCCTTCTCTATCCGTTCCAGGGTGGAGCGGATGGATTTTAACACCCCCGATTGCTTAGAAATGCAGACACCACGTATGACAGTTTTGAAGGCTTCCCATAGCGTGGAGGGAGAATCTACAGATTTGACGTTTATAGTGAAGTATTGCAGAAGTTCCTCTTGGACCTCCTCTCTAAATACAGTGTCTCGTAGTGCATGCGGTGGAAATCGCCAACTGAAGGCTCGCGGCTTAGTTAATGGTACAGTCCAGGTAAGCTGGACCGGAGAGTGATCGGACAGCGTGCGTGGTGTGTGTTTGATGCTAGTGGTCCAGGAGGCTACATCCTGTGTGACCAACCAGAAGTCCAGCTGGGACCAGGCGTTGTGACATGGGGAGATGCACATGCCCTCTTGGGTGTCTGGGTGCCATGAGCGCCAGATATCCATTAGGCCCAAGCCCAGCGCAATGGAGTTGAGCACTTCGGTAGTTTTGGAGGGTAGCTGCCTGGAGGTTCCCACGCGATCCAAGGAGCCCTGCATGACTGCATTGAAATCGCCCCCCCTCCCCAAATAATTGTATCTCCCCCAAAAAGGGTTATCTTGGACCATATGGTTTCAAAGAGGGCCGGGTCATCAATGTTAGGGCCATAAACGGCCGCTAGGGTCAGCGGTGTGTTGTGTAGCGTGCCTTTTAGCAGTACAGAACGACCCTCAGGGTCGATATACGAGTCAATTGTAGTCCAGCCAATATTGCGTCGGATCAGGATGGCAGTACCTCAGGCGTAGTTAGAATACGTGGCTGAGTGGGGGGCGCTAGAGGGCGCCAAGCAAGATGGCCGCACTTGCGTGAGGCTCTTGCAGTTCGGGCTCCAATCCGATCAATATCCTCATCATCTTGAACCTAATCTGGCAATAAAAGGAGTCACCTGAACACCGGGATTGCGGAGATACACGCCGCCGCTTCTGACACCTATGAAACTGCCTGGAAAGCCGTAAGACCGTGAGTTTTACTCCCGCGGCAGAGCAACGCAAAATGGCGGCGGCACTGCCCGGGTGAGCTGAGCGGGGCGACATCACGGGAGACGAAGCGAACCCGCTGCCTGCATCCGAGCTGCTGCGGAGCCCGCCTGGAGGGAGACTCGGCCGGGGCTACATCGACATTTGACTGCGACGGAGCCGCCTCCCGGCGTGCCGTTGGGCCTGTGCTCGCTGGGTAGGGCGCCATAACCTGCCAATCCTGTAGCGTGGCCTGGGGGACCACCGAGGCCAACCCGCGGTGCCAGCGATAATAGAGGCGGTGAGTGACCGGCGCTGCTCTTGGGCTTGCCCGTACCTGCTGGGGAGCGGCTCTCGCGACTGGGAGCTCCGCAGACGCTGTTCGCTCCTGGCGGCCGGGCCGCGTCTGGACGCTCCCGCTGCTCCAGTGATGTTGCGGCGTCTCGCGGGGCGCTGACCTGCTGTCCGGCGTGGCAGCTGTGGGGATTGCGGAGGGAGACGTCCAGGCGCTGCGACTCTGCGCTGCGGAGAGAGAGACGCCTGCAGGACTAGCGGCATACTCCCGCTGCCCACCAAACTTGAAACCCTCTGGCTCGGGAGCGCCACTGAAGACAAACGCGATGTGCCGGGGGCGGAAGATCAGGGCCCAATAACACAGCACGCACCCCCTGTAAGAGGACTGAATTCGGGGCGAATCACCGCCTGGGCCCGTACTACCTCCCTGCCTCCAATACATTTCTGAAGGAGCGGCCTGCGCCTTGGGTCCGGGAGGACGGCGGTGTGGGCCCGACGCTGCAGGGAGCAGAGGATCTGCTAGGGGGAGGCCTGAACCCCCATTGATGCGGGGAGGCCCTCGACGCGGGACGTGGCGTGTGAGGTGCCTGGAGGCCGGGCCCTGCGACCTGCTGGATGACGGAAGGGGTCATGCTGAGACGCGGCGCCTGTGGTGACCGGGACCCACCCCCCATACAGCTGTGACCACCACGCTCCATACTGTGGAGGTGGATCGCTCCAGATCAACGTACTTGTTCGACCCCGCGTTGGCCCTCGGTGCACGCTAGGGAGAGGAACCCAGCTGGGACGGTGCGTTACCGGTCGCACGTGGCGGCCAACCTGCATGAGAGGCGGGCACTCCACTACCTGACGGACGTCCCGCACGCTGCCCTGTCATTCACGACCGCCACGCTCAGAGAGCAACTGATCTTAACCACTAGACGGTCCCTCTCGGATTGCGCCCACCGCGGAACACCTATCACTCCATCACCATGGGGAAACCAGACGGGCGCCAACCGAAACTCAACTTCGATGCACGCAAGTCTACCCGCTCCCAGGCGGAACCAGATGACGATCAAGCTGATACCCCGTCCACCTCTACTGCGGACCTAAAAGAACTCTTGCTGGTGATGCAGTCTAGTCTGACCTCCATTGAGTCAAAAATGGACACTATGAACACCAGGCTGGATGGCCTTACCCACAGGGTAGAAAAACATGATGACCGGCTAACGGAGGCGGAGCGGCGCATCTCTGATCTGGAGAACGCCTCCACGTCCACAGCTATTCGCACGCTCGAAATGGAGAGGGTCCTGAAGGTCATCGCGGCCAAAAATGAAGATTTGGAATCTCGCTCACGACGGAACAACCTCCGCATCCTAGGAGTGCCGGAGTCGACAGCCACCGGCAAGATGGAGGAATATATCGAGCGCCTCCTCACAACGCTGTTTGGCAGAGAGGCCTTCTCACCAGTCCTTGTTGTCGAGCGAGCTCATCGATCGTTGGCGGCACGGCCCGCTCCTGGAACACCTCCCCGCCCGATAATTGCCAGAATACTTAACTATCGGGACCGAGATGTGGCCCTCCGCCTCTCCAGAGAACGTGGTCAACTCCACTACGAGGGGACAGAAATATCGATATAGCCTGACTTCACCATGGCTGTGCAGGAACAAAGGTGGAAATTTCTCCAAGTGAAGAAAAAGCTGCAGCAACTCAACCTGCCCTACGCCATGCTGTTCCCGGCCCGCCTCAAAGTAACACACCAAGGAAAACAGCACTTCTTTCAGAACCCGCAACACGTCCAAGACTTTCTCAAGAACTTACCCAAACAACAGAACGGTCGGTCCTCCCCAACCCACCGACTTTAGGGTAACGACAATATCTCGGACATTGAATGAGTTCATGTGACACCGCCTGTGCCGTACGAACCGTAAACCAAAACCGGACCCGGGCCTACATTACACGTGGAAACTCAGGAGACCTCAGCGGCCTTCACATTGCCGAGGCAAGGAAGATCATGCTTCTAATACAATAGAAATAGCACCGACTCCCGGAGACTGCACGCTCCCTGAGCGACGCCCGCTACAGGACATGGACCTTTATGCAACTCTAACAGAAGCGGCTGTGCTGGGAGGTCGGGAGCAGAGTATGGGTCTTTGATGCGCTGAGAATGCCCCGCTTCACTTCACTGGAGTGACTCATCAGACCAGACAACCGCAAAAGATATAGTGATGAGATGAATACCTTCACCACTGCCCGAACACCCTCGCTCAAGTGAGGAGACTCTGGACCGCCCTTTAGCTTCCACCCGACAGGTAATCCCTACACACTGCACTACCAAGTTATGTTAATGTTTAGACCACCTTCCCCAGTTGGGAATCTGGTGTACAGGGTAAATTAGGATGGGGGCGGGAATGGGACCACGGCAGGATTGGGCTGCTGATGTGGGAGGGGGGAGTGGGAACCCTGCACTGCTCCTTGAACGGAACAGGAGACTATGTTATGCCACTCACCACCGCGCTGACACGTACATATAGAGCCAAGCTGCAAACTCAAAGAAGACAACGTCCACACCCTAGTACCCACACTTTGTACTACCACCATGGAAGACCGCCCTAGACCCCCTGCATATAACTTCCTAACCTGGAATGTACGAGGCCTGGGTGACCCCCGCACACACCGACACATTCTATCTTATCTGGACCGTCACAATATTCACTGCGCGATGCTGCAGGAAACTCATTTTAGCCCTACTGCATAGCCCGCATTCGCGTCGCGATGGGCAAATTATGCCCGCTTCTCCTCATACTCCTCTTATGCCCGAGGCACGGCTATATTGATGAAGCGCTCTCTCCCCTACACCCCCATAGGGTCCCAAGACGACTCGCAGGGCCGATACAACATACTTTGGGGTCGGCTAGCCGCTCATTCCATAACATTTGTCTCCTGCTATGGTCCAAACACTGATGACCCAGAATTCTTCCGGGTACTCTGGGGTAAGATCTTAGACATCGGATCCACGCATTTGGTATAGGGCGGAGATTTTAACGTTACCTTAAACCCCACACTAGACCGCTCACACCCACTACCGCTCCACTACTCCAACTCGCATTACACCCTCAAAGCAATTATAGAGGAATACGATCTGATCGATGCTTGGCGTCATATACACCCGCAGCGCCGGGAGGGAACATGTTACACCACGGCTCGCTCCTCTTGGTCGAGAATCGATGGGTGGCTTATCACTAAGGGTCTTGCCCCCTGGTTGTCACACGCCTCATATCTCTCCCGCACATACTCTGACCACTCCCCAGTACACATCACCCTCACCCCCCCACATGAAGACTCGCCCTTCCTGTCCTGGCGCCTAAACCCACAAAACCTACTAGATCCAGTGTTCAAACAGGAATTAGAACAAGAGATAACGGATTTCTTCCCACGAAATGACAACTCGGTCGAGCAATATTCCATGATATGGGAGGCATTTAAATTCACCATTCGGGGACTCTGTATCGCAAAGAGTGGAGGAATCCTGAGGGATATCCGCTCCACGATTCG
Source organism: Calotriton arnoldi (assembly GCA_963921515.1). Classification (NCBI taxonomy): domain Eukaryota; kingdom Metazoa; phylum Chordata; class Amphibia; order Caudata; family Salamandridae; genus Calotriton; species Calotriton arnoldi. Next base: position 593,275 of record CAWUFW010005712.1, read on the forward strand.
CAAGCTGGAAACGGAGCTTAAACAGACGGAAGCTAAGATACAAGAGGTCCCCACCCCAGTACTGCAGGCTCGATTACGAAGCTTGCTTACCGAATATCAAGCAACAGCTGAGACTGAGTACAAGTTTAGGGGGAAATACCATCAAGCGCGCCAATACGGGGAGGGAGAAAGACCGGGGAAGGCGCTCGCATCCCTGACCCGCCCCCCTCGCTTCTCCAACATGGTCCTTGAGATCGAAGATGAAGATGGTCAACTACAGAGAAACATCCCTGAGATCGTGGGAGCTTTCCGCAGCTTCTACAAAGCTCTGTACAAGACACATAGAACTCGCCCGGTGGATTTTGCCCCCTTCTTCGAAGATACCGCAATAGCATGGCTGGGAAGTGGACAAAGGGAATCTCTTCTAGCACACCACGAGGACGAAGAAATCATAACCGCTATAATGCAACTACAATCCGGCAAGGCCCCAGGGCCAGACGGCCTCCCGGCCGAATTTTATAAAACATTTCGCCACTTACTTATCCCTATACTGCGACAAGTATTTGAAGAAGCGCGCGAAACGGGCATATTGCCCCCAACTATGCGAGAGGCACGCATAATCTCCCTGCCCAAACCAGGTAAACTGACCTCGTGCTGCGACTCATATAGACCCCTCTCCTTAATCAATGTTGACGCCAAAATATTAGCAAAATTAATCGCTAACCACATCAGCCCTCTCATGACAGCCCTAGTACTTCCAGACCAATCGGGATTTGTACCCAACAGAGGCACGTCTCATAATCTGCGCACCTTGTTTGCGGTCCTCCATGACATTGACCCCGAAATGAATGCCGCGGCAATATTCCTAGACGCCACTAAAGCGTTCGATTCACTAGAATGGGACTACCTGGCCTTTGTCCTGCAACGCATGGAATTTCCCGCTCCTTTCCAGGCCTGGATAGACCTGTTATACACGGGCCTGCAGGCTAGAGTCATGGTCAACGGGGCCCAGTCCCCCCCCCTTCACCATAGCCAGAGGCACCCGCCAGGGGTGTCCCCTCTCGCCTTTGCTCTTTGCCATAGCGATTGAACCTCTGGCGGCCAAAATCAGACAACATTTCCGGGACCATGCCTTTATCTATCCAGAAAGGCAAATTTTAATCTCTTTGTATGCTGACGACCTTACGCTATTCTTGCGTAATCCGGACGTAGGTCTCAACCCCATCCTCAGACTCCTCATCCTATTTGGCCACCTCTCCGGGGTAAATATTAACTGGGGGAAGTCCCAGATATACCCCCTCACGGACAATACCACGCTCTTCGAGCCTGACTAGCCACTCACGTGGTGCGGAGATACGCTTACATACCTTGGAATAGTTATTTCTCGACGTCGAGACGACTTGCTGCTGTCCAATTACGGACGTGTGCTTGATCTCCTCACAGAAAAAAATCACCAGGTGGATCGCGTTGCCCCTCTCCATGGCTGGCAGAGCCTCCCTGATTAAAATGGTGGTACTGCCCAAATTGCTTTACCTCTTTACGAACATTCCATACGCACCAAGCCGCCGTTTTTTTAAAGAGATTAAAACTCAACTGATTCGTCTGGTATGGGGCGGAAAACAAGCTAGGCTGAGCTGGGACATCCTCACGCGACCCTTTGCTGCCGGAGGATTTGAGGTACCTGATCTAGAACTCTATTTTAGTTGCGCCCAAGCTCACTTCGCAGCCTATTGGATACATCCCCCTCCCTATATGCCCCACCTGGCGATAGAGGATGGATATATGGCCCCCACACCATGCTCAGCATATCTGAGCACCTCTGCGGTCCCAAGACATCGGGCCTCCACTACGGTTCAATGCACGACTAGTGCATGGCAGGACCTAGCTCGAAGGACTAACTGCCCGCTACTCTACTCACCCTTGCTACCCCTCCAAGTGAGACATGATCTCCCGGTCACACAAGAAGGGGGCTGCCGCCGCCTGCTACGCAAGCTATCCAGTCTTACCTGGGGACAGCTCTACTTAAACGGTAAATTTCGCACTAGCGAAGAATTCTTCGGAACCTCCTCCCCCACCTCTCTAGATCGGTTCTATTACATCAGGCTCAGGCAGGATCTGCGGACCCTCACCCCATGCTTCCCTCTAGAACCTTCCGTTATGCTCCCCCTACATGCCCTTATGCAGCAAATCACTCCCACGCATGTAGTGTCGCTTCTATATCGTACCATTCAAACGAATTGTGAACGTGGCCCTCCCACCGCCAAGAATAAATGGGAAAGTGACCTCGGACATCCCCTCACTGACGAGCAATGGTCCTTCTGCTGTCGCCAAACCGGAGAAGTCTCTGCTAGCAGTAGACTGCGTATCATACATTACAAATACCTTCACCGCTTATATTATACGCCAGCACGCCTACATCGTCTCCACTTACGTGATAATGCTAACTGCGATCGCTGCGGAGAAGAGGGAGCTGACTTCAAGCATTTAGCTTGGGACTGCCCGTCTGTCCGCCGATACTGGGTGGAAGTTATGCTCGCTTTAGATCAAATGACAGGGCTACACATATCGGAAGACCCCCTCACCGCACTCCTGGGATACATTGAACCGCTGCCCGTTAAGGTGCGTCGATATGTCTCCCTGGCACTCCTCCTCGCTAAACGAAAAATCGCTTGCAAGTGGGGCAGAGGAAGGGCTCCTAAATTTAAGGACTGGCTACACGACCTGACATATTGTCAAGAACAGTTAAACACCTACGCTGAACTCTTACCACCCTCCTCACGACCACGGGATATATGGGCTCCTCTCTAGGCATACCTCCTGGAACACACTACAACTGCAGACGCAGTAACTGACCCCCGCACCACAGGGGAGGGCGCATAGGGCAGGGAGGGGTACTGCTGCATATGGGAAATCACACAGGGTGGGACGCAACGACCACAATGAAGTTACGGGGTTTAGGGTAAACCATGTATAAACGCAAAAATCGGTGGCAGGAATCATTGGTACGTGGACAGTTCAGTCAACCAAAATTGGTGAATAGTGGTACTATTATAATGTTAGTTGGTTTCTTTTTTAAGTCAATAAATGTTTGGGACCTTTTGAGGCCAATGATGATGCTAGCCCACCTGACGCGGCCGGCCCGGTGTGGTTGTAGGCGGCTTGCTCTGTACCTTCCTACCCACCTCCAGTGCTATACAGCGCGTCACCTTGCATTGCCGGCCCGCTTGGGATGTAGGCATAATGCTGTGTAAAGAACTTTTGGCGTCAATAAAGGTCTTTAAAAAAATAAAAAATAATACGTGGCTGAGTGGATCTCCCCCCAATACCTATTGTGTAACTTGGGATCCGCGGCATACATGAGATGTGTTTCTTGAAGGAAACAAATATCAATTTTGTGTCTGACCAAATAGGCATGTGTGAGCCTCGCCTTTCTGTGGTTGTTCAGACCCCGTATGTTCCAGGTTAGAAACGATACTTCGGTCATTTGGCGTGATGTATGACGCAGCGCGGGGACCGCACGCTTGTGGTGAGCGGTCTGTTGGTTAAATGAAATATGGCATCGCTCTTTGATCCTATTTGTCGCAGAAAGTGGTAGGAGCTGTGTCTCGTGATACACGGAGAAACGAATAGAATAAGTGACCTTGAAGTGACTGCAAACATCCAACTGTGCATACACAAAACCATACACCTCACCCCTCCCACTCCAACCCCCCAATTTGGTTGAGAGCCCCCTTCCTCCCCCCACCCAAACATACCCAAAACAAGAACAGACAATATAAGCCATGGGAGATCTCCCTGTGGGGGCATGGATTACCGGCGTACTGCCATGCACGAGAGGCAGGGCGGCCGGGCGTACATATCAACACGGGAGGGCAAATATAGGTCGCAAACAAAGAGCAATAATTATTCAAATGGTAGGGCGAAGGCACCCGGTATATAGCGGAAGTTCAACAACAGGGGAAGTGGACTTAAGGCGCAGCAGTATGTGTCCTTCTAGCACGGGCCCATGGTTAATCATTGTCGCTGAGTCTATCCCTCGCTTCCGCTTGCGTGGGCGTTCGGGGAGATGTCCGCCCCGGGCAAATATGTTTGGCGAATTTAACCGCTGATTTGGCGTCAGTGAAGAAGTGTGTTTGACCATCGTGGGATATCTTCAGCTGTGCCGGATAAAGCATGGCATAGGGGATTTCAGCGCGTTGGAGGAGGCGTTTTGCGGACAGAAATTATTTTCGTGCGGCCTGTACGGTGGGAGTAAAGTCCGGAAATATAGATATGTTGCCCTGGTGAGTGACATGGTCATGTTCTCTAGCTGCTTTTAAGACGGAGTCCCTGTCGCAGTAGTTTAGTAAGCGCTCTATGATGGGCCTAGGTGTACCACCTACGGGCGGTTTGGGGCCAAGCGAGCGATGCGCGCGTTCAACCACAAAGACTGCAGAGAGAACTGTTGGGAAGAGTTCACAAAGCAAAGTCTCGACAAAAGGCTCCATTTTTGGAATAGCCGTGGTTTCCGGAATGCAAGCTATGCGCAGGTTGTTGCGCGGAGACCGCGCTTCCAAGTCTTCGTTTTTAGCTTTTATTACTGTGAGAACTCTTTCCATGTTGAGGAGGTGCTCTTTAGAGTCGACTTGATACTCATGGGCTTCTTCCGCGCGTTTCTCAAGGGCGTCCAATTGGGATTCGTGAGTGTTCACTTGGCACTTTACCATGTCAAGCCCTGCTGTCAGAGCGTCAAGTTTGGTGTCCATAGACCTGAGATTAGAGCGGACCTCCAGCATTATGGCACGCAGGTCTTCATCTTGCTTGTCGCCGGCCTGGGAAGGTTCACCTTCAGGTTCAGAGCCTGCGTCCCCAGCACGGGTTAGGCGCTTATTCTCAAAAGGCAGTTTTGACTGCTTGGGGGGTCATTTTTCCCCATGGTGTAAAGTGTGTGCAGCGAGTGGGCCGGTGGAAATGGTGCGCACAGAACCGCCGTGGCAACGCCGCTACGAGAAACCGCGTCAACAGGAGGGGGCGCCAAGATAGCCGCAGTACCAGCCGAGCTCTAGGCCTATTGTCGGGCCGAACAGCACTCAAGGGGCCAAGACGTGGCTTCTGGAGTAATGCCAAGGAACAGGAGCGCAGCGACCCCAGAGGCGACGGGAGACAGCACCACCTAAGGTACCACACTCCGCCCTAATCCGGCACCTCCGCCGCACTCACTCAGCACCTCACAGCGCTATGCCCCAGGGCCTGCCTAGTCCCAACCGGGCCCGGAGCAGACACGCAGCCCGTGATACCCAGGGATCACCTCGCGGCAACCACCACAGGCGGCAGAGCCCCCGCCAGCCAGCACCCGGAATTAAGGAATTAGGGCCCACTGGCCTACTCACGTGGTCTCAGGACTAACCGTCTGGGCCTCACAGCTCTGTCACAGGAACGGCCACCATTGTGCAGAATGGCCTTCACTCCGCAAGGCCCAGCAGCGGCAGCCATCGGCTCTCTCGCAGTCTCTCGTGCGGCTCTGATCAGTCCCTGCTGTGCGGTTCACCGCAGCCTCCGAAGATAGGCTGGACCTCTGCAGCGAATCTCACCCAACCGGGCACGCCTCTGGGACACGTCAATGACCACAGTAGCCAGGGGGCAATGCCAGCTTCCATACAGGCCGCTGTGATCTTCAGGCCCCAGCGCGGATCGGCGGCGCGCCCCTAGTGCCTGCGCATCCACACCGATCCGCCCAACACCTCCTACCCACGTCCGCGGGCAGGACGCAGGGGGTCCAGCCAGGGGGCAGCCGCAGCGACCCACGCAGCGGCCAGCAGGAGCGGAAGGCCACGCAATGGAAACCGCTGCCCGGGCCCGTCACGGCCACGAAAGCACTCCGCTACGCGATGTTCGTAGCTGCTGTTCCGTTTCGCCTTTCAGCCCAAGAGAGGCATGGGCGTGCTCCTCGTCTTGTGCCTGATCGATCTCAGTAGGGCAGGATGTGCAAGCCCTCCGTTGTTCCGAGGATGATGCAGGATAATGTGCCCGGCTGGCAGAGCCCCTTTAGAAGGCGGCCATCTTGCTGCTCGGCCAAGCCACGCCCCCCCATTAAAACAGGCTTAATAAATATCAAAGGGATCACATCAAGCCCACACTGAAACCACTCCATTAGCTTAATGTGAGATCCATGACTAAGAGTAGGTTTTTGTGTAAAATACACAGGGGATGAAGCTGGAGGGGCCTGGTCTACCTACATAAGATAGTCTAGTCTCTTTACCACGTAACTCCTCAACGGCACAGGTCCGGTTGGAATTTGGGCTGCAACATCTACACAGAAGATATGCAACAATAAAAACCTGGTATAAAGTCTGGAGCAATCTTGAAAATTAGATTAATAACGCGCTCTGGAATGTATTACAAGGCGATCCTCAGTCCGCCTACACCGAGTATCTACAATCATCTTTAAAGCTTACCAACATGGCAGACCTTTGGCAGCGGAACCTACCATTTACTTCTTTTAAACAAATACTAAAAAAGGCAGCAAAGCAGCATTCATTAATGGAGGACAAAGCCAAGCTAAGCAAGTGAGCCCATACATGGATGGTCTTGCAATCGTATACAAAATCGCAACTAGCAACATATTTGGGTCTGTCCTTTTCTCCTTATTTAAAGACTATGTTGTTAGCAATACGATTTGGAATGCTGCCGTCTAACTCAGACCAGCCAAGCTGGAGATATCAGGGCCCAAAGTCATGTAGCCTTTGTTGATCATCAACACAGGATTTCATTAATTTAATATGTATCTGCCCAGCCCCAAGTCTACACCATTGTAAACTGCTGAAGAAATTATTCAACGCAATATTAAATTGTCTCGATTCGAATGACCCACCGCTTAACTGTCATTTAATAACATTTTTAATTAATTACGAGAAAGTATTAAAACATGGCTAGTGGCCATGCACAACGGCACTTTAGAGACTATGGCCTGTGTCTCCTTTTCATCATCAAATGCATTGTATAATTTATCTACCCTATATACCCTGTGTATTCATGACCCACAGATTAACTGTCATTCAGTAAATTTTTTAACTTTAAAATACGAGGAAACATCATAAAATGGTTATGGGAGAAGCACGACGGCACTTTAGAGACTACGTCTCACGTAATCTTTTCCGTTATCCTATGCATTGCTCACCTATTTGGATTTTATACACTCTAACTGAATGTTTATGGTACTGCTGCAACAAGAAACTTCTAAAACGCATATTTTAATGTACATTTTAATGGTGTTATGTATTGAGATATATTGGTATGTTGTTATGGTTTTAATTAACTAAACAATAAAAAAAAAAATTCTAGTCTCTAAACCAAGATTGGAATCACCATCAACCAGTGTACAGATTATACTCCAACAAACATTAAGGTGAAAACAACATATGGACAGAACTAGGCCTTCCTTGGCCCAGCACTAAGACTTACCAGACCCCCCAGGATATTGCGGCATGGATTAGCAAATTTAGCGGCACAAATATGGAAATTTAGCGGCACAAATATGGAAATTTAGCGGCATTTTTGCGGCACTTTATTTTACTCATAATCATTCATTTTCAGCCTTAAATCAATGGAAACTGTTTTAGCAGAGTATTCCACTTTGAAATAGGCAACCTGGGATATGGAACAGAGGAAGCAGCCCACAGGTGAAGGCTGTTATCCCTTGGAAATGCAATCCTCCATTTGCTTTAGTATAGGTTCTGAGAAGCCCATCAAAGATGGCCTGGTAGCATCCCATAGGAAATGGCATTCTAGAACCTACCTTAGTGTATGCTCTGGGGGTCCAGATTGGAGGGACAGGGAGATACCCAAAGAAATTGAAATTATGCAACCAGTCACAGTATATGACCTGTGGAATCCACTTAGGAGCAGCAGAGGAGAAACTCATAATAAAGGAACTATACAACCGTGCAATACTTCAAGGCAAATCGCGAAATCCTGGTGGGTCTGGCTAGGGCTCCGACCGTTTATGTTTTCACGGGTGAAGGGGGCGGGGGGCACAACGTTATAACATTTGCAATGTAATAGGACTCGCATTTACGTCGCGTCTAAGCTATTGACATTGTAAATGACAATGCCATTTATTTATGTTTTAAAAACCAAAAAATAAATAAAGGCATTGTCATTTACAATGCCAATAGCTCAAACTTGCGTAAATGCGAGACCGATTGCATTGCAAATGCTTGTTTTTTTACTATTCTGCTAGGGTGACAGACATTTACACAGGACATGTATGGATGGATTTTGCTGCTGCTCTGTCCTTTCTCCACCACTTCCTTGCCGCCTGACAGTTTCCAGAGTGACTTCTTTTCACCTGATCTGCCCCATTGGGTTCACTGCCTGCCCGCTAAGTGTCCTGTTCTGGCCCCTTGTCTCCATGGGACCCATCACCTTCTGGAAAATGTCCTCCCCTCTCTTGATTTCTACCCGCGCCAGGTTCTGCCCTAAGGTGCTCGCTGCCATCCCACTCCTTCCTGCCTTTGTCCTCATCTCATCTTCTTGTGCTGCCTTTTGCGCCATGATGCCCGACACCTTTCGTCCGCCTGGCCCTTACTTGTGCCAACTCTGTTACCAGGAAGCTTGCTGCCTGCCCTTCTCTCGCCTGCCACCTACATTTGTCATGTTGCCATTACCATACCAGTTCCTTCACCCGGTTTAGCTCCCAAGATGTCCTCTTTCTGCCCGAGTTTGCTATGATAAAGGCACCCTCTTAAAATGTGGAAGAAGCGTCTCCCCATGAAACTTAGTCACCAGCAGTTACTGTCTAATTGTGCGCATTGCCGATTTCGCGGGCACTTTTGTAAAAATTGAGGCATTTTTACAAAAGTGCCGATTTTGCGGGCACTTTTGTAAAAATCGCGGCATTTTTACAAAAGTGCCGATTTTGCGGCAAACCGCGAAATCCTGGAGGGTCTGACTTACCCTCTGCTCAACCGTGATAGGCCCCCCTTTGACAAGTAGAGTGGTCTATTGTTTGAACATTGGAAGCGCAGGTTATGTGTGCCATTTGAAGTGTGTGAATGGGTAGAGTTCTTAATTCTGTGTCAGCTGGGTGCTATAACTGCTAATATATTTCAAGGAACTGCACTGTTTGTGTGCTTCTTGAAATACATAAACCTTCCCACTGACTTAACTCAACTAAAAGCCAAAATCTAAGAATGCTCAAGATTGAACTGTAGCACATATAGTAGCTGGAGGCCAAGCAAAGCCAACTTGATTGTACCATAGATTACACACAGAGACAAAGCCCCATCCCCCCTTGCCCTGAAACCCTAATGTCCCTACAACCTCCACAACCCACTTACCATAATAGCTGAAATGGACATGCCATTCAAGCCATCCTCCGTTACTCTCACCAACTCAACAATAATTCACCCACATGTGCTCACCTTTTCCCATTCCCGCTTCCAGTAAATAAGCATATACAAAATTGTTGCAGGTGTCCATATCACACACACACATATGTATATAACACCTACTGGCTGGCCTCTAGTAGGAATAGTTAGGACCTAGTTTCCATAGGAAAAGCATTTTTTAACTTGGCTATAACTTTGGCGTTGTTTGACCAATCTTCATGAAATTGTCCCAACAAAGTGTCAAGGTAGATTCTGGTTGTAATGGAAAGCTTGGGGGTGATCTGTGCAGTGGGGACAGAGAATCAAGGGCACGGAAAAGGGTGCATTTGTAATGTTAATTCCAATTGGACCCTTTAGCCACACCTACAGCCCGAACCGCTGAAGGGACTTAGACCAAATTTGGCAGGGAGATAAATGTTAGTTCAAGGAAGTGCCTTTTGCTTATTTGGTCTAAATCCGTTCAGTAGTTTTTGAGAAATTTAAGTTTAAAATGACAGTGATATCTCTGGTTGCGAAGTCTTTGTGAACAAAGAGAGCTCATGCAGGGAAATGCACTGCTCTGATTGGCTGCCAACACTTCAATCAGGAAGTGTTGGCAGCCATCTTGGGACTTATATACAAGATGGGAGGGGGGACGCGCGGCCCCCCTCCAGGAGTCCTGCCATCCCCCAGGGACGGCTCCAGCAATGTCCCGGGGTGCCCACCCCCAGGACATTGCAGTTTGCTATGGCAGTGCTCCCACCATGCCATAACAAACACTGCTCCGCTTCATGGATGCAAGAGCATTAAAAATGCTCTCGCTTCCATGAAGCGGAGCAGAATTGCTTTTAGAAGAGGGAGCTGCATAAAGAAAGGCCTAGCACCAGGGGGATGGGGTGCAGGGACCGAATTCGGCCTCGGGAGGGGGGCTGCGCTCCCCCCTCCCATTAGAATTTATTTAAAAAAAATTTAAATGGCACAGGCCCCGGGGCCCAAAATGGTCAGAGGAAAGGGGGGGGGGCACACAGCACCCCTTCTTAAAATTAAATTTAAAAAACGAAGCCGGCAACTTGCCCCTTTCTCCATTACTCTGCAAACGCACCTCCTGGCGCACTCTTGGTTGGGCGATGAAGTCCCCTTCGATGCCGAGGGTCCTTACGGGCCAACTAGCCCACCTGTTTCCTCCAGTAATACCTACACAGTGGGATTGCTGAGAGGTGGTCGGAGGCCACGCCCCTTTTTACACCACTCTGCAAACGCGCCTCTTGGCGCACTGCTGGTGGGGCGATGAGGTCCCCTTGTGTCCTGAGGACCTCAGGACTAAAGTGGACTTCATCCTCCAAGCAGCAGTGCGCCAGGAGGCACATTTGCAGAGTGGTGTAAAAAGGGGGCGTGGCCTCTGACAACCTCTCAGCAATCCAGCTGTGTGGGGCTTACTGTAGGTAACAGGAGGGCTAGTTGGCCCCCAGGGACCCTCAAGAGGCATGGGGACATCATCCCCCAACCAAGAGCGCGCGAGGAGGCGCATTTGCAGAGTAGTGGAGAAAGGAGACGTGGCCTGCGACCACCTCTCAACAATCACACTGTGTGGGGCTTACTGGAGGTAACAGGTAGGCTAGTTGGCCCCCCAAGGACCTCCAGCAGCGAAGGGGACTTCATTCCCCAACTAAGAGTGCGCCAGGAGGCGCGTTTGCAGAGTGGTGGACAAAGGGGGCGTGGCCTGGTATCAGAACTTAGCAATCCAGCTGTGTGGGACTTACTAGAGGTAAAAGGCGGGGTAGTTGGCCCCCAAGGACGTCCTTGGGAGCCAACTACCCCTCCTGTTACCTCCAGTAAGTCCCACACAGTGGGATTGCTAAGAGGTTTTCGAAGGCCATGCCCCCCTTTTTCCACTACTCTGCAAACGCGCCTCCTGGCGCACTACTGGTTGTGGGATGAAGTCCACTTTACTCCTGAGGGACCTTGGGGGCCAAGAAGCCCTCCTGGTACCTCCTGTAAGTCCTACGCAGCGGAATTCCTGAGCGCTGGTTGGAGACCCAGCCGTTTTTCTCCATCACTCTGCAAAGGTGAGTGCTGGTTAAAAAACCTTAAGAAATTCACTGAAAAAAAAACAGGTTTCAGGGACGTTATAGTTAGGAATTAGCATTTTAAAAAACCTTAGAAATTCACGGAAAAAAACAAAGGTTAGAGGGACGTTATAGTTAGTCTGACATTTCACTCGTACAAAACCAGAGAAATTCAGCCGTTACAGTTAGCGGAGGTAACTATAACTTCACCTAAAAATCCACAGTTAAAGCGCAGTTATAATTACGAACTAAAACTGAAAAAACAATGAAATTGTAGGGTGGCTCAGAATCTACGTCTCGCACAACAGCCGTGCAAACCATAACTGGTGCATAAAATGCATTCCCCACAGGAGGCCAATTCCCACTGTGCAATGCCTGAGCAAAAGGGATTGGCAGAATGGTCTGGTCTACAGCCAGACCCTTCTGTTTTGTTTCTTTAAATATATTACTCGATCCCGGATCCTCATATCTCATGAGGATCTGCTTTAGAAGAATGTGCTGGGATCCAAGGACCCACGTGCTGCAACAGCAAATATCCTGAAATAAACTTTCTTTTTTAGATTTTAAACTCAGAAGGGTGGGAGGCAGGAAGCATAGATATGAAAAGGCCAACTGGAGAAAAAATAGGCCAACAGGAGAAAAAATGTCCTCTGCCAAAAGAATCTGGGCATTTTTGCTTGAAACTTTGGATTTGAGCTACTTCATTGGATCCTTAACAGTCCAGATATCTATTAGTATTTTTTTCTCCAATTTAGCCTCTTCATGCCCATTTCGTGAATGGATTTACACCAAACCAAATAAGGCACTTCCTTAAGTAAAGGTCTAACCTCATGCAAGATTGGTGTAATTCCGTTCTGACGGTTTTTCTATATCAAAGAACAAATCTTCCTATGGGATTGAAAATGATACTTCAATACATCTTTCTTTGCCCACTTGACAGATTTCAATGAATCTTGCCATGAAGAACTCAAAGTGGATGAACTTATATTTGGGAAGTTTTGTGCAGATTTCTGAAATGGCACCAAAGTTAAGAAAACAAAACAAATTCTTTCATATGGAAACTCTGACTCAACCATAACTACAGAGGCATTATAGTCTCCTGTAGGTATATGTGTGTATATATGTATGCATGTATATATGGGTGTGTATATATTTCCTTTCAGTAATTCGCTCTGAGCTCACATTCACAAGCCATCGGTAAGCTGGACTATTTAGCAGCCCTCAAGTCTCTTAAATCTGGTTCACCAGCAGACCCCTGTCCGGCTAAATAGCGGACTAGGGCTGTGGAGACTATCAATCCTGAGTTAAATCGGCTGATCAATCTATCTCTTATCACAGCCACTGTGCCTACAGCCTGGAAACAGGCGAAATTTGTCCCATTGCTGAAAAAACCCACTCTTGACCCCAACATTCCCTCCAGCTATCGCCCTATTTCCCTCCTCCCTGCCGTGGCGAAAGTATGTGAGAAACTGGTTAACAGACAGTTGTCTGAATATGTAGAACATCATGGACTGCTCCACCCGGCACAACCTGGCTTCAGAGCCACTTACAGCACTGAGGCGGCTTTGGATTCAGGAGGCAGGACAGCTCGGATTCTGTTAGACCTGATGGCTGCGTTCGACACTGTGCCACACTACCTGCTCCTGGATCGTCCCCAGGAAATTGGAGTATTGGGGTGTGCCTGGAGGTGGCTGAAATCCTTTCTTGAGGGCAGAACGCAACAAATCTGGACCCCTCTTTTTTCATCCTCCCCTCAGATAGTGACCATGGGAGTGCCACAAGGGTCTATACTGAGCCCTCTACTCTTTAACATTTGTGTCACTCCCCTGATACAGATGGCTGAGGAGCTCGGTGCCAAAATCATCGCTTATGCTGATGACACCCAGCTCCTTTTCACATGGAAGAAAAACGACTTCTCCACCTCCCTAGTTAAATCTTGCCTGTCAGCTGTCTTTCGCTGGCCAGTTAAAATGCAATGAGGAAAAAACAGAGATCCTTCTTTTCGGGAACTTCCCCCCACAGTTCCGGAAGTCGTTCTGGTCAGAACAACCTCCCATGCCGACCTCCGAGGGCCAACCCATGAAAAATTTAGGGATCTGGTTTGACGAGAAGTTGAGCTTCACTACTCAGATTAAGAAGCTTACGGGTCTGCGCTATGGTACACTGGAATCCATAAAAAAGTTCCTTCCTCTTCTCCCTATTTCGGCAAGGGAAACTGTCACCCGTGAGTTGGTATCCTCGCGCCTTGATTATGCCAATGCCTTGTACGTAGGTCTGCCCGGCTATCTACTGAACAAACTGCAGGTGGTGCAGAATGCCGCGGCCTGAACTCTTCTTAATATTCCCATAAAGACCAGCATGAGACAACACCTGCGTAACCTGCATTGGCTGCCTATGATTGAGAGGGTGAAGTTTAAATCCCTGGTCCTGGCACATGCAGCTCTCTATGGACTTGGCCCTGCTTACTTGAGAAAGCATTTCAAGTTCTATGTCCCAACCAGACAGCTTCGCTCAGCCACACAGCTTCTTGCCTACGCCCGAGCTTTCACCTTAAGAGAGTTGGAGGGAGCTCTCTTGCTTTCAGGGCGGCATCGGCCTGGAACCTTCTCCCCTTTGACCTCCGCAGCATTCACAACTGCCACATTAGTTTGGCAGAGAGGGGCACATACAGGCCTTATGCTATCGCTGTGCCAAACTACAAATGCTGCACAACCCAGTATGGGACAGGGGCACCTGGGCTCCAGGAAGATGTAGTCAACGTTGATTAGCTCGCCCGAATGCAAACCTTGTGAATGCTGTTACAATCAATATACAATGAAGATGGATCCTTTTAGGTTACATTGATGTAGGTTTATTAGCTTAGTTGTAGGTTACAGCTAAAGCCCCGGCAGGAGCAGCATCCTGCTGCTCAGCCCTTCTCACTCCAAATGTCCACTAATTCCAAGCACAAACACTCAACATTCTAACCACACAATGACATCATTCACTGGCTGAGCAGCAGGGATCATCAGGACTGTGGGAGAATGCATAAGATAGCAAGAGGCCACAACAAATGCCTTACGCTAAAACTTCAGCAAACGTTCCAGTGAGTACCCCTGCCCGCTACATGACAATTTTGAGCCAGAGCAGCCCTTTACAGGAAATGGGTGGGTCCCTAATGTTTGATACCCCAAACGACCTACTGTGAGCACCACTAGTCCCAGACTTTACCTTTGAAAAACTTTTGGAGCCGTGACTAGTAACCGTGAAATGTGCCGTCTTTACAACTGGCACTGACTAATGAAAGTATGCTAGCCAAACTTTGACTCTGTGCCAGTTCTTTGGCACATTAAACCACCTTTTTGCTGTGGGTTTCTTGGTTCACTTGCTCTATGACCTGTCTCCTCCGGCATCCAAGGACACTGAAATTGTAGCATAGAAGGCAGACATAGCATACTTAATACTTCTAACATTTTGCCTAGAACTTTTAATTTCATTGATTGTGCGTGGCAAGCAACATCAAGAGATCATGCATCCCCCAACTCAGAACATTAACCACAGGTTCCCAAGCTGTCCACACTGTTAAACCTTACTTTGTACGCACTGTAAAATTGTTACGACTATTTTCCTGTTCCCAAAAGGTGCTAAAACCATCTGGTTTGTGTTGTTGTTTAATTTGTTAAGTGCCCTGCATTGCATGGCTTTAAATACAATTCTATTATTTCGAAAAGATATAACTGTGGGTGACCATTAAGATTATTGTGTGTTCTGTTTCATGCTATATCATAATCCCACACTCTGTACCATTTCTGGAGTACATTTGAGTTGTGACTTGATTTTTCAGTTGGAGCCCAACAATACAGCTTCAGCAGTAACAATATACAAAATTGTTTGTGCACAGTAACTGATAACTGCCAGAGTACGCAGAGAAGAGTCCTCAGAGCCCGTTCTATGGAACGCTGGTCTAAGCTAAGTTGAAAGCTTGGAACAATGGCATTAACTATGAGCACCATCAGAAGAAAGTTAAAATCCGGACTGCCAATTAATCTATGTCCGTCATCTACTACCAACCTTGTCTATTACTACACATCTTCACTATTTTCACTGCTACTACTACCCAATTAGCCTATTATTTACATGTGAAACATCCTTAACCCAACACCATGCCATTACCTCACTACAGATTTTACCTCAATACTTGACCGTAATCTTTAACCTAGCTATTAACTCTACCCTAACCTTACTGTAACCTTGCCATAACCCCCACCCTAACCCCATCACTAGCCACAAACTGAAACAAGTTTATGGAGCCTAATGCAATGGCACGAGGAAATGATAAGAGGCGAAGTGAAAAGAAGGTAATGGTATAGCAAGGTTAAGTCTACGAAATAAGAGCAGGACAACCCAGTTTCAAACATGGGCAGTTACAACATTATTCTACCAGCTCAGGAAACAACGTGTAATTTCCAGTCTCTGCTCTAGTGGCCTGCTACTGTGCCCTAACCTCCTGAAACTGCCAAGGGACAGCTTTTTCCAGGAGCTTCGTCTTTTGAGTGCTGTGCACACTCCACAGAGAAAGATTTGAGGGTTAACATGGTGCACTAGGAATGCTTGTCGAAGAAGCACCAGACCCTGGAGGCAACGTGGACGTTTTTCTCTGGAGGGGAGAACCGGGGGTGATGCTGTTATGCCTGAAGGAGAAAACACAACTGATGAGCAGTACGTGAAAAAGAAGCTGAGCAGAAACCTTAATCACATCGATAAGCACAGTGTGTGGCAGACTTACTAGGGAAGCTCCCTCGCAACCTGGACGCCTGGCCGAGTCCAATACGACAGTACTACCTGAAATAGAAAGAGAAGAAAGACCAACCATAACAAAACAATAAAAACAGAAAAGGGAACAGACGAACGCGTGCGCAGCAGAAACCGGAAGAACTCTCCCAACGCATGCGTCATATGGTTTAACAGCCAGGCATCGGTTCCGGACGCCCTCAGTTAGGGGAATGCTCAGGAGAAGATGTGTTAGCTCTAATCAGGGAACAAAGCGGGTCCTCACGAAGACCGAGTAGTAGGCATAGATTGACCAGATGTCCCGGAGCTGCCGGGACAGTCTCGGTTTTTCACCAGCTGTTCTGGAAAATTTAGTATATGGATACATGCCATCATTATAAAATGGGAAGAGGGATATTTTGAAAAAAATCGGGGAATGTATTTTCACTATTGACTAGGCTGATCAGATTCTCTAAAAAACAAACAGCATTTGCAATGCGATAGGTCTCGCATTTTCAGGAGTTAGAGCTATTGGCGGTGTAAATGACAATGTCTTTTAACTATCCATAAAATGTCAGGTTTGATTACGTGTTTTTAAAAATAACATATGTAAACTTGAACATGTACGTGAAATAAAAAAATAATGGTAAATGAAAAAGGAGTTGAAAGGTATTTAACCACTAAGCAAATCTAAGATAAGGAAAGCAGACCAAAGTGAATATATTATAATATTTTATCAGATGATCCCGTGCCAGTTACCTTGCCGTTGCTGACCAATCTTCCTGTAAGATAGCGATTGTGACGGGGTGGCACCACTGCTCCTGGTTTCTGCTGCTGAGGAGTGGGGGCGGGGAGAGGGGGTGTCATGTGAGTGCGGGGACGCAGCAGCGCTGGAAGGTATAGAGTGCGGAGGTTGCTAGGTGGATTAGAGAACAGTCAAAAGATGTGTTGCAGTGGAAATCTCGAACAACGCGTGCGCCAGATAAAATAGAGGTTTTGAGCAGCATATTGCTCAATAACATATTGCAAGGTAATACCATTAGCACTACTTGCTTCAAATTAAAAGGCAGAGGGAGAAACTGCAAGAGGACAGGCTTCCCATGCTGCCAACTAAAAAGGCATGTTGCGCTGTAAAAATTATGAAAAAAATCGGTGAAAAGTTTTTTGTGGCGAGTAGCGTAGAAGAAAACAAAAGCGCGGCTGCCATTTTAAATATAAAGCGCGCTGTGCATGAAAGAAAAGGGTGGCTGCTACTATGAAAGTGAAAGCACAGCATGGCGCTGTTAAAAAGTACTAAAGTTTGTAAAGTTGTTTTTGGCGAGCCGCGCAGAAGAAAATAAAAGCGTGGTTGCTATTTCACATATTAAGTGCGGTGTGCACAAAAGCAAGGCATGGGCGCTATTATGAAAGTGAAAGCGCGGCATGGCGCGCTGTCAAAAATGAAAAAAATTGTGTTAGTAAATTTGATTTAGGCGAGCTGCACATAAGCAAACATAAGCGCGCCGCCATGTTAGAGATAAAGCGCTATGTTCAGCGCTGCAAAAATAAAATATAAAATGTTTTAATCCAGACACTGTTTTACTAAGCAGCGCACTAAGGGGGAAAGTCACAATGCAGTGAGACACAAGGGTGGATTGCCGAAGCAGGAGAGCATGTCGTGCCTCCTACAGCAACTACTAACAAAGAATAAACTAATAGTGATCAGTAACAGTTAATAAAACATACAGAGCAAGGGCACATGTAAGAGGGGCTGTCCTTATGGGAGGTTACAAGTGAAGAGAAGGAGGTACTAAAGAGGGACTAGAAAAAAAACCCAATAGTATCAACAGAATTCCAAAAGACACTGAAAGGAGTCAATAAAATGCATGGGCGGAGCTTAATGCCCATATCCTGAATACAGCGATACAAAAGGGGATGATGGACGGAACGTTTGAGCCAATCAAACACTCACCCCCAGTCAACTGATCTGGGTTTAATCCATCATCATTCTTTAGCTCACTCCACCACCCCAGTTCAGACATGGCCATATGCAAATCAGTCTGACCCTGTGCCTCATGGGAACAGTCCAGCCCGAACTGCCAAGCCATGTCTTCCCTGGACCGGAAACAAGCATCCTAGGACCGGTTTCTGGCATTCCAGCCGTCATCAGCCAGGCTTGCTTGAATCCAGTGGCAAAATGAGCAAGGGACCCACGTCTGGGCATACCCCCGCCAACTTAGGGCGAACAAAGCGATACAAAAGGGGATGATGGACGGAACGTTTGAGCCAATCAAACACTCACCCCCAGTCAACTGATCTGGGTTTAATCCATCATCATTCTTTAGCTCACTCCACCACCCCAGTTCAGACATGGCCATATGCAAATCAGTCTGACCCTGTGCCTCATGGGAACAGTCCAGCCCGAACTGCCAAGCCATGTCTTCCCTGGACCGGAAACAAGCATCCTAGGACCGGTTTCTGGCATTCCAGCCGTCATCAGCCAGGCTTGCTTGAATCCAGTGGCAAAATGAGCAAGGGACCCACGTCTGGGCATACCCCCGCCAACTTAGGGCGAACAAAGCGATACAAAAGGGGATGATGGACGGAACGTTTGAGCCAATCAAACACTCACCCCCAGTCAACTGATCTGGGTTTAATCCATCATCATTCTTTAGCTCACTCCACCACCCCAGTTCAGACATGGCCATATGCAAATCAGTCTGACCCTGTGCCTCATGGGAACAGTCCAGCCCGAACTGCCAAGCCATGTCTTCCCTGGACCGGAAACAAGCATCCTAGGACCGGTTTCTGGCATTCCAGCCGTCATCAGCCAGGCTTGCTTGAATCCAGTGGCAAAATGAGCAAGGGACCCACGTCTGGGCATACCCCCGCCAACTTAGGGCGAACAAAGCGATACAAAAGGGGATGATGGACGGAACGTTTGAGCCAATCAAACACTCACCCCCAGTCAACTGATCTGGGTTTAATCCATCATCATTCTTTAGCTCACTCCACCACCCCAGTTCAGACATGGCCATATGCAAATCAGTCTGACCCTGTGCCTCATGGGAACAGTCCAGCCCGAACTGCCAAGCCAAGTCTTCCCTGGACCGGAAACAAGCATCCTAGGACCGGTTTCTGGCATTCCAGCCGTCATCAGCCAGGCTTGCTTGAATCCAGTGGCAAAATGAGCAAGGGACCCACGTCTGGGCATACCCCCGCCAACTTAGGGCGAACAAAGCGATACAAAAGGGGATGATGGACGGAACGTTTGAGCCAATCAAACACTCACCCCCAGTCAACTGATCTGGGTTTAATCCATCATCATTCTTTAGCTCACTCCACCACCCCAGTTCAGACATGGCCATATGCAAATCAGTCTGACCCTGTGCCTCATGGGAACAGTCCAGCCCGAACTGCCAAGCCATGTCTTCCCTGGACCGGAAACAAGCATCCTAGGACCGGTTTCTGGCATTCCAGCCGTCATCAGCCAGGCTTGCTTGAATCCAGTGGCAAAATGAGCAAGGGACCCACGTCTGGGCATACCCCCGCCAACTTAGGGCGAACAAAGCGATACAAAAGGGGATGATGGACGGAACGTTTGAGCCAATCAAACACTCACCCCCAGTCAACTGATCTGGGTTTAATCCATCATCATTCTTTAGCTCACTCCACCACCCCAGTTCAGACATGGCCATATGCAAATCAGTCTGACCCTGTGCCTCATGGGAACAGTCCAGCCCGAACTGCCAAGCCTTGCCTTGCTCACTTTGCCACTGGATTCAAGCTAGCCTGGCTGATGACGGCTGAAATGCCAGAAACCGGTCCCAGGATGCTTGTTTCCGGTCCAGGGAAGACATGGCTTGGCAGTTCGGGCTGGACTGTTCCCATGAGGCACAGGGTCAGACTGATTTGCATATGGCCATGTCTGAACTGGGGTGGTGGAGTGAGCTAAAGAATGATGATGGATTAAACCCAGATCAGTTGACTGGGGGTGAGTGTTTGATTAGCTCAAACGCTCCGTCCATCGTCCCTTTTGGTATCGCCATATCCTGAATACAGCATGTCTCGAAGAGACAGCACAAGCGCTGCCTAGGTGAGACCCAAAAAACGGGACAGGTCATAGACATAGAAGTAGGACTACAGCTTGCAGCAAACAACATAAAAGTATGACTATTTGACAGCTGCCATCGACATAGAAAAGGACTACAATGACAGCCTCCTCCATAGACACAGATGAAGAATTACAGATGACAAATCTTTTATTTTCTGTAAACTTTGTCACAAATCTGACGCAAACCCAGCGCAAAGAGTTGCCTTGGGTTTTACTTTCCAATGCAAATCCTGATTTGCATTGGAAAGTAGCCATAAAGTAAAATAGCTTTGCTTCAAGGGGGTGTACATGGGGTTCCATGCAACCACCCATGGATTTTAATGGTAATCTCTAGTGCAAAAAGTATTTTACTTTGTCAAAGCATAGTATTTTGAAGTGGAAGGAGCACCCTTCCAGTACAAAACCTATGCTTGACATGCACACACTCTTGCACTAGAGTGCAAAGGTGTGTGCGCTGGTGCAAGGCAGCCTGTGTGCCACTGCTAGGGATAGAGCAGCAGAGTCAGATCTCAGAGATTTGGCGTTGTTGTACTGTCTCCATTTCATGCAACACAGCAACTTTGGTTACTGCTCTGTGTGAAAACTCAGTAAGAATGCCCTCAAGGGATTTATTCAAAATGAAATATATTTATATAAAGATTTATAAACATTTCAATATGTCGTAATTTGACATCAAAACTTAATTGAAAGTTCATGATTTTTTTTAATAGAACAAGAAAATTCTGAAGCAGTTATAGTCATAATTTTTGTATTGGAAGAAATACGTTTTCATATATACAATAGGGTTCACAGAAATAAATCTCATAGTACATTGACAATGGTTATTGCTAAATTGCATGCAACTTTGAAGACCATATGCCAAAGTTTCAGATATACAATTGCTATAAACAGAACTTGGGCCTATCCAGCAAGCAGCACTAGGCTCTAAGTAACGCGTTTAGCAATAGCTCTGAAGGAAGTTGGACAGTACTGGCATTCTTACCTAGTATACTTCCTTTACCCAAGCTCTCAAGGGAATTTTGGGTTGCCCTTTTTTCTGCAAACTGTATGAAAACTCAGCAAATCTGTCCCTTTGTTTCTCCAGGCCAGACACTCTTAACATATAATGGCTAGCAGTATGGATGACATGGGACCCCTACACCTTGTAGCCCACATCTTATGTAATATTTCATATGTACTGATTTACATGCTTGTATAATTAATGGTCTCTATATAATATGCTGGGCCATTGGAATTATGTGGCAGGGGAGCACTACATTTTGTGGCAGGTGGAATGCCACATCATCTGGTGATGGCTGACGCCCGCTTCAGATGTGGTTCTCTTTGTACAGCTGAGTGCAGAACCACCATTGGCAGCTGAAGTAGCTTCAGTGACACACCCAACCTTCAAGTAAGCCCCCCTGCTGCCTCTTTGTTAAAAAAAAAAGATACTCTGCAAAAAGGAGAGTTGCATTGACCTATTCATGTAGCCCAGAGGGATCCACTCCTGGTGTGCGCAAGTTCATAAGTATGGTTGCATTTTTATTTCTTAGTAGCAACATGATTCTGTGACCCCTGACAGCTTAGTAAAGTAAATAAAGACAGCAAGGCAACTTAAAAATTATAGCTGATGTTTTTGTTTAAAGTAAATGTAAAATGTGATGAAATTGCCAATGCTTGTCTCTGAGTAACATGGCAGCCTTAGGGAACCCATTTAACTCTGGCTTGAGCCCAAGAAAGTTTAAACAAATGGGCAGTATTTTTTAGGGGGGTGGAAACACAACACAGGCCAAACAACAAAGAGAAAATGTCCCACAGCCATTTAAATGGCTTGCAGGGTGGGAGGGAAAGTCTCCTGTGGCTTCTGATGGATTCTGGCTGGAGCAGCTCTGATGCGGAGACAGGGTCCTGACTTTCTGGTCTTGTCAGGGCTGGGGAGGGGCCAATCAGGTTGGTTCCAATCCTAGCCACTTTCGCTTTTGGCTGCTGCTTACTTCTGCTGCAGTCCGCACGCCCACTTCAAAAGGGCAGAGCAGGGTCACACTGGTGACTGGCTGGATCTTGCTGCAGGCAGTGACCTCTGACTCCAGTGAACAGAGCAGGATTGTGCTGGTCACTGGTAGTTCGGAAACGCTTTTGTCCCGATGGCTGGCATGATGACATTCTTCCTGCGCTGTAGAAAGAGAAGGGAAATTCAAAGAGAAAATGTCTCTCTTTAAAGGATTTCACTTCCCGCTACAACGCTCTCCCAGAGTGACGTCACGCTGTAACTTCTCCAGTAGTGAGAAGTAAGCATGTGCACATCTTTTTAACACCAGTGTGCATGTTCCACCCAGACACTACCCAAAAACTGGGACATATCTTTGCTCAACCCAGCCTCTACCCAAAAACCAGGACATTTATTCAATTCAGAGCAAAGTGTTGAGACACCAGGACACTTCTTAAAAAACCTGGACTGTCCGGGGAAAACCGAGACATCTGGTCACCCTACCATTGACTTATATTACAGCAGAGGCTATTTTTGGCAGGGGCACCTAAAATAAAGCCATTTTTTTCTTCAAAAAATCGGGAGTTTCCTGCCTGAATCGGGTCTATGAGAGGGACCACTGAAAACAGAAGGAAGTGCGTTTTTATGTGTTCCAAGACAGAAAGAATTATCAGCTCTTATCAGAAGCAATTTAATTAACACAGATGAAGCTTAGTTTTAAAGTTGCATTTAATTTTGTCCCCTAGTGTCCTGCCTATGTTTCTGTGTTGATGAGTGTGGTCATTTAAGTCATTCTGTGCTCCTCTGCTGATGTAATATTGTGGTCCTTTAGCTATGTTTGCCAAATGTCATGGCTTTTGGTTTTCAAAATTGGGTCACTCTAAGTAGGAACCACAACTAGGACCTCGAGTCCCCAGCAATCCCTGACCGAGGTGATGAGGCAGGTCAGGTGAGCCCACTGTCCCAGACCTGCTATATCGCACAAAGTGGGTGTGTCTCTGTGGCACCGCAGTAGGCATAATAGGCACCTAGTGGGGAGTCATAATAGTTTAAAACATGCTGTTTGGAGTGGGAAGGGCGTCCAATGCAAGTGCGGTTGGCCCCTGCTACTGTGAGCACCTAAAGGGCCTATATTAAAGGGGCGAGAAAAAATCCCTAGCTTTTCCTCAAAAGGAAGAATTTAGGGAACTGCCACAAATAAGTACAAATAGAGACTGTGCACAGCGCAAAAGGAAAATACGAACCCCAAACTTCTAAAATTTTACAGAAAAGACGGGCAACCTAAAAAAGGGATTATATATTGCTCTATCAGACAGTCTGCAAAGAAGGAGAAACATAGGGTTGAACGCAGTGCTAAGTTTTTGTAGAGACCCCTGGTCTTGATTACTGACAAGTCTGGTGCAACCCAGACTCAGAAAAGTAGTAGGGAAACTCTGAAGATCACACTCTGGGATAGTATTTTTCCCCTTTTAGTGGCATTTCTTTTAACTCCTTATTGATACATAGCATTTTATTTTTCCGAGGTCTATTGGGGAGAGGAGGCTTGCCACTTGGTGTTCCCTCCAATTTCCTAGAAGAAGGAACCAAAGAAAACTCAGTACAAATTGACCTGAGAATTGCATCATCCTGACCCTAATTAACCACCCAGAGAATTAAACAGAGGGGCTGACCCTTGCTCTAAACATTTGTGGCAATTTTTTATTTATTTAGTAGAGTTCTATATAGCGTGAACATGACCCAAGAGTGTATCAGAGCGCTTTACAAATGAAGAGGTGAGCGAAGCAGGTAAGTCAGGCAATAATAAACAGTAATAACAATCACAATAAAAAACAGGAGGCAGAAGAGCCCAGTCGGGGGTGAGGAACTACCAAGAGTCCATCCTAACGCTATATAAATGATAAGGGTGAGAGAGACAGATAAGACAGGCAATAATAATATCAATCTCAAACATAGTATTGGAAGTAGGAATACCCAGGCGGGGTGAAAAAACTCCCTCTATAGACTAGTCAATTTGTTGCGGAACCTAGAACTAATTGCAATACAATTTCTGTGAGTGGATTGTTATTGAAATTTTTCCGTAGAAAACGATGGTGAAAAGTCTACCACTCTATCATGACGCGTTAATCCAATATGGCGGATTTTTCAAAATGGCTGCCCATTATTTGAGATATAGGGTATAACTGTTTATATGCCCATGTGTGGTATCATTTTATATGTTTTTAGGGACGGGAAAGTCAAAAATAACATCAAAAATTGTTTCTGATGACCATAATATCAAATAATCGCGGAATATGTCAGATAGACAAAGTTTGTATAATTTTTTCGTTGACTTATATGACAAAGTGTGAAGGAACGTAAATATTACAATTAACTTTTGAAATAAAAGTTTGCTATTGTTTGTGTTTTGTTTTGTAACTTTGTTGTTATTGTTTGTTTTTTTGTTAATCAAAAATGTTTCATTTATGTGTTACAGGTTCTTGCGAGTTGCTGTGAGATACAGTGAAAATGGACGTAGAAAAGTGTTTCATTTGTGATGTGGTGTTTCAAGAAGATGACGATGTATCTGTACTCACTGAAAGAGGAGTGACTGGAATTAAAAAACATGCAAGGAGAGAAAAATATCTAAGTTTCACGTTTGTGTTGGGCAGAAAGTTCACAAGAAATGTAGAGCGCGTTTTGTTAACTTGAAAACTCAGTTCCAGGAGAAAGAATCAGATCCCACAACTTCTCGTGTTCTACGGTCGTGTGAAACCCTGTTTGATTTTAGAAAAAATTGTTTTTTCTGTGGTACTGAGTTAAGTTAATACTTCAGGGAGAGGAAAAAAAATGCGTGGTTTAATGCACGAACAGTTGAATTCAAATCATCAGTTTTACAAAAATGCAACAAACGCAATGATGAATGGGCAGACAAAGTTAAGAGACGTATCCAAAATGTGTCTGATTTACATGCTGTAGATGCATGCTACCACAAACAGTGTTACGTCAATTTTTATACTGGAAAATTCATTCCCGGGCAGTTCACTGATAACCCTCCAATATCATCAGGTCGACCAGAGGACTCAGTTCGCCAGGAAACTTTTCTTCAAGTAGTTAAATACATGGAGGAAAATGATGAAGAACAAACTACTGTTAAAGAACTTGTTAATAAAATGCGAGAATTACTGCCAGAAGATAGCGAACCATACAGTTCGAAGTATATGAAACAAAAACTCAAAGAGCATTTTGAAGATGAAATCTTCATAGGAACAGTTGCAGGGAATGCTGATGTCGTTACTTTTAAAAGTACAGCTGCTCATGTATTGCAAGAGTACCACAGTCATAGCCATGAAGATGTTGAAGAGGATCGAAACAATCTCCTTATGGCAGCTGCTGAAATAATAAGAAATGATATTAAAGACATCCCTGTAGAACCAGAAACATATCCACCCATTGAAAACATGAGTAGTGTTGACTATAATGTGAGCTATATTCCTGATTCGTTAAGGCTCTTATTATCAGTTTTTGTTACTGATAAAACCAACAGAGAGAGAAAAGTAGCTTCTATAGGACAGGCAATTATGCAAGCTGTGCGCCCACGAGTCTTAGTTGCACCGTTGCAGTTAGGGCTGGCAGTTCAATTACATGACAACACAAGCTCGAGATTTGTAGTTGAATCAGTAAATCATATGGGATTCTGCAGCTCCTATTCAGAAGTTCTTCGTTTTGAACGTTCAGCTGCAGCAGAAAGAGGAAATACTATACCTGTCCTTGTGGAACCTTCTGAAAGTCCTCCGAAATTCGTTCAATATGCAGCTACATCGCCTTCCTTGGAGTCCGAATCAGACATTCCATGAGCTGCTTTGTGCCTATGAGAGATATGTGCTAACAAAGTATGGCCAGGCAATAATAGTATTCGACGGATATGGAGATACGTTTTCTACAAAATCAGAAGCCCATCTAAAAAGAAACAGAGGTATTGTAGGACCTAAAGTAAATTTCATAACTTCTACCTCCATCGCCATCCAGAAACAATTATTTCTGAGTAATAATGAAAATAAACAAGCCTTCATTGATCAATTATCGCAAAAGTTACAAGAAGCTGGGTGTAAAACAAAGCAAGCTCATAGTGATGCAGACTTCATGGTCGTTTTGGAGGCTATTGAGTCGGCCAAAACTCATCCACCAGCCATTGTTGGCGAGGACACCGATCTTCTCATACTACTCCTTCATCATTTTCAAGAAAACCAATTTGATTTTTTCCTTTGCCCAGAACCTAAGAAATCTTCCAAAAACATAACTGTGTATGATATTAGGAAATTAGCAAAAGCTTTAGGTAATGACGTCTGCTCTCACATCTTATTTGCTCACGCCGTATTAGGATGTGATACCACCTCCAAACCATTTGGATTAGGAAAACGTGACTCCATAAAGTTGCTAAGAAAATCAGGCAGCTTCAAAGAAAGTGCTGCCGTATTCCAAACTTCACAAAAATCAACAGAAGAAATTGAAAATGCTGGTCTTAATGCTATTATAGAGTTGTATGGAGGAATAACAGGAGACAGCACACTACATGATATGAGACTTCGAACTTTCACTTCAAAGGCAACAAAATCAACAATACATGTGAAACCGGAAGTCTTGCCTCCTACAGAGGATGCCTGCAAATTTCATTCGCTCAGAGTATATCATCAGGTGCAGCAGTGGATGGGTATTCATATGGATCCATTACAGTGGGGATTTGAAGTGAAAGATGGAAGATTGGCTCCCATTAGAATGAGTCAAGCACCAGCACCAGATCATTTATTAAAATTTGTGAAATGTGGCTGTATCAAGAGTCAATGTGCGACTCTGCAATGTATATGCAAAAGACAGGGAATAGTGTGCACAGATGCGTGCACGGTTTGTCGAGGAATAAGCTGTTGCAATTCCATGGAAGTGGACATGGACGATGATTGAAATCATACTATTCTTATACTGAGTGCTGTTTGAATTTATCTCTTTAACAATTTCATACAGACTGTGTAACCATAATGATGCAGTCCACATCCCAGCGGACTTGAGGTGAGTGTCTTTCTGTGCTCTCACTACTGACGACTGCCACCCCTTTGGGTTTCCCCCTTTTTATCAAAGCTTTTTCATCTTTTTGTAGGGATGCAACTTCTATCAACATACCTGTTCTCTCCATTCACCAGTGACTAGACGTCACTTTCCATTAGCCAGTATGTACTTTATCATTACACTCAGGTGTTTATATAATTCTTTACATTCAATATTTTGTAATACTCAGTCCTTTTCTTCCCCAGACCCCTGTTACCTTCAGTCCAGATGAGACCCTAATATTCTGAAAGGGTCGAAACGCCGTCGACACGAGTATAGAGACTGACAATGTTTCTTGCTGTTCGCAGATACAATTATTGCATTATTGTATCCATGACTGTTTGTACCTGAATTTGCTGTCTCAAAAGTGTATCAACCAATCACTCCCCCTTCTTCTCTGTTGATTCACATTCACGCTTCTTTTATTTTTTCCTTGGTCTTGGTTGACTACACCCCTGGGGTCTGCTACTACTGTCTCTTTGTACACAACTGATTTGATTGTCTGAATTGATTTTTTGTTTTGAATAAACTCGGTTCGGCTGAGCCGTGTTGAATACTGGCAGAGATATCATTGCTCCTTTCAAATGTTTGAAATATTTCATTGATGTGTTTTTTGATTTAGTCCGCACAGAGAATATCTGTGATACCCATATATCTATGTTTGAATGAGTTCCATGTGAACATTTTGTGTGTCATGCAGGCAATTTTTAAATGAATTCTTGCCTCATAGAGGAGCCAGTTTAGAGGTTTCAGATCAGGTGTGAAGTGGTTATTGCGTTTAGATCCCGTAATGAGCCTTGCAGCTGAGTTAAGGGAGGCTCTTAGGGGGGCCAGCCTGTCCAGACTTGAGGCAATCTGGTATAGTGCCGTGAAGTAGTAAAGCATTTACTATTTTTGTCCAGAGTGGGAGCAGAGAGGTTTTTATCTCACCGAAGAGATTCGAGGGAAGCGGATAGCTGCAGTGGTTTGAGGGTTTAAGAGTTGACAGTATTTTTAATATGGTAGTTTCATCAAAGGTTTTGAATGAGTGCCATGAGGCATTGTGTTTGGGGGTGTGTTCAGGACGCTCAGGCCACACGGGCGGGTAGGGGCTGATGTGTGAAAATGCCAGTAGGAGAACCAAAGCAGTCCGTAAGTCGTTTTCAATCTTTTTAGTCTTACCCAGGAAGAAGGCGGAAAGTTCTTCACAGTTAGTTAGGCTGCAGATTAGACCCAAGTAGAAGGTTGGGTTGCCTGTTCGACTGCAATTTGACAAGTTCAAACAGTTTTTTAGTTGTTTCCTGGCATCATTTAGCTGTTTCCTAAAGAAGTCTTCTTTTGAGCTACGTATGTGTTTGTTGTAAATACTTCTCAGAGATCTTAGAAATTTGAGGCGATCGAGAGAGGGGGAGAATCTCCATGACCGTTCAGCCAATCTTAAATTGCATCTTTCAGCATTTAGGCTACCATTGTACCAGGGTTTGGAGCCTTTGGTGGACACACTTTTTAGTTGGAGGGGTGCAATAGCATCAAGGATGGTTGCCATTGAGTTATTGTAATAATCATTAAGGACCTGGACATCTGATATGTCCTCAGGAGGGAGTAGGATGTAATTGTTGATAGATGACGGTTCATTCAGGTTTATGTTACAAGTGCTCCTTATCCAGTGTCTGTTTTTTTTTATTTGAGCCTTATTTGAGGGCAGTGATTCAGTGATGAGGAAAGTGATGCAGTGATAGTCTGTCCATTCACATGGAACGATAGATTCAAGTTTAGTAGGGTTGGCCTCAGAGATGATAGATCCAAGGTCGCTCCAAGGTTGTGGGCAGGGCTGTCGCACAACCTTGGAGGTCAACAAGGAAGGTTTTTAGGCTGATCACTGCTTGGTCATTTGGACCATTCCTGTGGAGGTTGAAGTCACCAAGGAAGATCTAGGCACAGTGTAGACTGGAGTTGGTTGTGATGATTTCCATAATATGTTCAATGAATGGGAGTTTATCTCTTGGAGGGTGGTAAAAAGCATGTAATTTGCACCTAGGTCTATCTTTACTCCAAATATTGATGCCTAGATATTCACACGAGGTGAGAGTGACATTTTGTGCTTGCTTCACAGAGAGATTGTTGCAGTGAATACAGGCGATACCACCACTAGGTCTGATCAGTCTATCTAATCTGATGATGTCATAGCTAGGCTGCACTAGAATGTTGAGAGTTGGAGTGGAGGAGTCATTTAGCCATGTTTCACTCAGGACTATGAGATCAAGAAGGTCATGAGTAAGGATGAGGTCCGCAATATCCGCTGCGTGTTTAGATGTCGATCTGCAATTGAGTAGCATACATTTCAGGTGGGTTGTGTTGACAACGGAGGAAGCCTAATTGATGGGAATTTGCTTGAGGTTGGAATTGTTAACTGCTTTTGGATTGGGTCTAGTTTCTCTGTTTGGATTCATCTGAATTGTTTGGATTTGACCCAAGTTGTCTGAGGTCTTGTAGTGTATAGATTTGTATGAGAGGAGGAGGGAGTAGATATCGTTGTCAGAAAATCTTTCAACCTGATGGCCGAGTGGAGGCGTTGGGGTAGGGAATTGTTCTTCAGGTAAACTGGGGTGACGATTCAGTTGCTGAGATCCCATTGGATGTGGGGGGTGAAATCCGTCTCACCTGCTTGTTGTTGGAATGTGAAAGGGAGTGTCTATTCTTACCCAGCGACCTGGTGAGACAACAGTAATTCACTAGCTTGGTGGTGATGAATATTAGGCTTTGTATGTCTGTCTTAAGTTGATGAAGTTCCAGAGAGATCTCACTGAGTTTGGAGTCAAGAGTGGTGTGGGAACAGGTGGTGGAGGTGTGGGCAAGGAGAGTGGGAGCTCCAGTGACTAGCTTTAGGGAGTGGCTGAGTAAGGAGAACCAGGGGTAGGGAGGGCGGAAAGGAGATGGAGTCCTGATTAAGGTGTGGGGGTGTGAGGCTCATGAACTGGTTGAAGGGAAGTGCTGAGGAGAGAGGGGCCATGTTATTAGTCAAGTAAGGGGGTTCTGAGTTTGCAAGTGCCAAGGTTCGTTCCAAAGGGAGTGTCACAGGCATATCAGTGGTGACAGCAGGTATCTATTCAGCGGTCAGGGGCAGAGATGAGTTGAAGGTGTTAGTGACGGGGCATGGTGTTTCAAAAGCCACTGCTCTAGATGTGTGGAGAGGGCTCAGATTATTATAATGATAAATGCAGGTTGAATCAAACTCCAGGGGTAGTGGTGAGTGAATGTTGTTGGATAAGCTGAACAAGGTAGATGGGGGGGTAGGGGAAAAGGGGCGGAGCAAAATATGTGGTGGGGAGGGGGAAGGAAACAACAAGAGGTGCCTGCAGGATGTCTAGATCGATAGGATGAGTTTGGGTCGGTTGAGGATTCATTCTTCGTCATAGAGATTCTAAGTGGGAACATTTAATTTAAGAGTTCTTCAATTAATTGGCCCACACCTCACCATCCGGTAAACCATTTATGTTGGTAACTGCTTTGGGATGCTTAAGGAGAGCATGGACTTAACGCTCAGATACTAACAGCCTTAGTACACTTAGCTGCAGGGCAATAAATAGAAGCAACAACTAATACAAACCCTGCTCTAAGACCTGAACGTGGACAGATTTGAAACAACTTTCAACCAATGCAGAGGCACACCGATTCACAGTTGACTCCAACCTCACTGCCAAGAAAACAAAAATTACCTGGTACCAGCTGTCTCTACTAAAGACAGTGAAATCATTTCCCTGAAAAGGCAACCTTGGTACTGCTGTTCCAGGCCCGTTGCTCTTGCATCTGATTCGTAGCAATTTCCTGCTCCACAGCTTCCCATAGGAGCATCCTACTTTCCACAACACAGCTTGTCAAGGGCCTAAAGAAATATGACCCTTTCACCGCCCCCCTGATGTAACTCCATTTGCTCCACTTGCCAGCCCACACATCTTCAAAAGCTGCTGCTTCATCTACAAAGCCATCATGACTGGCACCCTTGTGTAGGAAGCTGACAAGCTCAACCTCTAATGTTGCTCTTGGTACACCTACAGTCAGAAACCTATGAAACTGGAGATGAAGAAATACGGAGAAAAAAAAACTAAGGCAACAGGCCTTCTCCATCTGTGCACTAGGGATCCGTAATGATATTCCTGTATCCATCAGAACTGCCCCACCTTCTCCAATTTAGAAATGAGCTGAAAGCGTACCTTTTTTAAAGAATCCTACATCACAATACAGTCAACTGTTGCTGTTAGAAATCTCTACAATCTCATGTTAACTGTATCTTTGCCTTTGAGCCTCAAGCTTGCACCGCTGCCATTCGTCTAGGTTTGCGGTGTACAGATACCTCATACATACTTCACCAACATTTTATCACTGCCACTGAGAATTACACTGTTTGAGATGATGCTGGTAATTCATAAATACCATAATGTCTCCAGTATTTCTATTTGTGAGTCCGGGCTATGGAAATATTTGTGATAGTACTGCCTGTAGTTGGGTTCAAGTATGTCATACACGAGAAAAAAGACAATTCAAAGAACATAGCTGGAAACATGTAGAACAAGAACTACAGGCCTCGACTCAACCCAGCTTGTTAATAACAAACGCTCCAACCTCCCGGTATCTGCTTCTCAGGCCACCTTCAGGCAGGAGCCTGCCATTGAATGCTTGAGACTTGAACTTAGGCTCAAATGGGAGCCGATCAATGTCTGCAAGTCATCTTTGACTCAGGGTCTGAAAGTGAGTGGAAGTTCAAGTCTCACACCTCTCGGAGTTCAGGAGACAAATAAAACTTTGCCTGTGCTTACTATTAGCTGTTTTATGCTGCTGCTCACAGAACAAGATTGGGGAACAGCACTGCTGATGGTAAGAGGGAGAAGATTGCATTAGAGCTCAGCAGTATTAATCTAATCGACATCCTTGTATTCTTGCTTAATGAGCAGGCAAGGCAAAGTTTGTCATAACAGATATATACTTCTTTTCCTGCACACACGGAAACCAGTCTGCAAAAGCTGGTCTGACACTTCAAGCTCGGCACAGACTGAATATTCTACACTTCGTTTTAGTAGGGACCATAGCTAACCACAGCAGCAAGCAAACCTCTTTGATGTTCCATGTAAATGTGCCAAATGTACACCTTAAAACCATCACATTGATTTTGGGGGGCGTGGCTTGGTGCGTCAAGATGGTGGTCGCACTCTAAGAGTGCTCCTGGACCCCTCCGTCATCCGCCCAAGATCCGCCCGTCTTTGCAACCATCCAGCCTCATAATTCGCTGCCATCTCATCACTACAACGGCGGGCAGCAATTTCCAGCCGCGTAGTGCCCCGTAAACCAGCGATTCTGGGATCGGCGCCGGCGGGCTGCCCTCGCCCACAAGATGGCGGCCTCCGTGCCTTGACTCGCGGCACACGAACTCGCCGGAGGTGTGCAACTCAGATTCCTGCCATCGTGTCTGAGATCACAGGGGTGTCCTGTGGAGCTAAGGCGAGGCACCCGCAGAAGGCGTGCCGCGGTCCTCCCTGAGTGAGTTGGGGGACCGATCACCACCTGCTGCCCGCTTGAAGCTCCCTCTCCCGATTGGCCCATACCCTGCCTTGGCGGCCTGTTGCCGGCGCTTTCCTGCCCTGCTCCCGGCGGGGGGCCCGGTCTCCCTGGTGCGCGGCTCCGAGTGTGAGCTGAGACACCCGGGGCTGGTCCGTTGGTTCCCCTGCGGCAGGCTGCGGTGCCGGCCGTCATTTTGGGCGGCGAGGACGGAGTCTGTCATCGGCCAGGATCCGGCTGCAACCGACGATCTGCGGCCCACACGCCTTCTGGGAGGGGCCGTCCGAGATCCAGTGCTAGTCCCGGAGCGCTGGTGAGTGCCCTGGCGACAGGGGGGGGCTGGGTCTGCGTTGAGAGGTGCCCCCCGCGCGCTCTGGGCTGCCTGCTGGGATGGTGGAATCGGCTGCTTGGTCGTGCAGCGCGGGGTCTGGGGCCCCCTCCACCACTCCCGCTCACCTGCCCTGGTCCCGCGGTGCTGCTCTGGTCCCGCCGGGCCCCATAACCCGAGCCCACGCCATTGACCTGGGAGCCTCGGAGACACTTCTGGCGCGAGGGATCACCCAGAGGGGGAGTGAAACCGGCCGCGAACAGCGAGCGGCGAGGGGTCCTGGGAGAGGGCCTCCTCCACCCCCCCCACCTCTGACTTGCTCCTGCGGCTCCCGGTAGCTTATCATCGGCCCTCCATTCCAGGGGCCCCTGCTGCTGTTGTCCTCAGAGATCTAGCGCCTGTGACGCTGCTGCTGGTGGGGGCCGCCGGAGACGGGAGTAGGATTAGCTGTATCCCTTGACTGGTGCCGAGTCTGAGGGCCCTGCTCCTGTGGCCTGTTAACTTGGACGACAGCGAGGGGCTGGTGGCTCGCTCCCTCTCCTGTGGCTGCAGTGGAACCTGGGGTGTGCGATTGAAGCCCTGGGGCGGGCAGGTACCTCCTGGAGGGGTTTGGCCGACTCGGCGGGCAGCGGAGGGTACGGGGCCCTACCTCTCATCTGGCCGCCTCCGTTGCCCCCCACCCTGTTCTGGCCCGCTTCAGGGATCTCTACGCCTGGGTTCTCGCGTGGGGGCCTGAGGGGCTCTGCTGGGGCGAGGCTCGGCCGTCGATCGATCGGGCGGGGGAGGGATGGGTGGCCACCCTCCCCTCTCCTCGCATCTTCCTCTTCTCCTTCTCTCCCCCCCCGCCTGACTGCCAGAGGGCCGCTTGGCTCCCCAGCCCTGCTCAGTGACAACCATGGGCAGAGATCGGGGCCCCAAAACCCCCGCCACGCAGACCAAAATGGACAGGTTCACAACCACGGACCCTGGGCCGACCGGAGGTACCGCGGACAAAGACACCCCCTCCGATTCAGACTTGACCACTATCCTTCAAGCCATACATACTTCGCAATCCTCGGTGGAGGGCAAGATTGCTGAAGTCCAGGTCGACATGACCCTAATCCGGCAAGATCTCCGCATTGCTACGTCCCGGATTAAGGAAGCGGAATCCCGCCTATCCACCGTAGAGGACGATGTCCACCAACTCAAGGACCAGGTTGCTCGCCTCCAGACTCATACCCAAGAGCTCCACCAACGGGCCGAAGATGCCGAAAACAGGTCCCGGCGCAACAACCTCTGCCTGGTGGGGTTTCCGGAAGGGGCGGAACAGGGCCGGGCAGCTGACTTCACCGAGCGTTGGCTACACTCGTGGATGCCTGAGGGTTCCCTTTCCCAGTGGTTCGCAGTGGAGCCCGCGCATCGTTCTCTTGTGCCCAAACCACCAACGGGCGCACCCCATAGGCCGATAATACTGCAGATCCTCAACTTCAGGGACCGGGACTCCATTCTGGCCGAAGCCCGCAAGCAGCGACGCCTCCAATATGAGGATCAAACGATCATAGTCTCCCGGACTACACTCGAGAGGTCCAGGGCCAACGTCGCTCGTTTGGTGAGGTTAAGCAGAAGATGCGTGCCCTCAACCTCCAATACAGGCCCCTCTTCCCGGCCCGCCTCCGGGTCGTGTTTCAGAACAAGACCCTCTTCTTTGATTCCTCTGAGGAGGCCTGGGCATGGGTAATGGAAGAACGCCCCGTAAGGCTCAACACCCGGAGTCCATCGCCCCGGGGTGACGCCGGAGGCTCCCGCCGCGGCATGCCTGCCCCACAACCACAGCGTAACCGCTCTGACAGGAGGCGGGGCCCGAGACGGGCCCGTTCAGATTCACCATTGGGTCCCTCTCGTCATCCGATGTCCGGAGCGCCCCCGGGGGATCCCCGCACTGGGCGGAGGGCTGGCTCTTCGGGCCGCTCGGATCCCGGGAACGCCTCGCCCCACCCATCGCTGTTGGACCTGGCGGACACGGACCTCTCCCGTAGCCCGATTCTTCCCACGGGGCCTTCTTGAGCCCGCCATGACCTTCCAGCTGCGGCCAGTTCTGCAACTCTGAGGCTGCACTTCATCTTGTAGTACTCTATCTCCCGATGGACATTGCCACTGAACATCCTGCTATGAGGAGGGGTCCTCCACGATTCCCCATTCCCAAGCGTTTTAGTTTGGTCTTCTTTGTGTTTCCTAGTTAGGGCGACAGATGCTTCCGTTCCTGAAGTATAGGGAGGGGGGAGGGAGTTGGATTGGGGGGGAAGGGACCGTTGTCCCGGTTTTCTGGTTGTTTCAATTGTTTACTGCACTAACATTCCTTTCCAGCAGCAGAACAAGCGCGTCTAAACCCAGCACTATAGAGTTGCACCCACTACCTCGTACAAGTACGCCGCTTCACCCACTCCGACCACCCGCACTGGGTGACCGATCATTTGCCCGCTTTCCCTATGTCTGACAAATATGCCGGGGCGGCGTCGCTCCATATAATGTCTTGGAATGTTAATGGCCTGCTAGATAAGGTCAAGCGCACAGCGGTCCTTCGATATGCCCAGCGCCACACCGTAGACATCCTGTTGCTCCAAGAAACTCACCTGGTAGGCAATCACTGTCCTTTCCTGGCGCGATACGGTTATGGCGGAGTCTGGCACTCCGGTTTTAATCGAGGGTCGAGGGGGGTGGCTGTCCTGGTGCGTCGTGCCCTTCCATACGTGGTGCGTAGGGTGACCCACGATCCTCAGGGCTGCTTCGTCATCTTGGAGGGGAGCCTTGGGGACCGTCCTCTAAGCCTGCTCACTGTATACTCCCCCCCTCCCTGCTGACCTCCACACTTCAGCGTCTCGCCACCCTGGTGGCTGCTTTGCCCCAAGGGATGACCATCATTGGAGGAGATTTCAATGCTGTTATGGACCCCGACCTTGACACTGCTGGGGCCCCCTCAACCTCCAGAATCACTCACTCCAATCTCCTGTCGAACTGGGCCGCCGCATGAGGCCTCGGGGATGCTTGCTTGGAGACTATGGCATCCGACGACCCGACTGTACACCCACACATCGGCATCCCATCACACGCATGCACGAATAGATTATGTTTTCATGCGGGCCCTGGACTGTCGAGCAATTCGAGATATTACCATCCTCCCCAGGGGTTTATCGGACCACTCTCCAGTGGCGATCCGGCTGGGCAACCTCCCTGAATCTTCGCGCCCGATCTGGCGGTTAAACGCCTGGTTTCTCCAGGACAAGGAATTCAGGGACCAAGTGGGCGATGAGCTTCGCCAGTACTTCACCACCAATCAGGGCTTGGTTCCCTCTCCTGGCACCCTGTGGGAGGCTGGTAAGGCCACCATCCGGGGCTTCGCAAAGGGCCAGCTCAAACTCCAGCGTGCGAAGCAGGACTCCCGAATCACGCTCCTGGAGGCCCATGCTGTTCTACTTGAGGCACAACCTCCGGAGGAGAGAACTGCAGCCCAAGATAGGAGACTAGCGTTTTTGAGGGACGAGATTAAGCAGGCCTCCCTGGAAGCCGCCAAGCTGTTGTGGAGGTCCTCTGTGGTGCGAGTGTATGGATGGGGAGATAAAAATGGGAAACTCCTCCACCGTCTGGCCACGTATCCCATGGCCAATCGTATCATTCCCAAGGTGCTTGACTCGGACGGAGTGATTCAGCGAGCCCCAGTGGCGGTGGCCCACTGTTTTGCCACATACTACGCCAGTCTGTACTCTGCACAGCCTCCCAGTCTCTCACTTCCGGAACTCCTTCGGCGCGAACGGTTCCCTCTTCCGCGACTCAGCGAATCTGAGGCGGAGGCGCTGGACGCTCCGGTCACTCCAGAAGAGATCAATGATGCCATATTACACATGGCCGCCGGTAAGACACCAGGGCCAAACGGACTCCCACAGGAGTTCTACGCGTCCTACCGAGATACGCTGGTCCCTCACCTCCTAGAAGTCTACCAGGAGGCGGTTGAACGTGGCTCATTCTGCCCCGAGACGGACACGGCCACCATCGTGGTGATCCCTAAGTCCCAGCCTCCTTCGAAGCATTGCCCCGACTACCACCCCATTTCTCTTATAAATTCGGAGCTCAAAATATTTGCCTCTATCTTAGCCAACCGCGTGAGACCGTACCTGGCCAAGCTGGTCCACCCCGACCAGTGCGGATTCATGCCCCTCCGGGGAACCAGACACTGCCTTAGACGCCTCCACCTGGCTTTAGCAAACCGACACCAGCTGACCCCATATTTATCCCTTCTTCTCGTGGATTTTGAGAAAGTATTTGATTCGGTGGACTGGCGATATCTAGAGGCAGTGTTGACGGAAATGGGGTTTGGTGCTCCCTTCCGCAGCCTGGTCAAGACATTATACTGTAAGCCGCGGGCCCAGGTACTAGTCAACGGAGCCCTGTCCCGCCCCTTTCCCATCGGGAGAGGCACAAGGCAGGGATGCCCCCTCTCTCCCCTCCTTTTTCTCGTTGGCGATGGAACCCTTTGCCAGCCTTGCCCGAGCTGACAAACTCATCACGGGATGGTGGTGGCCGGGCTTAGAGGAGGACAAGATCGCCCTCTACGCAGACGATGTTCTGCTATTTTTAGCAGACCGGCTGA
This sequence comes from Calotriton arnoldi, assembly GCA_963921515.1. Taxonomy (NCBI): domain Eukaryota; kingdom Metazoa; phylum Chordata; class Amphibia; order Caudata; family Salamandridae; genus Calotriton; species Calotriton arnoldi. The sequence goes on from CAWUFW010005712.1 coordinate 631,029, forward strand.
GTCTGGACCCCGGTGTCTCCGGGCCCTGAGCCTTTTCGAACAAACCTCAGGTCTTCGATTGAACTCGGCTAAATCTGTCCTGGTCCCCCTTCACCACTCAAGGGAGTGCTTTGATTGGCAGTCGTCGATACCTCTTCGGCGACAGTCCTTTAAATACCTGGGGATCTGGGTTGCCCTCCTCCCCGACCTCGCCTGGTCACTCAATGTCACCCCGCTGGTGAAAAAGGTTCGTGCTGACCTCCTCAAATGGCGGGCGCTGCCGTTGAACCCCATGGGCAGAATAGCCCTATTCAAAATGATGGTTCTGCCCAGATTCCTTTACATGCTCCAGAACTCGGATCTCTCCTTCTCACGTGCGTTGTTCCGTGAGATGGACAGTTTGGCCACCAAGTTCTTATGGGGAGGTCGAAGGCCTCGACTGGCCCTCACCCAGTGCCGGATCCCGCCCTTCGATGGCGGACTGGGGATGACGAATCTGTACCTGTACTACCTAGCTACCCGGCTCCTCACTTTGCATGACTGGTTTACTGGGGGCTGGTCAGACCCGGCATACCGCTTGGGACTGCACACCCTGGGCCTGCATAGCATCCAAGGGATGCTGTATGGGAACACCATTTCCCAATCTATGCCTGAGGTCACGCGTGGGGTGCTTTTGGCCTGGCGGGCTTCTCTGCGCCATACCCGCTGGTCGGATAAATTGACCCAATATACCCCATTGTGGACGGGCACATGGCTCCGGGAGGTCGCCAACCTCTCTGGTTTTAGGGCATGGGATCTTATTGGGATTTCGCAACTGGGGGATGTCTGGGGTGGAAACCACATACGCACCTTTCAAGACTTGCAGACCCGATACTCCCTTCACACGTCCCAGTTTTATCGTTACCTGCAGTTACGCCACGCCCTCCACTCTCATATCTCAGAAGGCACCTCCCTACCTGAATATAGCCCGTCCGAACCTCAGATCATGACTGGTAACTTGGGGAGGGGGGGGGATCTCTCATATTTATCGCTCTCTTACCAACAACACCCCCAACACGCTATTCCAACTCAGGGACAGATGGGAGGGGTGGCTTGGGTCCTTGGACAACGCCGATTGGAGGGACGCATTGATGGCTCCCAAAACAGTCACAGCCTCGGCACGGCTCCGCCTAGTTCAGGTATATTACCTCCACGCTGCCTATCTCACACCGCTGCGCCTCCACCGCGTTGGGCTCCGGCCCGATGCTTCCTGTCCCCGCTGCAACAACCCACAAGCCGATTTCTATCACATGGTATGGCTTTGCTCCGCAATTACGCGCTACTGGGAATCAGTGACGGGGGAGCTTACCAAGGTTCTAGGATGGGAGGTCCCCCTTAACCCAATGAATCTGCTTCTGGGCATCACCGAGGGGTTGGATGGTTCTAGGGCTGAAAAACTCTTTCTAAACACGGCATTGATGGTGGCTAAAAGGGACATTGCGGCCAACTGGCTGAACTCGGCTGCTCCCACCATGCGCGTTGGCGCAGGGGGGTGGATTGGTGCGCGGCACAGGAACGTCCCCTGTACGAGGCCAGGGGATGCCCGAAAAAGTTTTGCAGAATGTGGGGCAAATGGGTTGGGGTGATAGAGGACTGATGCTTTTGATGAACAACCGAGGACCGGGGTGGGTGCAACAATGTCTTCTCCTTGCTTATCAATTCATGTATGCTGATGTTCTATCACTACATTTTTGCTTTGCGCTGATAACTGTATATAATGCTGGTATTGTTCTCTCACAAAATCAATAAAACTTGATTATCAAAAAAAAAGAAAACATCACATTAACACACATGTTTTCATTTAGGTGAAATCAACACCATGGTGCGTTTGTAGTAAATTTTCATTAACACCTTTATCTCCTTCATTCTGTACGCTGAACAGCGATTGACACTGGAAGGAGTGACCTTCCTAGTGTGAGGTAGGGAAAATGAGAGGCACAAGCAAAAGAAAAGAGAGGTACAGTGAAAGAGTAGTGTACCCTCCCATTTTCTATGGGTTTGCACTGCATTTAGGTGGTTTGTCCTGCTACCAGCAGTTAGCTGGGGGTGATGCCAAATGTCCCTCATTTTACCACTTCCAGGACAAGCAAGAAAAATGTCTTCAGGGGGATTTGAGCTACCTGGCGGGATATCATGAGCGCCTGGCAGGTTGTCAAATGCTCGTCTTTCAGTATTACAGATGCTGATAAAGCAGTGGCTGGCAGTGGCGGTGCGTCCATTAGGGCGCTGGGGCGTTGACCCACAAGCCGCCCGCGCCCACAGCTCTCTCGGCGGCTCTCACTGAAGTAAACTGACAATGCATGTCAGTCAGCATGACGCCGGACCGCCCACCCCCTTCAGAGTCTGAAGGGGTGGGCGGTCCGCGTCATGCTGACTGACATGCATTGTCAGGCCAGGGCAGGGGGTGGCGTGGAGCGCACAGCAGGCAGCAGCACAAGTGCGCATGCTGGGTTTAGGTCTGAGAATTTTTACGACCAGCCCAGTCATGCGCACTAGTGTTGAGTCTGGCTGGCGGCTGCGCATTAGGAGAGCGAGGGTTGATCAACGCTGCAACCCTCAGTCTCCTAATGGGCAGGCGGGCGGCGAGTATCCCTGCTAAGCCAATCCTGGCGCTGCTGGAGCAGCGTCAGTATTGGCTGAGAGGGTTTGCCACTCCAGTGACGCGACTGTTCCTGTAGAAGACATAACCTTGAAGGCGCCAACGCGGGACCCCGCCCAGGAGCAGTCAGAGGCAGCGCGGACCCAGTCAGGTAAGTTTTCTTTATTTTTTATTTTATTATAATTGTTAATAAATAAATAATGTATAGGCTCGCATGGCTCTCTAAGCAATTCATATGTGTGTTAGTTGTAAACTGCTTTGGAGGTTCCAGGTTTGCCTGTACGTCTGGGATCCACAAACAGAGCACGCGGCTGCCGGTAACTTCAGTACCAGTACAGCCGGTAACTTCAGTACCAGTACAGCAAACTGTATCTTACTTCCGTAGTCTTGTCTTGGTGGTGCAGAAGAGGGGAGAGCAATGAACTGAACTGAAGCAGCCCTGACCCGCACTTGAGGCTTTAATGTGCCCATTCGGGCATTTCGTGGTCCCTCTTCCTGTGCTTCAAAAAGATGCTCACCGTGGCTTCCTTTTCCGTCCTCTGCACAGCTGTCACTAAGTCTTTTTATTTACTTGTTCTGTATGATGCTACTTCCCCCTAGCTGCGTGATTAGTGAGCAGGAACTGTAGGTGTGTAGTCCGAGAAGCCTCCCTCGGCTCACACTCGTTGTGAGCGCGGCACGAACGCACGGCCTCGCTCTCACACACACACGCACGGCCTCCCTCTCACACACACACGCACGGCCTCCCTCACACCATGCCACGCATACCATTACCTGCCCTCACATTGCTGCTCCTGTTCCACCGTGCCTGCGGTGAGAGCGGCCTCACTCCGGACGACGGTAAATGCTTCCGCCGGATTATAATTTATGGGGATTGGCATTGTAGGCACTAGAAAGTGCTGCGAAGCATCTCAGATTGTATTTAATGTTTCTATGCTACGTGCTGTGCGGTTAATCGGGCAAGGATTGTTTTCAAATAGGGTGCCCATTAAAGTGAGAAAAACTTTGAAAACCCATTTATTCCATCTTTATGGCGCTTTTCTTCCCAAGAACAAGTTTGTTAGTCCATATTTCTTACTTTGGTGACTATCGACAGCGTAATTATCTGCTCTGCACCATGGCTTAATTAGTAAGAATGAAATGAAATTAAAAGGATGTACTTAATTATTGTTGCGTGGAAAACCATGTTCAACTACCTGAATGTTTTATACAGCTGTTTCTTATATTGAGGAAAAAAACATGTTAATTTTGGACTTAAATTCAAGTGTCTTATTGAGGTTCACTATAAAGGTGTCGTTGTGCAACTTAATTCGAAAACAGCAATACCTGTGTTTTTCTAGGCGTTTTTATTATTACATAACCTTATTATGAATTAAAAAAGCAGGCAAAAAATTGTACAGCGTGGTAGTAAAATGTACTTTTGAGACAAAATGTTGAACCTTCTCAGTGGACTCCGGCGGGGATGAAAGTCTACCTCGGCTTGGCGGTCCCGGGCCTCTGTCCAGCCCGGTTCTGTTCATCGGTGCCCTTCAGTCATGGGGGTCTAGAGAGATAGATACAAGGTAATCTCACAGTCTCTTTAACTCACAGCTTCAGTGAGGCACTTCCAGTTCCCACGCCACTAACTACGTCAGTTCAGTGAGCCAGGATCCAATCTTACCTCCTGAGTTGCAGTTCCAATTCCCGAGACCTGAACCTGCCAGGGCAGCTACGTTTAAAATCTTTGCTAATTGTAGTTGAAATCTCTCCATACACCCCCACAATCTCCCCGGTAGTACAGCCCACAAGCACGGACCTCGAAAATCCTCAACAGGGCGTGTATTCAGGGTATCAGTGCGCTGTAAAGCAGAACTTCATCAGTAGGAACCTTTTGGCCATATAGAAATAGTTCCTTTTATTCATGGCAGGTAACATCATAAGTGCAAGAACATTCTATATAAATATACGTTTACATTATAATATTAAGTAGTGTTATCATTAGCAGAGTTAGTAGCCATACTAGTGGTGTAGTAGTAGCTGTAGTAACGCTATTATAACCATTTTCGTGGAAAAGCCAGACTTACTGGCTTTGCCAAAGCTTGAGTGTTAACTCCCAGAAAGAATCCCGCTCCTTTCCATTTTTGCGGAGCTTCCCTGGCGAGTAGCGATTCAGCACCACGCTACCACCATCGCTTACACGGTTAATCCGGTATTCGCGATTGTGGTGGCAAAAGGGTTTGATTCTCATTTAAAGCCACGGACAGATTTTACCTTTGTGAGGCAACCAAGGTTTCTTTTCTTGAAATATGAATGATATGGATTGATACGAATGATATGGATTGGACAGCAAAGACTTGACTCAACCACCTAGTGCTTTTCCGCTCTCATCCACTTGGAGCCTTTGAGCCCGCCCGGTCTCACCATTTAATTCTTGTGAGGCCCCCCATCATTTTGTCACGGTGCCCCCGCCCCTGACCCTCCACGCCCCCAACACAGTCCTGAGGAAGACCCCGTTTGTAAGGATTGCAAGGACCTACACTCATTCAGGGGTCGAAACGCTGACACTTCATATGTTGCCAGTATTATCAACAGTACTTGCTTTACTGTGTTATGGTGCTTATTGTACATGGCTATATGATACATTGTATTAATCATTGTAACTGTGAAATCTTTTGGCTAAATGATATGCCAAGTAAACAGAATATTGTGATACGCACTATACTCTAACGTCACGTACCCCGCTACTCTCACCCTAATCACCGACTTTTCCGTATTCTTTTCCTTTCCTGCTGGGCACTTCCAAAAATCTTTTTAATGTTTTCTCAATTAAAATATATGTTCAGTGTGATTAAATAACACTGTTGCAAAAATATATATATGTTTTCTTTGATTTTGTAAACACGTGATTATATATCTTTTTAACACTGTTGGATGTATTGTTACTGGGATACCCATTATTGTACTTTCCAGCAGTGCAGCAAATAAACTGAAGACCTAAATGTGTTCTTGGCAGCTGGCGACTGAATTTTCAGGATATGTCATTTTTGGCCATGTAACAAGCACCATTCACGGTGTGCCTGATTTGTGGAGGCACTCGCTGGAGATGAAAAGACAATCTAAACATTGTAAATGGTTTAAAGTGTAGGCTTCTTCCTCAAAATAGGCATTCTTTCCTGCAGAAATCTCTGAGTGTTCATTTGAGTCACTGTGATGGATTGGTGCTGTGAAACTCAACTCCATTTACTGGGTCCAGCGCTGGGAAGCTCCGTTGTTGGGGCAGCATTTTGGATTTCAGCTGATGTTTGATGCAGAACCATTCATCACAAGTATCCCTGTCCTGCATTTCACCACTGCTGGCCCCCAACTTTACCTGCTCCCCTGCTTCTTCCCTCCTCTAGCACCTTCTGGTTTGCTTGAAAATGCCCCATTTGCCCACTCTTTTTTCAAAAATTTCTCGGGGGGAGAACCCTCCCGAACCCCCCGTATTCACTACGCTCGTTCGACGCAGTGAAGTACAACAATTGTTTTATGGCTCACCACTTTCAAATGTCACCAGCCGCCACTGCTGGCTGGCTGCGGCATGACTGAGAGGTAGAACTTGCAGGGATATGTAGTGGGTCGCACCGTAAACCAATTATCACATTGACTCGGTTGGTACATCCTAAACATGTTTTAATACAGAAAATAAGCTGTGTAATAAGAGCCCATCGACCAGCATCCTCCCTGCTATGCGATCTGTCTCCAACTGCCGAAACCGGCAACCGTAGTTCTAGAGAAGGAACACAGAACCTGGAAAATGCTTGTTAGATACACACAATAACATTCCAATAACAGAAAATACAGTTAAGCTAATAGCTTAACAGAATACAACACATCTCCCTTTACAAATAAAATATCTTTAACGTTTTGTAAGTAAATAGAGATGATTTATACAGAAAAACCATACAGAATATCATGCAGGTAACCTGGTTTCTTAGACCTCCTACCGCTTCTGATAGTAAAGCAAGCATTGTCATCAGCTTCATTCAAGTTTCCAACATTGCTGGGATTATACTCTTCCACACTTTGAGTCGAAACCATGCTCAAAGCACTTGGTTGCAACTGTGAGGAATAGTTATCCTTTAACCAAGCATTCATAGGAAGTAATAACTCAGATGCTCTATATAGACTTGTGATCTCTGATGTGAACATTTACTGTTGTAAAGGCTCTGATACCTTTGGGTCTAGCTAGCGCTATATAAAACTCTCAATTAAATACATAAATAAATGTCGTGGTTGTTGCAATTTTCTCCTCACAACAGTATTTTGAAAATCAGCTAGATTAATCAAATGTCTTTTTGCCCAACATCGTCCATGTTCTAACATAACAGATGAATGTGCAAGTTTAGACACTTTGAATGGACCATTAAAGTGAAATTCTACTTTTGATTTCCTAGGTCTCATGTCTTTCAGCATAACCCAAAACGCCTCACATCCTTCATTCTTGCTTTCCGAATTTGGGCCATCATGTTATCGCTTCATCTTCTCTTGAGCATTCTTCACTCTGGACTTCATTCTATCCAAATCAATCAAGTCTCCCACTTAACTGGAAGATTTTTCATTGAACAAACTTGGAATTAACCCTGTGCGAGATTATCTGCCCCTTAACAAAGCAAAAGGTGACACAGTAGTAACACTGTGAGGTGTATTATGATAAGCTCAAACTTGTTCTGAATGAACTTCTCAACATCCATTCCGCATGTCAGAGCTGTTTAAATTCCCTCTTTGAGCAACCTGTTAACTCTCTCAATTGCACCATTCACCTGGGGACTATATAATGCCACATTGTAATGCCTAATGCCCTTATCTCTCAAGAAGGATTCCATCTCCTCAGACACCAATTAACAAGTTCACTTGGGTATCCTTCCAAAGTTAATATTTTGTCCAAAAACACTATGAATACACGGGTAGTAGTTTCACATACAAAATCATAATATATCCAGTTTGAATAATAGTCCATTACCACTACTAAATATTTAGACTTATCCGGAAATGCTACAATGGGTCCAGAAAAACCTAATTCTAACTTTCACCATTGTCCCTCAGACAAAGGAGTAGGTATTAATGGGGATGCTTTCTTTTCCCAATTTTTATTGGACATTAAGCATTCCTGGCATTTATTAATACACTCATCAACATCTTTGTCCATGTAAGGCCATCAAAAATAAAATCTTAAGGTTTACTTTGTGGCTATGGATTCCAAATGCCCTTTATGAGCAAGACTAATTATTTTAAGCCTTAGCCCTTTTGGTACTATGATTTTGCCTGCACGTAACAAAATGGCTGTTTCCATGGTAAGTTGAGCAGACATTTGACCAAAACAATACAAATCTCCCATATATTGTTTAAGTGAAGGATGACCCTGATGTACAAAAATCCATGACTTTCCTCAAAACAATGTCCTCATCTCAAGCTTTGTTCCATTCCTCTTCAGTCACATTTCCTTGGCACGTATTTACCACATCTATGCTAGCTTCAACACACTCATTGCCAGAAAATTCTTCATTTTGTGCCCCTTTCTGCTCCAAAGCAGGAAGTCTAGATAAACAATGTGCACAATCATTGGTGCCTCCTGGTATATATCTAACTTGGAAATTAAATTCTTGTGGTTTTGAGAGAATTCATATAAGCCTTGAAGAAGCAGCTGATGTACCTTTGTTACCCAATAAATACATTAAGGGTTTGTGGTCAATGCATACAATAAAATGTGTTCCCCATACATAGGTTTTACATTTTCAATGGCCTATGCACATGTGAGGGCCTCCCTCTCAATAGTACTGTATCTTTTTTCCACTTCAGACAGCACACAAGATGCAAACGCAACAGTGTATTCTACATTGGCAATACTTTGGCACAAGTTAGCGCCAAGACCCGCAGCGCTTCTATCAACTGTTATTGCACTCTTGTGACCATTACTGTAAGTTTTTAATGCTAGTACCTTGATCAAAATATCCTTAATTTCAATGAACGTCTTTTGTTTTTCGGTGCCCCAAACAAATGTTTCTTTTTTTCTTAACATTCTTTTTAAAGGTTCCATTCGAGTAGCATTTCCCTCTACAAACCTTGATTAATAGTCACTTAAACCAAGGAATAATTTAAATTCATCCTTGTTACTAGGAGCTGGCACTTTTCTAAAATCTTTGATAAGATCCTCCTTAGGTTTATTACCCTCTATATTACTAAATACCTTTGCACCTTCCAAAGTTGTTAATAGCTCATGAATTCTCTGCAGCGAATGGCAATCCAATCCTCAGTCATGTTTTTTTTTTGTGAACGCAAGTTCCCACATAAGCGGATTAGTCAATTGTTTTTTAGCTATTACTACTGCACTCACCCATTCCGCTGCATTTACAGGTTCAATAACTTTATTTAAACACAGTTGATCTAGTTGTTTCTTAGATCTTCTCTCACACATAAGGGAACATTGCGCACTTTATGGTTCACAGGCACAGCATCCTTTTTTAAAATAATTTCATGCTCAAATCCCCTCACTGTGCCAATTTCATCTGAAAAATCTGTAGCATATTTGGATGTAATTTCATCAATACCCTCAGTTTCCTGTTCCACTAGCATAACAGGAACACTAGTACTGGGTCTTAGTCCAATTTCCAGTCTTCTCTGATCTATCCAACCCATGATGTCCCTGCCGTTAACCGCCACATATATCTTGGTAAAAATCATTCTACCCGAGAAGTGCAAAACTTCCTGAAAAAAACAAATTGTTTTAATTTCTGATTCACCATATGCCTGCTTTTTTAAATATTGCATTACTCCAGAGCAACTTGAAAGTTTCTGCTGACAACATAGTCACCGGTGAACCCGAATCCACCATAATCCTTAATTCTGCCATGCCAATTTTGACCATACAAAAAGGTCCATTTTCACTGGCTGTAATCCCATCATCTTGACCAACACCATTCTTACTGACTACAGCCACTGCATCTTGATCAATCCCAACTGTCAAAATGGTCATGGTATTCACATTTTCTACAACTTGTGGAATATACTGTTCAATTTCAGGAACACAACTTACTTTGACTGCATCCCCACTTTTGCAAACTCTCATAAAGTGATCAATTATTTTGCATTAGTTGCATTTTTTATCTTTTGCATAGCAATTCAAACTATTCCCCCAAAATACTATTAGCTCCACACCTATAACATGCATTAATTCTGATTAATCTATTACTCTTGTAGTTATCCGGTACTTTTTTTACAGCATTTACATTAATATTTTCTGAATTCCATGATGTGCCAGATAACACTTTAACAGATTCCACGGAATGTTCAATGCCTTTAGCTATTTTCACTATCTCTTCTAACGTAGGGTTGGTGCAACATAGAAGATGCTCCAGCAGTGGATAATGCTGTTTACAATTGATGTTTCAGTGAAAAGTATTTCATTGAATTTTCACAATAGTTATTCATTTTGTAAACTTGTCTCACCAAAGGCAGCAATAGCGAACCAGTAGTGAGACTTGATAAGTGCAATATCCAGCTAAGTTGTAAATTGTAAAAGGGCCAGATTTAAAGGAGGCAGTTATAGAATGTGTTAGAAATGGGGTCTCTGGTTGGCAGTGGTTTGCACACTGTCCAAGCTGGGACCCTCACTATAGTCAGGGTAAGTTACACCCTCAGAATAACCTGTACTCACCCTCTTGGTAGCTTGGCAAGAGCAGTCATGCATATCCTCAGAGGAAACACATAAAGTATTTGTACACACACACGCGCACACACACACACACACACCCCCCCCCAAAGGATTCCACATAAGTCTAGAAAAATAGCCAATATTTTCTAATTTATACAAGACCAAAACAACAAAAATCCAACATACAGAAATTAAAATACGAATTTTCAAATATTAAATGCAGTTATAGCGCTTAGAAACAATAGCTCAAACTGGGGCTATAACGATGTGCTTGACAGGGTCGAATCTCAAAGTTCGGGGCTGACCGCAATGGAGCGCAGGCCGGTTACGGAGTCATACAGAACCTGGTTACAGTACCTTGGAAACTATGACAACAAAAAGGCATTGAGAGGCACCGGGGAGGTGAGGTGTTGCTGTGGCAGGTGCCAGAAGGGTGACATACCCTGAAACCGGTCCCAGGATGCTTGTTTCCGGTCCAGGGAGGACCTGGCCTGGCAGTTCGGTCTGGACTGTTCCCATGGGGCACAAGGTCAAGACTGATTTGCATATGGCTGGGTCCAAACTGGGGTGGCGTAGTGGGCAAAAGAACGATGGATTTAACCCAGATCTTTTGACTGGGGGAGAATGTTTGCATTGTCAGCATTCCGTCCATCATTTGTTTGCTGTAACACTTTTCGCCCTAAGTGGGATGGGTATGCCCAGACGTGGGTCCCTTGCTCACTGTGCCACTGGATTCAAGCTAGCCTGGCTGAAGAAGGGTGACATACCCTGAAACCGGTCCCGGGATGCTTGTTTCCGGTCCACGGAGGACCTGGCCTGGCAGTTCGGTCTGGACTGTTCCCATGGGGCACAGGGTCAAGACTGATTTGCATATGGCTGGGTCCAAACTGGGGTGGCGTAGTGGGCAAAAGAACGATGGATTTAACCCAGATCTTTTGACTGGGGAGAATGTTTGCATTGTCAGCATTCCGTCCATCATTTGTTTGCTGTAACACTTTTCGCCCCTAAGTGGGATGGGTATGCCCAGACGTGGGTCCCTTGCTCACTGTGCCACTGGATTCAAGCTAGCCTGGCTGAAGAAGGGTGACATACCCTGAAACCGGTCCCAGGATGCTTGTTTCCGGTCCAGGGAGTGACCTGGCCTGGCAGTTCGGTCTGGACTGTTCCCATGGGGCACAGGGTCAAGACTGATTTGCATATGGCTGGGTCCAAACTGGGGTGGCGTAGTGGGCAAAAGAACGATGGATTTAACCCAGATCTTTTGACTGGGGGAGAATGTTTGCATTGTCAGCATTCTGTCCATCATTTGTTTGCTGTAACACTTTTCGCCCCTAAGTGGGATGGGTATGCCCAGACGTGGGTCCCTTGCTCACTGTTCCACTGGATTCAAGCTAGCCTGGCTGAAGAAGGGTGACATACCCTGAAACCGGTCCCAGGATGCTTGTTTCCGGTCCAGGGAGTGACCTGGCCTGGCAGTTCGGTCTGGACTGTTCCCATGGGGCACAGGGTCAAGACTGATTTGCATATGGCTGGGTCCAAACTGGGGTGGCGTAGTGGGCAAAAAGAACGATGGATTTAACCCAGATCTTTTGACTGGGGGAGAATGTTTGCATTGTCAGCATTCCGTCCATCATTTGTTTCCTGTAACGCTGTGGCAGGTGCGGCGTCAGTTCCTTACTGCCGGTGCAGGTCGTTGGCACGTCAGTGCTCGGGATGTTGCACGGCACAGGGGAGGTGATGTGTGGTGGCGGTGAGGCGGCAGTTCCACTGGTGGTGCGGGGTCGATGAAGTGTCAAGAGTCAAGCCACATGGTGTCGATTTTGCAGTGGCGATGTCACACCTTGGGGCCTTCGGTGCGGAGTTGTAGTTGGGCGCCACAGACTTCAGTGACGCAGTACTTGGGATTCCCTCTGTGGCGGTTCCTCAGAGGCACTGCGGCAGCGTCGGGCCTGCATTGCAAGTCACGGTCGTTGGGTTGGGCAGGGACCATGGCTCCGGTGCAGGCAGCAGCATGTTATCGAAGAGTGGCGCTGGCTCCGAAGACACACTCAAAGTCGATATGCTGGTTTCTTCTTGATGAACACAGCAAACCCACTTCCAAAGGCCCAGGAACTGGATTTGGCATCACTTGGCAGAGTAGGGCTCTCAGTAGGAATGCCCAGGCACTGCAGGTGAAGTCTTTGATGGCTCTGAGACTTCCAGCAGTAGGCAAGTTCAACTCAAGCCCTTGGAGAACCTTAGAAAGCAGGATGCAGAGAGCAAAGTCCAGTCCTTTCACTCCCAAGACAGAAGCAGCAGGCCAACACAGAAAAACAAGCAGCAAAGTGGCAGTCCCTCCTGACAGCACAACAGCTCTTCTTCTTGCCACAATGTCGCTTCATGTGGCTGCCTCCAGCATTTCACTTGTCCCATGTGGCTCTGGTGGCTAAACGTCTGCCAAGAAGAGCCACCCAGCCTCTACCCTACATCAGGAGCGCATCGTGCCTCTACCCTACATCAGGAGCGCATTGTGCCTCTACCCTACATCAGGAGCGCATTGTGCCTCCACCCTACATCAGGAGCGCATTGTGCCTCTACCCTACATCAGGAGCGCATCGTCTCACAAGGACACCTCAACTGCTCATTTCAATGTAGCACGGCTGTGTCAGAGTGCATTTTGTGTAAGTGGTGCCACATGCGGACAGTGACTGTGCTCTCTGCACCTGATGTTGTATGAATTGGTTCTATAGCCGCTTCTCCACAGGTCTGGGATGCCCACCACAAGTCCTCTTCAGAGGTGGTCCTGGGGGGTACCTTTAGCACTTACGGCTCCCCTGGAGTGGGCAGGGTTACACCAGAGCACCCTCAACAGCTTGGGTTTCAATGCTCAGGTGTAAGTATCTCGACACAGTTGCCAGGTAGCAACCACCTCACATAAGTTGTCTAAGTCCTGGAACAGCCTTCTGCACAAATGCCAACATTTGGGAAAAGAGGTAGATTTAGAAAAATAAATTTCCAGAGATTTTATTTTCTATATTACCTTGCATTTGCAATGAAAGATTTTTAAAAGTGAGAGAAGGCTAAAATAAAGGCATTTTTGCGTCACAATCGGTCTCAATTTTGCTCTTACAGAGTAGCATGCTACCTGCCTGCTTAACACTCATGTGCCTATATAACTCTAGTACTATTGCACAGTCACTGTTTTTTTCTTCTGATCACCAATTCAACATGATCATCCCTTGCAAACCCAAGTATAAATGGCAACATGATGAACTACTGAAAATCATTGCTCTATTCGTTTTATGGATCCAATTCCTGCCGATATTACCAAAGACCTTGCTTTATACACGCTTTCTAACTGAACTAAACTAGTGTACCTCTTCCTCAGGCAGTAAGTGATACCTGACAGCCACCTCACTTCTTAAAAATAAAAATAAAAACCCTTCTGCAGACGCAAACAATCTCAACAACTTTGGTCCTGTTTGCAGTCTCCTGTTTCTTGCAAAAGGTATCAAAACCTGTGTTGCAAGGCAGCCAACCTAACATATCCAAGACAACAACCTCTTAACTGAACAGCAGTCAAGATTCAGTCAAGGCTTCAGCACGGAAAGAACACTACTGCAGGTTTTTGCCGATGCACTTGCATCTTGGACTCCCGGCGTTTGATTCTGCTTGACCTGACGGCAGCCTTCAATACAGTAAATCAGTGGTTCTTAACCTTTGACTTCTGCAGATCATCACTTAATGATTACTGGAATACTGGGACCCCACTGAGTCATTACTGTAAGCCGGGGGCCCAAGCCTAAGCAATTTCAATGATTAAACCGCTAAATGTTGCACAAAAATACAGGCACAAGCATTCATCAAAGAAATACAGGAATGATGAGATATTTTAATTGACAAATAAAAAATTCAAATTCTAATTTTATTGGGAAGATTGGAGGTTTTCTAAATTCAACTGAGTGCACCCATCATCCAAATTATATTCTGTTTGTTGCACTTGTACTGACTGCTCCCGTGAATCAATCTGAGCATACCAACTTAGGGGCTCATTACGATGGAGGAACGATCGCCACCGCCGGGCCGGCAGTGGCAATCGTTCCGCCATCAAATTGAGAATTACCCACCGCCATATTAGGATGGCGGTGGGTATCGCAGCGGACGCAAAGTCCGTCCGCCGCTTTTCTGCCGGTGGCAATCGCTCCGATTGCCTGGCGGGCGGAGCAGGGCCACTAATATGGTGGCGGTGCCTAGCAGGCACCGTCCGCCATATTAGGATGTGGGTTTTAGGAGGCCTTTCCATGGCGGCGATGCCGCCATGGAAAGGCTGGGTTACCTAGAAGGGTAGACCCAAATGACGTCACTGGGACCTGGGTATATAACAGTACATGTGAGGAATGGTCCCAGTATACAAATTAGTGTGCATTGAAGAACCAATAAATCATATATAGTCAAACACAAAATCGTAGTATTCTTGATGAACAGTGTTGTTTAATCACACTGAGCAACCTGTATTTCATACCATTTGTTAACACAATTTTAAAGCAGTGCCCCAGGAGGGAAGGGTGAGGGTATGGTGAATGAAGTGAGGATGAGGAAGTGAGTGGAAAAGTGTACGATTCACAAAATCAATTATTCATCAGGGAGGGGCTCATACAAGAGCCAAGTAAATCACATTAGATCAGACATTTAAATAGCCATAGTTGTAGACAAAGACACAGTGATGAATCGCTGTTGATCAAACTGGCTAGTGTGGTAGATGTCGACGTTTCGACCCCTGGAGAGTAGTAGGTAAGTATATCCCTTACGTTGGGGTCTTCCTCAGGACAGGAGTGTGGGGAGGTGAGGGTGGGGGCGAGTTACCTAGAAATAGATTGAAAAGAAACCTTTAAAAATCGGAAGTTCCCATGAAGGGAGTGGGTTAAAAATATACAACAAAACCTAAGTCTAAAAGATTTTGTTTTCATGCTTTTCGCACTCTGTCACTTTTACAGCCCTCTAACTACTTTTGAACACGCAGTCGAATTTCACCACAGACTCTTGTGATTTATAGCCATTTACTGCAGGCTCTTGAGCTTCATTTCGGAGCCTATTTCTTTTCAAGCTTACTAGGCTCCTTATGGCTCGCGCCTCTTCCACTTGTGCTCGTTAATAATCTAGGTTTACTCTCTGTTTGGAGCGGGAGCCATTGATTGAATTTACATTATATCCCCTTTCAGGAACAATTGAACACGGAGCATATTTGCCCGATGATATGACTACACTAATTTATTTTCCTGGCCCAGCAGATTAACCCTGACTGGCCCCTTCCTTTTCTACTCATTCATGATTCAGAAGCTTTACAAGTAAGTTGACCTGATAGGCCCTCTTAATTTTTAATTTCTTTTGCTAAGTAGGTGAACCATCTACTGTACTCTGAACCTGCTTATTACTTTTGCAGGTGCTTTTGTTTTGCTCGTCTATACCGATTTGGAGCCCACGCGCCCTGTTTCTCCTCATTGTCTGTGCTACTGATGGTAAATCTTTTAGACTTAGGTTTTGTTGTATATTTTTAACCCACTCCATTCATGGGAACTTCCGATTTTTAAAGGTTTCTTTTCAATCTATTTCTAGGTAACTCTCCCCCACCCTCACCTCCCCACACTCCTGTCCTGAGGAAGACTCCAACGTAAGGGATATACTTACCTACTACTCTCCAGGGGTCAAAACGTCGACATCTACCACACTAGCCAGTTTGATCAACAGCGATTCATCACTGTGTCTTTGTCTACAACTATGGCTATTTAAATGTCTGGATCTAATGTGATTTACTTGGCTCTTGTATGAGCCCCTCCCTGATGAATAATTGATTTTGTGAATCGTACACTTTTCCACTCACTTCCTTATCCTCACTTCATTCACCATACCCTCACCCTTCCCTCCTGGGGCACTGCTTTAAAATTGTGTTAACAAATGGTATGAAATACAGGTTGCTCAGTGTGATTAAACAACACTGTTCATCAAGAATACTACGATTTTGTGTTTGACTATATATGATTTATTGGTTCTTCAATGCACACTAATTTGTATACTGGGACCATTCCTCACATGTACTGCCATGGAAAGGCTGGCGGGGATTGGGTTTGGGGGCCCGTTGCGGGCCCCCCATGTGGGGGGGTGTCGCTGCACTGGGGGGTACCCATGGTACTCCCCTGCATTTCCATGCACCAAGTGGCAGGCACCGCGTGGTGCCTGCCACGTGGTGCAGGGAAATGCGGTGCAAGCACCGTTCACATTGCGGGCGGTGCTGCAGCCGGCAGCACCGCCCGCAATGTTAAAGGCCCAGGATGCGCCCACCAGTATGGCGGTCGCATCCTAATTGCAGTGGTGGGACCGCCGCATGTCTGGCGGGCGGTCCCAATCACCGCTACGGTGGCGGGCGGATCGTAATCAGCCCCTTGGTTTTTAGCCTCCAATTTCAAATTACATCACATTTGCAGAATGTTTTAATATTTTCAGTTTTACATTTTGCTTCTTTATTTAACTGCACTTTATTAGTCAGTTAATATTATTTAATTTGCTAAGCAGTTGCGAACGTGCCTGATAGGACCACAGGTTAAGAACCACTGCAGTAAATCACTCTGTGCTTCTTAACAGTCTCAAAAATCAGATGGTCATGGATGGAGTGGCCCTTAAATGGTTCATTTACCCAATAGACAAGTCACAGAGGCTACACATGGATTCATGTCTCTCAAAACTGGTTGATGTAACACAAGTGGTATTAGAAAACAAAATTATGGCCCAGTGGCTTTTATACTCAAAGAAACATATGGATTCTTAGAATTGCAAGTCCCAACTTATCTTATGTTGATACAGAGGAATTCATATTGATGTAGTACTGATTACGAAATTGATTTCGATAGAAGACAAATATTTTGGGATTCTGATCTGTAGTGAATATTGAATTAACCTGACAAGATCCTTTTTGTTACCCAATGTTTATTCTGCACATATAGAAAATAAAATGTACATTTAATTTATGTATGCTTTAAAATTATTTTAGTTTAGTTCATATTTGTAAATGAGAATTTATTCTTGTAAGTCTTATATACATAGATATCTGGTACCTGTTCCTGTTCCTCAAGTGGGCACACCAAATAAATGAAATACAGGTAGGTGTGTGTAAATGTGGGGGAGGGAGCAGGGGCACATTTGTACTCAGAGGTAAAACCTGAATAACAGTTGAAAATTTGGTAGCATTGCTTATCAACCCATTAGACTTGCCTATTAGGTTCTTAAATGCACTGCTTTCTGGGTCTGCAAGTTTGTCACTTAATGAAAAGGAGATATTTAAAAAAAAAAATTAAAACAGATGGGTGGGAAATTCCTATCTTTTGAAGCCAAGAACATATGTTTTTTGGGGTCACAGGCAACACGTTTTCATGCTTACTTTGTAGAAAAAACGGTTTGCTAAACTGCTGCACAACTTTAGCTATGATTTCTCTGTTCTATTAAAATGTGTTTCATGCATGCCAATATTTAAATTAAAAGAGGGAGAATTGTTATAAAACCATAATGGGCAACAGGAAAATAAGTTAGGCAGCCCAGTTCTTAGAGAATGAGACAAAAGTACCTAAATATGTCCTTGCATTTGTGCAGAGTTCGACTTTCAGAAATGCGTAAAAGTTTACTGAAGTATGCCTGAAAATGATACTTCTAGCAAACTTTTATGAATTCCATTTTTGCATGAGAAAATAAACATGGTCATAGGTTTGAATCCAGGCAGGTCCACTCTACCTTTCATCCTTTGATAAAATGAGTACCATTGAGTTGGGCAACAGTTAACACTGTTACTTCAGTGCCAACGGACCCCCTGGGTGAACATGCTCTTTACAAATGTATGTTATGTTATATTTGCTGATGTGAAAAACCACAGAGCGAGCGCAGCACCCCTTTTTTTCTCACATCCTGGAAAAAAGTTTTATTCCTGCCCTTGTCAGGAGTACACTTCTAACCTTTTGGGAAGAGATTGGAGAGGAGTTGGTGATTACCATTCAACATGCAAGTTAGTGGGTGTGCACAAACGCACAGGGCGTTCCATCCTTGGACCTACTGATTCCCACCTACTGCAGCCCCTTTCTGTAGATTTGCAGAAATGTGGAAAAAATCTAAGCTTTGCTAGAATCCAAACCCTGAGATTATATGAGCATAACCAGAGAGCTATTATCAGAGCACTGATAGAATCAGAACACTGTCATCATTTGTCACTGTATGGCACTAAAAGGGACAAAGGGACAAGTGGATTTTTACAGACAAGTGGATTTCTAAAGCACTGATATTTTATAAACTCCCACACCTCTGAATGTAGAGAGGTTTTGAACCTGTTCATATCACAAAAAATAAAGTGAATTTCTCACGTTTGCTTTCTCACTCAACCCTCAATATATGTTCTCGAGATACTCCTGCATTAACGAGCATGTGTGCCGTTTGCACCTTAAATGTTGGTTATATACATGTAAATGTTTGAAAAATATACAAAGGATAATGCTAGCAAATGCGTTAAAAGATCTGTCATAAGTGCTTTGCTTTTCAGCATCTCTTGAATCCTAGAACGTGTCACCAAACTTTAAATTACAAAATGCCCCGAGTTTTTAACTGAACACATTTAAAGATTGATGTACTACATAAAAGTACAAACAGTATATGCAAAACAGTTCCTATGTGGTTTAATTAAAATGAACCTTTGAACAACTATGAGCAAAAAAAGGCTGCAGGAGAAAATAATTCAAAGGGCATCGTTATTACTCATTTTCTTGTTGAAATCTCTCAAGTATTTCCGGGGTGCTGCAGCACCTGCCACAACCCTATTTCCAGCATCACCGGAAGTGGCAGTTCACCAGTTTCTTTGCTGCAGAGGTCTTCAAACGTTTTTGGTCTGAGCCCACCAAAGCAAAATGTTTTGAAGTCAGGGCCCCCTCTAAATCTTTAAGCCAAGAATTGGGAGAGTGGGAGAGTTAGGACTGAGCTCAGGATCAGAATTTATAAGATCATTTCATGGATACGTTTTCAGTAGCTCATAATCCACAATAAATGTGAAACTTATAATCAGGCAACTTAATGAAACAAAACCAGAAATTGACCAAAAAACTGTGATCCCCATATTTTGGGTGTTGTGAGCTCCTTGCACTCCTGGGTCCCAATGCAACTGCACCTACTGCACTAGTGATATCGTCAGCCTTGAGTAGCAGTCTACTTCCTCTGCCTCCTTCACCCTTTCTACACCATGCCTGGCCATCTATCCATCACTACAATCTTGAAACAGGCTCTCTGTCCCTTTCTTTTATGTTTTGTAGAGCATGGACTCAGCCCAAGGGCATTGGAACACTTCACATGAGCACCAGTTACATTACCCAAGGTAAGATTCATTTTTTGTTTAAGGGCATGGGCAGATTAAGTGATTTCGGCAGAATCACAGAATGTTGAGGTGACGCAGTTCCAAAGTTGGCAGCTTTCGCCATTACGCCACATCTCCTCCCTTTAAGAAAAGAAATGAGCCGCCAAGTGTTGCCCCCATCTTTCTGCAGCAAAGGTGTCCTCAGCACTAATGCTACCAAGGGAAAGTAAATCCCATATCCTTTTGTTAGAGAAAGACAGTCATAGTTGTGATCCAGTGGGTCTTTCAGACCAGGGACCCCAGTGCTGCTACACATGCTTCACTAATGATAGCTACTGCCTTGCGAAGTGGGCTGTTTCCTCTGCCCTTTGTTCTATACATCTTGCCCCATCCCACTCACTGCCATCTCTCTGATTCCCAAATTAAGGTGTTTCCTCTTGTTCAATTTTTTCCGCCTGGGGGCCATTCCTCAGAGGCCCAAAGCAATGCCGGCACAGCAAGTGTTCACTGGCCCCTCATGCAAGAAAGGACGGATAGTAAAACAGCCATAAATGGGCTATTGTGAGGACCACTGGAATTATGCGATTTTGTGGCCATGGTGCTTTGTGTATAATTGTGGATTTGCCACACAATCCATCAACTGCAGCATAATCTGTAGATTTTATAACAAAAAAACTGATTCTAGCTCAAACTGATTTAAAATGTACCAAAACACGTCAACATGTGTTGCTGCACAGTAAAAGGCCCATCACAAAGGTTGACTAGTCATCTTTTTGTGGCTTTTTGCTATATTTGGGTGTTAGACTGTTACTAATGAGGTGAAACTTATGCCCAGACAGTGTTAACAAATGTAAAAACAACAAAATAAGGAAGTAATACTTTCACAAAATGTGCTGCATTACGCCTTATAATTTGCCTTTTTTGCCGCTTAATTTGGTCAACCGTGCCAGATGATTTGATCCTCTCCTGCTGCATAATTCCATTTGCCCTTGTTTTAGATGGCTGTTCTTACTGCTTGACCCTATGCAATTGGTTAAGCACCAAACATAAAGGCTGCCTGGGAGCTAGTATACGCTCTAACTGATGGAGTCACTTAGAGCTCCACTGTGACCAATATTTATTCTTCTTGAGAGGTAATGTAAGGGTGTTAGCAGTTGAGTTCTGGAGTGGGTCCTTTTAATGGACACTTATAAAAATGCTTCTTTCTATGGTCTGATTACTTATTACTAAAATGAATAGATATACATAATGAGTATACATGCTCAGTGCTTTTCACCATCAGCTGGGACCTCGCAGCACTATAAATGCACATGCAACTCTTCCCCACTGCACCAGGATTCAGTTCTGTGACTCTCTGGTCACACACACACATCTGCAGTGATTGTATTTGCTAACTGAGGTTTTATAAGGTAAAAGAGTACATTTTCCACTGATTAGTTTAACAATTATTTTTCATTTAATGTGTATGGGTATTTTGTATATGCAGTTACCTGAGGGTGTAGAAATAACAAAATAGTTACTGAAGTTATGTTCTTTTTAGCTTCATCTTTGACCTTGCCACCCCAGTAACTGACTGTGCCCCAGGGCACTCAGGATTATAGTTGCACACTCTAAATGCATGCCAATGTCTGCATATAAATGTAGACAGCCTGGAAACATGCCAAATAAACAAGTTTGCGTTCCAGGCCAACTACATGTACAAGTCCTTGCAGAGACATTTCCGCCCACCTGGGAATGCAGTCAAGGACCCTCAGTGGGGGACACCCCACAGTTTGAAGACCTCTGCCTTACTAAATGCTTCTGTTAACTGGAAAGTATGTCCAGTGAAGAGGCAGAAGCTATCGAAGCATAGTGAATGTTTTCACTTCAGCAACCCTGGGATTTTCTTCATTCATCAGGCATCTTTAAGTATTTTACTTTTCTTTAGCCAGCCCAATATAATTGAAGGTCTGTATGATATTGAGGACTCAGATCAGCTGAGTGTGTTTGCGTCACACCATTGTGTAACTGCACAGCAGCAAATAGCACCTATGCTGTCCTCTCCAGCGTCGGCTGGCAATATAAAAATACGACGTGCGCCACGTGCCCAAATCACCTCAATGATGCTCCCGCCTGGTGTGGCACTCCTGGTGATGGTGGTGTGGAGTGACGTCCACGAGCAGGAATTGAAGTACTTACCTTCCTGCCCAGTGGAACGCGACTCCAAACAAATCCTGGAGCTGCTCTCAGAATGAGAGCAGCTCCAGGATTGGTGGGAACTGGTTAACCCTGCACTCATTTTGAGTCTGGGGGCCTGTGGCAGCAACCCTCCATCTGTTTCACATCCCAGGGATTGCTGGGTGTACAGTGCGCATGTCGGGTTGGCCCTAGGTAGCCAGAAGGCAAACCTGACATGCGCACTGAAAAGGGCAGCAGTAATCCTGCAATAGCAGGATTCAACCCCGCCCCTCTGCCTCACGCTCGTGCTGTACACAGCGCAAGCAAGTGTCAAAATAAAATGACATTATTATGCCATTTTATTTATTCGTGTTTACGTGCTGCGCTTGCAGCAGGTGGGGCAACGCTCCTCCGACATTCAGGAGGAGCCACCCCTGGTACTCTCAAAGTCTGCTGTTTTGTTGGGAGAGGTTTTGTTTCAATGGGGCGGGGGTTTAAGTAGGGTAGGTTGCCAGGAAAGGTCACCTCCTGAATATAACACAAGCAACCCCAGACCCGTTGTTTTGACTATTGCAATCATTCCTTCCATCATCTTTAGTGTGTTTAATGTAATGCCTTAAGCAAAAAGATATGCACAGACATGGGTTGCAAGCTTGCTGTGCCATAGGATCAAAGCTATACCTCACTGACAAGACCTAACTGGGCTGAAACCTGTTCTGGATTGCTTGTCACCTTCTGAAGGGGCCTTACCTGGCCATACGGGATGGACTGTTCCCATGAGAAGAAGGGTCCATATTGACCTGCAGAAGGCAGGCTTCTGTCTACAGTGGGTGAAAACGATGGATTGGAATGCTACCCACAGTGAATGGCAGTGGTTTAGACTATTTGCAAGCATTCCTCTCATCGCTTATTCTGTGTTTGCTGAAAAAAGTGAACATCCCCAAGGTATATGAAATGATTAAACTACCCCCTGTCCCTTTACATTTTCATTCACTCGACTTATTTTAAAATGAAGGGCAAGTTTGATGAGCATTTCAATGCAAAGGAGTTTTTTAATCATATTTGATTAGTAGAGAGCTATGATAACATCTCATTTAAATATCCTGAACTTGCCAAATGTGCTTATAGTTAGTTATCAGAAGAAATGTTCGCTAGTGTACAAAGCTACAAATAAAAGGGGCCACCACAATAACTATGACTATGAGCACAGATGACATTTAGATGATGCTGAGGGAAAATGTCTCTGATCTAACAGTGGACAAATGACATCCTGATATTTTGGTGTACAATAACACTGCTATTTTGTTTTGCTACAAGTGATCGCTTAGTGGCTCAGGCAGCAGTGGAGCATTCATGCACCAGCACTGCTGTCTCTTGCCAGGAAAATAATCTTGTAGCTCGCCGCTCCAACAGTAGTGAGTTCAAACCAAGGCTTTTAAATATATTAAGTTTCCATGGTACGGCATGGCCAATGCCCAAAGCATACATTGTGAATACAGTTCGATATTAGAAGTACCACGTTTTTGAAAAACCAACATCAAACTGGCCGGCCATACACCTGGCCCAACAACTAAAATGTAGCACAGATCATCACAAAATTCCCTTAACCCCTTCGCTGCTAGGCCTTTTCCCCCCCTGTGCTAAGCCTTTTTTTGGCTATTTGGGGTAGTGCGCGCTTAGGCCCCTGTAACTTTTTGACCACATAAGGTATCCACGCCAAATTTGCGTCCTTTTTTTATAACATCATGGGGATTGTAAAGGTACCCAGGGTTTGTGGATTCCGCTGGAGGGGACCCAGAAATTAGCCAAAATACAGCAACATTTTGTTTTTTTGGGGAAAAATGCGAAAAAAGGGCTACAGATGAAAGCGTCTTGTTTTTTCCCTGCAAATAGCATCACAAAAGGGGTTGTGGTGCTGAAATCACCATCTTCCCAGCTTTCAGGGACAAGCAGACTTTTGTCAGAAAACCAACTTTTTTTACACAGTTTTGGCATTTTTCTGGGACATAGCCTATTTTTGCTATTTTTTGTGCTTTCAACATCCTTCCAGTTAATGGTAGAAATGGGTATGAAACCAATAATGGATCCTAAAAAGCCATACATTTCTGAAAAGTAGACAAAATTCTGAATTCAGCAAGGGGTCATTTGTGTAGATCCTTAAAGTTTTCCTTATAGAAACTAACAGTTAAATGAAGGAAAAATTGAAAATTAGTTGAAAAAAACAGCCATTTGTGTCAACGTTTTCACCTGTAACTTCTTCTAATTATGACAGCTATTTAAAAGCAATAAACCGTTATATCCGCTGGACCTTTCTGGTTGTGGGGATATATAGGACTTGTAGGTTCACCAAGAACCCGACGAACCCAGAGCCAATAACTGAGCAGCATCTTGCAATGGTTTTTTATTATGTACCGGGTATATAGCAATTATTTTGGGAAAATGTATACATGGAAAAATTGTTATGAAAGACACCTATGTATTTCTGAAATGGGAACAAAATGTAGATTTTAGAAACAGTAGATATTTGCACATTTCCGAAATTGGGAGTACCCATACTAGCATGAGAATTATAGGTCATTTTTCAAAATGACTTATTTTTTACACATTGTCTTTCATTTGGAAGGCAGAAATGCATCGAAAGTCAATAGGTAATAACAGTTGCTCTACAATTCTGTGTTACCCTAAGTCTCCCGATAAAAATGGTACCTCACTTGTGTGGGTAGGCCTTGTGCCCACAACAGGAAATGGCTCAAAATGCAACGTGGACGTACCACATTTTCACAATGAAAAATTACCCTTTTTTTGAAAAGTGCCTAGCTGTAGTTTTTGAACCCTAGCTCTGCGGGCACTTAGGGAAACCTAGCAAACCTATATATTTTTGAAAACTAGACACCCAGGGGAATTCAGGACGGGGTGACTTGACTGGCTCTCACCAGGTTCTGTTACCCAGAATCCCTTGCAAACCTAAAAAATTGGTAAAAAAAACACATTTTCCTCACTTTTCTGTGGTGGAAAGTTCTGGAATCTGCGCGGATCCACAAAATTCTACCCACCCCGCGTTCCCCAAGGTCTTCCGAAAACAATTGTACCTCACTTGTGTGGGTAGGCCTAGTGCCCGCGACAGGAAGCAGCGCAAAACGCAACGTGGACGCACCACATTTTCACAGTGAAAAATTACCCTTTTTTTGCAAAGTGCCTAGCTGTAGTTTTTGAACCCTAGCTCTGCCGGCACCTAGGGAAACCTAGCAAACCTATACATTTTTGGAAACTAGACACCCAGGGGAATCCAGGATGGGGTGACTTGACTGGCTCCCACCAGGTTCCGTTACCCAGAATTCCTCGCAAACCTAAAAATTGTCAAAAAAACCACATTTTCCCCACATTTCTGTGGTGGAAAGTTCTGTAATCTGCGTGGATCCACAAATTTCCACCCACCCCGTGTTCCCCAAAGTCTTACGAGAAAAATGGTACCTCACTTGTGTGGGTCGGCCTAGTGCCTGCGACAGGAAACGGCGCAAAACGCAACGTGGTCACACCTCAATTTCGCAGTGAAAAATGACCCTTTTTTGGCAAAGTTCCTAGCTGTAGTTTTTTAACCCTAGCTCTGCCGGCACCTAGGGAAACGTAGCAAACCTATACATTTTTTAAAACTAGACACCCAGGGGAATCCAGGATGGGGTGAATTGACTGCCTCCCACCAGTTTCTGTTACCCAGAATCCCTCGCAAACCTAAAAAATTATCAAAAAAACCACATTTCCCCCACATTTCTGTGGTGGAAAGTTCTGGAATCTGCGTGGATCCACAAATTTCCACCCACCCCGCGTTCCCCAAAGTCTTACGAGAAAAATGGTACCTCACTTGTGTGGGTCGGCCTAGTGCCTGCGACAGGAAACGGCGCAAAACGCAACGTGGTCACACCTCAATTTCGCAGTGAAAAATGACCCTTTTTGGCAAAGTGCCTAGCTGTAGTTTTTGAACCCTAGCTCTGCCGGCACCTAGGGAAACCTAGCAAACCTATACATTTTTTAAAACTAGACACCCAGGGGAATCCAGGATGGGGTGACTTGACTGCCTCCCACCAGGTTCTGTTACCCAGAATTCCTTGCAAACCTAAAAAATTGTCAAAAAAAACACATTTTCCCCACATTTCTGTGGTGGAAAGTTCTGGAATCTGCGTCGATCCACAAATTTCCACCCACCCCGCGTTCCCCAAAGTCTTCCGAGAAAAATGGTACCTCACTTGTGTGGGTCGGCCTAGTGCCTGCGACAGGAAATGGCACAAAACGCAACGTGGTCACACCTCAATTTCGCAGTGAAAAATGACCCTTTTTTGGCAAAGTGCCTAGCTGTAGTTTTTGAACCCTAGCTCTGCCGGCACCTAGGGAAACCTAGCAAACCTATACATTTTGGAAAACTAGACACCCCGGGGAATCCAGGATGGGGTGACTTGACTGCCTCCCACCAGGTTCTGTTACCCAGAATCCCTTGCAAACCTACAAAATTGTCAAAATAAACACATTTTCCCCACATTTCTGTGGTGGAAAGTTCTGGAATCTGCGTGGATCCACAAATTTCCGCCCACCCCGCGTTCCCCAACGTCTTACGAGAAAAATGGTACCTCACTTGTGTGGGTCGGTCTAGTGCCCGCGACAGGAAACGGCGCAAAACGCAACGTGGTCACACCTCAATTTCGCAGTGAAAAATGACCCTTTTTTGGCAAAGTGCCTAGCTGTAGTTTGTGAACCCTAGCTCTGCCGGCACCTAGGGAAACCTACCAAACACACACATTTCTGAAAAGTAGACACCCGGGGGCTTCCAGGGAGGTATGGCTTGCATGGATCCCCCAACCTTTCCTACCCAGAATCCCCTGCAAACCTCAATTTTAGCTGAAAAAATCACTTTTTCACACATTTTTGTGTGGGAAAGTGTGGCATCACTGGCCTCAAACAAATTTCCTACCACCCAGCGTTCCCCCAGGTCTCCCGATAAAATGGTGCCTCACTTGTGTGGGAGGCCCAAGTACCCGCGACAGGCAAGGGCCCAAAACGTAGTGAGGCGACATCAAAATTGCCTATCTCAAAACCACCTGGTTTTGCAAGGGGGGTCCCATGACGTTTTGGCCCGGGGCTCGGTGGCCACCTAGGGAAACCTACCAAACCCACACATTTCTGAAAAGTAGACACCCGGGGGATTCCAGGGAGGTATGGCTTGCATGCATCCCCCAACGAAGCCATACCTCCCTGGAATCCCCCGGGTGTCTACTTTTCAGAAATGTGTGGGTTTGGTAGGTTTCCCTAGGTGGCCACCGAGCCCCGGGCCAAAACGTCATGGACCCCCTTGCAAAACCAGGTCGTTTTGTGATAGGCCATTTTGAGGTCGCCTCAATACGTTGTGGGCCCTTGCCTGTCGCTGGTACTTGGGCCTCCCACACAAGTGAGGCACCATTTTTATCGGGAGACCTGGGGGAACGCTGGGTGGTAGGAAATTTGTGTGAGCCCGGTGATGCCACACTTTCCCACACAAAAATTTCTGAAAAAAATGATTTTTTCGGCTAAAATTGAGGTTTGCAGGGGATTCTGGGTAAGGAAACGTTGGGGGATGCACGCAAGCCATACCTCCCTGGAAGCCCCCGGGTGTCTACTTTTCAGAAATGTGTGGGTTTGGTAGGTTTCCCTAGGTGGCCGCCGAGCCCCGGGCCAAAAACCCAGGTGACCCCCCTTGCAAAACCAGGTCATTTTGAGATAATGTGTTGTTTATTTCTGCAGCGTGAAAATGTTGGCACAATATTGCAAGGAAAATGTGACAGACATTTTGAGGTTTGCAGGACATTGTGGGTACCATAACTTGTTGGGATCCACAAGAGAGATATCACCATGTACTCCCATGGGTGTTTCGTTTACGACAATATCTACAGTTGGTAGGTTATTCTTAGACGGAATGTACACCTTGGCAGACAGACTAAAAAGACAAAGATTACTGCACAGCCATCTATTCCTCAAGCACACACACATACTGGTTGGATTTGGCACGAGGGCAAGTGATGGTTCAGTATATACAATTTTATTAACAAGAGATTTCACAAAAATGAAATGCACTGTCAATAATTGAAAGGACAAAAAACTGAACCAGTGACTCGCAGCTCGTGAGCTGTAAAGCCACGTCAAGGCCCCAACCGCTTTACAGGCCATTCACACACCTTTCATACGTGATACACACAAGACCATTCACACCACCAGGCACGAAACAAACACATTACAACATTCACAAAAAGGGACAAGGTACACCCTGCTTGAGAAAGACAAAAAAAAATATTACTGCACAGCCATCTAATCCTCAAGCACACACACATACTGGTTGGATTTGGCACGAGGGTGAGTGATGGTTCAGTATATACAATTGTATTAACAAGTGATTTCACAAAAATGAAATGCACTGTTAATAATTGAAAGGACGAAAAACTGAACCATTGACTCACAGCTTGTGAGCTGTAAAGCCACGACAAGGCACCAACCTCTTTACAGGCCATTCATACACCTTTCATACGTGTGACAAATACAAAACCATTCACACCACCAGCCGCGGGCCCATCACATTACAACACTCACACCAGCAGACAGCGCCATTCAAGGGCCCATCACTTTCACACGCCCACATTCCTAACACAGCAACCACACAAGCTGATGGATTGCGTGGAGTGTCGCTCGGCTAGCAGTGTGTGTAGTGACCAGCAGCAAGTCACTACTCACACACAGCCAGCCGAGCGCCAGTCCACCCACACCGCCAGCCAAGCGCCACTCCACGCACACCGCCAGCCAAGCGCCACTCCACGCACACCGCCAGCCAAGCGCCACTCCACGCACACCGCCAGCCAAGCGCCACTCCACGCACGTCGCCAGCCAAGCGCCACTCCACGCACACCGCCAGCCAAGCGCCACTCCACGCACACCTCCAGCCAAGCGCCACTCCACGCACACCACCAGCCAAGCGCCACTCCACGCACACCGCCAGCCTAGCGCCACTCCACGCACACCGCAAGCCTAGCGCCACTCCACGCACACCGCCAGCCAAGCGCCACTCCACGCACACCGCCAGCCAAGCGCCACTCCACGCACACCGCCAGCCAAGCGCCACTCCACGCACACCGCCAGCCAAGAGCCACTCCACGCACACCGCCAGCCAAGCGCCACTCCACGCACACCGCCAGCCAAGCGCCACTCCACGCACACCGCCAGCCAAGCACCAGCCTACACACACCACCATCACATTTAGGATTTTTTTATACAAAAAAGAAAACACAAACAAATTGCAAATAGATACAAATCTACTAACACAAAATCAGAAACTAAATACATTGCACTAATGCCAACCTTGAAACAGAACAACAATTCTTAAACATTACAGACCAGGCAGTTCACTTTACCACTCATGGTTGCTCCCAATAATTCTTTTGCTTGTGGTACGCTCTATAACAAGCAGGCACACACAGCCCAGGGTTAGAAGGACACTCAGGGCAGTACGTACGAGTCTCCTTCCACGTACCTCTTCGCCAACAGACTCTACATCTCCTAGTGGGAAAGTCTTTTGAGGGTGTAGGAGGAATGTGATCAGGAAAGTGGCGATCTTTCAATCGAGCCACATCCTCCACCACTCCAACTCTAGGAACACTTGCCTGTTCCACAACAACAAGGCTGCCTATGACAGACTGCTGAAACTGAACAAAAGTCAACTTTGACGCAGGAGAACACTCCTTGAACACAACAAAAGCATTGAAAGTTGCTAAATTGAAGAGATGGATGGCCAACTTCTTATACCAAATGTAAGCCTTACGAATAGCAGTGTAAGGTTCCAACCTCTGAACTACTCTATCAACACCACCCATGTGCTTATTGTAGTCTAAAATGCACACAGGTTTGCGCACTTCAGCAATCTGACCCCAAACAGCCACAGGTGAAGTACTCTCATCATGGATGGTAGTCAGCATGTACACATCCCTCCTGTCCACAAATTTCACAGCTAGCAGTTCCTCACTACGCAAGGCACTGCACTGTCCCCTCTGAAGTTTTTTGCAAACAAGCTCTTTTGGATAACCTTTACGGTTAGAGCGGATTGTGCCACAAGCAAAAGTGTCCACTTTGAACAATTCCTTAAACATTTGCACAGCAGTGTAGAAGTTATCAAGGTACAAATGGTGGCCTCTGTTAAACAGTCCTCTAGCAAGATCCCACACAATTTTCTCTGAAACTCCAAAAGTGGACGGACAACCAGGAGGGTCAATAGTGGAATCCCTACCAGTGTACACACGCAAATTAAAAACATATCCTGTCCTACTCTCAGACAACATATACAGCTTAATTCCATAGCGTGCCCTCTTGCTAGGAATGTACTGCCTAAAACCAAACGGCCCTTGAACAGGACCAAAGACTCATCAATAGATATTTCTTTC
Source organism: Calotriton arnoldi (assembly GCA_963921515.1). Lineage (NCBI taxonomy): Eukaryota > Metazoa > Chordata > Amphibia > Caudata > Salamandridae > Calotriton > Calotriton arnoldi. Next base: position 661,268 of record CAWUFW010005712.1, read on the forward strand.
CCTGGAGTATAGATCTCTGAAAATCGATCTACAAAGTGATCAAGAACAGGCCGAATCTTAAAAAGACGGTCACATTCAGGGTGATCTCGTGGCAACGCCAAACCATTATCAAAAAAATGCAGCATCCGAAGCAAAAGTAAATACTGATCACGAGTCATAACTGCAGGAAATATGGCCGTTGCCATCAAGGGACTGGTAGACCAATATGAACCCATGGACGGCTTCCTTATCAAACCCATCAAAAAAGTCAAACCCAAAAACTTCTTCATCTCTTCCAGATTTGTGGGACTCCACCGGGTAGCTCTAGAATGGGGCCTAAGTCTGGCACTGTTGTCCCTCAAAAACTGTTCAGCATACAAATTAGTCTGCTCAACAATCTCACCCAAAAATACATCATCCATAAACAACTGAAAATACTGTATAGGCAAATAATGTTCACAATCCACTCTACACCCTGCATAACCACTAAAGGCAGGCAACACCGGCTGCACCATGTTTGGATCAACCCAGAGTCCAGCACTTCCAGTAGGAAGCCTAGCAGCCCCAGGCTGCAATCCAGATGCCTCTTGCACCATCGGCACAGTAGTATCCTCCTCTAAAACAGGCACTTCATCTGCACTGAGAGTACCTTCATCATCCGATGACTCCATGTGGAGAGAAAACTCACTGCCTGAATCTTCCCCTCCCTCCTCTCCCTCAGACGCACTGTCAGTCTCATAATCCTGCTCAGAGGAAGATTCAAGAAGCAAACCAACCACCTGCTGAGCAGTAATTCTACGGCTAGCCATAATGCTTACTAATAAAGGTTACTTGTCAAACAAGTCAACAACAACAAACCCTTTGTAAAAAAAAGAAATAAACAAAATGTAGCTTTATCACAAAGACCTATATACTCCAACACTATACCACTCACGTGACAGAAGCAGCTAGACTCACCACCACCTACTCTGCACAGACACCGTAAGGATCAACAATATCCCACTAAAAAAGAAGAAAAAAAAATTACACATAAGACAATGCAAAACATCGCAAAGAATTTCATGCTCTGAACACTAACAAATATGCTGCCATTATGAAACCACTTACAAAAAAATTCATTCATGCATGACAATAATACTCATTTGGAGTACACACAACAAAAATATTTTTCTTACCAAATAAATGCAATTACGCAAAACTGCAGAACAACCACTGCCGAAACCGCAAACAGGAATCAAAAGCTTTACACTAGAATAAAAAGGAGAAAAAAACATTACAATCACATATGCAAATAATGCACCAGTCCACACACAATCCACCAGCCAAGCTAAGGGGTAGGTGGGCCAAAGAGTATAAATAAAATATTCACCCCCGTAAAAGGGGAGCAACCCTTGCCCTTTTGGCCACTCCCCAACACAAAAATTAAAAAAAACCCTGGTGTCTAGTGGCTTCTGCCCTCCTTGGGGGCAGATGGGCCTAAAAACATACTGCTATTCTGCCACCCAAGGGGTCACTCTCCACAAATAAATGCCTGGTGGACTAGTGGGAAGATACCTTTATCTTCCACACACGATCTCTCACTACTCAACTCTACTCTCAACTCTATTCACAACTGGATGTTAGCTCACCAACTCATTCTGAATCCCGCCAAAACTGAATTCCTCCTCCTCTCTACCTCTCTCTCACCTCCTCCTGTTCAATATTGGATGGATCAGCTGAACCTACTCAACAACCCATCATTGTCGACAGCGCTAAATCCCTAGGTGTCATTCTTGACAAAAGACTCAACCTAATCTCCCACATCAACTCTATTGCTAAGAACGCACGTTACCAGTTGCGCCTTCTATGGGGGATCCGTCGGTTCTTCCCGGAGAAAGACTTAAAAACCTTGGTACAATCTCTGGTTCTCTCAAGACTGGATTATTGCAATTCTCTTCTGACGGGCCTACCCAAATCCCACCTCTCCCCTCTCAAATCCATCCTCCATTCAGCAGCTCGCTTCATTTCAGGGTCTAAACGAAGCGACCACGTCACTCCTATCCTGTCCTCTCTTCGATGGCTTTCGATCGAGGCAAGATCTATTTACAAAACTGCCTGCATCACACACAAAGCCTTACACACGTCCTCCCCTCGTTACCTGGCGAATAAATTGAAATTGTCCGGTGGCTCTCGCCCTTCTCGCAATGCGAAAAAGCTTCTGCTTGAGCCCCCCCCGTCTTCAAAAGGGAAAGATCGATGGCGCAATCCTTCTCAGGCAATGCAGTGAGAATCTGGAACTCGCTTCCCCCATTGCTCCGTGCCACCTCCTCTACCCGGATCTTCTAAGCTGACCTCAAATCTCTTCTCTTCCAAAGACACTTTCAGAACTAATACTTTCACTCTCAGCCCCCTCTAGGAAGTTCGCTCTTCATTGTAAATTTGTACTTTTTCCTGTACATTCCTCACCCTTGCGTGCTGTGCTGGATTTGTGTACCCTTCATTTAATTCACGCCCTCTCTACTCCCTCAAGGAAGTTTTTCCACTATAGGAAATTCTGTACTCCATGCCTATAGAAGTGCCTTCCCAGTGTGTTCTGCCACTTATTGCAGTATTATACCTCTATTTGTATTTTGTATCTCATGTATCATGCACAATTGTCACTTTTTCCTCATGTAATGTAACGCTTGCTTTTGTATTATACTCACTTGTAACCTTCTCATCCATGTAATGTTACTGTTCCTATTGTGAAGCGCTCTCACACCTTCGGGTAAAGCCCCGCGCTATATAAATAAAACTGCCCCCCCCCAGGGGGCAGAGCACCAAAACATAAGGCCCCCAAAGGGGAGAGACCCTTGCCCAAGGGGCCGCTCCCAAAACAGTATTTTCCGTTTTGTTTTTAAAATTCCCTGGCGTCTAGTGGGCATTCCTGCTGCACGATCACATGATCGTGCAGCAGGAATGCACAAAAGAGGCATCGAGGGAAAGGAAAGGGTTTTCCTTTCCCTCGATGCCTCTTCTGTTTCAAATCCCCCCTCCCCGGAGCCAAAACTAACCTTATTCCCCGACGCGCTGGAAGCAAATGGCTTCCAGCGCGTCGGGGAACAAAGGGAAACCCCCAATGACGTCAGCACGCCTCGAAGGGTGGTGCGGGGGGAGGCAGGGGAAGCCCTTCCCCTGCCTTCCCCCCAAAAAACCCGACGATCGGATTCCCACGGGGGGAGCGCCAGCGCTTCCCCCGTGGGTGGTCTTATGACGAGCTGGACTCGTCATGAGCACACGACCACTGTGTGCCATGACGAGTCCAGCTCGTCATGAGCATCGAAGGGGTTAAACACAAATGACTAGGTGTATGCGCATTGACAACAGAATTATTTATCTTAGATATTTTAATTAGCAGGTAAATAAACCGGACAACTTCATGGAGGGGCAGTGTGTGGCAGAGGGGGTAGGTCTATGCCCCGATATGTCGCCCAGCCGGACCATATCTTCCTATGCTTCTGTGGGCAGCCCCTAGCCTGGTAAACAGCGATCTCAGCCCCCATACATCTATCCATGGCCGTCTTCCACCCACCCTCTGTTGGCGGGGAAGTCGCCTTCCACGCCTGGGCGGTGTCTTGCTTGGCAAGTATGAGGCCCAGAAACAGTAAGTGTTGTTTGTAGCAGTTTCCGCCAATCTCTTCTGTACTGTGGAGCAAGAACAGCCTAGGGTCGAGCGGGAGTCTCCAGGACAGGATGTGGCCCAGGCAGGACGAGATTTTCCACCAGTACTGCTGCAGTGCCTCACAACTCCAGACCGTATTAAAGAAGGTGCCCTCCGCGCATCCACACCTAAGACAAATGGGGGACTGAATGACACCCATTTTCCACAAACGGAGCCGGGTGAAATATGCTCGGTGAAGGTATTTAAATTGGATGAGGAGGAATTGCGTGGAGACAGCAGCGCCCGGGGTACTGGCAAGGGCCTCCGTCCAGTCATCGTCCGTCATGGTTGGTATATCTGTCACCCATGCCTCTCTGGTCTTGTGTAGTACAGTTCGAGTATGGGAAGTCAAGGTCTGATATATTTGTCGTATCTTGTGTGCCCCCAGGTCACCCATAAGTAGACGCCCCTCTAGGGGGTGGAATTCTGAAAATGAATCTAACGGACGAACCAAAGTGGTCAAGGCATGCCTCAGCTGCAGGTACTTGTAAAACTGTGACTTATGTAGCTGGAATTCGTTTTGCAGCTGTTGGAATGATTTAAGGGTGAGACCCTTCATGATTCAAGTTTGATTTTTAAACTATTATTAGACAACAACTAGTTGTCATATTTTTAACTGAAACATGACTAAGTAAGCATTCTGCTTCCAATTTATCCAATGCAGTTCCTCATGGAAATCAAATCATGCATGTTGATAAATTTAATAGAAAGGTAGGTGTCATTGCAATAATTTATAAGGAGAGCAGACAATTATTACTGTTAAATTAGGAATGAGAATAAGCAAGGTTTGTCGTTGTGTAATCTCTCCGAAAGCATTTTTTTTTCTTCTGGTATAGCATTGCCACATATATGACACAGCTACCATATATGAAGTAGTCAAACTTATAGGACAGTCATTCCTCCTTTATGAGAATCTGATAATTGTGTGTGTGTGTGGGGGGGGGTTTAATTTACACATAACATGATGAGCACGACCATTTACCTTAAAGATTTAGGCTCTTCCTAGAGTTATACGGTCTAACACAGTTATTTGAATCTGTTAACCATAAGTTAAGGCACGCTGCAAGACCACATCTGGAGTCTAGAAGAAAATTTGCTAATTCACAAAATTCTACCACTCCAGTGGACTGACCATTGTTTAATAAATTTCCCTTTAGATGTAAAAAAGGCAAAATCTTTCAGTGAGGGAACACACCTGACCTCATCAAGAGCCTGAAAAAAAATTTGTTTGGATGGTTCGTTAAATGCTTGGATTCAGCTTTAACTCGCTTCCTAAGTTGGACTCCGTCCCAATTGTGCTAAAGTGTTTTAAAAATTCCCAATTAGCGTTGCTGGTTATGTTGATTCCAGTAAGTCAATGGAGGTTAAACCTACATGAGCCTTGAAACATATGGTTTACGGAAGACCTGAGAAAAAGTCTGTTATAAGACAGGCAGAAAAGAAGAGGAGGTCCTTCTGTGAGGCAAAATATGCCTTGCTTTTCAAAGGTAAACAAAAATGAGATCTTTAGAGTTAAATATTCTTTGCTTTGCTAATTCTATCTTATGCTCTTTCTTGATTTTTCAACCCTAAAATCTGTCATGTTCAGAGCCGAACTGGGAACCCAAAGCAGCCCTGGCAAATTTTGTCAGACCAGTCCCCGTACGTTACATAGTGAGTGCAGCAAGCGAGCCTGACCACTACAAGGAGGGTTGGTGGGGGTTCTCCCGCCAAGAAAATTTGGGCAAAAATGGCGCTCACATTTCAATATATATTAAATTGTATCGTTTTTAAAGCATAGTAAATGATGACCTTACAGTGCACCAGGATTCAACAATCTTTGTTAGGGCCCTTCAATCATTCCACCCTCCAACAGTGCCTCTCATCTCTCCATAGCCCCTCTCTCACATGTATTTAATTTGCTTTATAGCACTACTCATACCAGTGTAGGGTGTCGGAGAACTTTACATCACACACAAATACAAAGACAATGATTTATACGTGTGTAAGTCAGTACATAGAAAATGTTACTTAAGACAAAGGGGACTCCGAGGTGTAGCATTCACATGCCATCCATGTAGCATCCTGCCAGCCCAGGTACTCCCCAATAACCACGTCACACACGGAGAGTAATTTTACATGTCTTTATTCCGCTGCGTGTAAGTCAGAACTCAACATTCTAAGCCTGCCTTCAACTCATCGCTTACATCACAGGCCCACGGTGTACAGTGGAACCAAAAGAGTTCCAGCGTTTTTATATTTACAAGACACTACATCTCCCACTTTGTTAATTAAAACTTTATAACTTTTTGCAAAATAGCCAAATAAGTAAATAAATACACAAATACATACATGAATAAATACACAGATAATCATGGATATACAGGCAATTATAATTCTTCAATTAAGCGTTGTGGTGCCTAAATCACACTCCCTGATCTGGTCACTGGAAACCAGGAACTGGCATGTCAGTGATCTGCACAGGTGAGGTGGAATTATCAGCAGACACAGAGTCATGAATAGTCTGTCAAGACCCAGTCTCTACATTAACATCGATGTTTGGTGAGTGATGGGCCACATGTCAAAAATGAGAGGAATCTCTCTTAAGGGACTTCCCAGGGCTCTGGGCAGTCACCGTGTGTCCTTTTGTGTTAGTGATGGTAAAGGGTTTAGCCTCAAAAGGAGCATCCAACTTTCTATTTCTGTGTTGTCTGACAAGCTCTCGATCTACTCTTGTAAAGGTGACATATTTTACGTGACGTCATCTGTCGGCATATATTTTCATCTTCCGTTTGCAACCAAAGTCAATAGCATGAATGCCTTCCTCATTCTTGGATCTGAGGTTGGTCCATTGGGACAGCTTGGTCGTCATGGCTCTTCCAAACATGAGAGTTGCAGGGCTTTCCCCTGTCGTTGAGTGAGGGGTCGAATGGTAAGCTTGAAGAGTAGTGCTTAAAACAACTTTGAGGTAGAGTTTCTCCAATGCAGTATGCTGAACAGCTTTCTTTAGAGTACTGATGAACTGTTCTACCAAACCGTTGGCCTGAGGCCAAACAGGAGTGCTTTTTTGATGCTTTATTTTGAGGTGATTTAGAAAGTCTTTGAATTCTCGACTATTAAAAGATGGGCCATTGTCAGATTTTAAGATTGCAGGTACACCCCATGTCACAAAGATGCCATCTAATTTTTTAATAACCTTTTCATTTGTAGTGGATGAATGGTCTTCTACCAATGGAAAACGGGAGTATTCATCAACAATAACTAGAAGATGATGTCCATTCTCAAGAGAACCAAAGAAATCAATAACAATTGTCTCTCAAGCATGAGGTGGCAATTCTGGGATATTCAAAGGGCACTGAATAACTTGAGACGAAAGACAGTTGCATATGTGACAAGTCTTCAATTCTTTTTTTACCCTTTTGTCGAGATACGGAAACCAGACTCGATCACAGATAGCTCTCTAAGTGGCAACTATTCCTTGATGTCCCTCAGGGGCAACGTCGATTAATTGTTGTCGGAGACTCTCAGGAATAACAATTTGTGTGCCTCACAGAAGTCGGCCTTCTTGAGTCACTGACGGTTCATCTCTTACATTTTTGAACTTCAAACACTCACTGTCATTAGTGATGTAGGCCTACGCTGTGCTAGCTGGGGTAATAGTGCACCGCAATAGCACTCTTGAAAAATAATCAGCAGGATTCTGATCTTTCCCTGAATGATGAAGAATCGTTATAGTGTATTCTTGTAACCCAAAACCCCAACATTCAATTCTAGGAGGCATTTTGGCTTTGGGATTGCAGAATATCGTCAACAGTGCTTGATGATCAATCAGTACTGTGAAGGGTTTTCCATACAAAAACACATGGAAATATTTGTAAGCCGAACCACTGCCAAACTTTCTTTCTCAGGTTGCAAGTAAGCACTTTCCACTTGTGACAAGCTTTTCCTGGTGTATGCCACAATATGTCTACGGGCATTTGGCTGTCTCTTGTGCTGTGCAAGGATTGAACCTAACCTGACAGGTCTAGCATCAACTACAACCTCATGTGAAGTTTGGGATCAAAGTAGGCCATTTCAATGGCACTCTCAATAGCTTGCTTGATTTTTTGGAAGCTCTTCTCACATTCTCATGACCAATGAAAAGACACATTCTTTTTCGTTAGTTCTCGTAACGGTGCACTCACCGACTTTAGCAAAGTCTCGTATGTATCTAGAACAGTAACTGGCCATTTCAAGAGATGATCATAACATAGAAATGACTTGTGGGGGTTTGCAGTAGATGACGTTTTTTCTGTAGCTGGATCAGGTTTCATACCCCCATCAGAAACACATGGTAAACGAATTTCAAGCTTTTCTTGTGGAATTCACATTTGTCAGCATTCAAAGTTAAGCCTGCATCATTGAGAAAACAACTGCTTGCATGCAAGGTTGTAATATACCTGGGTTTTTTTCAAGTTCCAATTGGTGATATTCTTTATATATGTCAAGTCGAGAGAAGAACTTTGCACCATTCAACTGAGTTATTATATCAGCAATGTGCGGACCAGGATGTCCTTCTCACTCAATTGCCTTGTTGGCAACAGGACGAACATCCTCATTTATGTATAACTGTAGTTTCATTGTTTTGAGTTTTCCCAACCCATGAAATAATGTAGGAAATTGACTTACAATTTCATGATGAGCACTCATATTGTAGTTCTCTCATATCAGTCCCATATCATCAGTAGTGTTGAAACTCAGCAAACAGGCACTTCAAGCTATTCCTTGAAGTACATAATTAGGAGCTTGTACCACAGTTTTCCTATTTTTCATTGTGGCTACAAACAAACCTTGACTTTTTAAGGGGCGTTGAGGCAGCTCATGTGTATACTTTAGACTTTAGACTTTGACTTTGTAAGTTGTGATAACTGAGATAATTCTTGATACTTCTCATCAGGCATGATATTTATCGATGCACCGCTGTCAATTATGAATGGTATCAAACATCCGTTTATCTTTAGAGTGATCTTTGGACAACGTTGGACTGTTTTTGGTGCTTTTTCATGTTGATTTTCTTCACCTTGAGGTTTCCTCTCATTCAGCTAGTCCCACATGTGCATGTGTTTCTGAAGTAAACACCGACATTGCACAATTGTCATTGTCACTTTCACTGGAAACTGATACTGAGGAACTTTTTGTCGATGATTTAGACGATGATTGACTCCGTTTGGTGCTGCTTTGCCTCAGTTGGTGTGACCGCTTAGCCTTGTGGGTGCATGTCTAATGTCGTTGACGTAGCGTTCGGTTGGCCATTTTTGTCTTCACACTGTGACGCACTTACTTTTCTTTTTGCCTTGCAAGTCGTCACGAAGTGGTTTGCTTTACCATAGCCAATGCATATCTGTCCAATGGCGGGACATTTACCTTCAAGTGGAAATGACAGTCCACATCTGTAACACATTTTTTTTTTCTGTGGAGACATCACCTTGTGTCCTTTTGCATTGTACCTTGGCTTACTTTTCATGCTCATGACTGACGCACTTTGGGCGCCTCCGCTTCCATGTCAGTCGCTTGATGATCAGCATGCTCTTCAGCGCGAGCAGCCTTGAGGATTTGTTCTAAGCTCAGAATTTCTTTCAGCATTCGTCGTTGAAAGGAGTCTGACAGACATCCATCGATTACTTTGAGGCAGGTAGCTTCTTCATCATTAAATTAATTGAATTTACAGTGTTTCACCAGAACATCCAGTCTCTCAACAAACTCATCAATGGTTTCACCTGGCTTCTGGCGTCCTTGACTGAATATGTATATTTCATAATCCACATTTGGCACTGGATTAAATTTAACATTCACAGCTGTTTTGATTGGATCGTATGTCACTTCACCTTCTTGTGGTATCTTTTTCATGCCTTCTTTCACTCCTTCACCAGCCTTGTTTCTCAGATACTTTATGATCTTTTTTATCATTTTTTCCATCTATTGCATCTATGAAATCTTCAAAAGACTCTATCCATGCAGTCCATCTCTTGCCAGTATTGTGTTTTTAGCCGTTTTAAATGCAGTTTGCAGTTTTAAGAATGCAGCAGCTGTATATGCATTGGTGGACAGTAGTGGTCTCTCAGGCGCTTTGTGTGCAACTTCATTAAACAGTTTCTAAAGACAGTGGTCCCCAGACAGAAATTAAGTTACAAATAAATATAGACCCAATCAGTACTATATTGTAGACATCTGTCCAGCCGGACAGATATTTAATATGCAGTCAAATAATGTTTACAGACAATAAACATTCTTCACGTTGGCAATTTATGCCATATGGAAACAGGCATGTTATTTATAATGTCCTGAGGATGATCCCATTATTCTTTTAAGGGATCGAAACGCCGTCGACACCTTGTACACCATATACCCCCTTTGAAAATGTCCTAATTTCTATGTAATGGTGTCTCATGTATATTCTGTTTGTTCTATTAGAAATGTGCTTGAAACAAACAATTTCCTTTGCCTGAACCCCTTACTTTATGTTGTACGTCTTTCTTGCTAAATTGGATGCAGGCTTGTGTCCCACTTAAACTGTTCCATGTTTATTGTCTGTAAACATTATTTGACTGCATATTAAATATCTGTCCGGCTGGACAGATGTCTACAATATAGTACTGATTGGGTCTATATTTATTTGTAACTTAATTTCTGTCTGGGGACCACTGTCTTTAGAAATAGTTCAATTACCCAAAGGTCCCTGACCGATTGTATTTGGGTCTCCTTGTTTTCTCATAGCACTTCATTAAACAGAGCTTCTCTAGCACCTTGTGACGAGTTGGCTTTGGGGTCAGCCTTAATAACATTTGGAGCTTGGATCTCGCCTTGACTCTCCTTTGGAGTTCTTTACTAGATGGCGGTCTAGGGCGCTGTTCTGTGCCCATATCCAGCAGCTTTGGTGGTTGTAGCGCACCCCTCATCTTGGGGCCGCTTCATAACATGTTGTAGCAGGATGATTCGTTAATGGTTTCAGTAAGTAGATAACCTTTGTACACTACAAGTCCATGAAAGCAGATGACATCAGTTGGCTTTGTGCTTAAATGTTTCTTCACAAACACCTGGTTAATCTCTGCTTTGAGGCACATGAATTCCAATTTGATTTGTTCTGAAATATTGCTTTGCGATGCTTTTGTAACCTGGTTGCATCTGCCTTCAGCGTTCTTACTCCGTATAGCGTATGGCATTAGTTTGCGTAATGGCGCAGTACCTTTTATTTGCAGATGTTTTTATTCATTTCATGGCCACTGACGTGTAGACTTTCAATATTGCTTTCTTTATCTTTAAGTGTTTTATACAGGCTGGCGTTACGCCGAGACTCCACCTGTGCCAGCTTCGATTCTGCACTGCGACTGAGGCACACTTGGCACACATGAGCAGTTTGCTGGACCACAGCAAACTCTCTGGATGAGCACTTTCAGTGTATAGGCTACGTATCCTCTATCTCGTTGCCATTTGTAGTGACTTGCCAGCCAAGGTACTTGCCAATAACCATGCCGCAAATGGAGAGTGATTTTGCACATCTTTATTCCGCTGCGTGTAACTCAGAGCTCAACATTCTAAGCCTGCCTTCAACTCATCTCTCCAATTCTCACGTCACAAGCCTATGGTGTACAGTGGGAACAAAAAGAGTTCCAGCATTTCTTTATTTACAACACACTACATCCATACTGCTAGGCATTTTTTAAGAGTGCTTAGTTTGGAGAAGCACAAACCCAGGATTCAGAACGTAACACAGTGTTTAGATTTGGCTTTACTAATATGAATTTATTTCTACCCAAACAAAGCCTTTTGAACTACATTAGGATAATGACACTGAAAAAAACATAACTTTCTAACCTGTACCATGTAGTTTGCATGCAGCTCTTTGATGACCCTTCATAGCTCACTGTGCTAGATTATGATTCTAATTTATGAAAGGGTCTCTGGGACAAAAGCAGTAAGCCACTGAGCTATGCACATAAAATACTGTTCTGAGATCTGCATGGTACACGTCCTTTGCAGCAGGCATATTAACCCTCTGCGCTACCTTAGATGAGTCAAAATATCCACTAGACAAAACTCTGATCTCACTCCAGCAGGTACGCTAACCACCAGAGTTATCTTGACACTTTTATTGTTGCCTGAAAACTACTAGATATACAAGGAGCTCCACAGCAGGTGCTTTCAAAACTGCTGCACTGCTCCAAAAACGGCCTTTAGTAACAAAACCTTCCCCCCACCCTTCCAGCCTCCCGGGGCAATGCCTGATGCCTGGTACGGCCAGTCCGGCCTTGGTCATGTCTCCTCAATGTAACTCATCAGCCCCAGTCCTCATAGGCGTTTTGTGACAGGATCTCCTTCTTCATAACTAAAATTAGGAAGATCAACTCTGAGCTATCAAATGCACATCTTGATTAGAAGAACAGTCGCTGGGGCAGCCATTCGCTATACAAATCCCATAACATAACATAACAGTCTGGCACCAATTGAGATTGCATCTCTGAGCAGTTCATTAATAATCTTAGTTGGGATATGTTCTGTCTGTGCTGTCTCTGAAGCGCCAATTATGCAACCTTTTTGATAGACTGTTAGACCTGGCACCATTGGCGTGGGTCTCCCTTCCATTTTTCGCTGTTGTCTCCTCTGTTTTTGCTGGTGTTAGATGCTCTGGGCGCTGTGCCACTGCCATTCAGTGCCACAGCGCGAATGCTCCCTGTGTAAATATGTCTATATGAATTGGTATATCCCTGATTGGCTTATTTGGTTTACCTGTTAGTCCCTAGTAGTGTGGCCTGTGTGTGCCCAGGGCTGGTAAACCAAATGCTGCTGGTGGTCCTGCAGCACTGATGTGTGCCACCCACAGAAGCAGCCTGTAAAGTGTGTCTCAGACCTGCCACTGCAGTGTCTGTGTGCAGTCCAGAACTGCCATCTTGGCTGTGAAGTGCACTCACTTCCCAGCCCCTGGACCTTCCCTTGGCAGCCTGTAAGTCACCCCTATGGTAGGGTGCATTGTATGTGTAAGGTAGGACATGCCTTGGTGTATGTAGCAAGTCCTGGTAGTGAATTACACCCCATTTCGTTTTTCACTACTGTAAGGCTACCTGTTCCTCATAGGCTAGAATGGGCAGTTTGACTATTACATCCTATAGTCCTAACTGACCCCAGGAACATGGTAGAAAAACGAATTTAGTATGCCTGAGCTCAGAATAATAAAATACATCTTTTAGTGAAGTTTATTTTTATATTCTGTGTTTGAAAATACCACTTTTAGAAAGTAGGTATTTTCTTGCCTAAGCCTTCCAGCGTGCTCTGCTGTTATGTGTATTGGCTGTCTGGTTTTGGAGGGGCAGGGCAGGCTGAGTCAGACCTGGGTTGAATAGAGAGATCTGCATTTAGAGTATGGGGAGGGGTGGCTCCTTGACCTGAATAGGGCTGTGCCTGGCAAGGTGAATGCTGGCTCCACCTCCTACTGTGTGTCTGCTAGCAGACCCCCTCTTTCTGAAAGGAAGGATGCAGCCTGGTAAACAAAGTGCTCCAGGCCTGAGCAGAACTGGTTCTGGCTAGGTTCAGTGACTTGTAGCTTCTGAGAACAAAGACTTTTGGGGTATAAATATCTGGGCTCAAACCCCTACAAATGTATTGCCCCTGGATCTGGAGAGGAAACTCTGTCCGTGCCACTGGACATTGAAGAAGAAGGAAAAGGACTTTTTCAGAGAACTTTTATTTTGTACAAGCAATTACCCAAGGGCTAGGAAAAGAGCTAGCCTCCTGCTGGAGTCTCAGGCACATCAGACTCCACCACCAACCTCCTGCTTCCTCCCTGCGAGGATTGCTATCTGCTGATGAGGCTCCTTGTGAGTTCCAGGGCCTCTAGTTTGCTTCAGAGAAAAGAGTGTTGGAAATCGACGCTAACGCACCTTTGCGAGCCGCTGCAGTCGAGAGCGCTGGGAAAATCATCGCGCTGCTGCCGCCGAGTGCTCGCCACACGAAACCATCGCTAACGCCCTTTTGTGAGCCGCTGCAGCCGAGACGCGCTGGAAAAGCCAGCGCGCTGCTGTCGCCGAGCGCTCGCAAACCTTAAAGAAATCATCGTTTAAAGACATCGCATTGCGGACACCGTGCGTCCGCCATCTTGATCGCATCGCACCAACTTTCGTCGCTCCCTCGCGGAGCGTCTTCTCTTCGCATCGCAACACGATCGCACCATGCAACAGGATCATCGCATCGACTTCTCCCTCGCGGCCAGAAAGTCATCACATCGGCGGTCCAGCGTGCAGAAGGTTGTCGCATCGTCTCCGCACGCATCACGCAGATCGGCGCATCATCCTCCCTTGCGGCCCGGATTTCAACGCATCGCCGGCCTCGCGTGCCGAGAATCATCGCTACAGCTTATTTGCGACATTTTGTTGGTTTTGCTACTAAACCCAGGTACTTTGTGAGAGAAAGGGTCGCAGAGACCACTGCTTTGAATTTGAACCTTATTTTTGCAACCTTTGAACTATTTTTGACAGCCTTTCAACAGCAATCCTATTTTTGACAGTATTGTGGCTTTTACAGTTATTGGTCTTGTGATAAGTCTATATATATATAAAGATACTTATTTTTTATAACTACTTGTGTGGTGTCCCTTTGTAGTGTGCCTCACTGTGTTACTGTGTATGATCATAAATGCTTCACACACTGCCTCTGAGATAAGCCTACCTGCTTGTGCTACGTTACCACAGGGTTGAGCAGGGGTATCAAGGAGGGTAGCCCTCTTACTCTGACTTAGGAAGAAGGGTCCCTACTTGGACAGTGGCCAGCCATTGCCAACTAGAGACCCCCATTTCTAACATAGACTATAGCACATCATCAAGGATTTGAAATTTCTTTTTATGATAAGTCTCTTTGCCATTTACTGTCACCCCATTTGGTATCAATGTCCCGTATGTGTCTATTGGAGCAGTTTGGTAGCCCTTGTGTAGGGCCGTTGCATACTCTAACGCTTCTGACTCACTGCCGTATCACTTTCGGAGTGGTTAGTTAAGTCAGAGGCATTGTTTCCCCCAAACTCTTAATGTTTTGACTACCATGTGAAGATGCACGTAGGCAGACAAAAATAGAGCACAGTTTAATGTATGTTTAGTGTTATAAAATTTGAAATTATTGTTCCTCTTGTCAACATCAGTTTAAAGCAGAAGACTTGTCTATTTTCTTTTTAACCAACTGGTACCATGCTTGGCACTTGAGTAGTGGTGGACAGCAACTAATTTATTATTCTCCCTTTAAAAAAAAAAAATGTGTCCGTCCCAGTCCTACCCGGCACACCCACAGCTTAAATTTTTGTTGGGGGCCATTGGGGTTCCCTGGGGCACCCCAGAACATTTTCTAGGTCGGGGTTGTAGGGGGAGCCCTAAGGCCCCCAGCGGCTTCCTCAAAATTACTCCATTTTATGGGGCCATTCAGGTGCCGGAACCTTTTTGTTTTAGCCAGTAGGGCCACATTAGGGAGTGTGGGAGAGGCCCATGGCCTGCAGCCCCACCCACTCCCCTGCCTGTACTCATCCCGGGTGCAGTGGGAGCCGGCATTGCTTCCACCTGGCAGCAGCTTTTCTTACTGCTCCAGCCAAGTTGGAACAATTCTATGTTTCAGCAGGGAAAAACATTTGTGCTCTCACCCGGCGGGAGCCTTTCTGCTTCCTTTGGGTGGGAGCTCAGAAGACTTCTCTACCCACGCTGTTGTGGGCAATTAAACAATGGTGTCCCAGGAGAATGGGTCTCTGGGACACCGTCACTGAGCTGGCCCAGGGATTTGGGGAGGGGGGCTGCACGTTCCCCTCCCTTAAATTATATGCACATCTCTGTAGGATGGGGTCCCCGTGGCCTTAAGGTGTAACGTCTGGTTACAACCAATGTAGAATTTGGCTGTGCAATCTTGTGGGAGCGAGATGTGAATTCCAGAAGATGGTTCCCTACGCCACCTAGAGCTCTACAACACCGGAGAATCAGAAAAACCTTCAAAATGACAACAGCACCGAGGGGAAGTGGAGAAAAACACAAACCTAGCGTTCCAGGGTCCCTTCGGGGTAATTGCATCTGTCCATAACACTAGAACTTCCTTCAGTGTTCTAGGTTTGACATATGTCTAAAAACAAAATATAACAGACTTTAGAGCTATGATCTTTAAGACATGAGTAACTCAAAATAACTACTAGGAGTGTGTGTCTCTAACCTAAACCTCCCACTTTTCCACTTGTATTTAATGCCCAGAACCTAATAAATTAAGTGTAATCCTAAGTGGAGGAAGTAGTACAGAATACTAAATTAGTATGAATACCATACATCCCTATTCTTTGTACTGCCCTGTATTGCACAGTAAGATCTAGATACTAAAGACGAGTGCACTTTTTAAGGGAGTGACGCCAAACTGGAATTACTCCATTCCTTCAGAGTCTCTCAAAAAAGAACCCAATAAAACCTTAGAGATGGGAATGTTCACAAAAGTTCCTTACACAAACCTAGGTCTTAGAAAAACAAACAATCAACTCTTATTCTAAATAGTATTCAGCATAAAAAGGTCTGTTAGCAGTCTTTATCTTCTTTGCTCATTGCATATGTCTATATCCATTAACAGTCTTTTCTTTCTCCTTGTAGAACCCACAGGAATATTTCCATTAAATGTTTAGGATACGAATTCAGGACGGTGAGAGAATATCCAACATTATTTGTATGCATAAGTCTTACCAAATTAGAAGATCAGTCGACTGTTGGTAAATGTTATATACCCTTGTCTCCACAGACACATGAAGAACAAAAGACTTCCAGAAAACAGCAGAGATACCAGCACGACACAGTAGCACAAGAGAGAGGTAGCAGGTACCGAGTAAACCCTCCCAAGAGTAACCCTGGGCGGAGTTGCACTACGCTGCACTACGCGAAGTGCAAAAAAAACTCCGCCGCACTACGCGGAGCTACGCGAGTGGCGGAGTACAATAGAAAAATGCAGTTCGCAGTGATTGCACAGTGCCGGATGCTTGTCCGCACTGTGCAATCATTGCGAACAGCACCATGCACAGTGCAAGCGGTCCCTGCTTTCCTTTTCTGCCGATCGAGTGGATTTTTACTCGAGCGGAAGCTTTCTCAACGCGAACGGACAGTTTCTCAACGCGAGCTGTCGCTAGCAAACGCGACCACTCGCAATGAGAAACCTGACCCCCCCGCATTGAGAAATCTCACCGGGATGTTGATTTTCCACGCTCGCGGTCGCCAACTTGACGTTGACGAACGCGAGCAAGGAAAAAAACTCCGCTACGCAACGCGAAGTGGAGTTTTTCGGAACTCCGCGATCTCTGCGTAATGCGGAGTGCAGGAAACTCCGCAAACTCCGCGAGCGGAGCGGAGTTCACCGCCCAGGGTTACCCAAGAGCACAGGATAGGCGGCAGCATTCCCGGAGCAAAACAAAGTCAGTGTCAACAAGACCCAGCGAGGAATCAGGGTAAGTATGGCTTATGGTAAATATGTCATCAAGTAAGTATGGTAGCAAGGAAACCTTGACAGTCATAAGCTGGTCTCCGAGTGCGGCTTTAGAGGCAGCCTCACTCGGAACCCGACTGCGTCCTAACGTGGCTGCCAGAGGAGGGTGGACCAATGCAGGGGAGTGTGTAGCAACTAGACTGCATCTCCTACCTCATCCTCACTTCCTGGGTTTCGGTTGCACCGCGCATCCTAAACAGTGACATGTGGCTGGAAGCACACCCCCTCCCCATAACTTTTAACTTGGCCCCGGGGGATGTAGTCTCTGGGGTTTGTAAATGGGCCGGGGAGGTGGGAGCATGCCCACCTCTCTTTTCAAAACATTATGCATCGCCCATCCTGTTTTTTTTTTTATAGCGCCTTTTAAACATTTTTTACTATGGATCATCCTCGAATTTGCTGATTTGTTTTTCAAAATGTGTTTTAGCCTCGGGCAGGGGTGGGACCCTTATATGTTTTTATTTTTTTTACTTTATAAAATCTTTTTATTAATGACAATACTAATATAATGCAAACAAAATCATACATCGTCATACAGAGCATTACAATAATTAGAAGGTATCTCTTGTTTCCCACCCAATTCTATCTTTTCTCTTTGAGCTTGTGATTTTATGGTATCTCACTTATATGTTTTTTTTAAACTTGTCAGGACAATGGACTGAGTCCTGTTAATCCTAAAATGGCTGCCATCACATTTTTGTTGATGTGGTGGCAGCCAATCAGATCTTATCTGTAAATCTGTCCGCTCCGCGGATCCTCAGTAGTGTAAAAAATCCATATTTTTTAACTTTCATTTCTCTCAACTACTGAATGGAATAACACCAAATCACAAAAAGTATGCTTTCTGGGCCAAGATCTTGCTTTCTGTCAAATTTGGTGTAATTTCGTTCAGCATTTTGACTGTAGTCAAATTTCCACAGCAACATCCATTGGCTACAAGATCAGACACTGCGACCGCACTAACAGACACGGAGGCGGCATAGCCATCATATACAAGGAGTCAATCACCTGCACCATCACCTTCGACCAAGCCACGCCAATCATGGAACACATGAACTTCCAGCTCCGCACCGACGACACCACCACCATCAAAGGCACCCTCGTGTACAGACTGTCAGGACCACAGACTGGACTGGGCAACGCCATCGCTGAATTCATCACCCCACTCGCCATCGAATCCGAACACTACATCTTCCTGGGAGACCTCAACTTCCACCTAGACGACTCCACCAACATCAACTCCACCAACCTCCTGGTGAGACTGGACAATATCGACCTCAAGCGACTAGTCACGGGCCCCACGAACAAAGCAGGACACACGTTGGACCCCATCTTCACGTCTAGCAACAGAATTCGATACAACCACACCTCAGAACTCACCTGGTCAGACCACTCCATCGTACACTTCACCATGGCCGGACATGCATGCACCATTCCCAAATAACACAGCGCCCCCTTCCGCAGCCAGTCTAAGGTCACTCAGCAACAATGGACGGACGCCCTCAGCACCACACAGCCCATAGACACCACCAACGTGGACCACGCAGTACAGATCTTCAACGACTGGATCACCAGCGCTGCCAACCAAGTCACTCCCACTAAACCAGCCAAAACAGAGTCTCACCAAACAAGCCAAATGGTACACCCTGGAACTCAGCATATCAAAACGCAACTGATAACAACATGAAAGAAGATGACGCACCAGCAAGAACCACACCAACAGAGCCACCTTCAAATCAGCCCTCAACGACTACCATCGACAGATCAAAGCGGCAAAAAAAGAGGCCCTGACCCACCGGATCAACACCAGCGCCAATTAAACCCAGGAACTCTTCACCATCATCAGAGAGTTCACCCGCCACCAAAAACTTGATCTCTTCCTCACAAGAACTCTGTGACACCCTCACCAACCATTTCCACAACAAGATAGCAACCATCTATAAGAATTTCGATCCCCAACCCTCCAACCTCTGCAGCCTCCGATCAACCACCACTGCCGACCATCTGCTCAACGCATGGAAATGGCTCAGCGCACTTAACACAACGACCCTTATAAACTCCATCCACTCAGGAGCACCAATCGACCCCTTCCCCCACCGACTTTTCAACCTCGGAAGAGATGAGATCAGCCACCAACTCACCACCATCATCAATGCCTTACTAACCACGACCACCTTTTCCGACGCCTGGAAACACACCAAGATCAGACCCCTCCTGAAGAAACCCTCGGCAAACCCCAACAATCCAGAACTACTGTCCCACTTCACTACTCCCATTCCCCACCAAAGTACTGGAAAAGTCCATCAACCTACAACTCACCGAACACCTGGAAAGAAACAACTTGCTAGACCCCTCCCAATGAGGATTCAGAACCAATCACAGCACCGAGACAGCTCTGATTGCCGCAACAGACGATATCCGCACCCTACTTGACAGAGGAGAATCAGCCGCCCTGATTCTGCTCGACCTGTCCGCAAGTCAAGCACAACATTTGCTGCTCATCCCTCAGCCCGACATTCTTCAATGGTTACATGACTCCACTCACAGACATCGTCAGATCGCACAACATCAACATCATCTCCTACGCCAACGACACACAACTCGTCCTATCGCTCTCTGCCAATGCCTCTGCAATGAAGACCAACTTCCACTACTGCATGAAGGACGTCTCAGCATGGATGAAGGACAACTGCCAAAACAACAATTGATGGACAGAATGCAGAACAATGTCGTACATTCACCCCAGTACAGAGATCTGGGCCTAAATCCATCGTCTTTTTGCTCACCATGCCATTCCAGTTTGGACCCAGCCATATGCAAATCAGTCTTGACCCTGCGCCCAATGGGAACAGTCCAGCCCGAACTGCCAGGCCAGGTCCTCCCTGGACTGGAAACAAGCATCCTAGGACCGGTTTCGGGCTTTCAGCCCTCATCAGCCAGGTTAGCTTGACTCCAGTGGCATGGAGAGCACAGGACCCACGTCTGGGCATACCCGTCCCACTCGGGGTGACAAATGCAAAAACAACAATTGATGGACAGAATGCAGAACAATGTCATACATTCACCCCAGTACAGAGATCTGGGCCTAAATCCATCGTTTTTTGCTCACCATGCCATTCCAGTTTGGACCCAGCCATATGCAAATCAGTCTTGACCCTGCGCCCAATGGGAACAGTCCAGCCCGAACTGCCAGGCCAGGTCCTCCCTGGACTGGAAACAAGCATCCTAGGACCGGTTTCGGGCTTTCAGCCCTCATCAGCCAGGATAGCTTGACTCCAGTGGTATGGAGAGCACGGGACCCATGTCTGGGCATACCTGTCCCACTCGGGGTGACAAATGCAAAAACAACAATTGATGGACAGAATGCAGAACAATGTTGTACATTCACCCCAGTACAGAGATCTGGGTCTAAATCCATCGTTTTTTTGCACACCATGCCATTCCAGTTTGGACCCAGCCATATGCAAATCAGTCTTGACCCTGCGCCCAATGGGAACAGTCCAGCCCGAACTGCCAGGCCAGGTCCTCCCTGGACTGGAAACAAGCATCCTAGGACCGGTTTCGGGCTTTCAGCCCTCATCAGCCATGATAGCTTGACTCCAGTGGCATGGAGAGCACGGGACCCACGTTTGAGCATACCCGTCCCACTCGGGTGACAAATGCAAAAACAACAATTGATGGACAGAATGCAGAACAATGTCGTACATTCACCCCAGTACAGAGATCTGGGCCTAAATCCATCGTTTTTTTGCTCACCATGCCATTCCAGTTTGGACCCAGCCATATGCAAATCAGTCTTGACCCTGCGCCCAATGGGAACAGTCCAGCCCGAACTGCCAGGCCTGGTCTTCCCTGGACTGGAAACAAGCATCCTAGGACCGGTTTCGGGCTTTCAGCCCTCATCAGCCAGGATAGCTTGACTCCAGTGGCATGGAGAGCACGGGACACACATCTGGGCATACCCGTCCCACTCGGGGTGACAAATGCAAAAACAACATTTGATGGACAGAATGCAGAACAATGTCGTACATTCACCCCAGTACAGAGATCTGGGCCTAAATCCATCGTTTTTTTGCTCACCATGCCATTCCAGTTTGGATCCAGCCATATGCAAATCAGTCTTGACCCTGCGCCCAATGGGAACAGTCCAGCCCGAACTGCCAGGCCTGGTCTTTCCTGGACTGGAAACAAGCATCCTAAGACCGGTTTCGGGCTTTCAGCCCTCATCAGCCAGGATAGCTTGACTCCAGTGGCATGGATTTTGATTTGTTCTGCATTCTGTCCATCAATTGTGTGTCTTTTGCTTCCTCGCCCTAAGTGCGCCGGGTATGCCCAGACGTGGGTCCCGGGCTCACTGTGCCATTGGAATCAAGTTATCCTGGCTGAAGAGGGGTGAAACCCCAAAACCGGTTCTAGGATGCTTGTTTCCGGTCCAGGGAGGACCTGGCTTGGCAGTTTGGGCTGGACTGTTCCCATGAGGCACAGGGTCAAGACTGATTTGCATATGGCCAGGTCTAAACTGGGGTGGCATGGTGAGCAAAAGAATGATGGATTTAACCCAGATCTCTTGACTGGGGGTGAATGTTTTGATTTGTTCTGCATTCCGTCCATCAATTGTGAGTCTTTTGAAGGACAACTGCCTACAACTCAACATGGACTAGATGGAAGTTCTCATCTTCGGCAAACACACCGCCCTCTGGAACGACTCCTGGTGGCTGTCAGAACTCTGACCTACCCCACGCCGAATAGCCACGCCCGCAACCTTGGCATCATCTTAGATAGCAAACTCTCTATGAAACGTCAGGTCAATGCCGTCTCCTCAACCTACTTCCACACGCACTGCATGCTCCACAAGATTTTCAAGTGGCTCCCCATCAGCACCAAGAAGACAGTAATGCATGCCCTCATCACCCAGCCGACTGGACTATGGCAATGCACTCTATGCAGGTACCACCACCAAACTCATTCAAAGACTCCAGATGATCCAGAACACAGCCGCCAGACTGATCCTCAACATGCTCAAGAGAACCCACATCACCCTGCACCTGAAAGACCTCCACTGGCTCCCGATCCACAGGAGATGCCACTTCAGGCTCCTGACCCATGCCTACAAAGCCCTCCACAACCAAGGACCTGCCTACTTGAACCACTGACTATACTTCCAAAGTCCCCCCAGGAACCTCCAATCCGTACACCTTGTGCAGATCCCTCTCATATGCCACTGCCTCACAGGAGGACGGTCCTTCTCCCATCTTGCTGCCAAAGCCTGGAACACCCTCCTCCTCCACCTCCGCAGCTCAACCTCGCTGACCGACTTCAGAAAGGGGCTCAAGACCTGGCTCTTTGAATGAGACCTGCAGCAAGCGCCTGGATACCCACGCGGTTGACAAGCCGCGCTCTATAAATACTACTTGATTGATCTGGAAAAATGGATAGGGAAAATGTGTTTTATGACACCCCCATTTTTCTTAATCCCCTCTTGATGGATCACCCTAAAACTTTCTAGGAAGGAACTGAGGTGGATGAACTTTTTTTTTTTTTAAAGATTTGTGAAAATTCGCTAAACGGTGCCAAAGTTATCAGCAAACCCAAAAGTGTTTTTCCTGTGGAAACGTGCTCCTAACTATAACTACCCAGTGGCAACTGCCACTACATTTTCTATCTATCTATCTATCTATCTATCTATCTATCTATCTATCTATCTATCTATATGCATATATATTATCTACTGGCGGTCGCCAGTAGATAGTTATAGTTACAACCTATTATCCATAGGAAATCCGCGACATTCTATTTGAAATAACGTTGGCGCCGGTTGACGAATCTTCGTGAAAGTTTCCAACTTGTTGGGGCGCTCCGCTCCGCTCTTACCCTGAAAGTCTCGGGGTGATACGTGAAGCGGGGGCCGAGAAAAAGGGGGTCCCAAAACGCGTTTTCCCCATTCATTTTTCCATAGGAACCTTTAGTCGCAGCTACAGCCCGAACTGCTGAACGGAATTACACCAAATTTGGCAAAGAGGTAGCCCTTGGTTCAGACTGGTGCCTTTTGCTTAAATGGTGTAAATCCGTTCAGTAGTTCCTGAGAAAATCAAAAGTAAAAGTACATATATATCTATGGGCGCGTCGGATACGCGTACCCTCAGCGCACCCTGCGCGCACCGTCCCGATCACGAGCTGCCTGCTAATTGGCTGTCAGCTGGCTGTCAACATTCCGATTCAGGAAGTGTTGGCAGCCATTTTGTCCCTCGGTAGAACCGAGGGACAGAAACAAGTGCGCAAAGCGCAAAAAGGGGGCAGGGTAGAAACACCTAACCCCCTAGGTGTGCTCAGGGGTCCCACAAGGACCCCTGGGCAGAAAAAGATTTTTTTTTTTTTAAATCGGCGGGATGCGCTTAGGGTGCGCGTATCCCGCCGAGAAAAAAAAGAAACAAATGCGCAAAACGCACAAAGGGGGCAGGGTAGAATCACCCATTCCCTAGGCCTGCTCAGGGGTCCCACAAGGACCCCTGGGCAAAAAGCATTTTTTTTAAAAAAAAAATCGGCAGGATGCGCTCAGGGTGCGCGAATCCTGCCGGAAAAAAAAAATCGAGCGCGGTCTCCCGCGCTCGATGTTAGTGGCCCCCGGGTGGCCCAAGTCCCGGGGGCATGGTGAGGGGGATAATTTAATGTGTGGGGGCCTCAAGGGCCCCCAAGCCCGAGGACCGCCACCCCCGGGGCTTTTTAAAAAATGGTGCGGGAGGGCTCTGAGCCCTCTCGCAGCCCGAGGACCACCACCTCCCCGGGGCTTTTTTTAAAATAATTTAATAACCTGTGAGGGGGCTCCAGCCCCCACACGCCCGAGGACCGCCACCTCCCGGGGCACTAACAAATTAAAATGGGGGTCCGTTTTGGACCCCGAAGCCCGGGGACCACCACCTCCCCGGGGCTGTGCTGATGTAGGGAGGGGGCCGTGCGGCCCCCTCCTGGAGCCCTTGATGGCCCTGGGGACCACCACCCCCAGGGCCGGCTCCCTGCAGTGTCCCGGGGTGCCTACCCCGGGACACTGTAGTTGCTATGGCAGGACAGGAGCCTCGCGGCTCCCGTCCTGCCATAGCAAACTGCTTTGGATATTGGAAGAGAGAGCAGGGAAACCTGCTCTCTCTTCCAATATTCAAAGCGATTGCTTTTCCACATGGGGAGCAGCATGTCAGCTGCTCCCCATGTGGAACAGCAATGCCGGCTCCCAAGGGACGTGGGGAGCCGGCGGGACTGTGGGGGATTGGGGACCCCCACAGTCCCCCAACGGAGAGGGCCAGCCCGGGGGATGGGGTCCCCGGGGCAAGTAGTGGCCCAGGAGGGGGCCACGCGGCCCCCTCCCCAAATATGAAAAATTTAAAAAATTTAAAAAAAGGAAAGGCCGGCCCCGGGGATGGGGTCCCCGGGGCCTTAAATGGCCAGAGGAGGGGGCCACGCAGCCCCCTCCAAAGAATAAAAATTAAAGGCCATGCCCCGGGGATGGGGTCCCCGGGGCCAATACAGGCCCAGGGAAGGGGGCCACGCGGCCCCCTTCCCGTTTTTTTTTAAATTAAAAAAAAAAAAAAGGGGTAAGGCCCTGGGGATGGGGTCCCAGGGCATAAAAACAGGAAAAAGGAAGGGGGCCACACAGCCCCCCTTCAGGGGACAAAATTATTATTTTTTTTTTAAAACGATCGGGCCCGCAGGCCCCGCCCCTTCCTTCACCACTCTGCAAACGCGCCCCTGGCGCGTTTGCAGAGAGGAACGAATCACCTTGAATACTGGGGGTCCCTGGGGGCCAACTAGCCCACCTGGAACCTCCAATATGCGCCAGGGGCTGCGTTGCAGAGATGTGTAGAGAGGCCACACCCTTTTACACCTCTCTGCAACGCAGCTCTGTGGCGCTTTTGGAGGTATATGGTGGGCTAGTTGGACTCCGGGACCCTCAGGATTCAAGGGGACTTAATCCCCAACTTAAAACGCGCCACGGGCGCATTTGCACAGTGGTGAAGGGAGGGGCGGGGCTTCAGGTGACATGTGTGCAAACAGGCCCCGTGGCGCGTTTTAAGATGGGAATTAAATCCCTTCAATCCTGAGGGTCCCTGGGGGCCAACTAGCCCAACAGGTACATCCAGAAAGCGCCACAGAGCTGCGTTGCAGAGAGGTGTAAAAGGGGTGTGGCCTCTCTACACGTCTCTGCAACGCAGCCCCTGGCGCATATTGGAGGTTCCTGGTGGGCTAGTTGGCCCCTAGGGACCCTCAGGATTCAAGGGGACTTAATCCCCCAAATTAAAACGCGCAACGGGGCGCGTTTGCACAGATGTCACCTCAGGCCCCGCCCCTCCCTTCACCATTGTGCAAATATTCCTCTAAAATCAGCCGAAATACGAATTCCGATTTACTCACCTGTTATCAGGAGAGACCTCAGTGCTGCATCTTTCAGCCCAGTACTGGTCCTGAAAAGTAATTTTAACCGTACTTACCGGTAACTTGAATTTCCTTCATAGGCTAACATTGACTGGTTTCACTTGGAAATTCTTCTAAGTGTGGAGTTTTGGAACTTTAAAATATTCCTCTAAAATCAGCCGAAATACGAATTCCGATTTGCTCACCTGTTATCAGGAGAGACCTCAGTGCTGCATCTTTCAGCCCAGTACTGATCCTCAAAAGTAATTTTAACCGTACTTACCAGTAACTTGAATTTCCTTCCATAGGATATCATTGCCAGCTTTTTGCTGAAAAAGTTTCTAAGTGTTGATTTTGAAACATACAAATATTCCTCTAAAATCAGCCGAAATACGAATTCCGATTTGCTCACCTGTTATCAGGAGAGACCTCAGTGCTGCATCTTTCAGCCCAGTACTGGTCCTCAAAAGTAATTTTAACCGTACTTACCGGTAACTTGAATTTCCTTCATAGGCTAAGATTGACTGGTTTTCAGCAAAAAAGTTTCAAAGTGTTGATTTTCACAAACTACAAATATTCCTTAAAAATCGCCTGTATGACTTAAACGCATTCTTTCAACTGTTTACAGGAGATGCACCAGTGCTGGATCCAGGATCCAACACTGAGTAAGAAAAAGTAACGATAACAGTTTTTAACTGCTAAGTGAATTTCCTTCCATAGGATAACATTGGTGATTCTATGAGAAAAAGTTTCTAAGTGTCAACTTTTAAAATACAATAATATTCCTTAAAAATCACGACTGTAACCAAAACGCTTTTACTCAACTGTTTACAGGAGATGTACCAGGACTGAATCTAGGATCCAGTCCTGTGGTTACAAAAGTAATCCATAAAGTAACTAATTGCATTTAACTAGAAATTCACATTGAGCTGAATGTTGCATTGTGTTTGAAAATGTGTTGCCCATTGCAACAACTGTAACTACTGTATTTAAAAGTCTATTGCCTATCTGCAAAGTATTTAAACTAAAGTAATTCATTCTGAGAAAGTATTTTTTGTAATGTAATGTATAATGTAATTACAATGTAATTTAAAAAATAAAATATGTAAAAAAAAATTGTTTCTAAAAATGTAGTAAATCAGTATGAAAAAAATTAATATAACAATTAATACATTTAAAAATTGTCATTTACAAAACCTTTGAAATTCACTGAAAAAACCATAGGTTTCAGGCACGTTATAGTTAGAAATTAGCATTTAAAAAACCTTTGAAATTCACTGAAAAAACCATAGGTTTCAGACACGTTATAGTTACAAATTAGCATTTAAAAAACCTTTGAAATTCACTGAAAAAACCATAGGTTTTAGGGACAGTTATAGTTACTTGGACATTGCACTCGTACAAAACCCGTGAAATTCTCCCGTTATAGTTAGTTCAGCTAACTATAACTCGCGCCCCGCAATGCACTGCTGATGACGTCACATATTACATCACTCATGACATGGTCAGTGACATCACTGATGACATCACTGATGACATCTCAAATGACATCACTGATGACATCATCCACATGATAATCTGATGCACCTCCTCACACCCTAATATAACCTTTGATACACCCACTCTAAATTACAGACTGCCATTCGCAAAACCATAGACACTCCAACACCAATAACTACATACCCACTCACTGATTCTTAGGTCTACACACACACATCCACTCACTCACCCGTACAGTCACTCATACTTATGGTCACTCAGTACAGGACTATCATATGCACTCTTACTCCTATATAGACACTCAAACACCGCCACTCATCCATAGAGGTACTCACACACCTAGTCAGTCATGCAAATAATTAAACACACTGCCATTTACTCACCTATACAGTTATACACACACCAGCTCACTTAATCATACAAATACTAGCACATTGTTACGCTCTTATACAATCACTGATACAAGCACACACTCATCCATACAGCCACTCTCACAATAACACACTCTCACTTATAGCCATTTAAATACTCTAACACACATATATACTGCCTTTCACATATGTAGTTACACACACATGTACCACTGGGACATACATTCACTCACTAACACACTGTTACACACACTTACCCACCCATACAGTCTATCACAGA
Organism: Calotriton arnoldi; assembly: GCA_963921515.1. Lineage (NCBI taxonomy): Eukaryota > Metazoa > Chordata > Amphibia > Caudata > Salamandridae > Calotriton > Calotriton arnoldi. The sequence continues at coordinate 688,962 of CAWUFW010005712.1, forward strand.
TGCACTCTTGAAACCATCCACCCAGTGAATCACCCACTCACACATCTATGCACAGTCGCACACACCCCATCCACACAAACACTCAGGCACCCATACAGATACTCAGACAACAAATCAATAACTCTTATAGACACTCATGTTGCTGTTCACAAACCCATGCAGCCACTTACACAGCAACAGACAGATACAGACATTCACCCAGTTTAGTCACTAACCCATGCATTCAGTAAGATACGTTTAATCACTCACTTATAGAATTAGTCACGCACCTACTAAATCATCCATACACACACTTATACACCCACTCATTCTTTAATACGCCTTTCCCTATATATATTAAAAATATTTAAACTTTACAGAAACACACAGTCACTGGATGATGTCATCAGTGATGTCATTTGAGATGTCATCAGTGATGTCATCAGTGATGTCACTGACCATGTCATGAGTGATGTAATATGTGACGTCATCAGCAGTGCATTGCGGGGGCGCGAGTTATAGTTAGCTGAACTAACTATAACGGGGGAATTTCACGGGTTTTGTACGAGTGCAATGTCCAAGTAACTATAACTGTCCCTAAAACCTATGGTTTTTTCAGTGAATATATATATATATACACACACATATATATATATGCATATATATATACACACACACACACACACACATATATATAAATATATATCTTCAATTCCTTCGCGTCCTCTCCCTGCGAAAGTCACGGCACCACAGCAGGGTAATTTTAAAGTGATTTATTATTCACACCATAAAAAGTGAACAAACAGGACGGTCTACGCATTTCGGCTCCACTAGCCTTCTACTGGACCATAGAGTCCCTCGCGTCTAGACTGTATTAAATAAAGTGCTTGTGCTTAAACCCTCATTTGTGTTTACTGTTTTTGGCAACTAGACTGTCAAACTTCCCTGGCTGAAGTGGAATCATTTGTCCACCATTTTGCAAGTTTTTGTAAAGTACATTGGATGGCAGATACAAAGTGCAAATGCTAAAAATTGCTATTCTTGTACAGTACATTCAATGTCAAGAAAGGTGCAAATTATTTGTCCGCCATTTTGCAAATTTTTGTAAAGTACATTGGATGGCAGATACAAAGTGCAAATGCTGAAAAAAGTGCTGTTCTTGTACAGTACATTCGATATCAAGAAAAGTGCAAGTGCATGATAAAACTGTATGTAAATACACACTGAAAACACAGAGTCAACATTTCTTTCAGTCTAAAAGGTCCTCATGATGGCTATTTTGTGTTAGATCCCCAACTTCATTCCACCTATGTCCCTCTATTCATACAACAAGACAATTTTTTCTTTTATACTGAAATACATCGCAGACGATTTCACTTTGATTTGTATATGACTGATGATTTCATCCAATTTCTTAAAATTACATAAAATCTTATTATGGCGAGTCTTGAGATCAGGTTTAAGAATTTTGTTTAAAAATTTGGTTTAAAAATTCATTCAGATGACCCTCCATATTTTGCCAGTCTCTTAAAATCTATAGATGTAAAGTACACAATCAAGATTAAAATCAGACTATGGCTAAAATTAAGGATCTAAAATGTCAATAAAAACCAATTTCAAAAATACAGTTGATATTGCGTTCAATTCAAAACCGATCAAAAGACCTGCAAAATTTCTTTAAAATCAGCAGTACATAACTTTCTATACAATTCTAGTGTTTACAAATCCAGTTGTTGCAAGAGGGAGGGGGAATGAACTTTTCTAGGTGGAGGAGGGCGTTCTATGTCCTGCTTTTCCAGGTCTTATTCATACATTATATGGTTCAACTCTGGTTCAGATCTATAAAATGTGTATATACAGGAGCTAAGAGTGAGTGCTGAATTGACGAACTTCTAATAGAAAATATATATACAAGATGGTCTTTATATCGAGAAGGAACTAGATGATTATGTACATTAATTAATGCGAGAAGGTATAGTAGTTCCACACATCAGTTTATCTTTCTCGAGATTTGCTGTCTACAGGTGCACATGTAGTTCTGCATCTTGGTTGTGTCCATAAGGAAATTCAGTACCAATTGCCAATATGAGTCGGGACTCAGTTCTTCTCAACTTCACAGTTCTGTCTCCGCCTCTTTCTGTTGGTTTTACAATCTTGATCCCAGAATATTTCAATTGTCTACAATCACTTGAATGGAATTCGTGAAAGTGTTTTGCTATGGGATAAGTAAAGTCTTTGTTCTTTATGGCACTTAGATGTTGTAGGATCCTTAATTTGAGTTTAGTAATCGTGCTTCCTACATAGTGTTTTTTGCACGGACAGGTTAATCTATACACCACATATTTAGATTCACATGTGATGTGATCATGGATAGAGTCCGTTCTCCCATTCTGTAGTTCATATTTCGTGAGATTCTGACCATGCTCACAGGCTCGACATTTTGCACATTTCCAAAAGCCTGGAGTGTTGAGCCAAGAAGATGTTTTTGGTTCATGTATTTGTAGATGGCTCTGTGTCAGAATATCAGATAAGGAGGCTGTCTTCCTATAAGTGATACTAGGATTTGGCGTCAATGTCTTTCTCAGGGTTTCATCTAGCCTCAAGATTTTCCAATTTCTGCTGACAATGCCTTTAATTTCTCCACTTTGATTATTAAAATCCATAATTAATCATGTTGTTGTGTCTTCCTGGCTATTCTCATCATAGGTTTTTCTTTTCTTTTTTGCTTGTGAAGGTATCAGGAGATCAGGTCTTGCTTTCAGTTTAATTCTAGATTTTGCATTTTCAATGACTTCCATGGGATAACCTCTCTCAGTGAACCGGCAACTCATTTCATCAATCTCATGGTTCAAATCAGTGGCTTCAGAGCAGTTCCTTTTTGCGCGAAGCATCTCACCATAGGGTATGCTCCACTTTAATTTCTGGGGGTGTCCACTATTAGCATGCAATATACTATTGCATGAAGTTGGCTTTCTATGCATTTTGGTGCACACCCTTTGTTCTTTGATGAAAACTTCAACATCTAAAAAGATGATCCTTGTTTCACTGATTATCGACGTGAAGGTTAAGTAAGTATTTGTTTTCATCAAGGGAGTCAATGAAGTGCTGTAAGTCGACGCGATCTCCCTCCCAGATAATAAAGAGATCGTCGATAAATCGACACCAGGTTTTTATTTTTGAATGTGCTTGTTTTTCCAAGACCTCTGTCTCCCAGACTGCCATCAGTAGATTAGCATATGTAGGGGCAAAAGATGTCCCCATGGCAGTACCTTGTTTCTGCCTATAGAGATCGCCTTTGAAGAGGAAAATGTTGTGGTGTAAGCAGTAGGTCAGCATTTCTATTAGCATTTCGGAATGTTCCAAGTAGCTTGTTGATCTTGTCCGTAGGAATTTCCTTGCTGCTTCTATGCCATCATTATGGCGGATTGACGTGTATAAAGATGAAACGCCTATTGTCGCCATAATTAGACCCTGTTGCCAGTTAATTTCCTGAATCTTGTTGAGAAGTCCATTGTATCCCTCAAATACGATGGTAGGCAGGTTACGTAATTCATCAAGAAGATGTCTACGAATCTCGATGTTGTTTCTAATAGAGATCCGATAGAACTAACTATTGGTCGTCCCGGTGGATTGTTAATTGCTTTATGGACTTTCGGTAGAAAGTAAATGGTGGCTGTAATTGGGTGGTCTGTCTTCAAGTACAAATATTCTTCCAGATCAATTAGGTCTTTTTCTTTCCATTCTAGTAACATCTGATGATATTCTTTTGTCCAGAGCTCTATCGGATTGTCCACGAGTTTTTCATAATGATCTTCATTGTTTAATTGTCTCATAGCTTCGATGATGTAATCACTCATGTTTTGGACCACAATGTTACCGCCCTTATCTGAGGCTTTGATTATGATCTCTGGATCTTCTCTTAGTTCTTTCAGTGCTTTGTACTCTCCTGCTGTCAAATTCCTTGTTTTCTTATTCTTTAACTTTTTATTTTTAGAATTTGTTGATATTTTGTTAATCTCTTCCACCATTATCTCGTGGAACAGGTCAATTTTATTCCCTGGCGGGAGTTGTGGACAGTATGTCGATTGTTTTTTAAGACCACTCTCACCCCCTCTATTTGTGACTATCCCTAGTCTGTTGCACAATTCCTTATCGGACTCATAAGGTTGTTCTGTTCTCCCTGTTGTGTGCTCCTCTTCTTCCTCCAGGGATGTCAGTGTTCTTAAGGTTGGTACATCTTTTTGTGTAATGGCTGATATTTCCTGTTTGTCTGTTGTTGGACAGTCTGGTCTGATGGTCTTTTCTGCAAAGTATTTTTTGAGTTGACCTTTTCGGCAAAATTTGTATAAATCAATCCGTAAATTTGGTATGTCAATGTCCTTGTTGGAGGCAAAAAGTTAATCCTTTGTTGAGCAGTCGAATTTGAGTTTCACTTAGTACTTTCTTAGATATGTTAATTACTAAGTTGTTTTCGGTGAGGCTTCTTTTGAGTCTTACTTTTGCTTTCCTCTTCCTTTCTTTGGTTTTTTTCCGTCTTCTGCACCTTCTGGTGATGTTTTGGTTTGTCCTCTCCCCCACGAAGTTCCTCTTCCTTTTCCTCTTTGCCGCGTTATCATTTGCGCCAAGCGCATTTCCCCACAAAAATCCAAGGCTGTTGCACTTGTCTCTTCGTCCGCAGAGCTTGGATCAGAGCTGTCCACTATTTCTGATGTTTCATTTCCTGTAATTCCTGCATATCTGTCCATCACAGCCCTGTTCCTATGTATATCATACTTTCTGGCAAAAGTATATATTCGTCCACTGGTGTAGTCAATTCTAACTCTGTTAAATTTATTTGCTTTTCTTTTTTCGACATCTGCTTCATGTTTATTGATTTTATTCTCCATGCTTTCAATCAATCCTTTGTTCTCTTCTGTTGTTGGATATTGTGTTAATTCTTGTTCTAGATCTTCAATTATTTTAACCAATTTCTCCAATTTCCTCTCTGCATGTATAATTAATGTCCTCATGAGTTTAAATGAGCATTCATTTGTGTCTAACTGCCATTGTTTAATCAGATCTGCATCTAAGTCACTGAGTGTGGGCATAATCAGGATTCGCAGTCCTCTTGGTATTCTCTTAAACTCAATGTATTTTTCCAATGTCGTTTTTTCCCACCATTTGTTTACTTCTAAGATGCGATTCTGCTGCAGTTCCCTCAAGACACATATAATCGTTCTCCTTTTCCTTTCTCCCAATGTTTCCCCAGTGTTGACCCTTGTCGAGGGTATGGCATCGTCATTCAACAGTTCACTGGCTCTTTGCATGCGATTTCTGCTTTTCTCAGTCATTTTAATCAAGGAAGTTCGATTATTTCTTTTTATTGCTCCTTAGTTATGGTGTGTTGATTTATATGCTCAGTTGTCCTAGGTCTGAATTCGGACTTGAAGGATTCCTTCCCTTGCTGCTCTCGCTATAGTATTATAGTGTAGTTGTTCGAGGATATGCTTACGGGGATAATCAAAGTCAATACAACTTCCGTTGTTGCTTATCCTGTCCGTTCCTTCGGTAGGCTCGGTGAGTTCCCAGTTGTAATTGTCAGTTAGGAGGTGAAGGCAGTTTGTTACGAGCGTTCACGCATTCACTCGCACTATTTTCCATTCATCCCTCCCCGGCACGGCTAAAAGTACAATGGGTTTTCACAGAGCGGATTTTCGGCGTGTGTTCGTTCCCCTGACGCCGCCTACGCCGCGATTCAGATCGCAAACAACAACGCCTCCCTCCGCCCTTTACTCACCACAGAGACTTCGCCGGCCGGCTGCCGCGTTGGTTTTTCGATTCTTCTCAGCGCAGTGACAGCTTACAGTAAGCAGAGGCGTCGGCCGGAATTCGACAAAAACTTCAATTTGCGGCTGTAATTTAACCATGCCGCCTCGCCTCACTCCTCGAGTGCCAGTGATGTGTAGTGCAGCCACTGCACCATATAAATCTTCAATTCCTTCGCGTCCTCTCCCTGCGAAAGTCACGGCACCACAGCAGGGTAATTTTAAAGTGATTTATTATTCACACCATAAAAAGTGAACAAACAGGACGGTCTACGCGTTTCGGCTCCACTAGCCTTCTACTGGACCATAGAGTCCCTCGCATCTAGACTGTATTAAATAAGGTGCTTGTGCTTAAACCCTCATTTGTGTTTACTGTTTTTGGCAACTAGACTGTCAAACTTCCCTGGCTGAAGTGGAATCATTTGTCCACCATTTTGCAAGTTTTTGTAAAGTACATTGGATGGCAGATACAAAGTGCAAATGCTAAAAATTGCTATTCTTGTTCAGTACATTCAATGTCAAGAAAGGTGCAAATTATTTGTCCGCCATTTTGCAAATTTTTGTAAAGTACATTGGATGGCAGATACAAAGTGCAAATGCTGAAAAAATTGCTGTTCTTGTACAGTACATTCGATATCAAGAAAAGTGCAAGTGCATGATAAAACTGTATGTAAATACACATTGAAAACACAGAGTCAACATTTCTTTCAGACTAAAAGGTCCTCATGATGGCTATTTTGTGTTAGATCCCCAACTTCATTCCACCTATGTCCCTCTATTCATACAACAAGACAATTTTTTCTTTTATACTGAAATACATCGCAGACGATTTCACTTTGATTTGTATATGACTGATGATTTCATCCAATTTCTTAAAATTACATAAAATCTTATTATGGCGAGTCTGAGATCAGGTTTAAGAATTTTGTTTAAAAATTTGGTTTAAAAATTCATTCAGATGACCCTCCATATTTTGCCAGTCTCTTAAAATCTATAGATGTAAAGTACACAATCAAGATTAAAATCAGACTATGGCTAAAATTAAGGATCTAAAATGTCAATAAAATCCAATTTCAAAATATATATATATCCTCCAGATTAGGCTCCGTTCGTCGGGTTTAAGCGGGGCTCTTCAAAGGTGCGGGATCCAGCGGTTGAGCCAAACTGCTACCTATTAAACACACATCCTCCCAGACAGGAGGAAAGAGGGTCGCACTCCCGTAGATGTTTTGCAATTTTTCTTTAGCTCTTTAGCTCATAGCCCAAGTGAAAGCCACAGACCAACGTGTTTCGGTCTTAACATAAGACCTTGATCACGATCCTAGTTCGCGCTCAACAACCAGCCAGTAAAGTACTTTTTTGAATCCTCTAGGTCATTTCCTGTCAGTCTTGTTGAGCGCTTCTAAGCATTATGGGATATGTAGTCCCGCATGAGCAATTTACTTTTCCTCTAATTTATAGTGCCAAAATGTGTGCATGATAAAAACAAATTAGTGTAAAAGTGAAAAAGTGAGAAAATACTTCAATTCAATCAGTATTAACCATCATATTAATGGGATATACAGTTAGTGGCATTTTATATGGTTATTTTTCTACATTTCTGCCAATTTCTGCCAATTTCTCAACAATAAACCCCTCCAGTGGGGTAATCTCAACCAATCCATTTTACTTTCAGTTATTGAGTCTTTCCCCATGTAATCCCATTAAGTATCATTTCTGTTCAGATCAGTCAATAGATTGTTTCTCAAACTTGGTGATTGTGCACAAATTTTACGTGTACGAAGCTTTTTAGGAATGACATATGCATATGTTTCATCTTTTAATTGTGATTTTATCTATAGGTGGATGTACAGTTCTTCACTTTGATTTAACCCGTTGGGTGTCAGCGTTCTCAGATTGATGATGTGGCGTGATTCTTTTTGGCGTAAAATTCTTTCCCTGTTGCCACCACGATCATTCTGTGGCACTGTTTCTATCCCGTAGAATTTCAACAGTTTCCAATTCCTCATGTTAAATTGCTCCATGTGTTTTGCCACTGCATTTGTTTTATCCTTATTGGTGGTTGCCCGAACATGTTCCAATATTCGCTTTTTAAGCTCGCAAATTGTGCTGCCTACATATTTAAGTTGGCACGGACATTCAATCACATATACTGTGAACTGACTCTTGCAAGTAATTCGTTCTTTAATTTTCCACATTTTTGGATGTTTTCCTACAAGTTTTCGTACAGTATTATCCAACTGTAGAATCTTCCAGTTCTTTCTTAGGATTTTGCAAGCTTAAAAAGCGAATATTGGAACATGCCTCTTGGGTCGGGGCTCGAGTACAGACATAACTGCTTCAAATATCTCCAAAGAAGCCCCACAGTCACATTAGAGGGCAGAAACGAGTCACACCAGCCGAAAAACCGTTGCAAACCTTTTATTTAGGCGTAATCCACATAACACGTTTTGACCCTGTACGGGTCTTGATCACATAACCTGCAGGGTGGTCTGTTGCATTTTTTAAAAGAAGACACTTCATCCTGGAAAGCAAAGAAAGACTTTAAAATGATCATGATGCAGTGGGCACATACACAGATACATCATAGTATTATTTGTTTGATACTCAAATACATAAATTCATTGTGGTGCTTGTTATTTAATTACAATAACGATATTTCTTGCTCTCTAATGTGAGTGTGGGGTTTCTTTGCATTTATATATATATATATATATATATATATATATATATATATGTGTATATTATCTACTGGCGGTCGCCAGTAGATAGTTATAGTTACAACCTATTATCCATAGGAAATCCGCGACATTCTATTTGCAATAACGTTGGCGCCGGTTGACGAATCTTCGCGAAAGTTTCCAACTTGTTGGGGCGCTCCGGTCCGCTCCTACCCTGAAAGTCTCGGGGTGATACGTCAAGCGGGGGCCGAGAAAAAGGGGGTCCCAAAACGCGTTTTCCCCATTCATTTTTCCATAGGAACCTTTAGTCGCAGCTACAGCCCGAACTGCTGAACGGAATTACCCCAAATTTGGCAAAGAGGTAGCCCTTGGTTCAGACTGGTGCCTTTTGCTAAAATGGTGTAAATCCGTTCAGTAGTTCCTGAGAAATTCACAATTAAAATCACATATATATCTATGGGCGCGTCGGATCCGCGTACCCTCCCGATCACGAGCTGCATGCTAATTGGCTGTCAACACTCCAAATCAAGAAGTGTTGGCAGCCAATTTGTCCCTCGGTAGAACCGAGGGACAGAAACAAGTGCGCAAAGCGCAAAAGGGGGCAGGGTAGAAACATCCTGACCCCTAGGCCTGCTCAGGGGTCCCACAAGGACCCCTGGGCAGAAAAAGATTTTTTTTTTTTTTTAAATCGGCGGGATGCGCTTAGGGTGCGCGTATCCCGCAGAGAAAAAAAGAAACAAGTGCGCAAAACGCACAAAGGGGGCAGGGTAGAAACACCCTAACCCCCTAGGCCTGCTCAGGGGTCCCACAAGGACCCCCTGGGCAAAAAAGCATTTTTTAAAAAAAATCGGCAGGATGCGCTCAGGGTGCGCGAATCCTGCCGAAAAATCGAAGCGCGGTCTCCGCGCTTCGATGTACTGGCCCCGGGTGGCCCAAGTCCCGGGGGCATGGTGGGGGGGATAATTTAATGTGTGGGGGCCTCAAAGGGCCTCCAAGCCCCGGGGACCGCCACCCCCGGGGCTTTTTAAAAATGGTGCGGGAGGGCTCTGAGCCCTCCCGCAGCCCCGAGGACCACCACCTCCCCGGGGCTTTTTTAAATTAATTTAACAACCTGTGTGGGGGCTCCAGCCCCCACACGCCCGGGACCGCCACCTCCCGGGGCACTAACAAATTAAAATGGGGTCCGTTTTGGACCCCCGAAGCCCGAGGACCACCACCTCCCGGGGCTGTGCTCATGTAGGGAGGGGGCCGCGCGGCCCCCTCCTGGAGCCCTTGATGGCCCTGGGGACCGCCACCCCCAGGGCCGGCTCCTGCAGTGTCCCGGGGTGCCTACCCCCGGGACACTGTAGTTTGCTATGGCAGGACGGGAGCCTCGCGGCTCCCGTCCTGCCATAGCAAACTGCTTTGGATATTGGAAGAGAGGCAGGAAACCTGCTCTCTCTTCCAATATCCAAAGCACATTGCTTTTCCACATGGGGAGCAGCATGTCAGCTGCTCCCCATGTGGAACAGCAATGCCGGCTCCCAAGGGACGTGGGAGCCGGCGGGACTGTGGGGGATTGGGGACCCCCACAGTCCCCAACGGAGAGGGCCAGCCCGGGGGATGGGGTCCCCGGGGCAAGTAGTGGCCCAGGAGGGGCCACGCGGCCCCCTCCCCAAAAAGAAAAATAAATAAAATTTAAAAAATGGAAAGGCCGGCTCCGGGGATGGGGTCCCCGGGGCCTTAAATGGCCAGAGGAGGGGGCCACGCAGCCCCCTCCAAAGAATAAAAATAAAAGGCCATGCCCCGGGGGATGGGGTCCCCGGGTCCAATACAGGCCCAGGGAAGGGGGCCACGCGGCCCCTTCCCGTTTTTTTATTAAAAATTTTAAAAAGGGGTAAGGCCCTGGGGGATGGGGTCCCCAGGGCATAAAAACAGGAAAAAGGAAGGGGGCCACACAGCCCCCTTCAGGGACAAAAAAATAAAAAATGATCGGGCCCGCAGGCCCCGCCCCTTCCTTCACCACTCTGCAAACGCGCCCCTGGCGCGTTTGCAGAGGGGGAACAATTCCCCTTGAATACTGGGGGTCCCTGGGGCCAACTAGCCCACCAGGAACCTCCAATATGCGCCAGGGGGCTGCGTTGCAGAGACGTGTAGAGAGGCCACACCCTTTTACACCTCTCTGCAACGCAGCTCTGTGGCGCTTTTTGGAGGTATATGGTGGGCTAGTTGGACTCCGAGGACCTCAGGATTCAAGGGGACTTAATCCCCAACTTAAAACGCGCCACAGGGCGCGTTTGCACAGTGGTGAAGGGAGGGGCGGGGCTTCAGGTGACATGTGTGCAAACAGGCCCCGTGGCGCGTTTTAAGATGGGGAATTAAATCCCCTTCAATCCTGAGGGTCCCTGGGGCCAAGTAGCCCAACAGGTACATCCAGAAAGCGCCACAGAGCTGCGTTGCAGAGAGGTGTAAAGGGGTGTGGCCTTTCTACACGTCTCTGCAACGCAGCCCCTGGCGCATATTGGAGGTTCCTGGTGGGCTAGTTGGCCCCTAGGGACCCTCAGGATTCAAGGGACTTAATCCCCCAACTTAAAACGCGCAACGGGGCGCGTTTGCACAGATGTCACCTCAGGCCCCGCCCCTCCCTTCACCATTGTGCAAATATTCCTCTAAAATCAGCCGAAATACGAATTCCGATTTACTCACCTGTTATCAGGAGAGACCTCAGTGCTGTATCTTTCAGCCCAGTACTGGTCCTGAAAAGTAATTCTAACCATACTTACCAGTAACTTGAATTTCCTTCCATAGGCTAACATTGACTGGTTTCACTTGGAAATTCTTCTAAGTGTGGAGTTTTGGAACTTTAAAATATTCCTCTAAAATCAGCCGAAATACGAATTCCGATTTACTCACCTGTTATCAGGAGAGACCTCAGTGCTGCATCTTTCAGCCCAGTACTGATCCTCAAAAGTAATTTTAACCGTACTTACCGGTAACTTGAATTTCCTTCATAGGCTAACATTGACTGGTTTCACTTGGAAATTCTTCAAAGTGTGGAGTTTTGGAACTTTAAAATATTCCTCTAAAATCAGCCGAAATACGAATTCCGATTTACTCACCTGTTATCAGGAGAGACCTCAGTGCTGCATCTTTCAGCCCAGTACTGGTCCTGAAAAGTAATTTTAACCGTACTTACCGGTAACTTGAATTTCCTTCATAGGCTAACATTGACTGGTTTCACTTGGAAATTCTTCTAAGTGTGGAGTTTTGGAACTTTAAAATATTCCTCTAAAATCAGCCGAAATACGAATTCCGATTTACTCACCTGTTATCAGGAGAGACCTCAGTGCTGCATCTTTCAGCCCAGTACTGATCCTCAAAAGTAATTTTAACCGTACTTACCGGTAACTTGAATTTCCTTCATAGGCTAACATTGACTGGTTTCACTTGGAAATTCTTCAAAGTGTGGAGTTTTGGAACTTTAAAATATTCCTCTAAAATCAGCCGAAATACGAATTCCGATTTACTCACCTGTTATCAGGAGAGACCTCAGTGCTGCATCTTTCAGCCCAGTACTGGTCCTGAAAAGTAATTTTAACCGTACTTACCAGTAACTTGAATTTCCTTCCATAGGCTAACATTGACTGGTTTCACTTGGAAATTCTTCTAAGTGTGGAGTTTTGGAACTTTAAAATATTCCTCTAAAATCAGCCGAAATACGAATTCCGATTTACTCACCTGTTATCAGGAGAGACCTCAGTGCTGCATCTTTCAGCCCAGTACTGATCCTCAAAAGTAATTTTAACCGTACTTACCGGTAACTTGAATTTCCTTCATAGGCTAAGATTGACTGGTTTTCAGCAAAAAGTTTCAAAGTGTTGATTTTCACAAACTACAAATATTCCTTAAAAATCGCCTGTATGACTTAAACGCATTCTTTCAACTGTTTACAGGAGATGCACCAGTGCTGGATCCAGGATCCAACACTGAGTAAGAAAAAGTAACGATAACAGTTTTTACCTGCTAAGTGAATTTCCTTCCATAGGATAACATTGGTGATTCTATGAGAAAAAGTTTCTAAGTGTCAACTTTTAAAATACAATAATATTCCTTAAAAATCACGACTGTAACCAAAACGCTTTTACTCAACTGTTTACAGGAGATGTACCAGGACTGAATCTAGGATCCAGTCCTGTGGTTACAAAAGTAATCCATAAAGTAACTAATTGCATTTAACTAGAAATTCACATTGAGCTGAATGTTGCATTGTGTTTGAAAATGTGTTGCCCATTGCAACAACTGTAACTACTGTACTTAAAAGTCTATTGCCTATCTGCAAAGTATTTAAACTAAAGTAATTCATTCTGAGAAAGTATTTTTGTAATGTAATGTATAATGTAATTACAATGTAATTTAAAAAATAAAATATGTAAAAAAAAATTGTTTCTAAAAATGTAGTAAATCAATATGAAAAAAATTAATATAACAATTAATACATTTAAAAATTGTCATTTACAAAACCTTTGAAATTCACTGAAAAAACCGTAGGTTTCAGGCACGTTATAGTTAGAAATTAGCATTTAAAAACCTTTGAAATTCACTGAAAAAACCATAGGTTTCAGACACGTTATAGTTACAAATTAGCATTTAAAAAACCTTTGAAATTCACTGAAAAAACCATAGGTTTCAGACACGTTATAGTTACAAATTAGCATTTAAAAACCTTTGAAATTCACTGAAAAAACCATAGGTTTTAGGGACAGTTATAGTTACTTGGACATTGCACTCGTACAAAACCCGTGAAATTCCCCCGTTATAGTTAGTTCAGCTAACTATAACTCGCGCCCCGCAATGCACTGCTGATGACGTCACATATTACATCACTCATGACATGGTCAGTGACATCACTGATGACATCACTGATGACATCTCAAATGACATCACTGATGACATCATCCACGTGATAATCTGATGCACCTCCTCACACCCTAATATAACTTTTGATACACCCACTCTAAATTACAGACTGCCATTCGCAAAACCATAGACACTCCAACACCAATAACTACATACCCACTCACTGATTCTTAGGTCTACACACACACATCCACTCACTCACCCGTACAGTCACTCATACTTACGGTCACTCAGTACAGGACTATCATATGCACTCTTACTCCTATATAGACACTCAAACAACGCCACTAATCCATAGAGATACTCACACACCTAGTCAGTCATGCAAATAATTAAACACACTGCCATTTACTCACCTATACAGTTATACACACACCAGCTCACTTACTCATACAAATAGTAGCACATTGTTACGCTCTTATACAATCACTGATACAAGCACACAATCATCCATACAGCCACTATCACAATCACTCACTCTTGCTTATAGCTATTTATATACTCCAACACACATATATACTGCCTTTCACATATGTAGTTACTCACACATGTACCACTGGGACATACATTCACTCACTAACACACTCTTACACACACTTACCCACCCATACAGTCTATCACAGATGCACTCTTGAAACCATCCACCCAGTGAATCACCCACTCACACATCTATGCACAGAGTTGCACACACCCCTCCCACACAAACACTCAGGCACCCATACAGATACTCAGACAAGCATTCAATAACTCATATAGACACTCATGTAGCTATTCACAAACACATGCAGCCACTTACACAGCAACAGACAGACGGATACAGACATTCATCCAGTTTAGTCACTAACCCATGCATTCAGTAAGATACGTTAAATCACTCACTTATAGAGTCAGTCACGCACCTACTAAATCATCCATACAGACACTTACACACCCACTCATTCTTCAATACGTCTTTTCCTATATATATTAAAAATATTTAAACTTTACAGAAACACACAGTCACTGGATGATGTCATCAGTGATGTCATCAGTGATGTCATCAGTGATGTCATTTGAGATGTCATCAGTGATGTCATCAGTGATGTCACTGACCATGTCATGAGTGATGTAATATGTGACGTCATCAGCAGTGCATTGCGGGCGCGAGTTATAGTTAGCTGAACTAACTATAACGGGGGAATTTCACGGGTTTTGTACGAGTGCAATGTCCAAGTAACTATAACTGTCCCTAAAACCTATGGTTTTTTCAGTGAATTTCAAAGGTTTTTTAAATGCTAATTTGTAACTATAACGTGTCTGAAACCTATGGTTTTTTCAGTGAATTTCAAAGGTTTTTTAAATGCTAATTTGTAACTATAACGTGTCTGAAACCTATGGTTTTTTCAGTGAATATATATATACACACACATATATATACATATATATGTATATAGATGTATGTATATATGTGTGTATATATATATATATATATATATATATATAGACAAGTACATATATACATATAGTACAATAAGGAGTGTTCGTGTTATCAATAAACATACAATCAATACCTGTATGTAACATAAAAAATAATCAATAACTAAGGTACGAGCTGTCATCTGTTGCTGATTTAATCTCTACCAAATATATGGTCAAAAATATTTTCTGAACCAATAGCTAACTTATGCTTAATTGTTTTTGTAAGAAATGTGATTATTATTTGGGGTGGGTGACTACCTACCTCAAGGAACAATAGCAACTCTTTGAGGGGGAACCCTCAAAGTCACTAAATTAACCTGAGCTCAACTTCCTGCTAGCTATGTGTTAGAAATGGGGGTCTCTAGTTGGCAGAGGTATGTACCTTTGTCCAAATAGGGACCCTTGCTTCTAGTCAGGGTAAGGGGGATACACACTTTAGATAACCCCTGCTCACCCCCTGGGTAGCTTGGCACGAGCAGACAGACTTATCCCAAAGGCAATGTGTAAAGTATATGTACTCAAAACACACAGTAATACAGTGGTAACACCACAAATGGACACCACACCAGTTTAGAAAAATAAAGTATCTTTATCTGAACTCAACAAGACCAAAACGACAAAAATCCAACATACAAGTATTACTAAAATGACTTAAAAAAGGTTTTAGGCAACTGGGTCCATAGAAAACTATGGATGCGTGATTTCTGTCAAAGTACCTGTTGTTGCGACAAAATTCACAAGGCCAAACAGCTGCAGCGATGGGAGGCGTCGAAAAACAAATAGGTGCATCGTTTCCTGAAACCTTGAGGATGCGATGCGACAGTTCTGCTGAACGCAGGAGAGCGGTGCGTCGGGTCTGGTCTGTAGGGGGAAAGCGATGTGTCGATTCTGAGGCGACTTTGATTCGCACGTGATGCGTCAGGAAAACTTGCCGCACAGGTACGATGCGTGGAAATCCGGGGTGCATCGGTGATTGATGCACGGCGTCGAGCGGCGCTGTGTCGGTTTCTTCACCCGCGACCCTTCGATGCGTCGGTTCTTGCAGCGGCGACAGGCGCTGCATCGGTTTTGGCAGCGGCGCAGCGATGCGTGGAGATTCTTCTCACACCGTGGTGCTGTGTCAGAAAAACTGCTGCAAGAAGAGCGATGCATCGATTTTCTTGTAGTTGCGTTTCTTTTCCAGCTCCCAACAGCAGAAACAACCTCCAGAGGCCCAAGACAGTCACAGGCATCTCCTGGCAGGTCAGAACTCCCAGCAAGGAAGTTCAGGGGAGCTCGGGGTGAAGTCTTTGTGTCCCTGAGACTTCAAAACAGGAGGCAAGCTCTACTCAAGCCCTTGGAGATCTTCTTCAAGCAGGGGACACAGCACACAGCAAAGTCCTTCTACTTTCCTTGGCAGAAACAGCTACTGCAGGCCAACCCCAGACACACAGCAAAGGGGCAGTACTTCTCCTCAGTTTCTCCAGCTCTTCTACTTGGCAAAGGTTCCTCTTATTTCCAGAAGTAGTCTAAAGTTCAGGGGTTTTCGGTCTAATACTTATACCCCAAAAATGTCTTTGTTCTCTTTGTGCAAGGATCTCTGAGCCCAGTCCAAACCAGTTCTGTCCTCTCTTGTGCAGCTGCCCGGAAGGAGGTGGAGACAGCATTGTGTAAGGCAGACAGGCCCTTTCAGGTGCAAGGGAAATCTCCTCCCACCACTCTATATGCAGACCGGGCCTATTCAGCCCAGCCCTGACTCATTCAGGAAAGGCAGAACAAACATCACCCCCCCCCAGTGGCTGTCTGAGAGAATGCACCTCCCCAGCCCCTGTCACTCCAAAACCAGACAGTCAATACACAAACAGGCAGAGGCACACAGAATGGTTAAACAAGAAAATGCCTACTTTCTAAAAGTGGCATTTTCAAACACACAATTTAAAAACCATCTTTACTAAAAGATGTGTTATTAAATTCTGAGTTCAGAGAGCCTAAACTTTATTTCTCTATAATGTCCCAATGGGAAGTTATATTTATAAGATGTTATAAATAAACTCCCATTCTATCCTATGGGGTAAGATAGCCTTTCAATAGTGAAAAACGAATTTGGCAGTATTTCACTATCAGGACATGTCTCACACACACCAGTACATGTCCTACCTTTCCCATACACTGCACCCTGCCCAAGGGGGTACCTTGGGCCTACCATAGGGGTGCCTTACATGTGGAAAAAGGGAAGGTTAGGGCCTGGCAAGTTGGGCGCACTTGCCAAGTCGACATGACAGTTAACAACTGCGCACAGCCACTGCAGTGGCAGGTCTGAGTTACCTTTTCAGAGCTACTCATGTGGGTGGCACAATCAGTGCTGCAGGCCCACTAGTAGCATTTGATTTACAGGCCCTGGCACACTTCAGTGCACTTTACTAGGGGCTTACCAGAAAATCAAATATGCCAATCAGGGAGAACCAATTGTAACAACAATTTACACAGAGAGCATATGCACTTTAGCACTGATTAGCAGTGGTAAAGTGCCCAGAGTCCTATAGCCAACAACGACAGGTCAGGAAAAAATAGGAGGAAGAAGCAAAAAGTTTGGGGATAACCCTGCAAAAAGGGCCAAGTCCAACACAATGACACAGAGCAAACAGGCTTAACGTAGGGCAGTGTGTAAAGGATTTATGCACTGCTAAAAGCGTAATAAAGTCAAAACGCTAAACCATAAAAAATCCCATGCCGAATTATAAAAATGTAGTAACATTTAATAAACCAAATGACATAAATTCAATAGGGGGAACCTGCAATATGAATCTTTAAAGTTGTAAGTAGAAATAGCACCAAAAAGCCCAAGGAGCCAATGTTAGTCAATGGTCACCGGGACCAAGGAAATATTTGAAGCTGACCGCAATGGAAAGCGGTCGGATACACCGATTAGCTTCATCCTTGTCAATGATGTTACCTTCTGACTTAGTCCTTTAAGTCCCAATCCACCACAGGAGTATACTTCTAAAGCTTCCAGGATTTCAAGGGAGGGACTTAGAGATTCACAGGGTGCCAGGCAGAGCCCACCAACAGCAGGGTCCGGCCCAGGTCCAGTTGCCACTGGTCAGCTGGGTACTTAAGGAAAAGACCTCATGTGGCTTGTGTTATCCCTGTAGCTTGAACAGCCTTATGAACCTTGGAGTCCCTTTTTTGTCCTGGGTACAAAAGGGGGCAGGCCCAGTTCTTCAGGGCTCCTAATAGGTCACAGACAGCAGGTCCGGTTCTCTTGGATCTTCTGCAGTTTCAGAAAGTGTTCTAAATGGGTGTCTGGAGATTAATGTTTGGCACTAGCTAGTGGGTAGGATTGACTCATGGGCATGCCCTACAAATGGAGTAAAAGCTCCCGGGGCACCTTTACCCACTTTGGGCATTTTCAAGATGGTCACACTGAACTTGGGCTCTGAGGGCTGTGTGTGTGTGTGTGGGGAGTGTACCATGGTAACCCTAGCGTCCTCCCACATCTAACAGTAAAATCCAGTTTGAGGGAGCCACTGTACCCACAACAAACCCAGAGACAGGCGTCTGGTAGGACAAAAGATGAGTACTTCAGCAACCAGACAGTAGATCTGCAAGAATTATCTTAGCATCCTGCTCTCTCCCCTTCAAGTGTGCCCCAAGTGTTATATGTGAACCTAGCAGACCTGTCAACCAGGATCTGACACTGTAGTGTCAAAAGAGTCCCACAGCCCCCACCCTGCATATTTGGTAGCGTTCAGAGAAGTCATCTCCGCTCATTGAGGTCAGCCTATTGTTTCCTCTTGATAGGCATTTCACAGCTGTTAAAGGCTAATTACCTGAAAAGAAGACACAATTCGGTAAGTTTCTAAGTCTTCTTTAATGCGTCCGACTCCCCAGGCTCCCAGCAGCAACTGCCGTTGCCTTCCCATTCCATGTTCCACGCAGGGAACCCCACACCAGGCATCTCGTGCGGCAGCACGAGATCCCAAGATCCCAACACACCCCCCATCCTTCACATGAAAACAAAAGATATGAAACACAAAAGTAAAACACCAAATAAAAGAAAAGCAACTAAAAAAACAGCATAATAACATATTGTTCAATGATCTAAAGAATTTAATACCTGACATAATCCCGGAATTTCGTTGGAACAACCTTCTTTCTAGAAGAAGAAGCCCGGGGAACAACATTTTTGGCAGAAACTAAAACCTTGGAACCACACACCTCATGAGGTAAAGCTGTAGAAGGAGTATGAACACCAAACTTGTCTTTCACATACTCAACCTTTGACTCAGGAATAACCGAAACTGCACACTTATTCCATATTTTCCCATTCTCCAAGACAACCACATGATCTCGTACCTCCTTTACTCTGACTGGTGCAGAAAAGTGTGAGAAACCCTTACGAACTAGAACAGGTTTCTTAATTCTTACCCAATCACCTGGACCTACCGGGGATACCCTGACCACATCAGATGCGTACTTGGCTTGAGCAGCAGCTCTAACATCAACCACCTCACCCAACTTTTGCGCATCAACCACCTTTCTTGACATCCAATCTTTGTTCAACTTAGAACCAGCCACTCTACCTCTCAACAGGGTGAAAGGAGACATTCCAGTACTAGAATGAGGAGTCACTCTCATTGCCCACAACATCTTAGAAATCACCCTCTTCCAATGCAAACCATTGACAAAAGCTAACTGTAACTGGTCTTTAATGACACGGTTCAAGCGCTCCACTAGACCATTACTACGGGGATGATAAAGGGAGGTGACGATATGTTTGATGCCATGCACTGTCAAAAATTCCTGCATCTCCAGAGACACCAACTGGGTCCCGTTATCCGTCACTAACTCCTCCGGAAACCCTTCCCGAAGAAAAACATCCTTGAAAAAATCAATAATTATAGCAGAATTGACACTATCAACAAATTTTACCTCAGGCCATTTGGACATATAATCAATCAACACCAAAGCATATTTGGGCGAACTACCCATACCCCCAAAAGGACCAGATACGTCAAATGCCAACCTCGACCAAGGTGAATTCTTCACACTCACAGGAACAATGGAAGAAGGATAAGTTACTTGCGTTTTATCGCTCAGGACGCACGCACTACACTCCCTAACACAGTGCTCAATATCCCTATCAACTCCTGGCCACCAAAAATCCTCTCTAACTCTCCGCTTCATGGCGCGAATGCCTAAATGACCTTCATGAGCCAGATCCAACACGCTCTTTCGCATAGTTACAGGCACAACCAACAATCCTCCTCTGCGCAAAATTCCATCAACAATAGATAATTCATCACAAATTCTTTTGAAAGGAATCAATTCTGTAGTCAAGTTCATATTATTGGGCCATCCATGCGCAACAAAATCCATAGCCCTGCTGATCTCAGCATCTTCAGATAAGGCCAACTTCCAATTTGCCTCAGACAGTGCCACACCCGCGTCCTCCACTGCACTGACAGCACACACCATTTCCCACTCTTCACCTTCAACATCGGAGACACCGTCTGAGAGGGGTAGTCTGGATAGACAATCGGCTACATGGTTCCTTACACCAGCCACATATTCCAAGCGGTAATTGAATTCGTTCAATCTGTATTGCCACTTTGCTATACGTGGAGTGGCTCTACCACTGCCCCTAGTAGTGAAAAGATCTATCAGTGGTTTGTGGTCAGTTCTCAGTAAAAATTAATTACCCCACAAGAAGTTACGGAAATATTGCACACCCCACCACAGAGCCAAAGCCTCCTTTTCAATAGTGGAATAACTGCTTTCCGCCCCACGCAGTGTTCTAGAGGCAAAAGCAATAATCTCTTCCCTATTATCAGCTCTCTTCTGCATCAGCACAGCCCCAAGACCAACATTACTGGCATCGGTGGTAACAATACAACGGTCATTGATGCTGAATAACTTGAGAGGACGTGCATGCACAATTGCCTCTTTTAACATCTTGAAGTCAACAGCACATTGGTCTGACCACACATACCTCGCATTCTTCTTCAAGAGCTCACGAAAATGTACAGTCTTTTCTGAGAAATTTGCCACAAATTTGGCATAATATTCAATCAGCCCAAGTAATGAGCGAAGTTGATCCTTGTTCTGGGGTTCAGGTGCGAATTGAATGGCATCCAGAAGCTTGACTTTGGGTTCTACCCCATTCGCAGAAATGTGGTGCCCCAAATAATCTACCCCTTCCTGAAGAAATTTACATTTGTCCTTCCTTAATGTTAAGCTGCTGGACCTTATGATGTCTAAAACCTGCTTAAGCCTATCATTATGCTCAGTCTCCGTCTTGCCATGAATTAGAATGTCATCTTGGAAAAACACGACTCCCACAGTGTTCTTAAATAGGTTCCCCATAAGACGCTGGAACACTGCAGAAGCCGACGCTAGACCAAATGGCATGCGTACATAGCGAAACGCCCCTTCCGGTGTCACAAAGGATGTGAAATGTCTTGAATCCTTACATAATTCCACCTGAAGATAGGCAGAGGAGATGTCAAGTGAGGAAAAATATCTTGCACCTTCTAGAGTTGACAACATTTCATTAATGTTGGGCAGGGGTTGACGGTCAACCCATATACATGCATTTAGATCGCGCAAGTCCACACACATCCTAAGGGACTTATCTGCCTTCCGCGCTAAAACGATGGGAGACAACCACTCAGATCCCTCAATCGGCTCAATCACCCCCACGGTACACAAACGCTCAAGCTCCTGTCTCAGCTCACCCCGCATGCTCAACGGTACTTTACGCACCTTGTGTGTAACCGCTACAGCACCCTCTTTAAGGACAATACGATGCTGAAAGCCTTTGAGTTTTCCCAACCTACCATCGAAAACCTCTGGATACCTCTGAATCCAATCCCCTTTGGATAAGAATTCTGCAGAGACAGTATGCACAGGGGTAATGGCAGGGAAATTAGAGTAAAACTGTTTGGCCTCATGTTTTGATAGAACCATATCAGGATGGTTGGGATCCAAGATGATCCCAAGCTCCCCTTGTTCCTCCCATCCTAATAAATTGGCACCTTCTTTGACTACGAATACAGTCCCCCGAGTTGAATCTCCTTTGAACTCCAGGTTGCTTTCGAACTTACCCAACACCTCCACCCTTTTACTATCATACGCAAAAATTCTTATATCAGACCGCCCTATGGCAATGTCACCTAATCCCTCAAGCTCCTTGGCATTGATGAGGGTAAATGGGGAACCAGAGTCTGCTAGAAACTTCATATCTTTACCCTTAAGACTTATGACACATACAGGGGACTTCCTCTAATGAGATTCAGCAATAGAAGCAATTTCCACCACACCATCTGGTTGAATAGAAGATGAAGATGAAGACAACATTAATAATTCATAATCATCCTCCCCCACCTCAACATAGGTCTCTCCAATAGCTCTGACGGTTTTTGACGGTCCTTTCTGCGCAACGGCTCTGCACATGCGCGCCAAATGTCCTTTCTTGCCACACTTGAAACATGTCTGATTTGCAGCAAAACAAAATTTGAAGTTGCCCAAATGAGACTTGCTGCCACACCGGTAGCAAGTGAGATCAGATGTATTTGACTTGGATTTTGACGAATTCAATGTAGATGAAGCTACACCTGGTGCACTTACATTAATTCTCCTGGTCGGTTTACTTGTAGGTCTAGTAGTGACCAACTAAATTTCATTGACCGTTACTGATCCACTCATTTCTTTCATGCATAACTGAGAATGCTCAATACTTTTAGCTATAGTGAGAGCAGTTTCCAGATCAGGATCGTCAGTAGATAAAAGTTTTTCCTGAATTTTCTTGTTGCAAGTGCGCTCAATTAGCTGATCACGGATAATTTCATCTCTGAACTCCCTGTAGTTGCACGTAACAGCTAGAGTTCTCAGAGCAGCTACAAAATCGTCAATAGATTCGCCGGGAATTTGGGCGCGCTGCAGAAATTTGTGACGCTCAAGAACAATATTTCTTTTAGGATTAAATCTCTTATCTAGGGTTTTGATGAGTGAGGCATAATCATCTACCACTAAAGAGTCCCCTTCATCACCACTGCTTATGCATGTTCTAACAAGTTCCAGAGGTAGGGTTTTTAAAATGGTCCTACCTTCAGAACCCAAATTATAAGTAAGTAGGGCCTTTTTTTTCTTTGAAGTAAAAGTGTCCCCATCAATTGCCTCAATATATGCGTCAAATGTTTCCTTCCATTGTTGCCAAGATACTGGAGGAGTACCGGGTGATTGTAAAAAGGGAGGTGGCGGGGTTACGCGATCCATTTGATGGCCACACGTGGGTGAGTTGCTGCTTCAAGTGTTCGGATTAACCAGTTACCTTGGACCAAGGTGAAGGGTTAATGTAAAGGACTACTCAGTACCCCATCAATATATTTGTAAAAATAATGTTGCACGCTGAGTTGCACAAACTGTGCAAGTTAACTGGTAATTCAATTTGTGACGCGCGCCGATTCACGCGCCGGATGTCACCACCATACTGTGTTAAATAGCACAGCTGATTGAAGCGCAAGGCTACTGCCGGCTACACACACAGGTTGCCAAGACAACGCGCACGTGATGTGATGCGCGCCGACTAGCGCGCCGGACGTCACTGCACAGAAGGCACGAGAAGAGCTGGAAATTAAATCTCACCAGTGCAGGAGACCTCCGTCTTCAGGATAAAGGACCAAACTGCCACAGGATACGGATTCCTGCAACGGGTGAACCACCTCAGCAACAGCTGACCAGCTTTCCACCTTCAGCGAGGATGAAGTCCACAGCCATACACACTTCACAACGAAGACGAAGGGAAGGCTGGGGGTCGGACACTCGTCGCCACTGAAAAGAAGACACAATTCGGTAAGTTTCTAAGTCTTCTTTAATGCGTCCGACTCCCCAGGCTCCCAGCAGCAACTGCCGTTGCCTTCCCATTCCATGTTCCACGCAGGGAACCCCACACCAGGCATCTCGTGCGGCAGCACGAGATCCCAAGATCCCAACATTACTGTCTTGGAAAAGCTAGAGAGCCAATGCAACTTTCTAAAAGTTACATTTCTTTAATATTTACTGAAAATCCTACTTCACCATTAAACTGGATTTTTAATAACTATTAAAATAGTTTAAAATTATTTTTCTAGCTGGTCCTATTCCCAGGATACAGTATTAGGATTTTAATCGCGCTCTGATTATCTACATAGGACAGTTAGACCTGGCACAGTGAAAATAGCTTTAGGGTGCTAGTCACTGTAAGGACACGTTAACATTAAACTTCTACATGCCCTAATTTTAAATACCATACACACTGCCTTGTAGGCTACAAGCCCTCCATAGGGGTGACTTATTAATATTTAAAAGGGAGGTTTTTACCTGTCAAATGGCTTACTTTGACAGGTTGAGTTGCAATTTTTACACTGCTGTAGTCAGGCTACAATGGTAGGCCCAAAGCCATGTTTGCACTGCCACTGTAGTGGATGCATAATAGATGCAGATGTCCACTAGCAACATTTAACTCACAGGCCCTGACTACACCTTGTACCGTATACTAGGCACCTATTGGCAAGGTAAATATGCCAATTCGACCATGTTAAAAGGGGGAGCACATGCACTTTACTACTGGATAGCAGGGGGGAAAGTGCACAGAGTTGTAAAGCCAGCAAAAATATAGGGTCCAGCAAAAGGTGAAAAATCTGGGGTGAATGTGCACTCTCATAATCAATAATCAGAATATCCAGTAATCTCCCAGTCACTTGAACAAAATCAGTGGCCAGACATGTGAACTTTTGCAGGTTAGCCAACAGTGAAAATGGAGTAATCAATCTACAGCCAGGGATTGCGTCACTGACATATAAACGAAGATGTGCACCCTGGGGGTATCGTTTCTAAATATATTTATGGCAAACATTTTTTACTACCCAGTTTACTATGAACTACAAATCAACAGCGGCGGTTTCTTAATTGGGGCTTGGGGGCGTCACCCCCTGTTTGTTTTACCATAAATCATGTTTATACAATTCATTGATTACATTTTTTTTGTTAGTCGCAGGTCGGCATGAGCCGGGCAAAGTAGTTAGAGGAGAGTGACGGGGGAGGTGGAGTCTGCACTCTGAGCCTGATTGATGATTGGCAGGTGCCGGGCCTCCTTGGGGTGAAGTGCGCATTTCGGGTTTGGACGGGTGCCTTGCTTCAAACAGCTAGACATGAACACTTGAATCCTCGCCTACCTCCACAATATAGGAGCCTGGGGGATTGCTGCCACAGCCCCCAAGGCTTCAAATGAGCTCCGGCAGCTCCTGACCGAGCCAATCCCTGCGCTGCTTTGTTGGTGTAGCAGCGTGTAGATTGGCTCAGGAGTTGGGGTGGGACAGGGCCTGAGGGAAGTGATGAGGTGAGGTCATAACTGTCTCTTACATACTTGCGGCAGGCACGCATGAGTGGAGCCTGAAACTAGGGAAAGAGACTCTTTATAAAGTCATTGCATGTTCAGTGCTGAGAGTGAGAATTGGACCGTACCGTGAGTGTGCTTTTAGTTAGCCCTGAGTATTGCCAAAGCCTTCATTCTGTGATTTTGGGCAAGTCACTTATTCTCCCTGTGCCTAAAAACAAATCTGACCTTGTGTAATGGAACCGGTGCTCATGTAAAGCGTTCCAATGTCCTTCAACAGAGTTCTCAGTATAATAAAACTCAAAAAACGTATGCTGATATTTACAGAACTTTCCTTAGACTCATGCATATGCTAGGTATATCGTAGCGTAATTGAATGGTCATCACGAGAACAGGCTGTTTCTCGATTCCAGAGGCGTCAGGGAATCATTGGGTATGGTACACACTTATAAAGATAAGAAAAACATTCAGAAAATATTATCTTTTTATACACCACCCTAAAACAAATCTCTGTACCAGACACTCATAACTACACAAGCTCTAATTGGTGCACTGCTTGTGTCTGGTTGAATTTGGGTGTGTGTGCCTCCTGGGAACTTACTCAGAAATCAAGGAAGCTTCAAGCTTGTTGTACTCAGTGGGCCCTGCCCAGTAGTGTTTTGCCTGGCAACAGAAGGGGTTTACCTTGCTGCCAACCAGCGGACACCATCACGCATTTGCCTCTCTCTATCTTTTACTGTAGGCACTTAGACAGTGTATGAGAATCAAGCATGCACTGCCCTGCAGGAGGTGTGACTGGGCAGGACAGACGCCTGTGAGGGCCCCCCCCCCCAACATGTAGGCAATGAGCACCGGCATTCTCATTTGTCAAAGTCATTGGTATTTTTTTGCTATCAAACCAGGGTATTGGGGGTTTAATTTACTTGCTTGCCTTAGGGCCATGGCCGCATTGCTACATCACTGCTGCTATCTTACTTCTTATAAGCACTGCATAATGTAGTTTTAGATCAACGTAGTGACCTCATGTTCACAGATTAGCAGGACCAACCACAGTCCACTTTACTTTGCGTACACAGAGCAGCGCCATAGTCCACTTTTCATGGGCTTCATATACAGAGTAGTGGACCGACCGACCATAGTCCACCTTTAATGCACTTCCGTGCACAGAACAGCATCACCCACCACAGTCCACTTTTAGTGGTTTTCCTGTACACAAACAGCAACACTCCCATCCCTCTATAGCTTTAACTGCCATCCAGTGCACACATAGAGCAGTGACACATATAACAGCCTACTTGTAATGGGTTTTACACTCACAAGCAGACCAGCAGCACCCGCTGCACTGTGGGAAGCAAGTGCTGGACAAACAGGGCAGCAGCACCCGAAGTACTGATTTCTTGAACAAGCAGAGGGGTATCACCCCGAAAGAACAGAAGCTGAACATCAGGCTAGAGTAGAAGGCACGTACGTCACATTTTAAATGCCAAAAAATGTTTACAATAGCCAGGTTATGGAATTGCGTGGAACCAAAGTAGGACATTCCACATTATACTCATTATTTATTTTTCCCTTAACAATTCGAGCACATGCCCAGAGCATTTTTTTTCTGCTGTGACCTGTTGATAATTTGTCCCCTAAAGGATACTTTTGCAAACCAACATAATGTGCGCTGAGATAATTGTTTGGCTGCACGTATATGTACACATATACTTTGTAGAGTGCTGCAGTGTCATGATCCTGCTGCCAATGTAGAGGTCATATGGTTCTCACCCACCATAGATTGCACAAGTGTGCAAAGTGCAATAGTTTCTATTTCAATAACACACATTTATCGGCAATTATTAAGCAATTTGAAATGTTAGTGTTGGGAGGAGATGTAGCCTAACGGCCAAAGCTGCCGTCTTTGGAACTGGTTAACCAAGTTCGAGCCCGCTCAACATTCTGTGATTTTGGGCAAGTCACTTATTCTCCCTGTGCCTAAAAACAAATCTGACCTTGTGTAATGTATCCAGTGTTCATGTAAAGCGTTCAAATGTCCTTTGACAGAGTTTGCGCTATAATAAAACTCAAAAAATGTATGCTGATATTTACAGAACTTTCCTTAGACTCATGCATACATTATGTATGTCGTAGGCTAATTGCATGGTCATCACGAGGACAGGCTGTTTCTCGATTCCAGAGTTATCAGGGAATAATTGGGTATGGTACAAACTTATAAAGATAACAAAAAAACATTCTGAAAAATATTATCTTTTTATGTACCACCCCCCGAAAAAATCTCTGTACCAGACACTCCCTGGTCACCAGCAGACTCGACTACGGCAACGCACTCTACGCCGGAATAAACAAAAACCTCGCCCGCAAGCTACAGAACATCCAGAACGCCGCCGCAAGACTGGTCCTCAACCTGCCAAAACACTGCCACATCTCCCAGCACCTGCGCACACTCCACTAGCTCCCCGTCGAGGCGAGAATCACCTTCAAGATACTCACCCACGCACACAAGGCCCTCCATGACACTGGACCAGCATACCTGAACAGCCGACTCAAATTCCACGCACCCCAAAGGACCCTGCGATCAGCCCAGTTCTCCTACGCTGTGGTCCCTCGCACCAGAAAGACCAGATCGGGAGGCCGCTCCTTCTCCTTCCTTGCGGCCAAAGCATGGAACGCCCTTCCGCTCCACCTCAGACAGACAACATCGCTCCCCATCTTCGCAAGAAACCTCAAAACCTGGCTCTTCGACAGACCCCCTCCTTGATGGTATGGAACCTGCACCCGCCCCTACCGCCTTGAGACCCTTACGGGGAGTAGTCGCGCTTTAACAAACCCCTGATTGATTGATAGCTACACAAGCTCTGATTGGTGCGCTGTATGTGTCTGGTTGAATTTCGGTATATGTTTATGTGCGTATAGTTACATCAGAAATGTTGTTGCTCTTCTCAAATGTACTACTTTATGGGAGTTCTGTTCACCTAATTTGCATTGACCCGCCCACTTCCTTGTCACTTGCACTTCACATGCGGGTCTGAATTTACTTGCCCGAAAACGAGATCTAGATAAGTAACCCGAACCTCCAGCCTCAGCACAAATGTTCGGGGTTAAAGTCTCATACAAGCAACTTGCTTGTGTGAGTCGTGGCGTAGCCATGTACTTCCCTGTCCGCTCCACTCCAAACGTAACAGTTTTTTTCTATTACCAAAACAGGGGGTTGTGCGATTTTGCTTGCTTGCATTAGAACTCATGGCACTTTTCCTGCACCAATCCTCTGGCCCCTTGGCATGCCATGTGTATCAGAGGCAGAGTTTTACAGGGGACATGTATGCTGCTTTTGCTAACTTTGTAGTAACCATTCCTCTTCACATTCACTCCTGGGTCACGCGAGGTAAGAGAGGAGCAGAAGGCTGAAACCTAGCTGGCTCCACAGTGCCGGCTCGCGCTGCTTTTAATAACAGCTGTGAGTCGTTTTAACCACAGACTCGTATTGTTATGGTTTAAAGTAAACCAATAGCTGTTCCAGTGGCGGCTGGTGACATTTGTAAGTGGTGGGGCGGAAAATGAATTTCATAGAGCACCGCAGCGAGCGCGCGAGCCCGAACAACCATCACAGCGCCGGCCATTAATATACTCTTTTCCAGGAAAAGAGTATATTAATGGCCGGCGCTTTGATTGTGCACTTTAGAGAGCGCCGAGCAACGTTAACAAAATGCTCATGTTAACGTTGCTCGGCGCCTCTAAAGTGCACAATCAAAGCGCCGGCCACTCTTTTCAACAAGCCTTGTTGTTGGCATAACATTGCTCTGTCTCTCTAATGTGCACTATGAAAGCGCCGGCCATTAATATACTCTTTTCCAGTGGCTCATGTAAAGTGCTCCAATAACTTTGGGTCGAGTTTGTGTTATATAAAACTGCAAAAAAATAAATACATTGAGGATAGAGTGGAGTTAGAGCTTGTCCCTGCCTCCAAATACCCTCTCTCTCTGCAGGGTCTGCTAAGTGCAGAGGCTGTGGAGGGTATGTCCTCATTGCCCACTCTTGACCTCTATCTGAAACAAACGACTTATTTTTCTTCAGGACAGCTGCCTTTCTTAGCTTGAGGTTCCTTGGCCAGCAGGATGTCTGCTTTTTACTCTACTCCCACAACAATGGCTTCCATGGAGATGGGATATGGGAAGCAAGTACCCAGAGACTGGCGAGTTGGGCCTCCTACGTGTACCATGCTGCATACCATCTCGGCATAAGTCTCAGAGTTGCTATTAGGCAATTAAACCCTCGCCCAGATGGCCTCCTTTTTGTTTAACTGGAGAGGTTGGAAATCGTCCCCACACCACGACGTGATTTTAAATTTCATAATGGACAAACACACAGTTAGGCAGGGTAGAGTACAGTTTTAATACCTACTACTGTTCTATGCGGCGAGCAGCAAGGGTAAGGTTATGAGGGTATGCGCCCACAGTTGTGAAACCGAGTTGTTAGGAATACCCCAGTGGTCTCATCATTTCTACCTCCTTAATTAGTGTAGTTAATTATGTAAAACATGGGGCGAGGCAACACTGGGGTAGGGTTGAAACTCAGTCCTCCGTGATTCTTTCAACTTGAAAGAATCACGGAGGACTGAGTAAGCAACAGGAGCGTGGTGTGGAAGCAACAAGGGGCACAGGTGGGGGGGAGCAACACAAGGGAGTGTGAGCCCTGTTAATCTCCGGTGTCCACGGAAGAGCCCACCGGGGCGCACGGGAGGGAGAAAGAGTATATTGATGCCCGGCGCTTTGATTGTGCACTTTAGAGGGCGCCGAGCAACGTTAACAAAATGCTCATGTTAATGTTGCTCGGCGCCCTCTAAAGTGCACAATCAAAGCGCCGGCCACTCTTTTCATTTTCAACAAGCCTGGTTGTTGGCATAACGTTGCTCGGCTCTCTAATGTGCACTATGAAAGCGCCGGCCATTAATATACTCTTTCCAGGAAAAGAGTATATTAATGGCCGGCGCTTTGATTGTGCACTTTAGAGACGCCGAGCAACGTTAAGAAAATGCTCAGTTTAACGTTGCTCGGCGCCTCTAAAGTGCACAATCACAGCGCCGGCCATTAATATACTCTTTTCCAGGAAAAGAGTATATTAATGGCCGGCGCTTTGATTGTGCACTTTAGAGAGCGCCGAGCAACGTTAAGAAAATGCTCAGTTTAACGTTGCTCGGCGCCCTCTAAAGTGCACAATCACAGCGCTGGCCATTAATATACTCTTTTCCAGGAAAAGAGTATATTAATGGCCGGCGCTGTGATTGTGCACTTTAGAGGGCGCCGAGCAACGGGGGCAGGGCATCAGCCAGCACTGGGGAACTCCTGCTAGAGTCAGCTTGAAGTTTGAGTCCACGGTCGGCCTCTGTACCTCAAAGGCTCTTTATAGGCACCCCAGAACGAACCGCTCTTCACAGTCACCCTGAAAGTAACATATTTACAGGCACCACGAAACGAACCGCTGTCCACAAGCACCCCGAAACAAATCAACGTTAACATGAGCATTTCCTTTCACCCGCGCCACCAAGCTGATTGCTGTAAGTAATTTAAAATGTACACTTACAACAATCAGCTTGGTGGCGCGAGTGAAAGGTACACATTGTATATTTCTCGTCATCAAGGCGATCAAGCATCAGCTCACTTTGGATTCTGGAAGTACTTACGTGGTGAAGTCGAAATCTCGTCCAGCAGTGAGTCTCTTCTTTACCGGAGCCACCCACCCACGACGAGCAGTAGTAGCAGGCAGCCTCGCACCAGAACACGAGGTGTGTGTCCTGTGTGTCGTCGTGTCGCAGTCCGAGTGTCCGACTACGGACTACAGTTACGTTTACGCTTCCAAAATCCCGTGCCTCGCTGTGACTAAGCCAATCCAGGCGCTGCCCCAGCAGTGCCAGGATTGGCTTGGGCAGGGGTACACACCCGCCCATTAGGAGACCGGGGGCTGCGCCATGAAGCAACCCCCGCTCTTCTAATCTGCAGGCTAATGCGCATGTGCGCCGCGGGCTGGTCAGAAAAATGACCAGCCCAGAACTGAGCATGCGCACTAAGTGCGCTACACCCGACGTCAACACCCCCCCCTTGTCCTGATGATTGCCGGGCGTCGCCCGGTGATCGTCAGTGACCGCCCGGCACGGACTTCAAGTAATACACCTGTACGTCTGCCAGACGTACAGGAGTATTACTTTGCTTAGCATTAGTGGGGCAACGCCCCAGCGCCCCAATGGACGCACCGCCGCTGAGCTGTTCCTTTTGTGGAACATGATCACCAGAGTAAATCTGACAGCAATAGGGAAGTTTGCGGTCTATTTATTCTCACCTGACACTTTGCAAATACTAATGCTTGCAGGACTAGTAAAAATCCCAAATCGTTGAGCTTGTACAGTGCCAAGCAATCTCCTGCCCAGTGCCCTCAGTTTTTGCATGTTGTAAATCAAGCAGCTCATGTTTGAATTTTTTCTCACCTAATAATAGCCGATTCTGTACTTTGATAACAAAAAACGGAAGTCTCATTAAGTAGCCATATAAAGAAGGAAATCTATGTGGTACTCAGCATTGTTATCTCAAAGTCTTTTATGAAGGACTGTGGTTATACGGAATAAGCAGCTACCTACATCGTTATCATATGAAATATTTTTGTCATAACTACACTTTCAAAACTGCCTTATTAACTTTCTCGCTTTCTCAAACTTGCTTGAAAAGGCACCATTTGCCCACTCTTTTTTCAAATTTGTCTCTGGAGGTAGAGCCCGTCCGAACCACCTTATGACGGTCTGGCTCTCTCTCTAGGCTCACTCATCCAGAACTTTTGAGCCCTACCACTTTCAAATGTCATCAGCCACCATTGGAAATCAACCATTATGTTAATATACTAACTCTCGCAGGTCAAGCAAGATGTAACAAAGTAGGATTTAGCGTTCATCTCTTGATGGAGAGTATTAAGAATCAAATTTCCTCTGCCTTGCTTCAGACTCTAGTCCAAACTTTTTTATTTACTGAAAGCAGGTAGAGCCAACTGAAAAGCTATTCTATACTCACAGACAGGCTTGGAAACGATATGAAGACAGGGTGGGTTCCTTTACTTCCAGGTACACCTTATGACTGGTTATCAAAGAGTAAAGACGATTTCCTGCCCATACTAGACAAGGACAGCCACACAGGTGGTGATCATTCCAGCTGTATAAAAAGTAACCGATTGAGCCCTGGGGAGCTGGCCATTTCAGCCTGCAGTGAATCTTTGCCCATAGGAGTTTTTGCAGCAGTTAAAATAAAGTACTAGTGCGCTAAATAAACTCTCACATTGAATAACCCAAAGGAGGTTAATGCTTCTCTACTTGCAACTGTTACAATAATTTATACAGCAAATGTATTTCGTAAGTGAAACAATTCTAGTCTGGGTCGTTATTAGCTAGAATAGGGAAGTCGACGAACATCCTGCAATTAGTTATAGGTTACTAATTGCCATGTCACCATTTTGTTTTGTATAGTGCTACTGCCCTCTTGTGGTTTGTATGTCAACGGCATCATAACAAGATATTTGATAAACAAGTTTTATAACTCAATTATTTAAAACAGCAGAAATAGCAAGTTTTTGCATTTATTTAAAGAGTTTTTAATATTTGCTCGAATCAACAGAAAGATAATGTAAAAACAAAAACTATGGATGGCTACGTTATAGTACCAGAGGCAATACATTGTATGTTTGGGTAATGCAGTTCTAAATCTAAATCCGTAAAGCGCGAACTACTCACCCTTACGGGTCTCAAGGCGCTGGGGGCCGTCGTGGAAATTAAGTGAGCTATTGCCCAGAGTCACATGGTGCTGAGCTGAGCTGCAACCGGAGCCAGGGATCGAACCGTGAGCCCTGTGCTCCGAAGTCAGCTGCCCTGGCCGCTGCACCACACCTCTCCACTTCGGTACGATGCCACATTGGAACATATATATAAAATTGATGAGATTATATTGCATTGATTCAAATCTTACCTCACAAATTGGAAACGAGAAACTCTCTCCAAACCTGTCCCTTTATCATACGGTGTACCTCAAGGTTCAATATTAGTATCCTTAAAATTCAGGTCTTACTGTAACCTAATTGGAGCCTTGCTGGCTGAACTGAGAATATGGTATCATCTCTCGGTGGCTGAGACAGAGATGTACATCCGAGTAACCTTAAACTCTGACCACTTAATCCTGACTTTCTGCGTAACTGATATAAAACAATTGTTGAAAAGTAAACACAAAAAGCAAAATAAATAAACAGAAAAAGCTAAATAAATAAACACAAAAAGCTAAATAAATAAACTTGATTCCTTCTTCTCCTGTCAATTTTTTTAATATATCTTTTTTATTGAGTTTTCATGTCCATACTTTACCTGAGCAACTTGAAACAATGAAACATTACAAAAAGGTATCGCTTGTACTTCCTTCCTATAATCGTTGTAGCATTGCATGTCATTGTTTACTGCCACACCCCTGGATCGGATTATTATCCCCTCTGTGCTACCATAAACTTCGAAATTTTGGTTCACTTTCCTTCCATGTGGGACATCCATCCACCCCACACTCTATCATGCTTCTGCGGGCATCCCTGTAATTCATAAACAGCCATCTCCAAGGTGCCACTAGGGGCATAGGAAACATTACATTTCTGGGGGGGACAAGGACAACTTTTTGGACTTTCCAGTGACTCTATACAAATTGCCCATTGTCTGAGAGCCGTACGCTCCGTTAAACTAATACAATCACATAGTTTTATAGTGAAACATTGATAAAGGCAGGCATGTAGTCACAGTTTGCAAGTATGCTTTAATTGTTATTTACATTCACAAAGATTTGTAATGCCGAACAGCTACTCAATAGAGTATCACGGTGTTAGGTAGCAAGTCTGATCCCTAAATAACAGAGGTACTAAAAGGCAGAACCACATAGCCAGGTCTTAAGAAGTCTCTTAAAGGTCAGAAAGTCCCTGGAAGCAGGGAGCTCAACTGGGAGGACATTTCACTTCCTGGCGGACAGATAAGAGAAGGAGCTACTGCTCCACTTTTTTAATCTGAAATGAGGAATTAATTCCAGTAAGGACTTGGATGACCGAAGAGACCGAACTGGTTGGTTAGGTGTGAATCTGTTGACAAATACTGATGGCCCTTGTGGTAAAAAGCTCTGTGTGCAAGAACCAAACCTTTGAACCTCACACATTATTTTATAGGCAACCAGTGCAGTTCCTTTAGGCCTGGCTGAATGTGGGGTGTCTTAGGAATGTGTTGTAAAAGCCTGGCAGCAGCATTTTGCACCAGCTGTAATCTCTTCAGGAGGCCCCAGCACAGAGAGTTAGCATAATCCAGCCTTGAGGTGAGCAAGGCTGTGGGAGGAGTAGGAGTTAGAGGAACTTTAAAGTTTTTAGCAGGTGCATACTACCCCCCCACCTGTGGGGGGGCGAAAGAAGCAGTAGTATTGAATTTTACCCCAAGATTGCATGTTACTATGGTAGGGGGAGGTGGCACGGAGACATCCTTGGGCCAATGGTCATTGTCCCAGCTGGGGGGGAGGGAGGCAAAGAGCAGAATTTCTGTCTGGTTAGTATGACATTGGAGGCCATTATCGTGCATCCACTGAAACACAGACGTCAAGCAGGTCTTGAAGTTACGCAGTGCATTCATTGAATTTCTGTTAAGGGTGAGCAGCAGTTGCATATCATCTGCAGAAGATCATGTCTGTTCTCCAAAGCATTCAATTAGTGGTGCGAAAGGGGTCATATAAACATTAAAAACAATATGGGGCTTAGTGTAGACCCTTGAGGGACCCCATAACCCAATGGTTTCGGATCAGTGGCAAATGGGACCTTCCAGACTGACTGGGACCTGTCTGTCAAAAAGGAACAGAGTCATACCAAAGCAGAACCGCAGACTTCGAGGTGCTGCAGGAGTGTCAAATGCGAGACTGTGTCAAAAGCCGTAGGTAGATCAAGGAAGATCAGTGCCACCTGCTTCCCTTGATCTACCGCTAGCCTAATTGTATCTGAGACCTCTAACAGTGTGGTCTCAGTGCTGAAACCCATGCGGAACGGGACTGGATAGGGTGAAGAAGCGCTCTTTGTTCTCAAAAAACAGAGAGCTGCTTGTTTATAAGCTTCTCTAAAATCATGGTAAAGGATGGCAGCACAGAAATGGGACAGAAATTGGCAAGATTGGCCTTGTCTGCCAATGGTTTGTTTAAAAGAGGAATCAACTTGGCCAGCTTCCAACCACTGGGCACTGTGGCCAAACAAATTGTCTGATTTAGAAGCTGGTTTAGAACAGGGTTGATGACCGTACAATTGGCGGCAAGAATGTGAGGAGGACAGGGGTCATCTGGCGACCCTAATTTGCAGGCCCTCAGGGCCTAAGCAGACTCAACAAGTGAAATCAAGGCAAATTCCTGTAGCAATTGGCCATGAGAAGGCACTATTTCTACCTGCAGTACTGTGTGGTCACTGAT
Organism: Calotriton arnoldi; assembly: GCA_963921515.1. Classification (NCBI taxonomy): domain Eukaryota; kingdom Metazoa; phylum Chordata; class Amphibia; order Caudata; family Salamandridae; genus Calotriton; species Calotriton arnoldi. The sequence continues at coordinate 724,621 of CAWUFW010005712.1, forward strand.
CCTCATCCAGACTGCGTCAGTGAGATGTAAAGCATCCACAATGGTTTGGATTTTAGTGTCAAAGAAGTTGGACAATTGGGTACATAAATTAAGAGATGACTTTAAAGGCTGAAGCAAAACTTTTGGGTGCATAAACATTTTGACGATTTTAAAAATATCTCTCCAGACTTGTTTTGAGACATGTCAATCTGATCTGTAAAAAGTCAGACTGACCTTACTTAATTGCACGATGGTTGATATTTAGAGCCTTCTTGTAGAGTGCTTTGTCATTACAAAGGTAATGACGTCTTCGATCCCTTTCCATTTTCTTACAGTGCTTACAAAGCACTTTAAGCTCATGAACAACCCAAGGGGTTGACTGTCTTTTTCTTGAGGAATTAACATCTCTGTGTTTAATAGGTACGATGTGGTTAGCCACCTGTGTAAGCCAGCAGTCGACCGGCTGACATCCATCTCCATGTACTCCATCATAGGTGGAGAGTGCTTGCTCAAGGCAAGACTAAACTCCTTAGAAAAGACAGTGGCCCAATTACGATGTGGTAGAGAACAGCGAAACCCGTATCCATGAGGGCTGAGGTCCAGTGACCAATGAAGTGAATGAGGGATCATCGGACAAAGTCTGGGGACTAATGTTGAGTACCAAAAAACTTGAGTGTTAGAAAAATCGTTTCTAAGGTGTGACCTGTGATGTGAGTGGGCTGAGTCACAAACTATGACATATACCAAGATGACATATGCTCTAAAATAGGTTGACCATGCTGGTCAGAAGATGCATCCACATGTATATTGAGGTCCCCTAGAACCGTGAAATTCAAGTATTTCAACATATACTTCGAAAGGAACTAGTCCAGGGAAGACAGAAACCCACCTGCATGCCCGGGTGGGCAATAGCTCAGCATTCCAGCTAGGATTGTATTAGCGGACAATGAAATGCAAAAGCCCATAGACTCATAGACATTGCTGACTTCCCATCAATCTCACCTGGTGTTTCATCGCTCATCGTCACGCTTAACTCCTCCATATAAACAAAATCTTCAAAGTGGCAAACTATTACCTCTGCGTCCTGAAAAGATTAAGCCATTCTTTTTTTTTTTTTTACAACCAGATTTTATTGGTTTTCAAATACATCATCTACAGTCATAGGCATTGTGCATCTTCAGTCAGGTACATAAAACACCCTGCCATCATTTCCTGGTGCATTTATTCAGAACTTACCCCCCAACATAACTATCCCCTCTCCCTCCTTGAGTTGCGCTTAGGTGGATACAATCTGCTCTTCAAATACTATTGGGTGCTTGAGTGCAAGGCGCCGGTTCTGGCTTACTACGGCTCCTGCCTCCCCTATTCTCAGCGTCCTTGTCCGCCATTTCCTTCTGGACTCGCTGGTGATGGTGGGGAGCCTACTCCACTGCTATCTTGCCTCTCCGCTGCTAATTCACCTACTAAGTTTTCCCAGGCCCTTGCCCTGTCTATCTTCCCTATGCCTCGGCCAGCTTCCCTGAGGAGCAATCTGCCTTCCACCCCCGCCCATTTCTCTAACTCTCTCCTCCAGGAGACAATCCTAGGCCCTCCCGGCCAGTTTCTGGCTATCTCCCTTTTGGCCAGGACAAAAGCCAAATCCTGGAACTTCCCGGTTGTTTTGTTTTTGGCCGTGTGTGGGAACCATCCTAGTAAGAAATGCTCAGGGGTGCGCGGGAGCTCCTTGTCTATGAGATCCCCTATTACTTGTCTAATCTCTTCCCAAAAGGCTTGTAGCGTGGGGCAGCTCCAGAACATGTGGATGATATGTGCTTCTCTCTCTCCACACCTCGGGCACACTGCTCTGTCTAGGTCGAAGTATCTTCTAATGCGGGATGGGGTTAAGTACGCTCTGTGCAATATGTAGAAATTAATCAATTTGAATCGCGCATTCCTGGATGCTTTCGGGGTCCGTTCTAGGATCCTGTCCCATTCCGCCTCCGGGATCTGTTTACCCAAATCCTCCTCCCACTGTAATCGCAAGCGCTCTAATGGTTTCTGGATATCCTGTCTCATTGCCTTGTACAGGCAGCAAACTGTCTTGATTCTTCCCGCAGAGAGTACTACATATCTACATCCCGCCAGTGCCCGTGGCTCCATACCCCCTCCCCCCCAATGTTGTCTAATCCTTCTGGTGAGGGCCCCGTGTCTAAGGAAGTGACCTCCCGGTAAGTCGTATGCTGCCTGCAGTTCTTCAAATGGGAGTAGCGCGGAATCCAGGTATAAGTCGCCCATCGACTTCAGTCCTGCCTCTACCCAGCCCTCCAACCCTGCCCAATGAGCCCCCTGTGGTAACCATCGCAGCATAGTAATTGGAATGTCTGGAGAGTAGGGAATCCTGACCCCCACCCGTCTCAAGTACCTAGCCCCGCATCGCACTACCACCCTGGTTTCCATGGTGTCAGCGGACACGTTCCGTCGGGCCCTTAGGAGTATCTGTGCGAGGGTTGTGGCATCCGGTGCAGCTGGGTACTGTTCCCGTTCTGGGTCGCGGCTTGCTGCCAGCCATTGAATCAGCCAGTACAGCTGAGCAGCAATATAATAACCCTCAAAATCTGGGACCGCTAATCCTCCTGCCGCCGTCGGGCGCTGCAAGGTGGCCAGCGCTACTCGTCTGCGCCCCGCTCCCCAGATAAATGACGTGAGCAGTGAGTCAAGATCTCTGAACTTTGCTCTCGGGATCCATACCGGCAGTAGTACAGGCTTCTCTAGTACTTTCCGGCATTATTCCCGCTCCCAGGGCCTCCTGATACATAGTGACCAGTCTGGGGGCCATCTCCTCCATATATGTTACATAAAATTCTGCCGGTAGGCCGTCTGTGCCCGGGGTTTTGTTCCTTCCCATGCCCTTGATGGCTACCCACACCTCCCGTTGCGCTATGTCTGCACTCAGCTCCTCCGCCTCTTCAGGACCCAATTGCGCCATCTGCAGATCCGCCAGGTATTCCCTTGCGTCTGCACGGTCGCCCTCTCTCGACCTTCTATGCAATTGTGCATAGTAGCTAGTGAAGATTTCATTGATCTTAGCCTGTGTAAAGTGTCTAACCCCTGTCTCATCCTCTATCTCCACTAGTGGCGAGTTGCTGCTCACCGGATTTGCTAGCCATGCTAGGAGCATTCCAGACTTGTCCCGCTCAGCGTGGGTGCGCTCTAGATACTTCTTGTAACCGAAGCATCGAAGCCTCTCGTCTGCCTCGCCACTTCCTCCTTAGCCTCTAATAGTGCCTATGGAGCTCTGGGCGCCCTGGCCGCCTGCGTTCCAGCTCTCTGAGGGTCATCTCCGCTCCCTCTACTTCTCTCGAGATGACACGCCTGACCCCTGTAGCACGCATAATGCATTGGCCCCGCAGGACCACCTTAAAGGCGTCCCATTCGGCATTCGCCGAGGAGGCTATCCCTTCATTAGCCTCGAAGTAGCTCGCAATTTCCCCCTTGATCTCTTCGCGGAAGACCTGGTCTTCTAGTGTGTCCGGACGGAGCCTCCACATTGGTATTGCTGGTATGGGGTGTTTCCATCCCAGAGAGAGGACCAGTGGATTATGGTCCGATATCGTGCGCGCTAAGTATTCCGCAGCATGGACCTCGCGCTGCGTGTCTTGCGAGCACAGGAAAGCATCTAGTCGTGCGTGAACCTCGTGGACCACCAAGAAGTAGGAGTAGGCTCTATCTTGAGGTTGCAAAGTCTGCCAGGCGTTGACCAGTCCCCACTCCTGTCTCCAGGCCGTAAATGCTAGTGAGGCGCGAGCTGCTTGGGAATTACGCAATGGCGGGTGTGATCTATCTAGAAGTGTGTCATCGACGCTATTAAAGTTGCCCCCCACTAATGTGGTGCCCATCACATATTGCGTCTGGCAATGAATCAGTCTCGCAAAAAAGGCCGGTTGTTCTGCATTGGGAGCATAGACACTAATCATACTGATCTCCCGGCCTTCTAGCCGCCCCTTTATAGCTACGTATCGGCCCTCTGGGTCTACCAGCGAGTCCGTCAGTTGGAATGGTACCCCCGCTCGGATCCATATTAGGGCCCCCCGGGCATATGCTGAATAGGTAGTGTAAAAGAGTTGGCCCCTCCATCGTCTGTGCAAGGCTTGTCCCTCTTTCTGCGTGAGGTGCGTCTCCTGCAACAGGGCTATTTGAGCTCCCCTCCTCCGAATGTATGAGAGGACCTCGTGGCGTTTCGTCATTGTGTGCATACCCCTGATGTTCCAGGTCATGCACTTATACTTGTGTTTGTCAGCCATTGGGAGGTATTACTGTTCCTGGTTTGCCACCCTCCTTGTATGTCTTCCTCCGACTGCTCTCCCCACTCAAATCCCCATGCTTCCGGGTACGCTGCAACTCAAGGTGTCCCCCCCTTGTTAACTGTAAACATTGTCCCCAACTCCCACTCCCCAGGATAAGTAGGATAACACCCCCGATCCAAACAAAGGGCAAAGGTCCGCAAGTGACTGCTTGCAGGTCGGTCAGTCAATTGCAATGGGGGAAGGCTGCTCGTCCGCCGTTCTCCCAGTCTCTGCAGCCGCCTCACAGTTCCACTGTCCCATCAGGGCCCCCACAGTGCCTCCCCTCCACCAGTCCCTGTACCTCATTGCTGGGTTAGGTGTGTCCAGTTCTGCTCCAGACCTGTTCATGGAAGATCTCTGCTCCCCTCATCTAGGCGATATCGTCCGCCGTCTGTGGTGTTACGTCCGGGCGCACCACGCTCGAAGTCTCGGACTCACTAGATCCATGCTCTGAGCCTGAGCCTGAGTCCGCCGCTGTCTCGCTGCTCTCGAGGGGTGCGTGGTTCCTTTCTTTGCCGCTAATTAGCGCCACCACCTGCATTGCGTTCTGGCGTTCAATCTGTGCCTCTAACTGCGTCGGAGCTAGGTTCTCCCTCATGGCCCATCGACCTCTGGACCGGTTCTCTCTCCTTCTCCTCCGCTCCGGTTCCCTTGGCGGCGCCATCCCTTCATGCTTATCCAGCCAGTCAGCTGCCTCCCGTGATGACCTGAAGAACTCCGTGCCCCTCTCTGTAGTGACTCGTAGTGTGGCCGGGTATTGCATTGAATACTTGTAATTGAGTTGCCGCAACCAACGTTTTACTTCTCAGTAGGACCCTCATTGCAGCTGAACTTCCCTGGAAAAGTCTAGGAAGATTCTCACCACCGTATTATGCACCTCTATGTCTACTTTGAGGTGCGAGTGGGTAAGGATATGGTCCAGATCCCTGAAATGGAGGAGCTTTGCTATCACTACCCGTGGCGGCGCTCCAGGCACCGGTGGCTTCGCCGGGACTCGGTGTGCCCTCTCTAGGGCGTAGAAGTTCCAAACGGCCGTCCGGCGCTACTTCCTCCCGTAGCCATTTTTCCAGATAGGTTAGCATACTACGGCCTTCGATTTTCTCCGGTAGTCCTATGATTCTGAGGTTGCTTCTACGCGAGCTGTTTTCAGCATCCTCAGCCCGGGACTCCAATGTCTGTACCTTCGTCTCCAGTGCTGTTATGCGCTGTTTCATGTTGGCCATGTCTGGCAACGTTTCAGAGAGTTGGCCCTCTGTTGTCTTGACGCGGTCCGCCAGCTTTTTGTGGTCTTCTCTGAGCAGACCCAAGTCCAGGCTCACCGAGTCGATTTTAGTTTCCAGACGCTCACTGGAGGAGGTGATGGCCTGGAGAATGTCCTGCAATGTAGGTCTCTGGGGCTTTCCGCCTGTGAGAGTGTCTTCTCCCCCTCCTCCATCGGCTTACTTGTTGGACCTTCTTCTCTATCCTTCTTCTTGGGGATCTTTCCCATGATGCCTTCTCTGTCCCAAGCGCTTCTGGTGCTACGCGTGCTCCTAGGGCGCCCCTGGGGATCTTCGCCGTCCATGGGGCCTGCTCTCCCGGTGGTTACTCTGTGATCCAGTCCGCGCCCCCCCTTGCCCTCCGGTCAGCTACAGCTGCATGTGTCTCGATTTTCACAGCTGTGCACTCGGCACCGCAGGTGTGTCCCTTGTCCTCGGTATGCTTCCTGGTCTCTCCGCCGGGCCAGGCAGGGGGCTCATAACCATAGTATGTTCAAGCCTAGCTGGCTTATTTCGTGGGTGACCGTGTGCCCCCAGGCCTCAATCTACTGTCTCTGCGTCCTATTTTTTGGGGGGGTCCTGTGCTAAGGGCCTCTGTTGTGGGGTCGTCAGGGCTCCCTGGGCATCATGCGCTGCAGGCTATGCCAAGCGCCTCATCATGGAAGCCGAGACGCCCCACGATGCCATGGGTGTCCGGCTTCACGTAGCTGCTCTCCTCATCCAGAGTCCCCTCAGGCTCGTTCCCCCCCATCCCACCAGGCAAAGAGGGGGGGGGGCCTCCCAGGTTCACCCTCTGCTCAACTGCCTGTCTCTGCCCCCGATGTTCTCCTCAGGCTCCTTCACAACTCGCTCACCTCGCAGGAGGGACCATGCAGGCCGTGCCTCCTCAAGTCAGGTCGCCTGCTCTGCTGCTCTGGGTGCCTCCGGCCAGCACTTTGCAATGCGCTCGGACCCGTCCCCCAGTGGTCCCAGTCACGGCGCAGTAGCCCCCGCTCTGCTCCTTTGGCGCTGCTGCGAGGGGGGGTTCCCCTGCATGCGGTCTCAGTCTTGCGGTGGGTAGGACGGGGGGTTAACTCCCCAGCACACTGCCCAGCTCGGTTAGTGCCGCCGTCGCAACCCTCCCTGTAGCCGCTTTACTCCTCGGCGGGCGCCGCCATTTTGACTCGCCTCGCAGCCACTTGTGCAGCCTCTGGGAGGCTTTCTCAGCCCAAGTCAATTCCTGCGGCGGGGAATATCCGCACTCACAGCCCGCCTTATCCCAGGTGGAGCCGCAGTTCGGCGATCTTTTTGGCTCCGTCATCCACCAGCGGACGCCACCATCTTATCTCGCCCCGTAGCTGCGGTCGGCTTCCTCCTCACCGTCCAGGCAGCCCCAAACAGGGGGGAAGTCTACACAGCCAGCCCAAGCCTCGTGGAGGAGTGGAAGGAGGTGGCACCCACAGGTACGGTCAGCCGGAGCGCAAGCAATACCGGTGTCTTCCCTGGCTCTGTCACCTCTCTGCGGGCGCTGCCATCTTGGCTCGCCTCGCGGCAGCAAGCAGCTCTCTCCGGTCCGTCGATTTCAGCCGCTTTTCAGAGGTTCTCTCAGCACTGGTACACTCCGCTCCCCTTAACCAACTGTGGGGGTGCTCTGTGGGGGGTTCAATCCCGCTTAGGGCGTCAGGATGTTGCTGGATGGCGGCCGTCCGACTGGACTGGAGCTCTCGAGCTTGCTGCTCACTCCATCGGCGCCAAGCCACGCCCCCCAAAGATTAAGCCATTCTTGTCTCTTTTCTACTAAAAATATTGTCATATGACTGGACTTCGGCCATGCCATTCTTGGGGGCGACTCACAAGCCTGCCTCTTGCCACTGAAATCTGTCCTACATGCCAAACTAGATGTATGTCTTTATCTCTGAAATTCACATTACTCTGATTCCCATTGAGTTACACCAGCCTCTTAATAAAGCAAGGATAACATTTAAATTTGATGCCTAGCCTACAAAACCAACAACACCAGTTCTCCATTATACTTCTCCCACCAGGGCACAAGTCTTAAAAAACAGAAGTGGGGCACTAACCAAGTTAGGCAGCATGCAAGTGACATCACAGCGCGTGACATTGCACGTGACATCACAACAACCACTAGCGGCTGGCATGTCCCGAGGGTGGTGGGGCAGGTGGGACATAAAAAAAAATGTAAACATTAAAAGCACTTACCTGCAAGCACGACGTCCTCCTCGATGGCCTTCCCTCCTCGAGGCAGGCTCCAAACTCCCAAGCTAATCCTGGTGCTGCTCTCACCAGCATTAGAGCAGCACCAGGATTGGTGGGAGCAGCCTCTATCGGCGCTCAGAAGAGCACTGGAGGCTTTTGCTTTCTCTAACCTAGCTGTCTTAAGATAGCTGGTTTAGAGAGGTTTAAAGTGCGTATGTGTTCGACGGCCAGCCAAAAAGACGTGCACACTTTAAACTGAAAGTGCCCTGCTCTCTGCTGCTGCTGCCAGTCAGCAGAAGCCCCGCCATGTCCTGACGCTTCATTGGGGACAGGGTGACAAAAAATAAAATGGTACCTAAATTAACATTTTATTGTTCATCCTTGCAGTCATTTCAGTGGGGCGATGCTCCTCCGCTATAACAGAAGAGCTGCCCCTGATCATAACCCATGACCTTACAGGAAGTGATATCACAAAAAATGACATCAGATTCTAAGACCTCACATATGTTAGGCAGATCTATCATGAGTACATTTGAGCACATTACAATATTTAACAAATTCGATTTTGCATCGAAGTTGTGCCAAAAGTGATGCAACCCCGGCGCAAGATCTAGACCTCCACTTATACATTTATTTATTAAAACTCTGCCATAAAGAAATTAGCAACAAGGAGAAATGTGGAAGTATATCTGTTCTGCTTAATTGGTTGCAAAGTCTGCATTTAAAAATATCTTATGGGGTTAAGGCATCTGCTGCATAGATCTTTATGTACCCAGTAAGGTTGTTTGATGGAACAACGCATGCCTCAACAACGCATGCCTGAACCCCGCGGTCTTAACCACAAACGCGTCTTTACCATGCATGCCTTTACAACACATGCCTTTACCACGCAATTTTGTGGTAAAGACATGTGTGGTAAAGATCACACCCCTGCCCCTCTGCCTTGAGCCCTAAATGTCAGCCCTCCTGCGGTGTATTCTACCAGCCCTATAAACTAACCCGACCCCCTAGCCTGAGCATTGAAACCCGACCCCCTAGCCCTGGAAAACTACTCCGACCCCAGGCCTCCTCCCTGGACCCTAAAACCAGCCCCCACCCCTTAAAACCTTCCCCCACCTCCCCCCGGCCCCAGCCCAACTGCCCCCTAGGCCTGAAAACTGCCCCTTTCCTGGACCCTGCCCTCTGTCCTAAAACTCAGCACCTTAAAAGCTACTCTGACCTGCCCCCTGCCCTTTGCCCTAAACCTCTGGGCCCTTAAAAACTACTCTGACCTGCCCTCTGCCCTAAAACTCAGCTGCCTAAAAACGACTCCGACCCCAGTCCCCCTCCCTGAGCCCTAAAACCAGCCCCAACCTCTAAAACCTCCCCCACCTCCCCCGGCCCCCCGGCCCCAGCCCAACTACCCCCTAGGCCAGAAATCTGCCCATTTCCTACCCCCTGCCCTAAAACTCAGCCCCCTAAAAACTACTCTGACCCCAGCCCCCCTTCCTGAGCCCTAGAACCAGCCCCCACCGCCTAAAATCTACCCCCACCTCCAAGGGCCCCAGCCCAACTTACTCAGCCATGTCCCGGTCCGTCCTTCCTGCTGCATGCCTTCCAGTTCCTCTCCCATTTGCTTGCACAACGAGAACGCCGACTGCCATATGCCATAGGCATATGCGTGGGTATGGCAAGCGTTGTTCAGCTTGCGGGGAAACGGCACACGTGCTTAAAGCCATGTTGTAAAGGCCATTTCCCACCCACTAAATAATAATAATGGTAAGATAACTCTGAAGGTTAATGCACTTGCTGGAGAGACAGATGTTTTGTCTAGTCCCAGTTTTGAATCAAAATAGCATAGAGGGTTAATATGTCCCCGCAAAGCTCATCATGTGACACACAAATGGCGGATTTTTATTTGATGTAGATGGGTAAGTGGGTTATTGCTTTTAACACAAAGATCCTTTAGTTACTTGTAGTTGATAAATTGTAATCCTTCTCATATAGCACAGTGAACTATGAAGGAAAGGACGTGTGGCTCCTACACCTTGTAACCCTCACTATCTTATGTAACACATCCTGTAAATTGATTTACACACATATGATTTATTGTCAATGTTTACTGTGTATGTGTGATATAAAGCGCTCCGACATCCTGGATTAGGTTGAGTAGCGCTATAAAAGAAATAAGACAAAATAGTGGTATTTGAATTGTTATATGTGTAAATATTAGGACAGACCAACACATCTGACACACAACATAATGCAAGATGTGTGCTTAGACTATGTTTGGTACTAATTGTTCTTATGCTCCGGGGCGAGGTTCAAGTGCCAAAATAAACATTTCAACAAAACATGAACATTTCAACAAAACACTTCAAAATTTCATTTCAAGAAAACATTAGCCTTTGAGTGGCTGAATTGCAGTGTGAAATAAGGTAGGATCGCGGCTGAGGAGGGGCAGGATCCAGACAGCAATCAACAAACTACCACTCTTCCTTTGTCCTAGAAGTGCAGAGTGCAGGCAGCCGTGGCGGGGAGGGTGAGGTGAGAATAAATTCCTGGAGGTTTGCAGCACAACAAAAGGGAAGGTCACAGGTCAAGTGCAGGGCCATTGTAGGTAGTGCTTTGACATGCCAATGGCCCTGTGACTGACAGTAGAGAGAGGAGAAATTCTTTTGTCCCCTCATCCCCGCCACCCTTGTCCCCCGTGCCCTCCCACTACAAAATCGGGGGGATATATCCCCCACACTTCCTACCCCCATGGGTGCCACTCATGTCCACGCTCGCCCTCCGTACTGCAAAAGAGCGAGGAGTGGTAGTTCGCCAGGATTGAGTTATGTCTCCTTTAACTATTACCAGGTCCAGCCGTATCAGTGTTGTTTCTGCATGGGTGAAATCTTCATCCTCTTTCTCCAGGCAAGTTTAACAGCTCCATGAATGAGGGCTGGATAAATGTAATCCTAGATGTTGTAATTCAGCCTTAAAAAGATTCATCCAAGTCCCTAGCCTTCGTTCTAGATAAGAAATAACCTCGAAGCACAGAAACCTGGCGACAAAAGAGGGCCTTTCCCAACTCAATTTTCAATTGCAAAACTTTTTTTGCCTTCATAGGACCTGAAATCTGTAGTGGAAACCCTTGTTTTCTCCTGTATAAATTAAGACAACGCAATTCCAACTGGACTATTAGGAAGAGTTTGGCTTCTTTAAATAGATGTTCTCCATGCCACTGCCCTGCTAGACTCAACATCCCAGAAATCATCATATTGCTACTGCCCACTCCTCTTTAAAATGTCTCTTCATGAGTAGAGATGCCTTTATAAAGCAGCCTTTCCAACATATGAGGCAGTACCCCTAAAATCCTGAAATATCTATCTAAAAAATCTAACTATCTTCAGGGAGTCTCACCTGGTTAAAAGCAAAGGAAACTATGACTATGTCCCACTGAACATCTCGGACCGCCTCCTACATTATGACCTAAGACATCCCAAGACCCAGTTTGAGCTTTGTTGTAAATATTTCGGACCTCATGTATGTATGCATCTGCTATATGAATAGTGCAAAAGTACCTGAATGGCAGCGGAGTGCTGTACAGTTTCAAAGGCAAAGATTTTGTAAACTAGTAATTGAAGGGTAGCTGGGTTCTGAGAGAGGAATTGGACTGTTCATTGTGATAAAGTGTTTTTAAAGAGGTGCTTCTTTAGATATTTCCTAGTTGGAACACTGTTTGGACTGTCTTGATTGTTATGTACATGATGTTCCAGATACTAGGTGCAATGATGAAGAAGGCCTGTTGACTTGTTTTCTTTTTTACACTTCTTTGTCTCCAGTTTGATGGTGTCAGTCTGATGGTGTCCTGGCTTTCAGTGTGTCAAGATCCACTGGCAATTGTGGGCTTGTAAGCCCGAAAGGCATGGTGCCGGTTGTGATAGATTTTTAGACGATGAAGCTGGCTCCCTAACGAGGAGAGCTTGTGGTTTTCAATTACGGTGTGTGTGATGTGGTCATATTTCGTCAGGCTCTGGGGTTTGAAAGACAGTTCTGAAGTCACTTTCTGGGAGAAATAGTTTCACTTTATTTGGAGGTGAGAGCTTGTACAAGGCCATTGTGACATTGTGAGAAGTTGAGTAGTATCAGGAGGCTGGAGTCATCTTTATCTGTGGGCATTGCTTATAATTTGCAAGGTAGCTGTTTCTGCGCTGCAGCGTGATCTGAAGCCGGATGAGTAATCGGGCTGGACATGGTTAGCGGTAATGTGATTTTGGAGTTAATCGTAGACTTATTTGATGATCTTGCTGGTGAAGGCTAAGTGAGCGATAGATCAGCAGATGGGGATGGTATCAGGGCCTAATGAGGATTTCTTCGGTAGGTGGAGAGGTAGCCTGTCTTGGGAGCTTTTTGTATGATACTATAAGTGAAGGAGGATTTGATTGTGAGTATGAGGTGAGAGAACTTTTCCTGAGTAGGCTTTGATAAAGGACAAAGCTAAGACATGTTCTTAGGAGGAGGTTTTGAGGGTGCAAAGTGAAAGATGAGTATGACCTTTAGGGTGTAGATGGAGAAGTCTTTTAACGATTTGAAGTTTTGTTGTATCTTTTCAGTTCACTTTGATGTGTTGGTTGAATGCTGAGCAGGGACATTGTAATGTGATTGGTCCAATGCAAGGTCATGGCAGATTTGCATTGGATAGTTGGTGATGTTGACAAAACGAGGTTGAAAATTTGGACTTGGTAATGTGTTGGTTGGGCGACATGCTTTATTATGATGATTGTATCAATGAGGTTGTGGGGTGTCTTATGTTTTTCTGTGGTTGAGTTGTCTTAGAGGTTGTGGTCACCAAGAAGGATGGTGTGGGCATATTGGATGGATGGGGTGGTGAGTAGATCCACAAATGTTTTCTCCGAAGTCCAGGATGCCTGTAGGTGAGATGGAAAGTATCAGACTGTGTTGTGGAAAGTGGTAAGTGAGGAGCGTCATGGAGCAGAGTGTTGCTTGCTTGTCTAGGGTGCAGGACCAGTAGGAGGTATAGATGACACCTGCTCCTTTCTTGTGTGCACAGTCCACACACAGGAAGCTTTAGCTTGTGGGAATGAAGACATCTAACATGTGTGAGGTTGTAAGCTGTATGCATGTTTCTGTGATTGAGTGCATCAGGGTTGTGAAAGGTGAAGAAGTCTGCAAAGTCTAGGGCGGTGTGTACTGCACAACATATGTTAAATAGCATGAGATGGAGTGTGTGTTTATCAGCATGAGATGGAGTGTGTGTTTGGAAGCTTGTTGAAGCACAGTGGTTAGTGAGATGTGTATGAGGTTGGATCTATGTGTTGTGAGGAACTGGTGCGAACGGTCTAGGTCTGGTGTGATTTTGGGATGGGTAGTGTGACCTAATTAAGACATCAACTCTGCAAATTCACTGGAGGGCTGCAACCCACTTGGACAGGCTGCTTCACCATTTCCTTCTCTATCCTTTGCAGCACCTCCATGACCTGAGGTTCCACCAAAATGGAAATACATACGTGCCACTCCTCCAAACTTCACCACAAATGCCTTCCAAGAAGAATTTGTTAACGTTATAAGCCCCCATCAGTTCTCATCAGATGTAAACACGCTATTCAGCGCATATAATACTGCACTGAAAAACCTTATAGAACACACATCTTTGAAAATATGAACCTCCAAGCCAAAATCTTCACCACCCTCAATAGCTCTTGAGGAACAAATGCTCCAGATGCAGCCAGGAAAAGACAAGAAAAATAACGAATGCCCTCAACAACCTTTCCCAAATGGAAGCACTAGAATAAGCACTCCCATTCTTCATCACTGTAGCCAAAGACACTTTTTACAAGACTACCATCAACGAAGCAACTTGTAAAGGCAAAGCCCTTTTCAAACCACTTTTCAAGACCATCAAACACTGAATCAGCCACACCCAGACCCACCAATCCTACCCTTAGACGATAAGTGCAATGCCATTAATTATTTATTCACCGAGAAGACTAACAAAATCAAATCCCGCATCAACCACGCAAAACTAACTTTGTCTCTGCCTCAAATCCCTTATCATTCCAATCCCTAATTGACAGCCATCAACCTCTTTTTACATCTTTAAATTCCCCAAGGCCACATCCTGCAAGAATGACAGTCTAACCATCTTTCAACAAGAAATCTTTTTATGGTGATGTCCTCACATCTTTCCTGGACAGTGTCAATTCCTCCCAGACCAAAGGAGCTTTCCTGGTTATCCTTAAAACCCGGTTCACCCTAATGGTAAAACTAACCTGGTCCCAGATAATTTAACCAGATAGTATGCTCTACCTGTCATCAAAAAATGACGAAGCAGTCTTCATTCAACTACTGGATGATCTTATCACCAAGAATAATCTAAAAGACTATAAATTCAGCTTCTGTCTGTATTGCAGCTTGGAGAATGCTACTCTTCAATAGGTCGAGGATGCTTTTCTTATCCATGACAACACGCGTTTTCAAAGCCAATAGGTTTCCCCTTGCTGATCTATTGGTTTTGCCAATGCTTTTTCCAATGCCGTGCAGCATATGGTAAAAAGCAAAATGTATTTTGATGATGCTGTGCTGCATTGGCAAAAAGAAAAAAAGTTCAGTAATGTGGTTGACACTGGCGGTAGCATCAATCCACTGGCGTGCACATGTGTCGACAAATTGCACACGACAGAGAAATGACGTTGGCACCAGTTTCTCTGCTTTTTTATTTACTCATCCAAGTTGGCAGATGCCACTTGAATCAATAAATAAAAATAAGTCGACAAACGACGGGTTAGATGAAAAAATAAATAAAAGCATGTAACGTGCGCTTGCTGCATCGTTGACTCAGAGATGGGGCGAGTGCAAGGTAAGTGATTTATTTTTTTAAATTTAATTTTAAATAACCCATCGTCTGTTGACTCCCCCCCCACCCTGCCCCACCCCCGCCCGCCCCACCTCACCGCTCTTACGTGTGCCCGCTGCCACTGAGGCAAATGAGAGTGACAATAAAGATGACCAATGGTAAGCAGTAGGTGGGCTGCTAACCGACAGTACGTTTTTGGTAAGCCCCCAAAAGGTCTTTCGCAACCAGACAGCTTATGCTGTCAGATAAGAGAAACCTAAAAATTATCCTTGCCTCCTGATCCTGATTGGCGTGCAGCCTGGGGCACCTTTGACCACCACATGGGCTTGTCTGCACAGTCATACAGTGATTCTCCTCTTAGTTAATTAACTTCCACCTGCTAATCTAGATTGGAAACTCTGGTCCAGGAAACTCCCAGTTTAGCGCATAAAGGATCCATCCTCTCCCCCGTCGTCTTCAATCTCTACCTAGAACCTCTAGGTTTCTTCAGTTCCTGCTTGGCCGGATGCATCCCTAACCGATACTTCCAGTGCGCTGAGCAACTTGTGCTTTCAGCACTCAGATTTTACAAATTCCACTTGGGTGGATGCTCTTTTTCAGTTCTAAATCACACCCTTTGTAATTCTTTGCTGCACGCTCCAAGATATATTCCCACTCATGTTCAGTCTAAGATAACGCTTCGCTTCTTGACAGTCTCAAATTCAAATTTCACAGTTTCATAAACTTAACTGTGTCTTACATCTTCTCTGTCAGAGGGGGACCCCAGAGGCCCAAGACTCTGGTGTCTCATGGTTTCCCAGGGTTGTACCTTTCCCATGTCTAGGTGGACCCACAAGAGCATTACTGTGATATTTCCTGGGTTGCACCATTACTGCTTCTGGGAATGCCACAGACCAGGTGCAGCAGCGGTAACACCTATGCTTACAGAACACAAGTTATGTTTTGTGGCAAAATTCAACATAACATTACGAATATAACGTGGTGGTGGGGGCTGTTCAGCACCACGAGGCTTCCAATGTACTAGACACTTACAGATTTTGCCCAGTGTGAGTTTACAGCAAACAGACATGCCTCAGGTTACCAAAAGGTTCTGAAAGTCCGAGAGGAGCCACAGGGCCAAGGGAGGTGGCTGCGTGTTGGTCAGTACCACAGCAGGTGCTGCATGGTCATGTCCTCTAGCAGGGGGTTGGACTCTGCCTTTATGCAATCATTTAACTGGCAGAGTACTCCTATACACTCACCTCGACTGTCACAATCCGCTTGGTCTCAGATGCAATTCTTGTTTTCACTTGTTTCTCTAGTAGAAGTAAAACAAAGGGAAACCAAATGTGATATGAAGGCAGACCCAAATCGGGGATGAAAGGGCACAAACTATCTCCAACTCTTCCAAAACACGACACAACTTTGACAGAAGGATGAACTTATTGTCCTTTAAGTGAGACAACTGCATTGGTCAGCACTTAATAGCCATGTAAGAGCTCTTCATCCCCCTCCCACCGCAGACTGCTGCTTTGCACATACTATGTGGGAAAATGTATTATTTTTGTCAGGCAGCACTGTGTGAAAGTGAGAGAGCAGACGAGTGCCATAGCTTCAAAGAAATGACACTTTTGCTGTCTTTCCATGCTCTAACGCCACACATGCACACCTTTTTACAACAGTGCAAGGGTGTCTGTGAGTCAAGCATAGTTTTATGGAAAGTATCCTTCCAGTACTAAGTACTATGCTTAGCCTTACTTTAAAAAATGTTTATGCAAAGTAAGAACAGTTTGGAGAAAAAATGTCTCCTTTGCAAATACCTCAAGGAGATGTAATTTTTTTGGCGTAAAGCCCTGTTTTGTAAATGTTAGAAGAGAGGGCTTTGCATCAAAAACTATGGGTTCTTGCACAGGAACACCCACCAGACACCCCTTTGCTGCAAAATAGCGCATAGCTCTACTTTGTGCTATGTTTAAGCAACTGTTCAGTGCAAAACAAGTTTTGTGCTGGAAAGTAAATCCCAAATGAACTCATTGCACCAGTATGCATCAGTTTTGGTAGTGGTTCACCAGTACAAAGTGTTGAGCAATCTGGCTCTGAATGTGTGTTGTTGCTGCTGTATCCTGGCTGCAGGGGGGGCTATTCTGCCTTACAGTGTTAACTGTTTTCCTGAGCTCTTCCTTCCAGCCTGGCAAGTTCTGGGAAAATATTGACCAACTGACTAATTCAGGGCAGAGATGTAAGTAGTAATCTTCGGCAAAGACACCTCATTCTGTGACTCCTTCTGACGACCTGCCAAACACAGACTCACACCCTTCCTGGCAACTTATGCAAAGAACCCCAGAATAGTAATCGATAACCAGCTCATCAAGACTGGTCAAGTGAATGCAGTCTCTGTCCCCTTCTTCCACACATACAAGATGCTCAAAAAGATCTTAAAATGACTCCCCACCAATACTTGCAGAACTGTCATCCAAGCCCTCATCACCACCAAGGCAGACTACGGCAACACACTCTATGCTGGAATCAACGCTCAACTGGCCAGAAAATTCTAGACCATAAAATGTCTGCGGCCAAGCTCACCCTCAACCTCCTACCCAGCACCCACATAACCTTGCATCTCAAAGAGCTCCACTGGCTCCTAATCCACAAGCGAGCACTCTTCAAATTGCTCACTCACACATACAAAGCCTTAAATAACAATGGCCCCACATAATTTAACAACCGCATAAACTTCCCCAGACCTACCAGATTCCTTCGCTCAGCCGGCCTCCTACTCACACACACCATCTACATGCACAGAACTAGATCCTGTGGGCATTCCTTCTACTTCGCTCTTTAAGCCTGGTACTACCTGCCACTGCACATCAAAGCCTTATCCTCATTTCTTGAATTCTGCAATAAACTGAAGACCTGGCTCTTAAACTAGCTCCGACCCTGGCTCAGCCCATACAGTTCCTGCTTCAGCACCATGATACCCTCCCGGGTGAGTTGTGTGCTATACAAATTGGCAAACCATAACATAACAGAGTATCAAACTTGTCAATTTCACAGAAACCTTACTTCCTGTGACTATAATAACGAGGACCCGAATTCTGCAGGGAAGTGGCCAGAGGCAGAGCTGGTAGGAGGAAGAGCGACTAGTGGCTAGAGGGGACTAAGAACACAGGTTTCATCCACACACCCGCCACCATCTTGCGCAGTGAGTGACATCAGGCCGCTCTTATAGCGGGTGACATATTGCCAAGTACCAGGTGGTTTATAGCAAGAAAGCGAATGGAGTCCCAGAGTACTGGTTTAGCCTTTACTGCTGACGTATTTAAAACAGAAATGTGGTCTGTTGAGGTGTTGGTTGCCAGCAGCGATCAGCAAGTCCCTCTCATCAGAGAACTACCAACCCAAACCCTGCACCCAGGCAGGCGCCTCTGCCCCCGCCCACTGCTCCTCTCCAAAGCACACCACCAACCACTCTGTCCTGTGAGGAAGAGGATGCTGCAGGCAGGAACATAAAGTCTAAAAGAAAAGGTCCTGTGAAGTCAAAATCAGCCTTACGTGGAGCTGTAATAGAAGAGGAACGAAGGCCTGTTGGTTGAGTAAGGAGCAGCAGTGAGTCTCTTGCATCAGGGCGCCCGGCCCCAGAAAATCCTGTCTGTGCCTGCACCCAGTCAGACAAAGCAATCCAGTAAACTCTTCAGAATACCACCTTATTTCAAAGGAATGCATCTCAATCAAGGGAATCTCTTTTTTTGCTGCAATATTTTTACATGTTAAAGAAGAGGTAAGGGGTTTGGCACTCGGATTTGGACCCTTACTATGAGTGGCAACAGTTTTTTCACCTCTGGGGGAAATTCCGCCTCCTGCGCAAATTTCAAGTGTCTCTGGGGCAGGCCTGGCATTATCAGGTGCACTAAAACCAGATCTGATCATCCCGACCCTGAGAGCACCAGGCCTGTCTTCACTGCTGCACGGGCAGGGGCTGCCGGCAGCATCACAGCGTGCCCCTGCCCAAAACCTGCAGCAGTATCCGGGAAAGCAATACGGAAATAGGCCCAGTGTCTGCAGGTCCTTGCAGTCATTACCCATTATGGGTGGAACACATATGATTATCAGAATTGTGCGTAAGGATGCCAGACAGAATCAGAGATTCTGCTCCACCAGTATCCCACACCTATGTTATGTTATGTTATGTTATGTTATGTTATGTTATGTAGCTTATAGAGCGCACGGCTACCCCCAACGGGAGTGTCCCGGCGCTTAAGACAGAAAGAGAGGTGGAGGAGATAGAAATAGTGATTTCACAGGTGCTAAGGAAGACTGAAGAACCATGTCTTCAAAAGTTTCCGGAAGCATAGCTCCGTATTAGCCTTTCTGATGTATACGGGCAGAGAGTTCCACAGAGTTGTGGTTCTAACGGTAAAGGACCTTCCTCCTGTTCTAGCCTTAGCAAAACGAGGGATGGTAAGAAGTTCAAGATGGTTAGATCTTAGGTTTCTTGCTTGATAGGATTTACGGATTCTTTTCCGGAGATAGAGGGGCCACTTCCGTTTATTGCCCGATAGGCAAGAGTGAGCGCCTTAAATTCTGTGCGTTTTTTACGGGCAGCCAATGAAGACTATGTAAATGGGGAGAGATATGGTGCCTTAAAGGAACATTTCTAATAAGCCTTGCGGCTGCGTTATGTATTATCTGCAGTCTCATTAGCAGATAGGTTGGTACACCCAGATATAGACTATTGGCGTAGTCTAATGTTGATGTTATTAGTGCATGGATAATAGTTTTTCTGCAGTCCATTGGAAGGAAATGAAGAAATCTTCGTAATGCCTTCATTTTCCAGAAGCAGGATGATGTCACGAGACCTATCTGGGATTTACATGAGAGAGTATTATCCACCTTAAAGCCCAGATTTCTTGCTGAGGACACAGGCTGTGGAGGGGATTGAGCAGTGAAGGCCACCAGAGATCAGAGTGGGGGGGGAAGGCTGGTTAAAAAACAAAACCTCAGTTTTGTCAGCATTCAGCTGCAGACAATTCTTTGTCATCCAGGTAGATATGTCAATCAGACATTCCTTAAAGTGTGTGAATGCGGCCTCTGAATGGTCTTTAAAAGAGAACACTAGCTGGGTGTCATCAGCATATGAGATGTCACCCACGCCATGTTGCTCTATGAGAGTAGCTAGGGGCGCAAGGTAAACGTTAAAAAGAGTGGGGCTGAGAGCCGACCCTTGAGGAACTCCACATTTCACCAATCGAGGTGATGAAACATAAGGGTGCAGCCTTACTTTCTGGGACCGCCCTTCAAGAAAAGAACTGAACCAGGCCAGAGTGGTCCCTAAAACTCCCAATTGTCTAAGCCTGTCAAGAAGGATCTTGTGTGACACAGTGTCAAATGCTGCTGACAGGTCTAACAGCACCAGCATTGCACAGTTGTTCTTATCTAAGGTTTCCCGGATTGTTTCAGTTACCTCCAACAGAGCTGTCTCGGTGCTGTAGCCAGCAATCTCTTAATAAGGACCCAAATATGGTATTACAGCCATTTGGAAAAATCCAAGGGCCAGATTTATCAATATTTGACGCAACACACCAAGACAACTTGCTGCACTGCATCAAATGGAGAGGGCAGGAATACTAATATATGGCACATTCGTGGTCTCTCTCTGTGCTGGCGAAATGAGTGCTCCCTATCGCCAACGCAGGCACCCTTGCGCCATGGTGCAGGGGTGCCTGCATAGCAGGCAGGATTGTTTTTGTTCAGGAAGGGACACCTTCTTGCACAGAAACACTCTTTAGAGGTGTTTTCCTCTTTCTATGTGTGCTACTGCTGGTAGAGACACTCACGGATGGGCACACAGGCATGCAATGACAGAGAGACGCACGGATACAGACACACCCACTGACTAGTGGGCAAACAGACATGCACACACAGATGTGCACAAAGACATACACACCGATACATGCATGGAAACAGGCATAAAATGACAGAGAGACACACAAATATACACACGCATACACCCAGAAATGGGCACACAGATATACAATGTTAGACAGACACACACTGACATATGGCATACAGTCAGACACCCACTTACAGGCGGCACAGAGGCATTCAATGAGAGGCAAACACACAGATAGAAACACACCTACGCCTCAAAGGATGGGCACACAGACAAACACAATAAAAGAAGGACATACTGATATAGATGCACACATATCGAAAGATGGGCAAACAGACATGCACACACACATGGGCACAGAGATATACAATGAGAGGCAGACACACACACATAAACACATAAGACAGATGGGTATTCAGACATGCACTTTGTAGGAAGCTGGATAACCCAGTGAGGCAAATCTTTCCACCGCCTTGCACAACTAGCTCCTAGAAGGCAAACACTGTTTCACTGAGACAGCCTTGTCTACCCCTTTGTGGCACAGGACGAAGAGGGAGGGCGACTTCAGAGAATGTGTGTAGGTTCACAGAACCAGCAAAACATGTGCATCAGGAAACCACTCAGTAAAGCTCCCAGACCAATTTAATAAAATCAAAACCATGACAGAGACACAGATAGAGACGCACACAAAGACAGACAGGCCCACAATAATAGACTCATGAATACAAAGGCACACAGACATGCACAGAATGACAGAGAAACATATGGATGAACACACAATGGTAGACGGATACGGAGACATAGTCACAATGACACACACACAGATACAAACACACAAAGGTAAACACCAATAGTCGGGTAAACAGACATGAACACAGTGAGAGACACACGGATAAAGACACGCACAAAAGCACACTGTGATAAAGAGGCACACGGACACAGGCACACAAGCACTCACACTGCTAGTTTGTTCTTTTTAAAATAAAAAATACAAATATTGTTTCTAAATAAAACCTAGCAACGCAGTAAAATTGCAATTAGGTGTACTATCAGCCTAACAAAATGGACAATAATTAAGCTCCTACAGGATAAAACAATTGTTTGTCGAATCTAAGCAGATCAAAGCAAACTTATATTTGAACAACTGTTTCATTTTAAACTACCGAGTTTTCTTATTGCTGAAAGGAAACCTCGAGTGAGTCCTTTTAATCTCGGTGCATTGGCAATGGAAGGGTTTGTTTATATAGGCCATACAAACCGTGGACCAAATTAGCTAATCATCTATTCTGCAAACGAACACACTGTAGGGCAGGGTTTTTACGCACTAAATGAACAAGGAAAAAAATAAAAACAAAAATAGGACTACCTTGAGCGGGTGCCCAGTTTGACTTGCTAAACCAAACAAATCTGTCCTGGCAGAGGGTCTCTAACGAGGTAGTGTGGAAAGGGAACCCGTCCTTAATGAGGGTAATTGGAGCCTTGCTGCCAGCCACAGATCATAACATCTGCAATGCTGGGTGCATAGTGAGGGTCTCTTTTTGTGCTGCAAGGCACTAATAGTGCAGTTAGCAGAGATGTGTAATGCACAACATAGTTTGTCTAGTAAAGGAGGGTGGAGGGGTCGTGCCCTGCTCCAATACACAAAGAACGGGCCTGCTGGCAGGGGGCCGCCGATCAGAGCCCAGGATGTGTATTGGGAGCCTCGGCAGATAGTCCCACGGGCTCCTGTATCTGCAGGGAGGGGCTGGTGAGCGCTTAGTGAAAAAGCGGCAGGAAAGCAGAACAGCATGTCGTGCCTGCAGTACTAAAAACTCATTAAAGAAAGTAGTGCTTACAGACTTAAAAAGAAGTACCGTGTAAAAACCGAAGTTAAAAGGGCCAGTAGCCAAGGGAGGTTACAAATGAAGACAAGGCCGTACTAAGGAGGGACTAGCACGCCTATTAAGGAATCAGGAGCCAGCATTTACGAAGGACAAAGACACAAGCCAAAGAAAATATGGGCAGAACTTCTCTTCCATACTCCTCTACAGCAGTCTCGTAGAGCAGCGCATGCGCACTGACTCAGGCTTGACCTAAAAAGCAGCACACATCTGCAAGTCAGATACCGGCCCATTGCCCATTGCCCGAGTGCCCCTCCTTACCAATCCGACTCTGCGTAATTGTCTAGCAGCATAAGCATTAAGATAAAGCCAGGGACGTAGCTTCAGAGTGGATGTTTGGGGTATTGCACCCCCTAAAAATTTTTATTCTGTAGTAAATAGTTGGGTGCAAGTACTTTCAGTCGGGTATGGTGAGGTGTCTGTTGGATTTTACATTCACACACACACTCACCTACCTCTGTTTTGAAGGTCTTAAAAATGTTGCTTGGTTTGAAATATATTGTGTTTTAAGTACTCCTAACAATACACACTGCCCCTCCTGCCCTGCTTCTCATATAATATATTTTCACAAGCTATTCCAGCGTTATTGTTAGGAAATATGAAGTTTACACCCCACCCCCCAATCATACTGAGCGAGCTACCTCCCTGGATAAAGCCTTGTGTGAAATACACATTTAAAAGATAGTAGCAGCATTATTGTTCTTCTAACAAGTTCTGACATAAGGCTTTTGAAGAAAGGATCATCACTGAACTTTTTATACGTTTTTAAATGTATATAGGCCTGAGAAATAAACTAGTGACTGTCTTCACTTGCAGTGCTTTGGCTCCCTCCAGTGTTGACAGAGTGCATGTGCAGGCAAAAGATTTCCATTGATGTATAGGGGAGGACGTACGGTAGGCACATCTGGATCTTCTGCTGTGAGACTGAAATCATTACTTGCCGGAATTGCCCCCCGACCACCCCTCCCCCTTTGACAAGGTGAGTGGACAGTTAAAAGCTAAAGTTCTGTCTTGGCTTTATTTCGTACCCCATCCCGTAGTTTACATCAGAACGGGTCCGTCGGAATTAAGGACCCACTTATAAGGAGTGTCATTGTGGCTGAAGACAACGCGCTAAAAAGCAAACCATACACACCCCAGTAACACTATGAAGATCTACTTAAGTTCTTCTAATCTAAAATCACCAAAATCTACAAATGCATTAGCCAACACTCAAGAACGAACTCTTTATCCATGGACCTGACTGTCTCCATTATATTCTGCATTCACCTTCACACCTTTGAAACCTGTACAAATGAAACAACATGGATAGTGTCTAACGAAGCACTGGAACCATGCTTCAGACAACTCCTCCCTTGTTAGGCACTGGACACCAGGGCCGGCTTTAGTGCTGGTGGCGTCTGGTGCGATAATGTTTGTTGGGCCCCCTAATGACCACCTCCACCATGGATACCCTCATTACCACCCTTTAACAGTGCGCCTCAAGTCTCCATAACCTCTCTCTCTCTCATGCATTTCTTTTGTTTAATAGCGCCACTCATACCAGTGTAAGGTGTTAAGTGCTCTACATCACATACACATTACACAGAGACAATGAAGTATGTAAATGAGGGGTCTCCAACCTTCTCTGTTATGAGAGCTAATTATGATCAACAAAAATTGTCCCGGGCTGCTAATATAATTTGTATTATAATAGTGATTACATCAGAAAAAATTGTTAGTGGCCACCTGTTCGACTTGGCCCTTTTTGCAGGGTTATCTCCAAACTTTTGCTTCTTCCTCCTATTTTTCCTGACCTGTTGTTGCTGGTTTTAGGACTCTGGGCACTTTACCACTGCTGATCAGTGCTAAAGTGCAGATGCTCTCTGTGTAAATTGTTTTTATGATTGCTTCTCCCTGATTGGCATATTTGATTTACTGGTCAGTCCCTAGTTAAGGGCACTGAGTGTGCCGGGGCTGGTAAATCAAATACTACTAGTGGGCCTGCAGCACTGATTGTGCCACCCACATGAGTAGTTCTGAAACGGTAACTCAAACCTGCCACTGCAGTGTCTGTGCGCAGTTGTTAACTGCCATGTCGACTTGGCAAGTGCACCCACTTGCTAGGCCCTAACCTTCCCTTTTCTTACATGTCAGTCACCCCTAAGGTAGGCCCAAGGTACCCCTGTGGGCAGGGTGCAGTGTATATGAAAGGTAGGACTTGTACTGGTGTGTGTGACATGTCCTGATAGTGAAATACAGCCAATTACGTTATTCGATATTGAAAGGCTATCTTGCCCCCTTAGGACAGAATGGGGAGTGCTTTGTAACATTTTACAAGCATTTCTTCCCATAGGGATAAGATGGAAAAATAAAGTTTAGGCTCTCTGAACTCAGAATTTAATAACACATCTTTTACTAAAGATGTCTTTTAAATTGTGTGTTTGAAAATGCCACTTTTAGAAAGTATATAGCAGGAAGGGGTTTGGCCCTAATCGGCAGGACAGGGCCTTAATATTAGACTAGAAGAAGAATTTGTCCTAACTGTCGTATTCGTGTGCTGATAAAGCAATTGACCAGACTTGAGCCCATAAACTTAATTGATATGGACTTTATGCATTTATTTGCAAAGTCATTCTTTTGTTTAAACAAATTTGATCCAATTTATAACATAAGTCAGACAAGCATGGATACGCATCAATTAGTGCACATTGAAACAAACCATATAACAAAAAGTGAAAGAGCACTAAAATCAACTTTGTGCCAAAACCATTGTAACAAACAAACAATTAGTGAATATGATACAACACCAGTCGCAGTTCATAGAACAAAAGCAGCAAGTGGACAATCTTTTTACATTCAAATTGTCTTCCAACTATTCAGTGCTGCTATACACGGGGGAAAGAAAACATTGTGCCTAGTAGTTAGGAATTTATACAACATATCTACTAGAGCAGACTTAATTCCATTAAATAGGTCCCCGCAATGTAAAGTGCCAACGCGTTTCGATTCCCAGTATTTGTTATGGGACTCTCTTTAGGGCGTGTACTGGTTTCCATAGGGATAAAGGGAGTGTGAATTAATAAAAAAATTCTCTAAACCTTCCATGTACTTCTTGATTCTCAGAGTTATTTATAAAAAATACCTGAACGACAGAGATGTGTTTTCTGTGCAGGCTCGGGGGGCTGGAAGGTAGACAGAAGACGCTATCTGTAAAATTAATTAGAATCTCCCCGCACCGCCGCTGAAACCGACGCAGCACCTGTCGCCGCTGCAAGAATCGACGCATCGAGGGATCGCGGCTGAAAAGGTTGATGCAGCGCCGCTCGCCGCCGCCTCATCGTTCGCCGACGCATCCCGGATTTCCATGCATCGTCCCTGTGCCGCAGGTTTTCCTCGACGCATCACCCGTGGATCAGAGTCATCTCAGAATCGACACATCGCTTCCCCCTACAGACCGGACCCGACGCATCGCTCCCCTGTGTACAGTGGAACTGTCGCATCGCATCCACGAAGGTCTCAGGAACGACGCATCTCTTTGTTTTTCGACGCTTCTCATCACTGCGCCTGTTTGGCTTGGTGAATTTTGTCTCAACAACAGGTACTTTGCAAGAAATCACGCATCCATAGTTTTCTATGGACTCAGTTGCTAAAACCTTTTGAAAGTCAGTTTTCTTAATACTTGAATGTTGGATTTTTATCGTTTTGGTCTTGTTAAGTTTAGATAAAGATACTTTATTTTTCTAAACCGGTGTGGTGTCCATTTGTGGTGTTATCACTGTGTTACTGTGAGTGTTGGTACAAATACTTTACACATTGCCTTTGGGATAAGCCTGTCTGCTCATGCCAAGCTACCAAGGGGGTGAGCAGGGGTTATCTAAAGTGTGTATCCCCCTTACCCTGACTAGAAGCAAGGGTCGCTATTTGGACAAAGGTACCTACCTCTGCCAACTAGAAACCCCCATTTCTAACATTGGTGGTCAGCGATGAGGATTTGAACTTGTATTTGTACTTGACTCACAGTGATTGGTGTACATCACTAGTTTAGTGCAGACCACTACACAACCACTTACTGTGTTTTATGTTTGGTTCTATTTTTGATCTGACCCATGAGTATCCACGCACCATGTCTCTGAGTAGTAAACCAGCAAGTGAGGCTGCAGTATTAGAGTTTGACATTGAAATGTTAATTAGTTACAAAGTAGAGCAACTCAAGAAGTTCTGCAGGAGCTTTGGATGTCCCATGAGGAGCAACTCTAGGAAAGAGGAGCTACAGAAGGCCTTAGGGCCTGGTGGGAGGCCAAAGAAGCTGGGGAGACAGATGATGCAGATGTGGATAGGGGTGTGCCAGAAGGTCGTTTCAGATCCCAGGATTCGCCTGTTGGGAGAGCAGCCTCTAGGGCTGACAGCAATCAGTCTTCCAGGAATTTTTCTCCAGAGGATTTGGAGGAAAGGCAAAGGGCCAGGGATCATGAATTGGAGGTCATGAGACTATAGGCAGAGGAGAGCAAGAATGCTCGTGCCTTGGTAGAAAGGAAGTTGCTTTTGGCACATGAATTGAGAATGAGAGAGCTTGATATGGAGCTCGAGAGGCTTGAGGCCATGAGTGTCTTAGCTAAGAAAAAGGAAAAGTGTTTCGCTCATGAAGTGAGCTTGGCTGGGTTGGAGGTGGTGTCCAGCTCAGATGGTGGCAGCAAAAATGTAGGGTCTAGTGCTGAGGGAGAATTACACACACCCAGAGATGTGGCGTCTGACTTGAAGGAGGGGGTTGACATACACCAGGGGGTTCAGGATTGTGAGGTTACTCCAGTGGTGCGCAGTGTCCCTGAGGTGGATTGGGGAACTGGCACAGGGGTTCATATTCCTAGTGGTGGGAGGGACACTCTACTGACTCTAGATGAGAGGTGCAGGGAGAGGGGTTCCTCCATGGTAGAAGCCTTGGTGTGTGAGTGTGGAGACCGCCCAGAAGAGTGTGGGTTAAGTGACAGAGACAGTCAGACGTCTTGCCAATCTCAGGAGAGTGGTGTGGGGTACTTGTGTGAGGCACTGGATGGTGATGCAAAGGGTAGCTTGGTTAACACATGTGTGGGGCTGTGTGATTCAATTGTTGGAGAGCATATTTTAAGTACCTGTTTTCCAGAGCTATGCCAACAGCCGGTGGAGTGTGAGTCCTCTGACCCCAGGGAGCTTGCACTGGAGGCAGACCTTTTGGTGGATTCCAGAGGGTCTGAAGAAGCTTTTGGGAGTGATCCTGAAGGGGGTGGCTCAGGTTTTCCCCAACCAAGTGAGGTCGGGGAGGTTTGTGGTAGCCCAGATAGGTCCTGGAGTAGTGGGAGGGGTGTAGGGTCACACGTCCTGTCTCAGAGGAGAAGGAGTGGGAGTGGGCTGTGTCCAAAGGTGCCTCAAACCCAGTCCCTGGGCCTGGTTGGTTCCATGAGTGAACACCAGGAGGGGGGCCTAGTCTATACCGAGAGGACATCCCCTGATGGTGATCCCAAAGTGTCAGGTGGACTGGGGGGACTGCTGTAGCAAGCATCCCACCAGTTCTGGTATCTGGCTGCACCGCTCCAGTGGGGTGGGGGGGGGGGGTGTGCATGAGTCCAGAGAAAAGGGTGAGGGGGGACACTGTCCCCAGTGGAAGGACCAGTGGGTCAGGGGTTGCCAGCTCTGAGGTCAGAGCACCCCAGGACTGACCCTGGTGAGGCCACTTCTTGCCTGGGGGGTCTTCATGCTCCGTCAAGTGGACAGGAGGCTGGAGACCTGCGCCAGGCAGACTCTTGTACAACTCATGCGGAGTGTGTTTCCCTTGGGGGGGGGTTGGTGTACTCCCCCGGAAGTCCTGGGTTGCCAGGCACAGGTCCAGCCCAAGGGTACAGACCCTGGGTTGGAGGACCAGGTTCAGGGTGTCCCCCCTGACCTGGAGGAAGGGGCGACTGCTAATAGTGCCCCTACCAAGTGGTCTTCTGGGGGTACCACTCCAGGTGGGAGGGTGCAGAGCCCCAGGGAGGAGGACCGGGTGTGGGAAAGCCCACCCCAGTCCTGTGTCCAGCCGCAGGGTACAGACCCTGGGCTTGTGTACCAGTTGCAGGATAGCACCCCTGAACTAGTGGGAGAATTGTGCAGAACACCTGCCACAGGTGCCCCGACAATTCTGGAATCGATGGGGACTGCTCCTGGTGGGGGGATGCAGAGCCCCGGGAAGGGGAACAGGGTTTGGGAGAGCCCACCCCCGTCTCCTATCCAGCCGCAGGGTACAGACCCTGGGCTGGTGGGCCAGTGTCAGGATGCCATACGTGACTTGGCAGGAGGGAGAGTGGACAAAAGGTGCCAGGCACCTGGGGCTACTGCCCCCCACTTTCTGACGCCACAGAGGTTAGAGAGACCTGAAAGGCATGAGGCCTGGCTCTCATCACTGACAGTTGTCAGTGGCCACTGTGGCTTGCTGTCCTGGTGGACAGAGTTGCCCCTGGGAGGGGGACAGGAGTCATATTCCGGGGGTGGACTGGGCCACACCACTGTGTTGGCCATGTGGGTACTGTCTGCCTGTTGGGACAAATCTGTG
Source organism: Calotriton arnoldi (assembly GCA_963921515.1). Classification (NCBI taxonomy): domain Eukaryota; kingdom Metazoa; phylum Chordata; class Amphibia; order Caudata; family Salamandridae; genus Calotriton; species Calotriton arnoldi. The sequence continues at coordinate 753,508 of CAWUFW010005712.1, forward strand.
AGCAAAGTAAGTTTAGGCGCTGCGCAGATGGGGTCCACAGGTGAGAAGGGTTCCCCATGGGTTAGTTTAGTGGGCCCCGAGAGTATGGATAGAGGGATACAACTAGGTTCAGGAAGGCGTAGAATAGACACCTGCTGTTGTGGGCCAGGTCCCATGTTCTATCGCCCCAAGCAGGGAAAACCATTAAGGTATGGATTGGTCTACTCAGGATTTAGGCTGGAAGGGGGTTGTGTTGGACTTGGCCCTTTTTGCAGGGTTATCCCCAAACTTTTTGCTTCTTCCTCCTTTTTTTTCCTGACCTGTTGTTGGTTTTAGGACTCTGGGCACTTTACCACTGCTGATCAGTGCTAAAGTGCATATGCTCTCTGTGTAAATTGTTATTATGATTGGTTCTCCCTGAGTGGCATATTTGATTTACTGGTCAGTCCCTAGTAAAGTGCACTGAGTGTGCCGGGGCTGGTAAATCAAATACTACTAGTGGGCCTGCAGCACTGATTGTGCCACCCACATGAGTAGTTCTGAAACGGTAACTCAAACCTGCCACTGCAGTGTCTGTGCGCAGTTGTTAACTACCATGTCGACTTGGCAAGTGCACCCACTTGCCAAGCCCTAACCTTCCCTTTTCTTACATGTCAATCGCCCCTAAGGTACCCCTGTGGGGAGGGTGCAGTGTATGTGACAGGTAGGACATGTACTGGTGTGTGTGACATGTCCTGATAGTGAAATACAGCCAATTTCGTTTTTCACTATTGAAAGGCTATCTTGCCCCATAGGACAGAATGGGGAGTGCTTTTAACATTTTACAAGCATATCTTCCCATAGGGATAAGATGGAAAAATAAAGTTTAGGCTCTCTGAACTCAGAATTTAATACACATCTTTTACTAAAGATGTCTTTTAAATTGTGTGTTTGAAAATGCCACTTTTAGAAAGTAGGCATTTTCTTGTTTAACCATTCTGTGGGCCTCTGCCTGTTTATGTATTGACTGTCTGGTTTCGGAGTGGCAGGGGCTGGGGAGGTGCATTCTCTCAGACAGCCACCGGGGGGGGGGGATTGATGTGTGTCCTGCCTTTCCTGAATGAGTCAGGGCTGGGTTGAATAGTCCTGGGCTGCATTCAGAGTAGGGGGAGGAGTTATCACTAGCACCTGAATAGGCCCTGTCTGCATTTAGGGTGGTGGGAGGAGATTTCCCTTGCACCTGAATAGGGCCTGTCTGCCTTACACATTGCTGTCTCCACCTCCTGCCGGGCAGCTGCACCAGAGAGGACAGAACTGGTTTGGACTGGGCTCAGAGACCCTTGCACCCTGAGTGCCGTGGTTCAGCGCTCAGACAGGGACTGGCAGGATGTGCATGTTCTCGACCCAGGCTGTAATGCAGTCTGGGTGGAGAACATGCAGAGTGCGCATGATGGTTTGGCCGGCCCGAGTCTGCCGACCAAACCATCATGCGCACTTAAGGTGCTGCCACCTCTCCTCCCCCTGTGACGTGGGGAGCCCAGCCCCGACCGCCTGGCTTCAACTGCATGCTGAATACAAAAAACAAAATGATAATAACAGATTGGATCTTGCAGTTGAAGCAGCGGGGCGACGCTAATTCTTCACTCAAACTTTTATTTGCTCCATAAGTCAATAGGCCATTGGAGTCAATCTTTGGCTCTCTCTTCTTCGCAAAATCCACCCACTAAACAAATCAACTACCAAGTGGAGTGGAACTAATTATTGCTACAACATTTATGCCATTCCCCTTCAAACCCTCCTTGCTAGTTCATAAATGCTATGGAACCAGATTGCAAGAATATGCCATAATTGGTTCACAGCATAAGTTAGGACTGAGGTTCTTGTATACGTGCTTTACAATTTTAGTTTCTGTTAAGGCATGGATGCATGTTAACACAGTCCATGTTTGTACACTAAATGGAGTATTTTGTGTACGTTCACTTACCATAAGTGCACTTGTACTTTCTCAGTAAAAACTGTGCGCTTGTTGGACAACATTAACATCAAACCTGTGCAAGACTGATTCTACACACACTATAACGATTTGTTGGCCTTAGCTCTGATAGCTCACTGTGCACCATCCATACCCCTAACCAGGAAAGGTAACAGGTGGATTATGCAACCTCAGAATATGACAACCCTGACTCCACAAGGAAATCATGGTAACAGATCTCGAACCTTTTCGTTTGGCTACTCATGCATCCCCAAAGAGATACACAGGAAATACACACCATGACATTTCAATATGTATTGAAGCATTATGATTCTTGAGTAAAATACGTGCGCTCCAATAATCAATAGAAGGAAACAGAATAGTGTGATCAGCAATACAAGAATGATGAAGAATACAAATAGTTCAACCATCGTGCTGTTTAAAGAGAATATCTGCTTGCATATAAGTACTGTAATATATAGTACTCCTACCTAGCGGCAGGTGAATCTGCAAAATCCCTTTAGCGGGATCTAACTCCCCCATTACCTGTGGGTAAGTGTCATCAGGAAGCCTGTCTTGGTGGAGACCTGGGCCTCATCCTTCGCACGAGGTAAACAGAAATCAGCTGGGCTAGAATTCTGGCTTGCGGCGACCTCTCAGTGCCAATAAAATGCTCCTCTAACTAAACAAGGGAGTGATGTTGTTTATATAATAAACATCACCCGTGTTGCCATGCCACAGTCCCAGTCAGGCTGCTAATGTTGATTCTATTGTGATAGCTCGGTCACCGAACGGACAATTACAAACAACAACATTGTGCAGTGAACTTAGCACTTGTACAGAATGTTCAAGGTATTTGATAATATGCCTACGAAGTGGAAATGTAAGAAAACCTGTTTCAGAGAATATTATCCTGCACAGGCATGCAAGCAAATGTGTGTCAAATGTCATTGTGTTTAAGAAAAGAAGGCAACTTAAAAACGTGAGCATGTAAAATGGTGGTGTTTCTACTCGGGCCTATAATGTGACCACATGACACACTAGGCCTGAAACTTGGTCCGCAAAATAAAGTCAGTTTCCTTGCTTTATTTCAGGCAGCCTGATGGACTATTTTGCATGCACAAAATTGTCACATTTTCTGTTGCATGATGCTTCATTTAAAAGGGAATTTACTATTTTCTTGAAATAGCTATAGATACGTTATTTGCAGCAAGACCTTGTGAAAAGTTTTGGCTTCTGAGCTAACAGATCGCAAAGTACCAAGAACTAATATTGCTGTAATGCTTCAAATATAATCATTGCTTTCAGTTTGGTGTTTCAAACACAGGGTTGCAAGAGAGTAAGCATCGCCTGTTCCATAGAAACACAAAACACTACAGAAGAAAAGGTAAATAAACTCACCCTGAGTTTGGAGAGACAGAGTGAGTTTGTCAGAACAATTAAAATCTTTAGGTCTATAGATCAGTGGATGTATTATGTAGCTTGGCAACAAACTGAATAATAATAATTATTATATAAAGGCACAAGGCAAATGTGAAGTTTTAGACTAAGTGATTCAGGATGTGTGATAACTAATGTTTGGAATGTTTATTGTATTCACTCTAATAATATTTGTGTGTACTTGGGAATTCGATATTTTAGTACTTAGATTATTTACAGAAGAGTAGTACACAATGCATGCACATAATTATGAAATACTAACGTTTGTGTGTGAACTGATTCTGGAGGTTCATGGTGGGGCCTCTTTATTGTTCCTCTGTAAGAGCAAGGGCGGCTCCTCCATTAGGGTGGAGGAGCGTCGCCCCACTGCTTTCTCGCAGTGCGAGAAGCAGAAACATAAAATGGTATTTTAAATACCATTTTATGTTTCTGTTTCTCGCACTGCGAGAAAACAGAAGGGTATGCCTGGTTGGGGGTGGGTGGGTGGTTCGGGGAGGAGTGGCTTGCCCAATGTTACGGGCCCTGACTGTTTGGTCGGCCCTCTGGGGCCGACCAAACCAGTCATGCGCACTCTGGATTTTCTCTATGTAGGCTGCATGCAGCCTACATAGAGAAAATGGCCTCCCCGGTAGGCGCCTGGCTGGGCGCTGTCCCCACCAATCACAATGCTGCCATTGCAGCGTTGTGAGTGGCTTAGGGGAGGGGAGGGAGGCTGCCTGCTTCCTGTTCAGTAGGAGAGCAGGAAAACGGGACCCGGCCTGGAGCCGCGACGTCGCGGGACGGTAAGTTTTTAAAAATTTATAATTAAACACCCCCACTCCCCACTGAACCAGCGCGACCCACCCCTCCCACCCGCCCCCCATGCCGGCCGCGTGTGCGCCCCAGCAGAGCAGTCAATGGTGCTGGAGGAATTATTGTGTTGGGAATTTTTATTAAAACTGTTAGCACCTCCTTATTTTCCTGGTGGCATCTGGCACGGTGAGAGTCGGGCCAAAGGCCCCATTTACATACAGTTAGCAGGGTGTGATAGAGCCTGTGTAGATATCTGTAGTACATCAGTCTCCATCTTCTGCTAGCACTGAGTTCTACCGTTTGAGAGCAGCAATATTCCCACATCTCCCCTGTGAGGGGGCTGTGTATGGCTGCAGTCTTTCTAGTTCTGCCCAGTGCCCAGTGAAGTTTGAACGGCGGTGTCCATTTGTGAGCTGTAGTGCAGTAGTGTGATCAGGCGCTTTGGGCATTCGTCCTTTATCAGTTTGTATAAAGGTACACCGTGACACCGAAGGGAGAGACAGACTTTAGTTCACAGCCGTTTTTAGGTCTCGCCTAGCGTCGCAGCGCATGCGCTGCTCGCTCTGCGAGATCTATTGTCGTCGGGTTTGTTTCGGAAGCTGGGTGGAAGCTCTGCTTCCGCTTTTCATTTGCGCGCGTCATACTTTATGTAAAACGCTCGCATTTCATTTGTAGAGAGGCTTTTTGGTCCCCTCCCTGTCTCCTTTCCGGCTCGCCCAGCCGGACTGGATATTTAGGTCGCGCATGGTGTCTCTTGTGCTCGCGCACTGCGTCTCTTCCGCCTTGGTACTACTAGCGCTTTGATGAAATGTGGTGATTTGAACTGGATAAAATGCTGAGGGGGAGGTGCGCTCTATGTTTAAGCCTCTGAGACGAGAACTCGAGACATTAATCTTGGATTCCGCCCTTCACCAAACTCTCTGATCTTGAACAGGTTGTAACTCCCTCTGTGAGTGAGTCCGCTCTTTTAGCTGTAAACATTGGGGCAGTTTGGAACGCGCCTATCAGTTTGAGACCCAGTGTACTTATAAAAAGATGTGTGTTTATATTTTTGACGATTGATTTTGTGATACTACATAAAAGTTGGCTCGAGAAGAGCCTCTCTCTTCTGCACAGTGCTTACAGCGATGCAGCTCAGTGAGTTGAGCATCTGCTGTGGGGCAGTGTGTGTGTGACATCCAGCTCAAAGGTTCCGATAACACGAGGCCAGCGCAGCCTTTCATCCTTCTCAGAGTTTTAAAATGAATGCCATTGAGTGGGTGATAAATACACGTATTAAAAAATCGGCAACAGAAAATGTAGTTTGTGGCGAGCACTACATGAATGGTCATGCTAATCGCACACATGCCCAGCACAGTAGCATGTATGCATTGCCTACTGCACACCACACGCATAACCTCAAGGGCACGCATCAGGCACAGCACTGCACACACGTCCAATATAGCACAGACAGGCCACATACTTGGGAAGTAGGACAGTGCTGTTAAAACAGCCATGCCCACGAAAACATGCACAGCGCGTTACAAGAGCACACAGCAGGACAGAACCCCGAACACCTCAACCTGTGATGAAACTCGAGAGCCCTCACTGGCACCAGCTACTCGTCACGCAGGCAGCTGGCAAGCAGGGGGCACCAGTGCCCGCCGAGGGGATGCATAATGTGGTGCAAGCAGCCCTCCGGCCACACCCACCTCACGCAACGCCGCATCACTGCCACAAACATGTCTACCAGTGCTGTGTTGGACGGGAGCGGCACACCCTGGGCTACAAAAACCCGACAGCCCCACCCAGCCACAAACAGCAAAGCCATCGCCAACCCATTGCACGTCACATGGAGCAGGAGTAAGCTCGTTTCACACTAACGACACAAAAATGACTAACCTAGACATTTTACAAAGCATACACAACCCGACTGGCATATACAGCCAAGTGAAGGAAATGTCAAAAGCGTATCAAAATGTTAGCCGGACGAAAAAGCTCTTCAGTGCCATAACCTAATTGTAGAAGGCGCTATAGAATTGGTTATAACATAGCAAAGGTCACGGGGTGAACACGCACTGTAGAGTCGTGGAAAATGACTGAGGGACACTGCGACACAGTACAACTACAGAGAAACAGCCTGTGTGACCCGGGCACTGGAGTAGGTCTGTTGAGTCACAAACTCTGGGAAAGAGGCACTTAAGCGCTACATGAACAGCGGCAGTGTGTCACGGATTCACTAATATTAGCACAACAGTCATGCTCCACTAACAATGTGTTCCCCTTTGCTTTTCTCACATTAGTTTCCACCTGTGGACATTACTGTCACCTTCAGCAGCCCCCACCGCCACTTCCTCTTACAAGCTTCCACTTTCTCATTTGAACTGTCCCCCTAGTCCCCAGAGAACCACCATCGTTGGCACCATTGTGAGAAAAGTCGAGGCACCTGCTGATGGTCAAAGCTGAGAGGTCAATAACGGAATGGGCATGGAATCTAAGCTCTACAATCAGCCTCCTGACCCTACCCGAGCACCTCAGTGGCCAGCATGGAAAGACCCCACAGCTCCTATTCTGACACCAAACCTTACCCTGAATGCTCCTAAGCGCCTAAAAGCCCTTCAGTTTGGGTGTAAACGTCGCCAGCCCCTTGCTGCAGATGCAAACTTGGCAGCGTTTGGATAATAACGTTATATGTGTGTGTAGGCAGCTTTTTGGGGGATGGTATCACTTCATTGGTTTGTCAGTTTTACACATGATGTTTCACCTCATTATTATCAGTATGGCACCCAAATACAGCACTAAGCAATAGAATGCTGGCGGTCAGCCTTTGCGAACGGCCTTCCGCTGCGCAACACCGGTTACTGCGTTTTTAGCAACTTTCCATCCACTTCAGCTAAAAACTATATTTTTATTAAAATCTGCTGATTATGCTGTAGATGATGGATTTTGGTGCAAATGCGGCACATCCATAATTATGTGGGAAACACCAAAACTGCAGATTTGCACAATTCCAGTGGTTCTGATGATAGTCCCTCTGTCCACAGCTCTTCCTGCTCTCCCTGACCTTTATCATCCCACTCTTCTCCGCCTTCTCAGCTCTCCCTCGCTGCTATGGTCCCACTCTACAGGTGTTCCTGCTCGGCATCTCCTCCTTTGTTCCTCTCTCCACAGCTCTTCCTGCTTCCACTCTACTCTCACCCGTCTCTCCACAGCTCTCCCTGCTTCCACTCTCCTCTCGCCCCTCTCTCCACAGCTCTCCCTGCTTCCACTCTCCTCTCACCCATCTCCACAGCTCTGCCTGCTTCCACTCTCCTCTCGCCCATCTCCACAGCTCTGCCTGCTTCCACTCTCCTCTCGCCCCTCTCTCCACAGCTCTCCCTGCTTCCGCTCTCCCCTCGTCCCTCTCTCCACAGCTCTCCCTGCTTCCGCTCTCCCCTCGTCCCTCTCTCCACAGCTCTCCCTGCTTCCGCTCTCCTCTCGCCCCTCTCTCCACAGCTCTCCCTGCTTCCGCTCTCCTCTCGCCCCTCCACAGCTTTCCCTGCTTCCACTCTCCTCTCGCCCATCTCCACAGCTCTGCCTGCTTCCACTCTCCTCTCGCCCCTCTCTCCACAGCTCTCCCTGCTTCCACTCTCCTCTCGCCCCTCTCTCCACAGCTCTGCCTGCTTCCACTCTCCTCTCGCCCCTCTCTCCACAGCTCTGCCTGCTTCCACTCTCCTCTCGCCCCTCTCTCCACAGCTCTCCCTGCTTCCGCTCTCCTCTCGCCCCTCTCTCCACAGCTTTCCCTGCTTCCGCTCTCCTCTCGTCCCTCTCTCCACAGCTCTCCCTGCTTCCGCTCTCCTCTCGCCCCTCTCTCCACAGCTCTCCCTGCTTCCGCTCTCCCCTCGTCCCTCTCTCCACAGCTCTCCCTGCTTCCGCTCTCCCCTCGTCCTTCTCTCCCCAGCTCTCCCTGCTTCCACTCTCCCCTCGTCCCTCTCTCCACAGCTCTCCCTGCTTCCGCTCTCCCCTCGCCCCTCTCTCCACAGCTCTCCCTGCTTCCGCTCTCCTCTCGCCCCTCCCTCCACAGCTTTCCCTGCCTCCACTCTCCTCTCGCCCATCTCCACAGCTCTGCCTGCTTCCACTCTCCTCTCGCCCCTCTCTCCACAGCTCTCCCTGCTTCCACTCTCCTCTCGCCCCTCTCTCCACAGCTCTGCCTGCTTCCGCTCTCCTCTCGCCCCTCTCTCCACAGCTCTCCCTGCTTCCACTCTCCTCTCGCCCATCTCCACAGCTCTGCCTGCTTCAACTCTCCTCTCGCCCCTCTCTCCACAGCTCTCCCTGCTTCCGCTCTCCTCTCGCCCCTCTCTCCACAGCTTTCCCTGCTTCCGCTCTCCCCTCGTCCCTCTCTCCACAGCTCTCCCTGCTTCCGCTCTCCTCTCGCACCTCTCTCCACAGCTATCCCTGCTTCCGCTCTCCTCTCGCCCCTCCCTCCACAGCTTTCCCTGCTTCCACTCTCCCCTCGTCCCTCTCGCCACAGCTCTCCCTGCTTCCGCTCTCCTCTCGCCCCTCTCTCCACAGCTCTCCCTGCTTCCGCTCTCCTCTCGCCCCTCTCTCCACAGCTCTCCCTGCTTCCGCTCTCCCCTCGTCCCTCTCTCCACAGCTCTTCTTGCTTGCCTCCTCTACCGTCGCTCTGCCCACATTTCTTACTGCTCCCCGGCCCACCTCTCCACGACTCTTTCTGACTCCCTTTCCTCTTTCGTCCCTTGGAGAGGAGAAAATACGAACTTGAAGGAGGGCAGAAGACCGCTCCCTGCCTGGATGGACTATCCCAGTCATCCCTCATGTGGCCCCAGTGCCTGGATTGTTACAGAACAATACTGCAGTCGTGACCTCCAAGGATGGATGACACATGTCCTCAGGGCTGCCGGCCGCACCCGGCACATTTCTTCCGTCATAGTTAGGACGTAGTTTGAAAGTTAAGGGTCATAGAGCACGATTACCCGGGTGGGCAGTGGTTATTCTGAGGCATTCACCTGTCACCTCAGTGCCCACTCCGGTCCTAGTTCAAGGCGTCAGTGGGTGCACTGGCCAAGCACGCCCATGTCTGATACCCCTCTCTTGTTATTTCTAACTGCCTCTCACTATCCCCTTCCTGCAAGTAAGGTTTGTGGCTTTTTAGGTATTGGTTTTGACAGTGCAGCTATATATTGTAAGATTCCAATACACACATGGTGGGCCTTAGGTCCGCCTCGTTCAACCTTTGCTTCCCTCACACATCGTTCATGTTTATTACAGTTAATTAAAACCATTTCTTCTAATACCATAAAATAATTACAAAAAATTAATTAATTTTCGGGGCAAAATAGTGCCAGTTAATGCATTTAGGTGCAAACAAATATAAAATAATCTACATATGAAGCTCCTTAAAATTATTTAAACTAACAGGCACATGCATCAAGGTAGGATTTTGCGAGTCCTAAATTGCGATTATTAAGGAATCGCAATAAAGGACTCGCAAAAGCCTATGCATGTAGGAATCGCTATGAAAATAGCGATTCCTACACATTCCTTATTTGCGAGTCGCAAATTGCGAGTCGCAAATAAGGAATGGCTTCCCATTCATTCCTATGGGCCTACAGGCCCATAGGAATGAATGGGAAATTACATGCGCAATTTGCGAGTACCAATTGGTACTCGCAAATTGCACATGCATTTCAAGGGTGCAAGGGTGTCAAAGGACACCCTGTTGCACCCCTGAAATTGATCTGTGCACAAATGCTGCGACACACATGTCCAAAGGACATGTGTGTGTGTAACTCTACAACTTTGAAAAATGCACTTTAGTGCATCTTTCAAAGTTTTTGCAAATTACCATGAAGTTAGTAGCGAAATCGCTACTTCAAAGTGGTTCTTGCATTGCATTTAAGGAATCGCAAAATGCGATTCCTTAAATGCAATCGCAATTTGAGAACTCGCAATTAATTGCGAATTCTCAAATTGCGAGTGCCTTGACCCTTCATGCATCGCAAATGCCCTTTTGCGGGCGCAACGGCCGATTTTTGCGAATCGCACCGTTTGCGCTCGCAAAAATGGTTGATGCATGTACCTGTAACTGCGCTAGAAAAAAAAAAAAACGCAAGCAGTGAAGCCTATTAAAATAAGGACTGTTACGTAAAATGCATGTGATCATTGCCGGGCCGCACTGTAAATGTCACACTGTTTGTATGGCCCATAGAAAAAAAAGCATTTGCACTGCAATAGGTCTCGCATGTGCGAGAGTTTAAGCTATTGGCATTGCAAATAACAATGCCTTTTATTTATGTTTTAAAAACTAACACATGAATAGAAGGCATTGTCATTTACAATGCCAATAGCTAAAACTCTCGCAAATGCGAGACCTATTGTATTGCAAATGCTTGTTTTCCTCATGCCATCTCGTCTGCTTTAAAAAATGTACATCCCTTTCCTAGTCGGTTGTATTGTTAGAAAACACAATCCTACTCCGAAATGTGGAATATACTAAAAAGGCCCCGTTTCCATTTTGTTTAGAGCGGGTTCCCCAGGAGGAACTCTGTTCTGCTCACGTACAAGCGGCCGTTGTTCAGCCCCCTGGATGTGCCAAGTGCAGGGACACAGCAGGACCCAGATTTATCGCTTGAAAAAAAACCCAGACAATGAAAACACATTGAGAACGGGCTGCAGCCCGGTTCTGGTCCCGGGGCCCATGTGATCCTCTATCAAGGCACACAGGGGAAGCATGTGTAATGCCCTCCCTTTGAGACAACAGACTCCCCTCCAGTGTAAATGAGGCGGAAGGTGAGTGTGCCTGCTGCCTCTCATTTTTGTTCGAAGAAGTGTCTTCTTGGTGCCTCAGCCTGTGTTTCCTCTTCCCCGGACCCATGTTTTCCCATAGCAGTACAGGCCTTTTCCCTCCGCCATGGTTAAACACACTGACCGTAATGGAGGAATGTCTTGCTGCTCTGGAATGTGAGAAATCTATAGGGACCTTCCAAGTCCAGGGATTGCTCAGGTTGCAGAAAGTCTGATTGAATAATTCAATTCACACGATGGCACCACTTGAAGCGAAGGCCCGGTTGGCACATGCCACTTAATTTATACTGGCTTCTTTTCTCAGTAAAATGACTCAAGTGTGATTAACTCCCCTGTGGACCTCTGGGAGGGGGGATTGAGTCTGCGTGACAAGGGGGAAATAAATGCTTTCACCCCATCCACTTAATCAGCCAGAAGCCAAAACTGATATAACAATATACAAATTATGTTTGTCAGTAAGATCTTCGAGCGGGAGAGGGGAGCGGTTTTAATGGTGCTCCTTAGACTCACATGTCAATTGTGTAAACACTTAGATATTATAGAAATGTGTGTGCATGTGTGTACGTTTTACTTGACACTAATATGTGTCATGTAACTAAGCTTGGTAATGGACAACAGCCCTCCATGTGCATTTGGACCTGTAAATGTACGTATCTCTCAGTATCTTACCTACAGTTCATTGTACGTATTTGACTTTAGCAGGCTTGGATGCACTGCGAACCCCCACTTATTAGTGAAATAGAAAGAAATACTTACGTATTGTAATGTGATATACCTCTTACTAACCCTAGACAGCCGTTGAAGCGTGTTGTTGCTCCTGGCCAGAGGACTGTGTTATTATTTGTACATACTATTGTTAGCATTCGTGTATCGCTTTCTATTCCTGATGACGCGCTGAAGCGCTTTGTGGATGCCTAGCAGACAACTCTGTGATGTTTACTCCTTTAATGTGACAGAATGGCTATGATGCATTGTGCCATACTTGCTAACCCCACTGATTTAAGTACTATGCTAATTACTAATGCTTTTTTGTGGCAACTCTATACTAGATTTAGTCAAGTTAGGCTACTGCGTAGTTACAGGAAAGCTGTGGGTTCAACCTGTTAAAAGTTTAACCCAGTCTCCAGGGTATGTTACAAATGTATACTGAATAAATAGCTACCTACGTCATAATCATATGAAATCTCTTAATTGATGTCATAACTGCATTTTCGGTATTGCATTATTCACCTTCTTGCTTTATCAAATTCGCTTGAAAATGCACCATTTGCCCACTCTTTTTTCAAAATTTTCCTGGGGGAGAACCCCTCCAAACCCCTCTTATGACAGTTGAGCTCACTCACTACCCTTGCTTGCAAGAGGGCATTCATCCAGAACATTAACGCCTCACCACTTTCACATATCACCAGCCGCCACTGTATAAGAGGAAGAGTATCCCCGACAGGTCTGTTGGATTCTATGCATTCCTTCAGTCCTTTAAGTACAACCCCAAAGACGAGATTGGAATAAGGAACTATCCTCAATTATTTTGTTAATCTAATGTACCACGATATTTGAACAAACCTTGAGTATAGGAAACAGCAGGGCCAAAATCCATAATCTGCTAGATTGTGGTGATTACCTTTGGCTTCATAGGTGCCCTTCGACTCGGCAGGCACGGAGCCCTGTAATATCGAATTAATGACTAGAGCTATCAAAAAAGCCCACTCTCGAGGATTAAGTTTAAGAATATTATTAGTAATATCAGAGATCTGGAAATCCATTATTGGCTAAAGACCAAAATCTATTTATTGTGTTTATTATTTATCGGAAATTAACACAGCTGGTCAGCATTTAATACTAGCATTGTTGTTCTTTGATTTAATTTCAAATTTTGATTACTTGTTTTATTTTCTTACTGGCGGAACTGCTCTTTAACGTTGTAGTAATCTCTGAATGAGCCTATGTTGGTTGCAGAAATCAGCATCATAACAAACATGACTATTTCTCTTAAGCTGATATAGAAGCTAGGAGGCTTGATTGGTTTGTTAATGATTATGGTTTATTGCAGTTCTTGTCACAAAACAGTCTTTCTGAGCGTGAATCTGGTCACTTGGGTGTCGTCCCCAGTCCTTCTTTCCCGGTTCTGGTTTGGTTGTGCTTCCTTGACCAGCCAGCCATCCCCCAGGAAGCTCGAAGAAAGAATAGAGAGGACGGTAAGTAGTCCACACGGAGTCTGGCTAATTGTGAGAGTATTTTATTAAGGATCCACCACCACACCAGATGTGAAAAGATGGTTGAAAACTACTCAGTGTCCGAGATAGAGCCCATCTTTATTTGACTAATGGCCAGAGTGCTTCGATCCCGTGACCTGTTCCTTCACAGGTGTTTGGACTAAAAAAAAGATCATCACGCCCAGAGAAGGAGAGAGATGAGAGAGGGATAAAGAAAGTACTGTACTGTGGCCGAATGGGTAAATTACTCTAAACCAAATACGGGCAGTATTGTCCCCGTGAGTCACCCACAAGTGCAGGCAAACAAAAATGCTCCTGTGTCTTCCTTCTCAACCCGCCCCGCTCCCTCTGACTCCCTCCCAGTTCCCCTGGCTCATGTACGGCGTCACTCACCGTCCGAGCCGCAACTCTCAAGAGTTGCGGCGGCGTTTTCGCTCTTCCTGGGTGGAATCCACCACTCTTCGGACCACTCCTCGTCTTCGTCTTCACCGTCCTGGACTTCGCCAGCTTCCTCGATTCCCCGTAGTGTCTTTCCTGGTCCTTCTTCCTCGGCGTTCCGCAACTCCTCCGAGTTCCGCCTTCCGGTCTCCTTCCTGTTCCACCTTTTCTTTATCCTGAGGGTCGTCTGATTGGTTCCCTTCTTCCGGACCGCCTCCGTTTGCCTGCAGGGAAGAGTTCCCGGACCATGGATTAGCCTGACTATCTCCTGAGCGGTTCTTGATTTTTACAGCTGAGACTTCCGTCCGAGGTAGGAGGGGTGCTTTGGGGGGTACGTCGTCAGGACCCACACGACACTGACATAGAAAAGAAATTTGTAGATCAGATCGAGGACAAGCATAGGCAGACATTATTTAGGCCTGATCCTAAACATGAGGTAATCGAATGGACCCAAGAGGAGTTAGATCATAAGGCAAAGGGAAGCTCGGGTCCACTAGCTTTAGATCTGCAACAAAAAGGGAAACTTTGCATTAGACAACTGATGCAGCGGTAATTTCACGGTAATTTCTCAATGCAAAACCTCATTTACCTCTATTTACCGCTGTAAAGATGTTGGGCCCTTGACACCATGTTTTACCTTCAGGAGACTTTATATAAACATGAAAAATCAAAAATGCAATTATTATTTAAGCCAATAAAGAGAGTTGTGAGTATTTTAAAGGATTTTATTTTCTAGTTAATAGTTACAGTTCTCTGACCCTTTATTCATTAGTCAAATATCAATCAGGTTACAGAATTGAAAATAGGAAAATTAGAATTAATACAAAACATATTATAGGTTGCATACAAAAACATTCCATAAAGGAAGAGAATGAGGAATCAAATGTCAATCAGAGTTCTTTAAAGAGTTCAGGAAATATAATTCAAGAGTGAATTATGCAAGGCTAATTAATAATTAATAATTGGTAAAAATCTCCCATAAAGAGAAATAAATGCATAAGACAAATAAATCTTTTCAAAACTAATTAATTAGTCAAAGCATGAACTTAAAAGTTTTAGCATCAAAATCTAATCCTGTTCTATCCAGCTCCACTCTCTGCCCTGGTCTGTTCATCTGTCCTCTCTGTGTTCACAGAGAGACGCTGCTCCTGAAAAGGCCCCTCCTTCACAGACCACAGAGGAATGTGATCTACCTTGCCAAAAATATGACGTGCAAGGCTAGCCTATGCCCCCCACCTCCCTCTATCTCTCCTCGGACGCAATCTGCTCAGACTGCACCCGCTAAAGCTTCTAAAGCCTCTAAAAAAAAAAAAAAAAAAACCCAAGGCCCCCTAAAGAGGTCATATTTATACTCTAATTCTTGGCTGACTATACTAATAAGGTTGCAATTTTCAGTAAAGCTTGCACCCTGATTGGATAGCTTAGATGACGAGGGTCTCACCATCCTGTTCTCATTGGCAAATCCAACCCACACCAGTTTTTTAACAAAGAAGCCTTAATGATTAATACAATTATATGTTTTAGCAACATTTACTAGGAAAAATGTTTCAGTCTATTTCCTCCTTCAGTCATATCGCACTCAGGAAGGACACATTCCACAAACACTGGTACATTGGCAGGGTAACAAGAATGTACAGTTCATGGTGGCCTTGAACCAGGTCTTCACTTGAGGCACTTGGCAGTATGTAGCTGGTATAATCTGCGCATGCGTTTTTCAGCACGATTTTCAGGCATGCTGGATTCTTAGGCAGCCATTTAATGGTGGGCCCATAAACAAAACAAACACAAAAAGAGTATTAATTTACAAAATGAAACCCATTATGTTTTACCTCACCCATACTAATACCCTAAAATGATTACCTAGATTAGTTAAAGCAGCTTTTCTTATTATTTGTGCACAACATGCAAAAAAAAATGTGCAATGTACAACATAGCATAAAACATGCACTAGTGTAAATTTTGAAAGCGCACACAGTTAATACATACTCATAGCAACATGCTCTAATGTTTTAGATAGCTTTTCATGCAAATGCTTTGCCCCATGTGTAGTGATGGTGCATGGTTAATTAATACACATTATAAAAATATTTGTTATGAACTGAATATGCATTGTCTAAATATGCAACAAAGCCAAAGTCTCTTGAGACAGGAACAGGGAGTGTAGATTATAAGGGAAAAGAAACTGGGAAGAGAGAACACATTCCATGATTCAAAGCTAAAGAGACCACTGAAATCCCGAGTTTTCTCTACACTGCAAAAACACATGTTAATTCAGCACAAGCATTTCAGACTGAGAGCATTTATGACCAAACCTCATTTTATATTTTTCACTGCATGCACCAAAAGTGCCACTTTAAAAAAAAACTTTGGACTAGGCATGTGCCATGTGTTTTCACTTGCACCAAAATTTGTGTGCCATTTTAAATGCAGTCTGTCTGAAACATAAAAATAAAGCAATGCTTAATTTGAGAAATCTAGCTCTATCAACTCCCCTTTGATGATAACAAATCATGATACCTCAAATGATTTGTAGATCATCACACTTATTTATTTTCACAAGTGACATTTTTATTGCAAAAGCTGAGCATATAACAATTTTACTTCTATTTCTAAGGCAAACACAAGTCTTGTCTGTAATCAGATCATATATAGCCAAGCTCAAAGTTTAGTGCAGAGTTCTGTAAGTAGCTTCTAGGAACTGTTAGTCTTCTCTAAAATAAGTAACTAAAATAATAAAAGGAAAATTCAACAGGACAGTTCTCTTTTCTATTTTCTTTTCTTCTTTTTCTTTCATCATTCAAAGATTCTTTTCTCTTCAGCTCTTGACAATTCTCAGTTATTGTTTCAGCCTTTCTTTTTCTCTTTGTGACTAGCTTGCCATCAGGGTGGCTCATACAGTTCATTCAAAGTGGCATTCTGTACTTTGTCCATGTATTTTAACCACTCAGGTGCTGAGAAACTCTGACAGAGCACCATCAATTCCTTGCACTTTTTCAATCCAAGCCTTTCACTTTTATTTTCACTTTGATCAGATTCAGATGTTTCAGCTATGGGTGCAAATGATTTTTCAAAGGACCACTCCAGACGTTTTGGATACCCTTTCAGCCAGCTTTTTCCTACCTCCACTCGTAGGCCCACAGCACTAATTTCTTCTTCAGAGGCTGCATCTGACTCTTTCACCCTTTGGACACCGCTTTCATCTGAGTCAGTTTCCACTTTTTGCTTTTCCAGTGCCACTTCAGTTTTCTCTAGTGCTGCTTCAGACTCTGTTCCCTTACAGCTTGACTGACCCTCTTCTGTGGACTTTTGACCACTGCTGGCATCTCTTCTTGAAGAGGAGCTGTTTTATCAGGGGGACACAGGACCATACGTGTGTGAGAGGCATACACCCAATTTGGAAGGCCACCACATTTCACAACAGTCTTTGCCAGGATCATTTGGAACAGGCCTTTCCATTTCACAGCATCTCTCAGATCAAAGTCATTGCACCATCCATTATGCAGATCTTGTGTAGCAGCTGCAATCTGGTGAGAAACTGCACGCTCCACATCAGTCAGACCTTCACAGCAATGGCTAGTCTTTTCATCTGTGTTTTTCACAAGTGCATTTGCATGTTCATTTTCAAGCCACTTTGGTGATGCTGAAACACAGTCTTTTGCAAAGTGTAACTCTGTGCTGTCTTTGTGTTGCTTTATTATGCTTGAAACTTCAGGCTGATGGCTACAATCGAATCTTTGTCCAATCTGTTGTTCTGCACTCATCATCTTTGAAACCTCATTATGATATGATTTCAGAGAAACTGGCAATCTATACCTGAGCATCAGTTTTTGCAATAACACATTTGCTACTATGCAGTTGTCACTTTTTTCAAAAACAGTTCTGATACAACCCTGTTGTTCTGCTTCTGAAACAATTTCTTGAGTCTCTTTTAATTCACCTGTGAAGATTCCATTGAATGTATATGCTAACAGAACACAATTTTGTGCTACTGAATTAGCAATTCTCTCTCCCATGACAACGGTGACTCCCATTTGAGCAGCTATACTGCATGTTATGGTAAGGGCAATCAATTTCGAATTTTGGGCTGAGGTAACTACTGAAAGCCATGAAGCTTTGACAACATAATGTATAGGAAGCACAGCATGTGCTGCTCTTAATGTGTCATTATTACCTTTCAAATATGGGCCATCTACAAAATGGACATTGTTGGGCTGAATCAGACGTTCATCCTTAAAGTCTGATCTTGGCTTTATGCATATTTTCATGACATTTAGACACTCATATTCAGTTTCATCATAAAGCAATTCATTTGCTGACATTTCTGTGAAGTTAGGGTCAAAGGTCATTGGGAAATACATCACAGACCTTAGGAAACATTCATGTTTTTGAATAGGCACTGAGAGAGCGCAGCCCTCCCTCTCACTGCAAATTGGTGTATTTTCTTTTAAATAAACTTGCATTCCTAGTGCCGGGGCGCGACACTTTTTCTCTTTCAACTCTAGGAATGCTTTTGTGCAATTGTTGTCCAATGGAAGCGGATCAGACACATTCTTGTGTGTCAGCCTCAGTAAAGGCTTAGCCACTTGGGAAAGGTTTGGTAACCACTCTCTAACCATTCCCAGAAACATCTTGACTTCTTTCTGAATTTGAGGTGGATTCATCTGATGAATTATTTCCACTCTCTCTGGTGACACCTTTCTACCTCCCTTTCCAATTATGTGTCCCAGACATTCATTTTCTTTTTGACAGTACTCCTGACTATTCCCATGCAATGGCACTGTGACATGAACTTGACAAAAATCAATAACAGTAAGCCATTCTTCAGCACATGGAATGTGAAAAAATATATTGGCTGGATTCGGTACCACAGGACAACATGGAAAAATTATGCTATTAATCTCCTGCACTAATCTGTTCTTTTCATTTAGTTTCTGTGAACCTGTGATCAGAAAGTTACATAAACTTCCAATCAATTCCATGAAAAATCTCTTACTCAGTTTATCTCCAATTATGGGTAAAATTTCCGCATCTGATGGTGTTCTTGAATACATGTCATCTGGTTCTAATTTGAATAAGACATGGTCTGCACATTTTATTAATCTGACATCCTTCTCTGTGAACTCTCTTATTTCTGTGTTTATTATTTCTTTCAAATCAGAAGGTAATTTTTCAACTGTCTTTTCTGAAAACAATGCTACAGCTGTCTCTTGTTGGGCCATTTTAAAATGTGCATCCTCATCAGGAATCTGAAAATGAACATCATCTGGTGTACAGTAATCTGTGCTGTTTAATTTGCAAAACAATTGTTTTCCTGCCAAGCCTGAGTCACAAACAACAAATTGGTAATTTTCCTCTAATGGGCCTATTTTTGGTGCAAATTCTTCTAAAACTGGGTTTGTAATTTCTCCTTTTAAAATTCCTACAACTAAGTCTGGATCTTCCACTGCTTTCACAATGGACTTGGTAAATTCAGAATTGTTAGGGTTAAAACTCTCATTTTCAAATATAGCAACCTGTTGAACTGGGTTCTGATTTTGTTTCTGAAAATAATTCACATTTGCTCTGGACAACTTATTTAAATTCATTTTAGCATTTTCCATATTTGGTGGGACCATCTGTGCTTGAAAAATTCCTGCCATTGGTACCTGTTTCTGAACTGACATATGCATTTGCTTAACTGGCATACTTTGCATCTGCATTTTTCTATGAGTTTGTGCATCATGTTTAAATTTATTTTTCTTCTTCCAATGCTCAAATCTGTTATAAAGATGGCAAAAGGACACCTTTTCCAGCAGTACAACATCCATACCTGAATTTGCACAGACCAAAACACCTTTACTTCCATCCTGTGTTCTTTTAATCTGTACCCAATCAACATCCTTTGCTGGCACTCTGCCCTTCAGGAAAGTAATCACTGCTACGTTTTTCTCCATAACAACAGAAAATGATGGTGCATTCATGCAAACCCTTATCATTGTCTCCTCACCTGGCCTTTGCACAACAACTTTAGATTATAACCAAAATTCAGTCTGCATGGCAATATCAAAGAACATTTCCAAATTAATGCACAAGTCTTTTAAAATTTCAACAAATCCATCAACTTGTGGGTACCACAGCATAAGTTTGTCTCTCAATTGTGGGAATGTGTTCAGAAATGCTGCAAGTTCACTTTTGTTCCGTGGCACATGAACATGCACTTCTCCCACCTTTTCTCTCAATGAGTAAGCAAAAGCTTCTCCCTCATTCTGCTTATTATTTTCCCTAACAAGGTCTGGTGGTTTCTTTTTCTTCTCATGTTTTCTTGCCCACTTGTCTCCTAATTTCTCAAACCCATTGCATTTAAAAATATATTTCATTTCTGCAATGTGCAATTGCATTCCTGAAGAACACATTGTCTCATTTGCGTCATCATTCATATGTACCCTAAAGCTTTTCTGAATTGGAAAACTTCCTGAAACATTAATTTCATATTTTTGAGCCAAATCGGTCAGTCTACCATGTGTAGTTACTGCACATGTAGCTGTTTCCTTACTCAGGGAAATTAATTATTTTTCCTGACACTGGTTCACATTTTTATGATTTGAACAGCAGGGACTGTTAATTTCTTCATGTTCAAATGTTGAATTGAAAACACTAAGCTGTTTCTCTTTTCCATGGTCTGGGTTAATTTGGTCCCCCATGCTCTCTATCTTTTTAAGCACTGCTGCTTCCTCAGAGCAGGTTTGAAAAATCCCATCTTCAAATATATTCATTTTTCCCTTGGCTATTGGTGTTGTAAAGACTATTTCTCCCCACCTTTCAGTGCTTGGACTGTCTGGGGTAATTTCTGTTCAATAATCTGTGAATTCTGAGTTTCTGAAATAAACCCTGCCATAATCACTCCTTCTGCAGCTCTTTGAACCTTTTGAGTAGGGGCCATATTAATTGGGACAGTCACAATTTTTCTAGGCATTGCCTGTGCATCTGTAGTTTGTGATATCTGGACTGAATCAGTCACATTTAAAGCAGTAACACCTGGAGGTATCACTGTCAGTGCTGAATCAACAGGTAGTGGGTCAATCTGAAATGTCTGCACAGTTCTTTCAATCTGTGTTTCTCTCTGTTTAACAGAAGCAGTAGCCACTGTAGTACTTACTGGTACACTATTTTCAATATTTTTAATGGGAACCACATAAAGTGGCGGACACTCAGTTAACAATGCATCCATTATTTAATCCCCTGAATCATTATTTATTTGAAGCTTTTTATCATCATTAATTCCCTTCTCCTGCATCTGGTGCCTTACCTTTTTATACTCACTTGCTTTGTCTCTTGCTGTCTTTTCCCACATGCTTAAGGCCTCAAATTGTGCAGCTCTAGATGGTGTCTTTATTTCACATAACACTTCCCTTAATTTGTCAATAATTTGCAATTCAAAAGTACCATCTTTTGGAAACCTCAAAGGACCTTCTTTTTCAGTAATCTTGCACCATTGGTGAACCCACATACATGAATTTTGTCCCAAATTGGTAGACATAAAATGCACGGGTGTTCCTTCAGGAGCATCACCAATTAAAAACGAATTTTTCACTTTACCTCCTAACAGCTTCTTTAAACCTTTAAACAATTCCATTTCTGCAATATTTTAATGCAATTTATTTTCTCCAATCCTGCCACAATTGACAGTTTTAGTCAGTTTAACTCCTACTACTGACCCTCCCTTAACAAACAGAGCTCTCTACACACCCTCTGTCTTGTCCAGTGCCAGCGCGGCTCTTTGTGACGTCAGTTTTCCTCCTGCTACTGACCCCTCCTTTACAAAATCTTACGGCAATATTTTTTAAAATCAATTTCTGTTAATAACAACATAAAAACATTCGCTACTCTGTCTGTTCCACTAAATAAAGGATAGTTTTCACCTTTTCAAGAGTTTTCTTTCGTGTCGACAAGTGTAATAAATTCCATTACCCTGCCCTTCTCTCAAGCTCCAGATAAGACCTGTTACTTGGATACCCCTTTTGGGAAGTAGAGCCAGTGACTTCGCAGGTAAAATCCTTATGCTACCATTCACACTCACTTTTATACGATATATGGTCCCTGTTGTAACACTGCCAGCCCTACGTAGCTTCTCAGTATTACTTCCAACAGACGAGTAACCTCCTGCAGTGAGGCTTCCAGTTACCACCCGCTATTCCTTCCCGGGATTTCCACAGGTGTACATGCCTGCTTTTCCAGACAACATAGAACAAGACACTAACTTACTTAACATGAAGAGTTAAAACATGTAATCAATAACCAATAAATCCTGTCCTATGAAATTACCAATATAATCAATAAAACCATCAATCCAAATTGAGCAAAATTTCACCAACAGTCAAAACCCTTACTATTTTCAACACTTCAAAAATACATCCTAGCACATTAACAACATTTCACAACCCTATTAATACTCACACCACTCCAGCAATTGCCTTCTTGCATCACCTTCCAGTACTGCTTTGCCAGTCTTCAGGTTCTGAGCATTGGAGTCAGAAATCCGGACTTGGACATTTATCTAACTTGGGCAATTATTTTCTAGAACTAATTTTCACAGATCAACTCTCCTCCTAAGGTCAATGGACCATTAGTCAAATAGTTGATGGTGATATCCTTAATCACCAAACTAATTGATAATAACCTTCCTCTTGCTACCAGAAACTGATGCAGCGGTAATTTCACGGTAATTTCTCAATGCAAAACCTCATTTACCTCTATTTACCGCTGTAAAGATGTTGGGCCCTTGACACCATGTTTTACCTTCAGGAGACTTTATATAAACATGAAAAATCAAAAATGCAATTATTATTTAAGCCAATAAAGAGAGTTGTGAGTATTTTAAAGGGTTTTATTTTCTATTTAATAGTTACAGTTCTCTGACCCTTTATTCATTAGTCAAATATCAATCAGGTTACAGAATTGAAAATAGGAAAAATAGAATTAATACAAAACATATTATAGGTTGCATACAAAAACATTCCATAAAGGAAGAGAATGAGGAATCAAATGTCAATCAGAGTTCTTTAAAGAGTTCAGGAAATATAATTCAAGAGTGAATTATGCAAGGCTAATCAATAATTAATAATTGGTAAAAATCTCCCATAAAGAGAAATAAATGCATAAGACAAATAAATCTTTTCAAAACTAATTAATTAGTCAAAGCATGAACTTAAAAGTTTTAGCATCAAAATCTAATCCTGTTCTATCCAGCTCCACTCTCTGCCCTGGTCTGTTCATATGTCCTCTCTGTGTTCACAGAGAGACGCTGCTCCTGAAAAGGCCCCTCCTTCACAGACCACAGAGGAATGTGATCTACCTTGCCAAAAATATGACGTGCAAGGCTAGCCTATGCCCCCCACCTCCCTCTATCTCTCCTCGGACGCAATCTTCTCTCAGACTGCACCCGCTAAAGCTTCTAAAGCCTCTAAAAAAAAAAAAAAACCCCCAAGGCCCCCTAAAGAGGTCATATTTATACTCTAATTCTTGGCTGACTATACTAATAAGGTTGCAATTTTCAGTAAAGCTTGCACCCTGATTGGATAGCTTAGATGACGAGGGTCTCACCATCCTGTTCTCATTGGCAAATCCAACCCACACCAGTTTTTTAACAAAGAAGCCTTAATGATTAATACAATTATATGTTTTAGCAACATTTACTAGGAAAAATGTTTCAGTCTATTTCCTCCTTCAGTCATATCGCACTCAGGAAGGACACATTCCACAAACACTGGTACATTGGCAGGGTAACAAGAATGTACAATTCATGGTGGCCTTGAACCAGGTCTTCACTTGAGGCACTTGGCAGTATGTAGCTGGTATAATCTGCGCATGCGTTTTTCAGCACGATTTTCAGGCATGCTGGATTCTTAGGCAGCCATTTAATGGTGGGCCCATAAACAAAAGAAACACAAAAAGAGTATTAATTTACAAAATGAAACCCATTATGTTTTACCTCACCCATACTAATACCCTAAAATGATTACCTAGATTAGTTAAAGCAGCTTTTCTTATTATTTGTGCACAACATGCAAAAAAATGTGCAATGTACAACATAGCATAAAACATGCACTAGTGTAAATTTTGATAGCGCACATAGTTAATACATACTCATAGCAACATGCTCTAATGTTTTAGATAGCTTTTCATGCAAATGCTTTGCCCCATGTGTAGTGATGGTGCATGGTTAATTAATACACATTATAAAAATATTTGTTATGAACTGAATATGCATTGTCTAAATATGCAACAAAGCCAAAGTCTCTTGAGACAGGAACAGGGAGGGTAGATTATAAGGGAAAAGAAACTGGGAAGAGAGAACACATTCCATGATTCAAAGCTAAAGAGACCACTGAAATCACGAGTTTTCTCTACACTGCAAAAACACATGTTAATTCAGCACAAGCATTTCAGACTGAGAGCATTTATGACCAAACCTCATTTTATATTTTTCACTGCATGCACCAAAAGTGCCACTTTTAAAAAAAAACTTTGGACTAGGCATGTGCCATGTGTTTTCACTTGCACCAAAATGTGTGTGCCATTTTAAATGCAGTCTGTCTGAAACAAAAATAAAGCAATGCTTAATTTGAGAAATCTAGCTCTATCACAACCACTGACATATTATGACAAAATATTGGTGGGAAAGAGTGAATGTGAGCATATTTTCCTGATTGAGGAATCTGTGAAGAAGGACTGTTGGATAAATTGACCATAGTGCCCAATGTGTATTTTGTATGCGGAAGAAATGCATATGTTCGGTTGCCACCGAGTTGGTAGGGAACGTGTTATCTGACTGTGGTATTCCCTAAGATATTCCACGTGGAAGATTTGTGGCCATTGGAAGGGAAACAACCTCATAAAGAGAAACATGGCACGAGTGCAGGAGAAATTGTTGGTGACGTCTTTGGGGCAATGATACCGAGTTTGGGGGTAGTTCTGAATGATGTAAAGATTAGAAGGTTGTCAACTTTGGTGGATAAGATGTCAGTGAATACAGCTCAAGCCTTGTTACTTGTCGATGGAGAGATGGTCTCTATAAGGGCCATGGTGCTTCAGAACCGCCTTGCATTAGACGTATTATTGGCAAAAGAGGGCAGAGTCTGTAGATTATTGAGGGTCCAACAGTGCTGTACTTATATTCCTGATAATAGTAAAGATCTGAGGAAATATAAAAGTAACATCACTGAGATTCACCAGGACATACATGATTTAGCTACCAAAGGGATTTGGGATAAAATTGGCCAAGAATTTGGAAAAGTTGGAAGTTGGTTCAGAAACCTAGGACAGGGAATTGTTGGCTACATCTTGAAGCCTATCGTAATTGTCATGGTCTGTATCATTGCTTTATTGGGTGCCTTCAGAGCTTATAAGTGGCATAAGGCAAGACCTGCTGAGAATTCTCTTAGGAGACGGGAAAGACAGATGGTAAGACTGCAGGACAGTCACTATCAGGACTACCTGGAGAAGTTTAGGCAGGGAAGGCAGGCTACAACTTCTGTTTAGGTCAGTCTTTTCTGCAAGGAGAATGTAGAAAGGAAAGAGTGTTGGGTTTGATGACACTAGTCATCAGAGGGGGGGCTAAAATTTGTAGGGGTGCATTATACTCGTGAATAATCTGCACTCACATATATCCTGTTGTTTTGCTGTAATGCATGTCATTAGAATGAAGTTTGTATCGCTATATCAAGATATTAGAATGAAATCTGTAATGCTGTATACAAGAATGATTAGGATTTTGCACATGTTTAGAGAAACCAAGTAATCATGCATGCACATTATGAATATTATGCAATATAGAATGTATCCACTTCTGAATAAGCAGTTCGTATAGAGACTCGTGTAACGGGTGTGCATTAATGTACGTTCTTAGGTTAGCCAATCTTGGAGGCCTAACTTTCGTTTCTCTAAGTTTCGTTTCTCCTTGTTTGCTCTCAAGTTATAAGTTAATTAGAAATTATGTGTGTAGAGAGAGTTTTCTTTCTCGTCCCTATTGCAGGTGCAGGAATTCGACCTCGTTATTTACATTTAAGAAGATACATGGGGAGGAAAGGAATTTCTTTGAAGAGCCTGAACAGATAGAAGGGAGGACGCCTCTCGTGCCTGGTGAAACCTGGGAACCAAGGTCATTGGACAAAGCTTGAATTAATTGGAGATTTGTGGAAAATTACCTAAAGGAGGTGTTCAGGGAATAGGGTACCATGTGACCTGTTAAGGGTGTAACTTTGTCTTTTTGTATTAGGAACAGGGACAGATTCGGGGGACTTCTGCTTTGGACTGAGGAAAGGAAGCATCTTAGAACGAGCTCCGTAGCTTTACGCTACTTGACCCGTTCAACGTGAGTGTGCTTCTTAGGAAGTCAACACGTGCTGACACCTTTTGAGGGGAAATCAACTGGGAAGCTAAGTAGGGATGTCACTCTAGAAGTAGAGTAGGGACAGATTATTCTTTTAATTTCTGAAATACAAATGAAAAAGGATTTGAACACAGCGTCTATACTTAGTTGTGTTCTGATTTTGGAATTCATTGTTCTGTGCCTGTTGTGCTGAATGAATTATATTCGCAGACTTGGCTCTGTATTGGTATTCATGTATCTCTATACTCTTATATTGAGGTGTGTCTATGTTCTGCTCTTTTGGGCCTTATAACAAATGAGCAAACTTGTATCGAGAGTCTGTGCTCCTTTAGACGCATGGGGAAGGGGAATGTATAATTCGTAAAATTAGTTTTCTCCCCTCCACACTTTCTTAGCAGGCAATAAAGACCATCGGCCAGAGGTTCCTCAGTAAATATAGAAAGTGGAATTTGTCCCCACCACTTACTCCTTCCACCTCTTTATTCAGCTCTGGGCTCAGTAAGAGAAAGTATCAATTAGGGAGTGGAATTTTGAGCAGAGTTCTGGCAATACCGCAACCCTGGGACAAGTAATATACTGAACCTAGGATAGATAGAGGGACAAATGGTCAAAGAATACACAACACCATCCTCACAAAGCCAGCGAGAACAGAAGGGGAACGTCATGGGTGTACAGGTACAGAATATCTGGCAAAAAGATTGGGTTGCATAGAGCCAACAAGACACAAGCTCACCACATGCCAATGACAAAACAATGGCACAATAAGCCTCCATTATGACTGCATGCTTGCACGGGCTCCTAAGATGTACTCCTCAGCTAGAAGATGGCAGTCAAGGGGCTAAGGAGCACATGGTGAAGGAAAGTGAGAATACACAACCACTTGGGAAGTTTGAAGCAAATGAAGCAAGACATAAATACTAGACCTAAAGGGACACACACACTCACAGCCAACAGGTTGAGGCTGAACGTTTGGCAGCCTGTTCCCTCATAAGCTACCCTCCATTTTGAGACAAATAATCATCAGGATTTGAACACCAAACCCAACCAAGGGGGCACTTAAAATGATGAAGGTTGCTATATAGGGAACCCTGTAGCATGTTGCTTCTTATACTGCTAGTTCTTCCTGATTTCCCTATCTGTGCCATGCTCCAGCCCAGCATATTTACCTTGTTGGTAACATGCATCCATATGGACAAGTCAGCACCTGCACTGAAGTTGTGTAGAGTCACACTGCAGAGCTCAGCATAGTGATCCACCATAGAACTTACCATGACCTTGGTGAGGTCGTTTTTCCACTTGCAGATCTTCGAAGCCATCATATTACAATAGGACAGGGTTATGCTCATAACAAAATACATATTAGAGGACGATGCCCCTGGCTGTAGTTTCTTACTATTTGTGTAGTTGAGATTTCACCCCTTACTTGAGTATTTTCACTTCTAAATTTTCTGCCAAATACGTTAGTGATGCAGAATGTTTGGCAGTCTTTTTTCGACCCATATTCTTTCTGTTGGCCTCTCTTGTATTATTTCTATTTTTCTCTGTGTTTTTTTCTATACTTTCTATTTTCATGGGTCCTTTTTAGGTCGAGCCTCGAGTAGCGCGCAAGCGCTGCTTAGAGGCGAAGACTTAATGTAAGTGAGTTTTCAAAGCAGTCCAAGAAACGCTCGTGCGTCGTGGCTGGCCTTTTTGAGATGGGTACGCGCGGCAAAAATGTGTTTCCAATTATCGTGCCCAGACGCGGGCGCGATAAGTGGAAACACATGTCTGCCGCGCGTACTCATCCAAAGGCCAGCCACGACGCACGAGCGTTTCTTGGGACTGCTTTGCAGGCTGCCGCGCTCACTCGCCCCCGCTCCTCCGTGCTTGTTTCCAAAGCTGGCAGTGCTCACTCATCAGCTCAGACCCTATCCTTATGGCCTTTTTTGCAACTGGACTGCGCAGGGCATACACCAAAAAGTGGCAGGTGTGCTGCCTGCTATATTTAAAGTGCCACTGAAATCAGTGCACTATAATATGGAAGAATGAGCGTCCACCGTCCAGCATCACACAACTGACCGTGCGCTCATGTCGGAGTCGGAACGAGGCAGGACAGATGAGCGAGGCTTCTGCCACTGTCCCACTCACCATCAGGATTGAAGACTGCTGAAGCCTGGCTGCAGTACTAAGCATGCTTACTACTGCCAGCCAATGAATACTCCCAGTCTATGACTCAGTCAGACACACAGCACCACCACTTTACAACAATAGGTTGTTGCCAGTATACCTGCCAAGTCCTGCTGCACAAAGCACTGTCGCACGACTGCTAGAGGCGCCATTTCGACAGCTCACGGATCCACAATCCACACCCTGCAGCCCCGGGGCTGTAGTTTCTAGGAAATTGACATTGAAAGGGCAAACGTGTCACAAGGAAGCAATCCGGCAGTGCAAGGTGAAGCTAGAGAAAACGTGTGCGGTTTACCTTACTTCATTATACTGGCTTTTTAGGCACTGGCACCGTCAACGTGGCACCTTCAGCAACATCACGGGCAAATTTTCTTCCACCCCCTTTGCTCCACTAGATGGTGCTCAGGCAGATACTGCCCAAAAAACGCACCGAACCTCAAGTGGGCATGAAACTAATAGGTGCCAACATGTAAACTTACAAGCTGCCGATATAGGACACTTATACCTACTGAGGATATAATGAGTGCCAACATGCATGAAGTTAAACAATCATGAACAAGCATTGGCATAGCCAATAGGTCTCGCCTTTGGGACCTTATAAGTGTTTAACCATGCAACAGTTAATGTTGTTGCCCCAAGGATATTGTGCTGCGTAACTAAATACTTATAAGGTCCCAAAAGCGAGACCTATTGGCTATGCCAATGCTTGTTACAGTTGCTCTCAGTTATTTCTTATTCCCTTTATGTGGGCCTCTCTTTCATCCTTTCTCTTATTCATTACTGTTCTGGGAGACTTTTTCATTCTTTCACCTTCATTAACTTCCACTTCTCCCTTCCATGTTTTTTGTCATCCTTTGTTTGTACTAGTTCTCTTTTTGTAGGTCTCTTTTATATATTTTTATTTTTGTGTATTTCTTTCAGTAGCTTTTTCTTTGACCCTTTATGTGAGTCGTTGGGATTCTATCTTTGATCCTTTATGTTTTAGGAGGTGCTTTCTTTCACTTTTTCTGTGTCTCCAGTACAGATCCTGGGAGTTTTCCCCTTTACAATTACTCTTTAGAAGGGGTTTTTCTTTCAGCTTTCCCATGCAGCTCACATTTTCCCTGTTTGAGTGTTTCCTTTTACCTTTTAACTTCTATGGGTCTCTTTTATCCTTCTTGAGACTTTCTATTACACTTTATGTAGGTCCCTTTTATATGCTCACCTTCAGTAGACTGTAGCTCTCTTCTATATCACCATTTTAGGAGTTCTGCCTTTTATTCATTCTCTTTATGTGGATCCCTCTTTTATTATGTCTCTGGCTCCATGAGGGTTTTCTCCTTTCTACTTGCTCTTCTGACCAGTTGAATTTTTAATGAATTTATTTGGTCACTACTAGATGTCCAGTTTCTAATCTGAACTCTATTTTTACTGATCATGGTCTGATTGACTTAGAGTTTCTTTGACTGATCTTTCAGCATTTAATAACCCCCAACTTAATGTCAGACTAAAAGTTGAATTAGTGCTTCTTCCACCATTCTTGATCATGCCTCTGTTGACACAGAGTTTTTTCACAGATGTATCGACTTCCAAATCAGTCAGATAACATGCACGTCAAATTGTGTCTGTGGGCATATGCTGTATCCAAATTTACTATGGGCACAAAATATTTCAATATTCTCTCTTCTTGTTTATAATAATCATACTTGTTCAAGTATTTAAGAATTGGGACTTCCGGGAGCACTACATCATAATTAGAGAAATAGTATTCAAAATGTGCTTTGCCGTAAAACATACTCAGCAACACACTACAAGTGATAACATATGTCAGGGGTAAGTGGTGATATCTAATGCCCTCTTCCACAGACACTGGCAATTGCATGCTTACATAGCAATCCATGGTGTCCACATACTCATACAGTAACCTTGCGAATGCATTTAACGTGAAATCACCCTTGGATAGGTCTACAAGTAACAAAGGACTGGTTTCTTCTATCGTGGCCCTATCAGACTCCAATGTACCCTCTCTTATGACTGACGTGGAAGGTGTAGGTGTTCCTCGTCCCCCTTCCTCTATTGCATGGGTACTCACACACTTTCTCTCGGGGGCCAAATTTACAGTGTGGTTTGTGGCCGAGGGCCGCACCGGTGGGGGCGGGGTCAGTGGGGGAGGGGGGCGGGGCTAGAGCAACAAAAAAAACTATGACCATGAGGTTGAACACAGGCCCTTGCAGTGGACGCCTTTGTCCACTGAGCCACCAGACCCGGCATACACACATCTCTCTATCTATCTCTCTATCTATCTCTCCCTCTCTCTATCTCTTCCTCCCTCTCTCTCTCCGTCTCCCTCCCTCTCTCTATCTCTCTCTCTCCCTCCCTCTCTCTCCCTCCCTCTCTCCCTCTCTCTCTCTCTGTCTCCCTCTGTCTCACTCACTCTGTTTGTCTCCCTCTCTCTCTCTCTCTGTCTCCCTCCCTCTCTCTGTCTCCCTCCCTCTCTCGCTCTGTCTCCCTCTCTCTGTCTCCCTCCCTCTCTCTCCCTCTGTCTCCCTCCCTCTGTCTCCCTCTGTCTGTCTCCCTCCCTCTGTCTCCCTCTATCTGTCTCCCTCCCTCTGTCTGTCGCCCTCCCTCTGTCTGTCTCCCTCTGTCTGTCGCCCTCCTCCCTCTCTGTCTCCCTCTGCCTGTCTCCCTCTCTCTCTCTCTCTGTCTCCCTCCCTCTCTCTCTGTCTCCCTCCCTCTCTCTGTCTCCCTCCCTCTCTCTCTGTCTCCCCCCCTCTCTCTCCCTCTGTCTCTGTCTGTCTCCCTCTGTCTGTTTCCCTCCCTCTGTCTCCCTCTATCTGTCTCCCTCCCTCTGTCTGTCGCCCTCCTCCCTCTGTCTGTCTCCCTCTGTCTGTCGCCCTCCTCCCTCTGTCTGTTTCCCTCTGTCTCCCTCTCTCTCTCTCTCCTTCTGTCTCCCTCTGTCTGTCTCCCTCTGTCTGTCTCCCTCTGTCTCCCTCTGTCTGTCTCCCTCTCTCTGTCTCCCTCCCTCTGTCTCCCTCTCTGTCTCCCTCTGTCTGTCTCCCTCTCTCTGTCTCCCTCCGTCTGTCTCCCTCTCTCCCTCTCTCTGTCTCCCTCTGTCTCCCTCCCTCTCTCTCTGTCTCCCTCTCTCTGTCTCCCTCTGTCTCTCTCCCTCTGTCTGTCTCTGTCTCCCTCCCTCTGTCTCCCTCCCTCTCTGTCTCCCTCCCTCTGTCTCCCTCCCTCTGTCTCCCTCCCTCGGTCGCCCTCCCTCTATCTCCCTCTGTCTGTCTCCCTCTGTCTGTCTCCCTCTCCCTCCCTCTGTCTCCCCCTGACTCCCTCCCTCTGTCTCCCTCTGCCTCCCTCTGTCTCCCTCTCTCTCTCTGTCTCCCTCCCTCTCTGTCTCCCTCCCTCTGTCACCCTCTGTCTCCCACCCTCCTTCTCCCTCCCTCTCCCTCCCTCTCTCTCCCTCCGTCTCCCTCTCCGTCTCTGTCTGTCCCTGTCTCTGTCTGTCTCTGTCTCTATCTCTGTCTGTCTCTGTCTCTATCTCTGTCTGTCTCTGCCTCTATCTGTCTCTGCCTCTATCTGTCTCTGCCTCTATCTGTCTCTGTCTCTCTCTCTGTCACTCTCTCTGTCTCTCTCTTTGTCTCTCTCTCTCTCTGTCTCTATCGCTGTCTGTCTCTGTCTGTCTCTACCTCTACTGTCTCTGCCTCTATCTGTCTCTGCCTCTGTCAGTCTCTGCCTCTGTCAGTCAGTCCCTGTCTCTGCATCTATCTACCTCTATCTATCTCTGCCTCTATCTGGCTTTGTCTCTATCTGTCAGTCTGTCCCTGTCTCTGTCTGTCTATCTCTGTCTCTATCTGTCTCTGTCTGTTTTTGTCTCTATCTGTCTCTGTCTCTGTGCCTCGGGCAGTGCACACGTGCGGTGTCTTCACATCCCTGTCACCAGCCCAGAGAGAGCGGAGACCAGGCCTGAGCGCCCTGGCCTTGGCTCAACCCTCTGACTACAGGCTGGCGGTACACATCACATCACAGGCTCTTAACGCACACCTCACCCGGCTCTCACTCCCTGCTGCCCTCCGTCACCTCACCCGGCTCTCACTCCCTGCTACCCTCTGTCACCTCACCCGCTGCTCTCACTCCCTGCTACCCTCTGTCACCTCACCCGCTGCTCTCACTCCCTGCTGCCCTCTGTCACCTCACCCGGCTCTCACTCCGTGCTGCCCTCCGTCACCTCACCCGGCTCTCACTGCCTGCTACCCTCTGCCACCTCACCCGCTGATCTCACTCCCTGCTGCCCTCCGTCACCTCAAACGGCTCTCACTCCCTGCTGCCCTTTGTCACCTCACCCGGCTCTCACTCCCTGCTGCCCTCCGTCACCTCACCCGGCTCTCACTCCCTGCTGCCCTCTGTCACCTCACCCGGCTCTCACTCCCTGCTGCCCTCCGTCACCTCACCCGGCTCTCACTCCCTGCTGCCCTCTGTCACCTCACCCGGCTCTCACTCCCTGCTACCCTCCGTCACCTCACCCGGCTCTCACTCCCTGCTACCCTCTGTCACCTCACCCGCTGCTCTCACTCCCTGCTGCCATCCGTCACCTCACCCGGCTCTCACACCCTGCTGTCCTCTGTCACCTCACCCGGCTCTCACTCCCTGCTGCCCTCCGTCACCTCACCCGGCTCTCACTCCCTGCTACCCTCTGCCACCTCACCCGCTGCTCTCACTCCCTGCTGCCCTCCGTCACCTCACCCGGCTCTCACTCCCTGCTGCCCTCCGTCACCTCACCCGGCTCTCACTCCCTGCTGCCCTCCGTCACCTCACCCGGCTCTCACTCCCTGCTACCCTCTGTCACCTCACCCGCTGCTCTCACTCCCTGCTGTCCTCCATCACCTCACCCGGCTCTCACACCCTGCTGTCCTCTGTCACCTCACCCGCTGCTCTCACTCCCTGCTGCCCTCCGTCACCTCACCCGGCTCTCACACCCTGCTGTCCTCTGTCACCCTCTGTCACCTCACCCCGCGTGTGTGTCAGCCCGGGCTGAGACAGCTTCCCGGGAACACACACAGCCGCACCCGAGTACTTCACAGGTCTTTAAAAGACCATTCACTTGTTAATGAGGCTTTGTTGTATTTCACCTCTTCTTAGTGCCCCTGCATCTCCACTCAGTCAGAGTGGAGATGCAGGGGCGCTAAGAAGAGGTGAAATACAACAAAGCCTCATTAACAAGTGAATGGTCTTTTAAAGAATCGCCCGGCCCCCATAGAGCAGAGTCTCTCAGAGTCGCGCTGCTGCAACCGGCGGTGTTTGCTGACACTATTTAAAAAAAAAAAAAAACCTAGGTACGATGTCTGCAAGGTCCGCGGGCCGCCAAGGAAGGCTTGCCGTGCCGCTGGCGGCCCGCGGGCCGTACTATGAGTACCCGTGCTCTATTGTAACATTGGCCTCAACTATAGATGTAATGAGCACTATAGTAATGACTACAATCACACCTACTATGAGTGTAACTATCATGCATTTCTGCCTACGGTTCGAATTTCCAGACTCCATATTGAATCAGTTCTCCGACAAGGTGCAGCAGTTGAATCAGCAAAGTCTTTTCTTCTCATGTAATGGTTCTGCGCACAAAGTTCTTACTCAATGTCTTTGGGATCCTGGAATTCTTCTGTACTCAGTTCATCAATAATGATTTATAGTTCATCAACAGCCATCCCTAGCCCTCTTTCTTCTTCTACTGGAGAATCCCTTAATTTATTCTTCTTTCACTCGGACCTAGGTTATCTTCTTTAAAAGCAATGTTTATATAATTTCTTTCTCTTAATTCAGTTTAATTTTCATCATAGATCTGATCGGTGCCGAGTACATCAATAACGAGTTGCAAGATCTCCATATGAAAAGCTGCCAATTCTTGAGCTGAAGGCTGACGGCCAAACGTTGGGAATGAGAGTTGGCTTAAGATCAGAATTTGCAATCCACTCAGCCTTGGATGGTCTGATACGGTCAGAGTCAAGAGCCCGAGGGTCTCGACTCCAGGGACTAACAGTTCAATGTCAATGATCAGTGCTGTTTCCCCACGTCTCACTCTTCCAGACCCCAGCCTCCCGGACCTCCCTGGTCCCTACATCTGTGACCAGGTACATCCACTCTGGAGCAGCGTACTTCCGGCATGCCACTCTCTCTCTGTTTGATCTCCTTAAGCCTTCTCGACTTGGTTCTGTGTCACTTTGCTCAGAGTCAGACATTTCAGGGATTGGAGCTAGAACCCTTTCTGATGCAAGCCTCAAATTCAGTCTTTCTTTTCGCACTGGCCACGTCTCACTTCCAGCTTTTGTTCTCCTCCTCACCACCCGGGCCTGCCCCACACCAGTCTGTTCAGCGGAGTCTGACTCTATGTCAACCCCAACGGTTACGTCTCTCTCAGAGTCTGTATCTGGATCCTGTGCAACTTGACCCGCCTCAGCTTGACTTGGTGAGCAAGCAGCCTCGACAGAAACCCTTACAGCTTGTCTTGTCCTCTCTCCTGACCATGCGATCTCAGCTGGATTTCTTTGTGCAAGAGGAGCTGTTTCCTCCAAGGGTTCTGGAACTTTGCGGGTGTGGGAGGAGTGGATCCAGTTCGGTAAGCCTCCGCACTTCACGGCTGTGCTTGTGACCAGAATCACTTGATACAGACCTCGCCACTGTGCATCAAGGCAGTTCTTCATCACATGTTTTCAGACCGACACCCAGTCACCCGGGCTTAGGTCATGCAGGAGATCCTTCGAGGTGGGTGTGGTTGCAGCCTCGACCTGATGAGAGACAGAATTAACCACATCAGCCAGTCCCTTGCAATAATAGAGAACCAAATCATTGGTGATGCTTATCAATGCTGTAGCTGGCACTGCAGGCAAGCGCATCGCCCTCCCCATTAATATTTCATGGGGTGAAAGTCCTGTTCTCCTATCGGGAGTGCTACGCAAGCTCATCAGCACCAAGGGCAGCGCATCCGGCCAATTCAAAGACATCGATGAGCAAACCTTTGCCACTCTCATCTTGATAGTCCCATTAATTTGCTCCACCAGGCCAGATGCCTCCGGCCTGTAGCTACAGTGCAGTCTCTGATCAACTTGAAAGGTGGTACACAACAGCTTTATGATCTCACTATGAAAGTGAGTTCCTTTGTCCGATTCCAATGAGGTTGGAAATCCGAACCATGGGATGACCTCTCTAAGCAATAGCTTTGCCACTGTAAGACTGTTACACCGCCTAGTTGAATACGCCTTGACCCAACGTGAAAATACACACACCACCACCAAAACATACCTCAGCCCATTGCACCTGGGCATCTCGATGAAGTACAACTGCATCCTGTTAAAAGGACCTCCCGATCTCCCAATGTGACTCAAAGCAACCACAGTTTTCTTTCCTGCATTCATTTGTTGACACGTAACACACCTATGACACACTGCCTCACTGTACACGCGAAACCGTGGATTGAACCATGTCTGTCGAAACACCCTCACCATAGCATCTCTTCCAAGGTGAACCGCTCCATGAATATGCCTTGCCATAGGACTCAATAAACAGTTTGGTAACACTGCCCTTTCATCCTTTGAGACCGAAATGCCATCCCCTCTTTTCTCACAACCTGCTCTGATCCATGCTGCTTCTTCCTCACCAGGAACCTCTTCTTGGAGACGTTTAACCTCATCCCAGGTGTTAGCTACGGCTAACATCACGCTGAGCTCGGTCTTTTCTGTGCTCTCTCCCACATATTCTCCATTGAAAATACAAGCATGTATGGCACAAAAACGAGCCACTTCATCGGCATAGCAGTTTCCTTTAGTTATAAAGTCCTCCCCCCTTCCATGTGCTGTACATTTTACCACCGCCACTTCCTAGGGCTTCTGCAAAGCCTCTAACAGTTGTCGCACATATTCTCCATTCCTGATAGGAGATCCTGATGACGTTAAGAACCCCCTCTGTGACCACAACTGCCCGAAATCATGAACAACTCCAAATCCATACTGACTATCGGTGAAGATAGTCATTCGGACTTGATCGGAGATGAGACATGCACATATTAGGGCAATGATTTCAGCCACTTGTGCGGAACATACTCCTTGTAAACAAGCAGCTTCCACAACTTCAGAAATAGTACAAACAGCAAAAGCTGCTCTCAAACAACCCTCATTGTCTCTTAAGCATGAACCATCAACAAAAAGGACCAGATCTGATTCAGGTGAAGGTTCATCAACAATGTGGGGTCTGGGTTTGGTAGAAACTTCAGTCACATACAGGCAGTCGTGTTCCTCACAATCTTCCCCTTCAATGTGTAGGAATGGCATCAGTGTAGCAGGATTCAACATAGAACATCTTCTGAAGGAAACATTTTCGGATGCCAATATAACTTGCTCATACTTAGTGAGCCTGTTATTTGTCAAGTGCTGCGTTTTGGTTATCGTCATCAGGAGTTCCACTGAGTGCAGAACATAGACAGTAAGACGGTGACCCATCACAATGCTTTCACATCTTTCAATGCTGACACCTGTTACAGCAACAGATCTGAGACATCCGGGCAACGCAGAAGCCACCGGGTCTAGGGTAGCTGAGAAGTAAGCAACTGGTCTACGGGCACCCCCACGTGTCTGAGTAAGTACCGCTAGTGCGCAACTCTCCCTCTCATGGCAAAAGAGCAAAAACGCTTTATAGTAATCAGGCATTCCCAAACCCGGAGCATGACATAGGCTCTCTCTCAGCTCCCGGAAGGCAACCAAACAGTCGTTATCCCATGGTACTGGATCACTTACATTCTTACATGTCAACCTTAACAAAGGTTTTGCCTTGAGGGAAAAATTGGGAATCCACTGTCGAAAGTAGCCGACCATTCCCAAAAATATTCGGACTTCCTTTTGCGTCTTAGGAGTACCCATTTGTAAGATCGCCTCAATGCGATCTGGTGACACCTTTCTCTTTCCCTTCTCAATCTGATGACCCAGATACTGAACTTCAGGCAAACAGTACTGAAGCTTGTTCGGGGACACCTTGTGTCCATTCCCTGCCAGGTGATTCAATAAGGCCACAGTATCTATTCTGCAAGCATCCTCCGTTTCTGAGGCAACCAGAAGATCGTCTATGTACTGGACGAGAAATGAATTCTGCGTCAGTACCAGACTCTCAAGATTCTTTTTCAAAATATGATTGAAGATGGACGGACTTTCAGTATACCCTTGTGGGATTCGACACCATGTTAACACACGGTTCTCCAGTCGGAAAGAAAATAAAAATTGGCTTTCCTCATGGGGGGGTATCGAAAAGAATGCTTGGCACAGGTCAATGACCGTAAACCATTCTGCTTCACAAGGTATTTGGAACAAAATTGCTGCTGGATTCGGTACCACAGGACTACATGGAATCACAATCTCATTAACTCTTCGGAGGTCCTGAACTATTTTGTATTTGGCGCTGGGCTTCTGCAACCCCATAATAGGTGAATTACAAGGGCTTCCTCTTATCTCCTTCAGAATGCCTTGTGCAATCATGGACTCAATTACAGGTCTTATTCCAGCCACAGTCTCCGGAGTCAAATTATACTGTGGCATCCTTGGGAATTCAGCATTTGGCTTGACCTGTACCTTAACTGGTTCAACTCCTCGAATCAGACCTATTTCTTCCCCAGTAAAATCCCACACCACAGGAGAGACCGAATCCCTCAAATTAAATGGCAACTCTTCCGTGGTTAAGACAATGAACATCTCCGCACACAAGTTCTGACTTGCCAATTTGAAGGCAGCATCGTCGTCACATGTCTGTAACTCTACTCCCTTTGGACTACAATAGATGGTACAATTTAACTTGCACAAAAGATCACGTCCTAGTAGACTAACCGGACTTGAGTCACACACCACGAACTGGTGGTGATCCTGAAATGTTCCTATTCTCACAGGCAACTCATCTGTCAGTGGATTGGTCATTTTCTGATTAGTAACTCCTATAACCTGTATCGATTGTCCCGAGTGGGGGTAAGGTGGGAACCACTGCTGATCTTACATTAGAGCGGGCAGCACCGGTATCAATCAAGAATGTAATGGAATGACCGTTAACATCTGCCTCCACAAACAGTCCACTCTGGTCTACATCTAAGGCTGCCTCGAGAGTACAATCTTCCTCCCCCCATGGGCACCGTCTTTGCAATGGGTCCGGATCAAAATTTTCTGATGTTTCTATGAAAGGCATCTGTTGGTACACACGAATGCCTGGGGAAATTCTCGGAGGTTGAGGCACCTGTAGCGGCTGGTCTAGACCTCCCCCATACATGGATCTAGGTCTAGTCACAGTGTTCAAACCATCAGACACTTGCACATTTTCCTCATATTGCATTTGATTAGCTGGGTTTAGGCGACAATCGCGCTTCCAATGCCCGATCTTGTGACAATAATGACAGGCAGTATTCCTCCTTGGGTTAACCCACTCCACTCCTGTCACAAGATCCATTCCTCTTCCTCTCCCTTGTCCTGCAGGAGCTGCCACATTTTAGTTCATTCTTCGACCGCTCCCCTGTCTCCGACCCATTGTACCTCCATTCCCCTATAGTAGATCTGGTCTCTCTGCATTCCTCAACTTACCATCATCAACTCATCCTTCATTTTCCTATGTTTGGACTCCACTTCATTGCTACAATACTTAGCATAATGCAGAATCTCGTCCACCGACTTGTTCTGCCAACAGATCAAATGTTGCTGGATCATTAAACTAACCTCAGACCTTAATCCCAACACAAATTTCGAGACAAACTGTCCCATGTCTTTCTGTTCCAGCGTATCCAGCCCACTAGGCTGTTTGAAGGCTAGTAGGAGTCTCTCATAATAATCATGTACTGTCTTCTTCGGCTCTTGGATAGTTTGATCAATCTTTAGCCAATCAATGCTCCGAGGGGCAACTTTAGAATGGAGCCATGTAATCGCCTGCTCATATTTCTTCTTCACCTCAGGCGAAGGGCCATGGGTTACAGGTTCTCTTTCTGGTTCTACGGTGGGCCACTCAATTGCAATTTTGCACGCCGTCCACAGATCGCCTGGGACCACACTATCAAACAGAGTGTTCAAATCTACCCACAATACCTTTGAAATTTTCATGAAACGGTCAACTTGCTTATGCCATTCGGCAGGCTTTTCCCTCAGCCGAGGGAAATCATTTGTGAAAGAGGCCAAATCACCCCTGCTCCAAGGCACATGCACATACCCTCCATTTGGCACCTCTCGCAATGGGTAATTTTCTACTCTCTCCGTTCCCCCTCCGGGAGGCCGAGTGTCTCCTATTCCTTTCTTGGCACTCTTTTTCTTGGACCACCTCTCTTCCCACCTATCCAACTCTTTCCATGCTCACATTCCTATGACCAGTTCTCGAATGTGGGCTTTCAACCCTACTATTTTCTTTTCTTCCACTTCCTGATCAGTGTAATTTAACCTGTGATTTCCCTGTAACATTTTTTTTTCGTCAAATTCACATTGTATTTCCGTGCCAATTGAACTAATGTCTCATGAGCTTGCTTTGCCTTCCTAGTAACATCCATAGCCACAAATAACAGCTCATCTTGATCATAAAGATCTATCCTTTCCAACGGTAAGTTCCCATCAATTACCTAATCTACCTCTGCCTTCAATTTCAGTACATTCATCAATTTTGCCTTCATTGCAACATTAAGCATTCCCTGATTTGTCACATTATATTGTCCTTCCCTGTCACAACTCTGACTTCTCCAGCTATCCTCCGTCCCTTCAGTTGGGATGGTGAGCTGGGCTTCCCTCTCACAACTCTGACTCTTCCATTGACTTTCCGACCCTACACTCTGGAAACCAGGTTGTGTTCTAGGTACTTCTGGCCTCATTCCTACATCTGGCGTCCTTCCCATGGTTCCCTTCACTGGGGGGACCCACATTCTTATTTCTGACCTACAGTTTGCCAGTGTACCTGTCCGTCTTGTTTCAGACCCGATGCACACCCTTGAAGGGTCTGCCGTCGCTGGCAGTGGAGTACTAGCTTCCACAGGCACCAAGGATTCACCCATTCTTCCCATTGTGATACTTCCTCCAGAGATAGTTTCTTCTCCCATTCCTGTCTGCTGTTGACCCCTGCTTTCCCCTATGTTCGGATTATATATCTATACCACAGGCCCAGTGGTGACCGGAACCATGAGGGCTTCTGGTATCCGGATGGCACTGTCCACTCCTTTCCTCTCAGTATTCCCAACTACTGACCTTCCTGCCCTTTCTGGTCCCGCCGAGATCTTTCCCACTACTCTTGCTCCTTCTGGGTTTCCTTCTTCCACCGATTCTCGTCTCCCCACCTCAGACTGATGGTTATAAGGTGGGGGACGCTCTGCTAATAGTCTGTCTAACAGACTATCATCTGTGTCACTGCCATCCTCTGTATTCTCATTTCGTGTACCAGCTCCTTGTACCAACAATGGGTACAGTCTTTCTCCCTCAATGGTGTCCACCCTCCACCTCTTCAATTGAGCATCCCACCTTGCATCCTGATATGACTTCATTGCCTTTCTCATCCTTCCCTGAGAATTTTCTCTCCGTTTAGCTTGTGCTGCTCGCATCCATGCATCTAATGCCTCGAATTGTGTGGGTCTGGGTGGGGGTTTTAGTGAGGACATCACTCCCCTTAATTGATACAACACATCCAATCGAAATTACCCATAACGTGGAAAAGGCAATTCTCCCTCTTTTTCTGTAATTTTATGCCAATTTTGGAGCCACACTAGGGTATGAAGTCCTACGTTTGTTGCCATATAGTGTGCCGGGGTAACCTCTGGCGGAGCTTCTTCCCCTACCCGAGTTACCACACCTGAATCTCCTCTACATATATCTCGTAATACCTTAAAACATATCATTTTGAATCCAATTGTTACAGAACACAAGTTTCCTTTTTCAATTCTTGCTGAGAACCCTCCAATCCCAGCACGGCGTTACGCCGACCGGCCTATCACAGCGCGGCACACTCTGACGTTACCTTTTCCTCCTTGCAGCGGCTCACCCTCCTTCACAATCACACCATGTGCATTTGCTCTCTCATTCATACAACCAAGTAACTGTTTACCCTAAAGCCTATCAGGCAGTCACAGTAACTTACAGTTACATAAAACCAAGTAATTGTCTGTCGTCTAAAAGATCGATAGTATACACTTTCTCAAGAACATTCACACCCCGTGACCCACGACCTGCGTTAGTCACTCGAATCGCTGTAGTCTACCCCTTGCGCACAAGGTTTTCCACACACGACTCTATTGAATCCACTCACACAAAGTTCCCTATCCCATGAGAGTCGTTGATAGCGCTCCACAACACCCACATCCAATGATCAGACAATTACAGCCAAGTGGTGCCTTTTACACCACGAACCTATCCCGGGATCTTGGACTACTCTTGAGCCAGATTACCAATCAATCAATCAATCACAGAATTTGTAGAGGGCACTACTTACCCGCGAGGGTCTCAAGGCGCTGGGGAAAAAAGGGGGGGGTGCCGCTACTGGTCGAACAGCCACGTCTTGAGTAGCCTCCTGAAGGTCAGCAGGTCTTGGGTCTGTCGTAGGCTGAATGGAAGGGTGTTCCAGGTCTTGGCGGCGAGGTGGGAGAAGA
The DNA here is from genome assembly GCA_963921515.1 of Calotriton arnoldi. Taxonomy (NCBI): domain Eukaryota; kingdom Metazoa; phylum Chordata; class Amphibia; order Caudata; family Salamandridae; genus Calotriton; species Calotriton arnoldi. Next base: position 795,231 of record CAWUFW010005712.1, read on the forward strand.
ATCTGCCGCCGGTGGTTGTTCTTCGAATGCGAGGGACCGTGGCGAGGGAGAGGTCGGCGGAGCGGAGCTGGCGGTTGGGGACGTAGAAGAAGAGTCGTCTGTTGAGGTAGGCTGGGCCGGTCTTGTGGAGTGCCTTGTGTGCGTGGATGAGGAGTTTGAAGGAGATTCTCCTGTCGACGGGGAGCCAGTGCAGGTTTCTCAGGTGGGGGGTGATGTGGCTGTGGCGTGGTACGTCGAGGATCAGGCGTGCAGAGGCGTTTTGAATGCGTTGCAGTCGCTTGATGAGCTTGGCCGGGGCTCCCGCGTAGAGGGCGTTTCCATAGTCGAGTCTGCTACTGACGAGGGCCTGGGTGACTGTTCTTCTTGTATCTGTCGGGATCCACCTGTAGATCTTGCGGAGCATGCGGAGGGTGTTGAAGCAGGAGGAGGAGACTACGTTGACTTGCTTGGCCATGGAGAGCGTTGAGTCGAGGATGACTCCCAGGTTGCGTGCGTGGTCGGTGGGTGTCAGGGCTGCCCCCAGTGTCGTTGGCCACCAGGAGTCGTCCCAGGCTGAAGGGTTGGAGCCGAGGATGAGGACCTCCATCTTGTCCGTTTTCAGCTTTAGTCGGCATCCAATCGGCGACGGCCTTCATTCCTTCGTGGAGGTTGGATTTGGCGGTGAGGGGGTCCTTGGTGAGGGAGAGGATCAGTTGAGTGTTGTCGGCGTAGGAGATTATGTTGAGGTCGTGCTGTCTGGCGATGCGTGCGAGTGGGGCCATGTAGATGTTGAACAGTGTCGGGCTGAGGGATGATCCCTGGGGTACGCCGCAGATGATCTCGGAGGCTTCGGATCGGAATGGGGGGAGGCAGACCTCCTGATCCGCACGTGTTCAGACCAGTAAACCGGTAAACTCCCGTTCACCCGACTATCATTCCAACACCGCAAGACATCACACAATCAATTCACCGCAATCTAACACACACATCACTATTCATACTCACGCCACTGCTGTCTTCGCCGCACCATCAATTTCCGCCGACCTCCGTCAACGCCGGCCGTCCTCTGCTCTCGATCATGGGGCTCTGTTTTGGTCTCTATGGGTCTAATTCTGTTCTAGATTTTTCTGGGTTCTCCCCGCACTTCTAGAGGCAACCATCTGACTCTGCTACCATTTGGTGGGGCCAGATTCCACGTTCTAGATTTACTCAGGAACCTCTGGCCGATGGTCTTTATTGCCTGCTAAGAAAGTGTGGAGGGGAGAGAACAAATTTTAGGAATTATACATTCCTTTTCCCCATGCGTCTAAAGGAGCACAGACTCTCGATTCAAGTTTGCTGATTTATTATAAGGCCAAAAAGAGCAGAACATAGACACACCTCAATATAAGAGTATAGAGATACATGAATACCAATACAGAGCCAAGTCTGCAAATATAATTCATTCAGCACAACAGGCACAGAACAATGAATTCCAAAATCAGAACACAACTAAGTATAGACGCTGCGTCCAAATCCTTTATCATTTGTATTTCAGAAATTAAAAGGATAATCTGTCCCTACTCTACTTCTAGAGTGACATCCCTACTTAGCTTCCCAGTTGATTTCCCCTCAAAAGGTGTCAGCACGTGTTGACTTCCTAAGAAGCACACTCATGTTGAACGGGTCAAGTAGCGTAAAGCTACGGAGCTCGTTCTAATATGCTCCCTTTCCTCAGTCCAAAGCAGAAGTCCCCCAAATCTGTCCATGTCCCTAATATAAAAAGACAAAGTTACAACCCTAACAGGTCACATGGTACCCTATTCCGTGAAAACCTCCTTTGGGTAATTTTCCATAAATCTCCAATTAATTAGGCTTTGTCCAACAACCTTGGTTCCCAGGTTTCACCAGGCACGAAAGGCGTCCTCCCTTCTATCTGTTCAGGCTCTTCAAAGACATTCCTTTCTGCCCTTGTATCTTCTTAATTCTAAATAACCAGGTCGAATTCCTGCACCTGCAGTAGGGACGAGAAAGAAAACTCTCTACACACACATAAATTCTAATTAACTTATAACTTGAGAGCAAACAAGGAGAAACGAAACTTAGAGAAACGAAAGTTAGACTTACAAGATTGGCTAACCTAAGAACGTACATTAATGCACACCCGTTACACGAGTCTCTATACGAACCGCTTATTCAGAAGTGGATACATTCTATATTGCATAATATTCATAATGTGCATGCATGATTACATGGTTTCTCTAAACACGTGCAAAATCCTAATCCTTCTTGTATACAGCATTACAGATTTCATTCTAATATCTTGATATAGCGATACAGACTTCATTCTAATGAGATGAATTACAGCAAAACAACAGGATATATGTGAGTGCAGATTATTCACGAGTATAATGCACCCCTACAAATTTTAGGAGCGCCGATCGCTCTATCATAAGTATTAGGGGACTGTCAGTTGCAAAACCCTCTGCTCCCTGAAAGCTCAGGCTTGAAACAGAACATGGACATCAGATTTGAGGGAAGAGTTGAGGGGTGGGCCAAGAGTAGAGGAATAAGCCTTGACACTCCTCTACCTCATTGTGATGCATGTCTATGACTGCTAATGTTCTGTGCTTTAAAGTAAGGCAGCCCAGGTGAGGACCCACTTGACTTTGTTCAGTGAGAGCTGTTGACATGTAGGAAGATTCCTTGGGATATGGTATAAGGGCACGGACAAAAAAACTCCTCCAATTTCATTCCTGGACTTCGGGGGTTCTCTTTGGACCCGCTCACTCAAGTAAGGTTGAATGAGTAAGTATAATCTTGCACACCCACAGATGCTTTTCAGACTGAATCCATAGCCACATCCAGAGGTTAGTCAAACAGCCTACAGTATCATGTTGCTGTGTTTCTGTCTCTTTTTGTCCGTTTCTCTCTCAGATCTTTCTTGGTAACAGTTTGTCTCCCATTTCGCTTTGCTACTATTTGTGTTACCCTTTGTCCCTTGCACCTTCTTCTCCCTATATCTATCTCTTGCCATCACCCTTCATCCCAGTTCCCATCTATCCCACCCTCCACCTGATCCCATCTCCCTTTACCCCAGGCCTACCTCCTCTGTCTTTCCTTGTTCCTACCTCAATTGCCTCTTTTTAGCTTTTTGCTTGTCTCCCGTCTCTGCTTGTCCTCGTCTCACCATCACCTTTTATCACTGTAGCTCACAACTTCTCTCTTAGTGCCTGCATCCATCTCTGTCCCAAGTTCTCTCCCACATTTCCTTTAATACTTTTTCCTCTGCACCCCATCTCATATTGCCTGTCTCCTTCATCTTCATGTCCAATTTTCCCTATCTCTTCTGTTTCCTTTTGACCATCTCTCCCTTTGTATTGTCTCCCTCTACCTGTTTCTTTTTGTCTTTGCCATACTCACTCCCAGTCTTCTTTCTTCGCGTTTTCCTCACTCTTTATATCTGTACCCTTTCTTTTTCCTGAGTGGAGGGTGTTCGCCGGAAAGTAAATACCACAAAAGTCGAATTCTCTTCTAATAAAGTTTCCTTTTAATCCAGGTTTAAGACAAACAAAGAGGAAGCCATGTCCGTATTTTTGATATCTCTCGGTCGCAGTGAGGTAGAATGCTAAGATCGGGACAGCCACCATGCACAGTCTACATCCCGTATTCCAATAAACTGTAGATGTATCCTCAGGAATTACTATACACTTACTACATCACCCCCATAAAATTTAACAAAAGAACAATACGAATAGAATATAAATAAATAACAAATCTAATAAACTATAAAGACATTATACTTCCCAGGTATTTGCCCAGTATGTTTACTTTGTGAACTATTGTGATAGCACCTCCTTGTTCGACAAATCATCATCATATGCACCATTGCATTTCCAGTTTGTTGAATCTCAATTGTCAAAAAAACATGGAAGCTTCTCTGATGGTTCTGATTATCAGTCCATTCTGAACTTTGTCTTGATGCACTAGTAGAAGAACCTTACAATTGAAGATCACAAGAATCAAACAATCCTGATTCTTCATTGAACATTCACACTGTGACCTTACTGCATTTGAAGATTTGTTCTCACCGTACTGTGAGGTACTTAAATGACAGCTTTTATTTTCTGATTTTTTGTTGCTCCATAAGAAATCAAAACTTTCAGTTTCTTCGAACCTACAATCCTGTTTCCTGTCGTATGTCATTTTCAGTTGGACATCTGTTACCAGTACTACATTTCTTTTGTTCCACCAGGCTTTCCTTGCTATTAACACTGACGTCTTACTTTTGTGATTTGTACACAGTCTGTTCGTCACGGACCTTATCTGCAACCTTGTCATTGGTATTTTTTTTTTAAATCACATTCCTTAGTATTTTCTTTCAACTACTCCGGACACAAGATTATTCTTGACATTCCTTTTCTCAGTAAGGAGAAAGGTGCTTCTCCTGTGGTACTATTAGGTGGGATGTGTGGTACAGTGAGGTGTGAAGTTATAGTTCCACACTTTTGCCTTTAATAAATCATCAACTTGTAAACCACTTTCTCTTGGTTTCTGCACACCTTCTTATAAAAAAACGATTAGCGCTCTCTACCTTACCATTCGCAGAGGGACTATATAAAGTTACTTGTAACTGTTTATGTCATATTTGGTCTTGAGTAGTTGCGTGCATTCAGACACAATGGGCCTAATTACGATGTCAGTCGGAAATCCGACATGGTAGGTTTAAACTCCGACTGCCGCATTAGGATGATGGCGGTCAGAGTTTAAACCGGTGAGGGAATCCGACTCCGTTCCGACGGGCTCAAGCAGCCCTACGGTCAGACCGCGCTGCACCATAATCCCTTAAGGATGGCGTTTCCGCTGTCGGGATTATGATGTCGGTTTCCGACAGCCAATCCATGTCGGCCTTTCCGACATGGATTGGCTGTCAGAAACAGACTTTGGGGGCCCCTAACAGGGCCCCCTTTTTTTCTTCTGGCCCTCCGCATTTGGGCATGCGGGGCACCTATGGTTCCCCCCTCAACATCCCTGCACCGTGTGGCAGGCATTGTGAGGTGCCTGCCTCAGGGTGCAGGGATGTGTACAAACTTCCATTTTTAAATGGGAGCTTGTGCTGCGGGCAGTTTCAGCCTGCTGCACAAGCTCCCATTAAAAAAAATTGAAGTTTGCGACCGCACCATGTGCGGCCGCAACCTATTGGGGTTGTCGGAACCGGCGACCTAAGGTCGGGCAGTTCCTTCCCCGAAACGGTGTTGGTCGGAGGCAACTCCGACCAACATCGTAATTAGGCCCAATGTGAGTGTCATTGTCTGTGACAATTTGTTTTTCAGTTAAAAATACAGATATCAAAACTTTTATTACGGTTTCAGTATTGGCGCTTTCAACAAAATCAAAATTAATCTACTTGGAATGATAACCTATTAATACTATCATGTATCTCAAATTGGATCATAATATATTGAACAGACCTGCAAAGTCCAATGCCACATTCTCCAATGGAAGGTCCAGGGAAGGAACCTGAAATTAATGGTTTTTCATAGGTTCTCCAATGTTTATTTGATAATAAACACTCTGGACACTTGCTGACCCAACCTGCCATATAACTGTCTAATAAGGGCCACCTATAGTGTTGTTCGAGTTTTTTTACAAGTTGACATAACATCCAAATGCCGCTGATGAGCTATGTCAATAAGTAAATCTTTCAATACAATAGGTGGTGCAAATTGACTCTGTCTCATCATCATACCGTGAACAATGGAAACCTCTGATTCCACATGTGCATTGTACCACAAAATACTGGTCAGTAACCTGTCTCAAAGCCAACCACATTTAATGAACTTCATTACAACGTTTAACACCTCATTCTTCTCATATGCTTATTTCCAATAAACTTTGCTTATTCTGCCATCACGCTCTTGGAAGGCATCAATTTCCACAACAACACATTCAGAATCTTCTAGGATTTCAGCAGTGCTATCAAATAGTAAAGGCATCCTTGAGAGGCAGTTCACTCTAATAGTTTTGCATCCCAGCAAATATTTATTGATAAAATTGTACTCTTGTAGCTTAGACAATAATTGAATAAGTCTTGCAGATGCTTTTCCCAATGTCATTACTATTTAGAAAAAACACCAACACTTTATGGTCTGTCTGAATTTCTTACATTTCTGAACAGTTCATCTGCAGGCTAATCCTTCCCATTCGATTGTACCGTAGTTGAACTCAGATTGACTTAGTGACCTGGCTGAAAATGCAGTCATACTTTACCTGCCCCTCAGCCATCTGACTCAGCATGGCTCCCACGCTAATCCAACTGGCACCCACTGTAATAATGCATTTTGCCTGCCACAAAAGCACTCAAGGCTTGAGCATTAAATATAATTTGCTAAATTATTTCAGAACCATCTTGTGCCTCTTGAGACCATATAAATGTAGCACCTTTTTTCATCAGCAGTCTTAATGGTTGTCCAGTATAAGCTTAACCATGAACAAATCATCGCACAAACTACTCCTTCGAGCCATGACAACCTCTTAGCACATCCTTGTACAAAAGAGGTTGTACATCAACTATGGCTTTAATGAAACTGAACTTGGGTTCAACTCCAGATTTCAACACAATGTGTCCTAAATAATCCACTTCTTCTACTTAAAGCTTACATTTGTCTTCACTAATGGTAATTGCCTTGCCTTTCCATAATGAATGAAATGAATGAATGAAATGAAAGAAAACAAGATTTATAAAGCGCCTGGTTACCCATGGGCATCCCCGCGCTAATGCCTGCTAACACACTAATCCGAAAGCTGTTCATTTAGGGAAGAGTAATGTTTTAATCTGCTTCCGAAAGATGAGGTAGTTCGGTTGGGCACGGATCTGCGGAGGTAAGCCATTCCAGATCTTAGCCACATTATACGAGTAAAGGCGGCCGCCACTTCGTGCTCTCGTTATTCTTGGAGTTGCCAGTAGATGTTTAGTTTCTGACCTGAGGGCTCTGTTAGGACGGTATCGGTGGGTAAGGGACTGGATGACCACCGGTCCCTTACCTGAAAGTGACCTGTGGGCTATACATAGAGCCTTAAACTCTATGCGCTCACGGATAGGGAGCCAATGTAAAAATGCCAAAGCTGGTTTGGCGGAGGACCGCTTTGGGATGTTCATAAGCATGCGGGCAGCGCAGTTTTGAACAATTTGTAGCTTCCGTATCGATGAGCCAGGGGCTCCCAGATAAAGAGCATTGGCATAGTCAAGTCGGGATAAAATGAGAGCCTGAATTAGGACTCTTCTTGCAGGGAAGGGGAGTAGTGGGAGCACTTTACGGATCATTCGAAGGATCCCGTAACAGCTTGCCGCTACCCTTTGCCCTTGTTCTTTAAAATCAAGGTTCTGGTCGAGCCAGACACCCAGACTTTTAATTTGATGTTTGGAGGTAGGGGCAGGACCAAAAGAGCTGGGCCAAAGTAGCTCAAAGTTTATATTTTCTTTGTTCCCTAGGAGCATTAATTCTGTTTTAGATCCATTGAGTTTCAAGAAGGATTCTTCCATCCACCTTGAAACTTTTTCTAGACAAAGGGCAAGACAAGTACTAGAGGGATCGCGATGGTTGACAGAGACAACCAGCTGAGTGTCATCAGCATATGTAATTATCCGAATCCCAAATGGTAGCACAATCTCTGCCAAAGGCCTCAAATACACGTTAAAAAGTGTGGGGCTGAGGGAGGAGCCCTGAGGCACCCCACATGTCAGCGGTATAGATTTAGAAGAAATGCCGTCTTCAAAAACTTTGAAAGATCGGTCTTCTAAAAAAGATTGGAGCCAGTTGAGCATAGCCCTAACACCTTTTCTAAGATGATATCAAGCTCCCTGGGATGATTGTCAGAGATTTAAATATCGTCCTGAAAAACATGTACCTCGACATGTGTGAAATAGACAGTCCATTAGGTTCTGAAAACACCTGTCACAGAAGCTAACCAAATAGTAGATGCAAATATTTAAAAGGGCCAAATGTTGTGGCAAATGTTGTCAACACCTAAGACTCTGATGATAGTGGAAATTGATGGCATGCTGACCTTAAATCAGTGATTGAAAAGTACCTCACTCCCCCAATCCTAGCTTACTTCTCCTGGATTTTAGGTAGCGGATGGCAATCAACTTGTTTATTACTGTTCAAAATGCATGAAGCTGCACATAAATGGATCTCGCCTGATTTTTATTTGGGTGATTGCCACTGGTGAAACCAATTCTGCTGAGTCTACAGGTTGTACTATTTTCTCAGTAAACACCTTATCCAATAATGTTTTAGATCTTCCCTGACACTTAATGGTGCAGGTCTCACTTTATGCTCAATTGGAATAGCTTCTTTTCTCATTCTTATATGGTGTTCGAATGCTGAATGTTTACCTACTTGTTCACTGAACACTTCCAGAAATGTATCTGACAATCTTTTAACTCTAGTTCTGTCATGTGTATCATCATCATCTGTAATTGTACATGCCACACTGTAAATGGGTAAGTAAAACGAAAGCAAATAAAATCCTGCTCCACGTTTCAATAAAATTCCCATTTTTGCCAAATGCTACTATGTTTCTGCCTTTAAATGCTACATAAACAGCCATGGTGATTTGTCTTCCAAAAAATTCTAGAGTATCAGTGAAGAATGCAATTGGTCAGTATCAAAATCACTGAAAACTTCGGGTCTAATGCCTGGGGTACACAGTTCACACTTAGAACCCCAGTGATCACAGAATGTCTTACCTGAAATAGCAGTCATGGGTGACCCAGAATTTGCCATAACGTCTATATATATTTAGCCTATACTTATCTGGCATATTGGTTCATTGAATGAGCTTCCTAGAATACACACATTAACCTGTAATGTCAAAATGACTCTGTTCAAATTATCACAGCTCAGATAATCTTCCACTTTCACTCATTGAATGAAGTGACCAATTTTTTTTACCATATGCTACAGTTTGTCATTACCCAAATGGGATTTCAAACCACACCAGTAGAATGATAATTTCAACCTTTTGTTTTGAGCATTTGCTCTCCTGTCTTTGTACTTCACAGCACATACCGTACAATTATCCTTAATGCACCGTAATAATGGACCACCTGTATTTGAGGAACATGGATCTGTTGAAATTGCTTTTGTTCAGAGCTGGGAGCGTACTATACTATGTGACAAGTTAATCACCTTCAGCGTGTAGGATTTCTATAACTAATTAGCCTTTTTTTTATTTAAAGAATTGATCATGTATATATGTCCTCCTTGCCTTCAAAACTAAACGTGGCAGCAAAGCTGCGATATATTTTTCTTCAGATTCCTCACTGCTTTGTTACCTCCTGAAGAAATTGTGACTTTCAAGTGATACACTAAGCTTGTCTGAATATTGTTTTTGCAAGCGTGCGGACGCTGCTTGATATTCATCCCGCACGCCAAATTGTCCTGGTGGTGCATCGTCTTCAGGGCCGGACTGGACATAGCGGGCACCGGGCATCTTCCCAGTGGGCCGGAAGGGAGGGGGCCATTTTGCAGCAGTGCTTCAATATCGGCCCCCTGTAACAAAAGCAGCAGAAGTGTTTCCCACCAGCACCGTCCCCTTACCCCCGGGGCGGGACCGACATAATTTCCAGGGCTAGTTTGCGTTCTCAGTCCGGCAGTGATCATCTTCTGGTAAATGACCAAACACTTGCTGACCTGCTTGTCCCAAATGCTTAAATAAAAGTCACACTTCTCTTGGGACTCTTTGACGGCAACTGTGGCTACTAAGTAATTTTCAAAAATTCTTAACCATAGTTTCTACTTGATGGGTGGCCTGCCAGGACTGTTTAAAAATGCTGGTGGTTACATAACCACATGTGAAGTGGCCATAATGAATGCACTTAAAATACTGCCACAGAAAATTAGCAAAGTAACGAAAAGTAGTGTTGCTAACAGGTAGGTTTCAAAAATAGCGTAGCTAAATTCTGTCAATATTCAAAGAAGAGTGCTGTTTAATGATGCTTGAAAGAAACAGCCACGGCCCGTGCATGTAAGAGGTGGGGCCGTGGGGGGGGGGGGGGGAGGGGGTGGGAAGGGAGGGAGAATTTTGACAGACGACTACGAGGGAAAATTATTTATTTATTTATTTTTCCCTCGTGTTTGTCTGTTGAATCCCCCTCCCCCCCCCAACCCGGCCCCAGCGCCACACCGCTCTTACCTGCACGGGCTGCAGCTGGAAATACAGATGAAATGCAGAAAAACAAGGTAACTAAACTGCTTAGCACCTTTCTTGTTTGTTTAACTTATTTTTTTTCTTTTTTGAAAAACAACACACCACTGTATCCTTTGTGAATTACCACAAACCTTTTTCAATTTCTTCAGTTGAAAAATGCAGTGTGACCAACAAATGCCCAGCACTGTATAAGTAAAGATAAGTTGCTCCATCACGTAGCACCAATGGGTGTTACTTAGCTACTTGTGAATTTTCTGCCAAAATATGGCCACCAGCGCTAACGTTGCATGCACACACGCAAGCACCCGGAAGGTCTTGCTAGCAACAGGCGACAAGTGCGGCTTGAAAGTCTGATGGCACACAGGCATCAACTGCAGCCCCACGTGCAGTAATGGACCCATACAGCCCGTCAAAGTCAATACTTTCATGAAATGAAACCGGACTACCTCCAACCAAACAATGGCTTCTCTTTACCTACAGCAATGAAGAATGAAGAGATACCTGCAAGTACCCGTTCCACCATAAGATGATTGTCAGCTGGAAAAGTGGAGAGTCGGTGGTTTTCAGAGGTTCCGCAGCTAGTCACCAATATGTCAAGTTCTCTTCCAATAAGTTCTTCTTTTAATCCAGGTTAAGGAATCCACGAAGAAGAAACTGTGTCCGAATCTCTTGGTCTCAACAATTGTCAAAGATAGAATGCTCAACATTCTATATTCCATATTCCAATATACATAAGATGCAACATCAAGAATTACAATACACTTGCCATAAGATATCCCTACCCTACACCAGAGCGGGATATGTGATTTAGTTAAAAAATGATGATCTCTAGGGATACCTAAGGTCCATTGCACCTACGTGTAAAGTCCCTAGCCAGTTCTCGAATTTCCAACCTAAAAAGAAAAGAAATGGTATAGAAAAGAGAGTTCACATGAATACAATACATATGGTAAGTAGCTTCCAAATAACCTCCTTGAGACATATAGGTAGGTACTCATAGTCATGTTTCTTATGGTTTCAAATGCATACAAAAGTGCTAAGAGTGCAGTCGTAGCATCTTTGTGACTAGTGAAATAAAACGCACAACAAATCAGGCGTGTGGCATAGTAGTGTAACAGGCACAGTTATTTAAAGACAAACAAACATGAAAAAATTAGGAAACTATACACCCACATAGTATTGGTTCCCAGCTAAGGGTAAGGAGGACTCTTACCCTGCTGATGTTCTGGTAAATGCACCATAGATCAGGGCAGAGACCCGCGTGCTAACTGCGGCTCAAAGGTAGAATGCTCCACATTCTATATTCCAATATACCTAAGATGCAACATCAAGGGTTACAGTACACTTACCACATTCCCTTTTTTTGATACCAGGTCTGGTGAGCTTCCTGTAGCACTGTAAGTGTCAGAGGGCACCCCCCCCCTTGCCAATCAACTTATTACAGTACCACTATAGCATCATCTCCTTCCCCACTTTGCTGTTGGGAGCATGGTCAGCTAGCATCATGGGAGTTAGTGAAACAGGAATACTAACGGGGCACCTAAGGATGATCAAGCAATATATATTTAGACAATGTGTGTGCTACAGTCTATGAATAGTTCGGTACATATGCGTAAATTATGTCCAAGCATAAGTCTCCCTGGCAGCTTGGGTGGAAAATTGTTGTCCCACTAATCACAATGAGACTCAGTTGCACTACAGTAGTAGCCGGCCTACACGCAGCAGTTTAAAAAAATCTTTATTAAAGTTTCATAGGATACAATATGTATCAACAATGATCAGCAGATTTACCTTTCGACATCAGTGGATGATCTTCATTAAGACCAATTAAACAAACCCCAACTACCCTGCCTTCCCCCAATGCTCTCACACATGGCCCTAGAGTCAGACCACAGGTATTCGCTTCAGTGTAGTATTAATCATTCTCCGGTAACATACTTCGCCTCCACACTAGATCCAGAATACTCTGCTCCGCCCCGGTGACCTTGTGGCCATCGGGTACCTCATACTGTTGGTTCCCCAGGTGACACCCTCCGGGGGTTCCTGTAAGTCAGACAACATGGCTGCCCAAGCTCTCAAATTATCCTCCAGCGTTTTATCTCTGAGGACATTCTTCATGCAGATAGCAGTCGCCTATTCAGAAACATCGCTGATCCAGTCCACATTTCTCTGTGGTTCCGACTCCAGCCATGTTATAGCTATGTGGTGTTGTGCTAGCAGTAAGCTAAGCAAGACAAACTTTCTACTAAGTTTCTGATCAGAAGGAGAGGGGATCAGCCCCAACACCTGTCGCATTGCAAGCTGTATGGTTCAACCTGTGGCTCTGTTCAGGTTTCCCAGCACTGTCTGCCAGTATGACGTCAGGGATGGACAAGACCACAACATGTGTATGAACTCTGCCCCCAGGCCCCCAAATCATGCACAACTATTCATCTAAGTAGTATATATGGTATGCAATGTTTTGGGGGAGAGATAGGTTTGATGCACAAAGTTGTATTGTATCAGTTTAAATCTGGCATTGGTGTTAACAGTCCATATCCCTTCATGTACCCACACCCAGTCTTTTGCCGTCATGGGTTCCTCTGGTATTCTCTCCCATTTGGCCTGGATGCAAAGTGGGGTCCCTGGGATGTCTTCCGGCAGTGTCCTAGAGATATGAGTCTGTGTCCCCCCGCCATACCCAGCAATATCACTAGGATATTGGATCGTGGCGGTGCATCCAGGAAAGCCAGCCACCAATTGCGTGCTGTTGAAGAGATCTTTGCATGGTGTAAATATTGTCCTGTTCCCAGTGCAAAGGAGTCTGTAGCTTTTCCCCATGTGACAAACCGCCCGCCAGGATACAGGTCCCCTAATGTGTTACAGTCCCCGTCTTTTAATCTCTGCACTGACATGGACTCTTCTATTTTAAGGAACGGTTGTATAGCCCACAGTGGCTTGTCCGGGGAATACAGTGTACGTCGTAGTACTCTCTTGACCACCCCTTCCCACAACTCACACACCTGGTGTATAAGATAGGGGGGTATCCTCGGCCCGCTCATCAACAAGACAGGCAGTAACCTCCCAGCATGAGGACCCTGCAGGAGAGCTTTGTCCCAGTTATTCCCAGGTTCTAGCCAGTGGACTCCATGTTGTAAATGTGCTGCCATATAATATAGCTCTATGTTTGGGACCTCTAGACCTATATGGCCCCAGGTCTTCTTTAGTGTATACAACCCAACTAATTTCCGCTTACTCGCCAACACCAAGTCAACTATCAGGCTGTCAATGGTTTTAAGGTGGTGCCTGGGAATCACGTATAGAGTACCCTGTAGTGCGTATGGGCACCTCGTGAGCATGGTCATCATCACTATAGCTATTCTGCCCATCAGGGACAGAGGAAGATCTCTCCAGAACCTAACTCCTTTACATAGCCCGTCTACCACCCTCCCATTATTAAGATCCAAGCACATCTTTTCGGAGTGTGTCAGTCTCATCCCCAAGTATAGGACTCAGTCCGACTCCCAGGAAAGCCCCACCTACGAGAGCTTCTCGATTGGCACTCCAGTCAATCCCCCCAACAGAAACAGTTTGGACTTCGTCTGGTTAACGTGGAGCCCTGATAGTTCCTTGAACTCTTGCACCACATTCAGAAGTATCGGTGCAGAGTATTCTGGCTGCCTTAGATATATCAGGGCATCGTCAGCATAGAGGGAGACCACGAGGGTGGTCTCCCTTACTGTGATTCCCCCCACCCCACGGCCCAACGTCCTGTGCAATCTGCCTGCAATCGACTCCATCACAAGCTCTGGCAAACCTGGTGAGTCCCTCTATATAAACAGAAAGCTTCAGAAATCTTGCCTCCCGACCACACCCTAGTGCATGAGTCAGTGTAAAGCAGCCAAACCCATTGTATATACTTAGAACCCATACCCTCCTTCTTCAGCATTTGCCAAAGGTAGTTCCAGTCTAAGGAGTCAAAGGCTTACTCAACATCTAATAATGCCAGGGCATTAGCATTGTCTTGTAGGTGAGGGGCATGATATATGTGTGAAAGCCTCCTCAAATTGTGTAGGGTGCTTCTCTTTGGGATAAAACCCAACTGATCTGTATGTATTAAATCCGCAAGACAGGAGAGCAGGAGTGCTGCAAACATGCTGCTGAGGAGCTTACGTCTATGTTTAAGAGTGAGAGTGGCCTATACGCAGAGGCCACTGGCTAATCTTTGCCTCATGAGTGTTGGGTCTGTCCAACACCTCGCTGTTTTCCGAGTCAAGCCTCGGAAGTGGTATCTTCGCCAGTAACTCCTCTACTCATCCCCTCAGACCCTCCCCTTGCGCGGCATAGGTCCCACTCAGATGGGTTCAGAATACCATATTGATAGCCAGCTGTGTACAAACTAGGGTCCTGGTACCATCATATATCGTCAGATCTGGAGTCTGAGGGTTCTGCTGTCTGACCATTTGGGCTAGCATCGCTCCAGTCTTTTCACCCTCTGCATGTAACCACTGGCGATATGCAGTGTAAGTATATTTCTCAAGTCTTCGCCAGTCATCTAGTAATCCTTTGAGGCCCTCACGCCAATCCACTAGTATATCTGGGTGTGCATGCAGCGCTCTCTCTATAGCTCACAGTTCTTCCTCGTGCTTTTGAATTCCCCTTTCCAGCTGTCCTCTAACCCCATACATACAGCAGTTTGTATCCACATGCCTACCCTTAGAGTTCTTCCACCCACAAGTGACACACACTTTTCTCCCAATACCTGCAGTTCTTATGCCAACAACCCAGGACACTATTAATGATGGCTCCTTGTGGCACTGTTGAGGGACATTTCTGTGGGCATTCCCTCAGCACTATTTACTCCCTTTGGAGTATGTTTTCTCTGTGGTCACAATGCAAGGGGACACTATAGTTCACATCTCTGCTACACACCTCTGTAGCACCCAATGATGCTGGTTAACCCTCACCATAGACCCAGATATCACCCTACTGGTGCTGGCCTTTTGGATGTGCTGTGGCCTGGGAAGGGGTGCATTATGGAAGCATGACCTCTACAAGCAACAAACCTATGAAGGGGTCCTATATCTCAGTGTAGTGGGTGTATTTATAATCCTAGATAGAAGCTCAAAACCAAAAACACATGTTATTGTGGATGCATCGCCAGATGCAGATGAGGTGTTACCTACTGTGAGAGAGGCAGCCTGCAGCTATGTTGTACTCTTGCTACAGCTGAGCCAGGAACTGCTGCTCATTCAAGCACCACCCCTTGTACTCTGTCTGCCCATCAGGGCTGGAGGAGATCTGCAACTTTACAGTAAACAGTTCATTTGGCTTTCCAGTGAGTGAGCTGCAAGAAGATTACAAGTTATTTGTATCTTGAGATACAAATAACAAAGAAAAATAGGAGATACAAATAAATCGTAATCTATTTAAAAAAATAGCTTACGATTTATTTGTATCTCCTATTTGTCTTTGTTATTTGTATCTCAAGATACAAATATATCGTAATCTATTTTTTGAATAGATTACAATTTATTTGTATCTCCTATTTTCCTCTGTTAATTAATTTTGAAGTGTGTGATTACAGGGGAGTGTCTTCCTGATCTGACCCGAGACATCCTGAACCACCCTGAGTTTAGGGTAAGTGGTGTGTATGAAAACACCTTTTTTGGAGGAAATTACACACATTTGTATGCCCACGATTGAAGTGTGTTTACAGTGGTTTTGTAGTGCTGTGCACTATATTCACATTTTTTACATAGTTAATTCAAAAGAGATTAAGAAGGGTTGTCTACTGCTCAAGACAAATCAAGAAGTTTGAATCAAACAACATCTACACGTGTTGGGTGAATGACCTATATGTTTGAATGCATACAGTCTCATGGTTCCCATGTGTTTCTCTCCCCTTTTGTAAACTTTATTTTTAGATTTACCTCTCCAAGAAGAGACTGCTAATGGGTGAGAGCATTAGCCCTCATTTCCAATTGCATGGTACGAATGTGTAGATAGACAGGGATTATAACAGCCCTGATGAATGCCTGAGACCAGAATGGGCTTTCAAAAAAGGCCTAAACATGTTGGCACAATTGAATGGGTAGATGAGCCATTATACCTCATCTCATCTCATTTACCTGTTGAAGAAGAGACTGCTAATAGGTGAAAGCATTAGGCCTCATTTCCAATCGCATGGTACGACTGTGTAGCTAGGCAGGAATTTTAACAGCCCTGATGAAGGCCTAAGATCTGTATGGACTTTCAAAAAAGGCTGAAACATTTTGGCACAATTGAATGTGTAGACGAGCCATTATACCTCATCTCATACACCATATTCATCTTATTTTAACGATATCTAGGGTAATCAACAATAAAGAGATTTCCTTGGGTATACCCAAAGATATTTTTATCTTATTTCTGGATCCCTGCTATAATCCACTTCTCATTTAGCTAAGAACTCCCAGAAATTGTTGAGTTTGCCATGGTGGTATTTACCTACCATAGTGTGGATAACCGTCAGTGATGAAGCATGTAGTGATTAAGGCAATTACTCCAAAATCTTGTTCTTTTTTCTGTGGGATAATCAAGTAGTAATACTTACCTGGCCATCCATAAGTGTGTTAATGTTTAGTTAGGGAGGACATGACAAGGTACCTCTCCTCTCCTCTCTCTCTCTCTCCACTGGTGTATTCATAGTTATGTGATGCCCAAATTTGACAGGGGCTTGTAAATAAATTTCCAGATCATGGCACCCAGTCAGCTGTGCATGCATTATTCACCAGTATCACATAGAGTGTCCTGAATCCACACACCAGGATGGAGGCAATATAGATGTTCTTGTATAAGGAACTCTTTATGTTCCTAAAGCACAAAAGCTCAAACGACGATGAGGTGAGCACAGCACGTTCCTGCACAGGTTAGTGCTAAACCGGCTTACAGAGAGAGGTATGATGTTGGTGGCAGGGGTAGATAGCGCTTATGTGGGGGAAGGGGGGGTGCCAGGACTACATAAAAAAAATAATAAAAATGAAGGAGACCAAAAAATAAGGACTTAAAAAGGTTCCTTCTTGGGCCTCAATTACACAGTAATTGATACTCAGTTCAGCCTGTGCTGCCTTCGGAGACTACACCCCCCCATTACCCAACTAGTACTGCCTCGATCTTCAGCTCTTCTGTAGATAGGGGACACCAGAAGATGGCTTGGCCCACTCCAGGATCTGTTCAAGCTGATGACGGTGGGGAAGATGTGGAGGGTTTCAACCTGGGCAATCTTTGAAGCTCGGGTTGGCAGGAGGCACATGATTTTCCTGTGGTGATCAGCAAGCTGATGAGAGCCTTCTAGACGTTGGCTCTACTGTCACCATAATGGGAAGTGTTAAGCACAAAGGGGTCACTGGCCGGATCCTTGAGTGGGGGCCAAATTGATGTTAGAGGTGGAGGAGCAATAGAAGAGTAAGTATATCTGCCTGGGAGACATGTCATTTTTATCGTGGCTTCCTCAAGGGGGCCAAAGGTCTCTGGCACCTCTTCCTTCATCTGCTCATTAGTGAGTTGGAGATGATGCTAGTTTCCAGGTCCATCAACTCTTCCTCTGTGCAACTGATGGCTTCCATCATTTCCAGGTGCTTGGTGAGGAATCTATAGCTGGCACGAGTCTGTTTGTAACCTTTGAAAAGAGTTGCAAGCCAAGAAAGCCTGCTATGTGGTCAGCGCATGATCTTGGCAGAAGTCCAGCCACAAAATACAAAATTGCATTGACTTTCTGTGATATCTAGTACATAGTTTAAGAAACCGTCCTGAACCAACAAAACTGTCTGCAGTAGTCTCTGACATTATATGCAGTTTTAAGCTATATAATCACACTAGAAATCTCTGACCAAGTGGAAAAACATATCAGTTGCTCCCGAGGTGAGCCGAGCATGGGCTGGCGAAAAACCTGGTACCTTTAATGTTTGCCATATCTGGTATTCCCTACAAAATCCACTCATATCAAAGAAGAACTCTTAGCTCTTAGGAGACTTGAGACACATCTCTGTTCAGCATGTATGCAACGTTCCAATGCCCGTAGGGCAGTAGCAGACTGTCAATGTTATGATAATGATGATAAATATTTACAGCTAGTAAACCTGCCCAGGAAGCTTTTAATAACTTCAGCAGCATTTTCATCTACTACATGTCCGCAGTTCCTTCCACCAAGGAAACCTCAGATAGACATGTGGCATTACCAACTATGGGAGAATTCAGACATGCCATAAACACACATACCCTCTCCACCTTGGCTACTTTTAGTCCTTGGCATTACTAGCACAGCCAATCAAACCTATTAGCAACAGTTTGTGCTCTGGTGAAGCTGGGTTAGCACATCTCTCTTGCAGTCCAGTCAAATGTGAGTGGTTTTAAACATGCTCTGCTATATGGAAGCACAGCACATTGGTGCATCTATGCACTTGTCACTACAGCCTACAGTTCAAATGGCCTACTTGCACTAAAAATGTGTATTTAAATTAACTGTACTTAAGCATCCCTGCATGTGAAACCTTGTTCTTGATTACTGGAACACCACATAGATTACACATGAGTGTCATCTCAAGTTCCCTTGGTCACTATTTGTACCATGTTGTCACCAGATTTTGAGTACTAAGAGTACCACTTGAGTCTGCTTTTAGCACATCGCTGTGGATCCACACAGCGGGCAAATGGCATGGTGTACTCTAGATACCAAAGGCATATGTGAAATGACACTACATTCAATCATCTTAAACAGTCACCAGTTGACATATCCCTATGGTTCTTTTGCAGCCAGAAAATGGTTACAATATGCTGCAGGTAGGTGCACTAGGACTGCACCTTCTTTGTTTGATGCTCAGACACCCCAGCCGTGATCCTACCTTATCAGTGACCACTGCCTGAGCAATGCTTCTCACGACTGATGCAGTTGTCGCTTGCCTGGATGTGGCACTCGGGTGATGGTCTCCTTTGTCTTCTTTCAGGATGTGCTCCCCAACTAACTAGAATTCCTCTGAAATGGAAATGAGGGCTCTTCCTATTGTAAAGACTAAAAACTTTATTTTGAACTTTGAACAAAAGTGAAAATAGTTTTTCGAATAAAAGGAGGAACCAGACACGGATGCCATTATTTCCACTGCAATTCACCCTCTGTTTACAGCCACTGGCCACATCCCTGATATTATAAGAATGTTAAGAAGTGGATTTCCTCTGAGCCAACTTTCCCAAAAAAGTTACATTTTACACTGATGAATTATTGGTATTAGTAGTTGAACAGAAGGGAATCACTCCTTAATTGATACCCTGTAGAGATCACAAGCTTTTCTGGATATAAAAAATATTTCCAAGATCACAGCTTGGCATATACATTTGGACACAATTAGAGCACATATCCCATATCAGGTTAAGTATCTGAATGAATACCCAAGAAACTGAGGACATATGCCAATTGTATTATTTTTATAGTGGGCTAAAATCAAGCACTCATTCGACTAAAATAAAAACTGCCCTTCGCATTAATTAAGTAACAATGTGGATCCTCCCAATTGATTCAATATTTATTCACATGTTCGGGATAAATTCTTCAGTAAATTGAAATCACATCTTGACAGTTTAATTAGGCATGTACAATTTTATAAGCACCCGTAAAATATCTCATAAGGCTATTTATCTAAGCTTTAAAAAATTAAGAAAATTAAATTTAAGATCATTTAGCTTGCATCACATATGTAGTCTGACATTCATATGTTTTTACATTATCCTAGATTCACTAAATTAACTGCAATATGGGCATAAATGATTTCCTGTGACTACAGAGCACTCTTTTAACTGGGCGATCTCCAACACTATTTTTTATTTAAAAGGGGTGGTTAGTTTAAGGTGTATTTAAGGAGTTTTTAAGGTGTTTTTATACTTACGGAGGAGATTAATAATCAGATCGCTGTTTTACATTACCTACAAATGAAGCTAATTCTTTCCTAATTTGGTATATAGAAGTATCATCACAGTCAATTTACCTGTTTATTGACTGTATTCTTTAGAATATATAATCTGAATACCCACACAATTCTCTCTTGTGGAACGAGGTACAGAATTGTAATGTAGTGCCCAAAGGAGCTCAGAGGGTATCAGAATGTAAAATGATAAATGTACCCATGTTTCTGTCATAAATACCACTAACGCTAAAGGCCAATATCATCCTCAGCACAGTATGACTCTAATATTCATATTGTATGCCTGGTAAATTGGCAAAATACCTGCATCTGGGAGGGGTACAGCATATAGCCTCAGATCGCCATCCACAGGTGAACAGGATTCCTATGATTAATCTTGCGCATTATTCTACCTCCAATAGATTTGCCCCTCTATCAGGTCTGAATTCTTGTGATTGACATCAGCGGCGTCACTAGGGTTGGTGTCACCCAGTGCGGTAACTCGGTAACTCATGGTGTCACCCCCTCACGACTTACCCCATGACACCATCACATGGGGTGACACCTTTCCCAAATGAGACTATTTAGTAAATAGTCTCATTTGGGAAAGGTGTCACCCCATGTGATGGTGTCACCCGGTGCGGTCCGCACCCCCCTAGTGACGCCACTGATTGACATACGGGTGATAACCAGTTGTCACCCGGAATACAGCCTGAAAGGGCGGCGATAATGGATGCTTGCCAGCTCTCACAGGGGGAAAAGGAACATCAGAGTCGTACTGTCTTACACATACCAGTCCCCGACCAACACACCAATTTATCTCTCATTAGGGATGCACAGAAGTTAACATACTCTTTTGTATCCTGGAACATAGCTGGATAAAGCAGCAAGCGTAACAATGAGGAATGGCTTTCTGTTCTGTCCAATTACCAGATTATTCTTATTCAATAAACCTGGGAGACAGATCCAATATACATCGATGGGTATAGGTCTTTCCAAACTTTGGCCTTACCATCTACAGGGGGTAGGCCCAGGGGCGGTTTATTAACATTGTTTTCCAACGTGGTGGCACTCAAAGTCCTGACTTTTATAAATACTTCTTCAAATTTTAATATTGTGGTTATTAAAGGCATTGACGCCTGGGATATATAACTGGTAAACTATTATAATAACAACTTTTTGGATCCAGTGGTGGTACCCTAGTCTTTGGATAATTTGTTAGAGGATTTAGTGGAGTCTCACCTCAAACCCCTACATGTAATTTGATTGGGAGATTTCAATTTGAAACCTTGCTCTCAAAATTCTGAGGAGCTATGCGGAATTTCGGATCACAAAAGTGTCTGTATCCCCCACTTTCATCACGACAGCCAGGGGAATGCCCTTAATACCATACTAATGGAATGGCAACTTGTGATCCATAACGCTATAGATCCACACACGGGGTCTCTCTTTCCAACTTTTCATGGAGGTGAATATTTATCTACTCTAGATTACATCATTTCATCTGAGAGCCTCAGTTCAAGGTTTTCAAAACCAAAAACTAACTTCACTGAATTTAGTGATCATGCCATACTGTCCAGTGCCTAGTTATGGCAGGTGCCTAAGTCCCAAAATGGCCCTAAATTTCCCAAACCAATTATAAGTAGATCCAATGCCATCACTTTGAAATGGGAGAAGGTCGAGGTGGTCACTCTTTTTATGAGTTTTGTTTTGGCTAACTCAGAGGGCATAAAAACCTGTCTGGATCCATCACTAGAAAAGATCTGTATAGTTGAGGCGTTTATTAAGTTACTAGCGTACCTAAGATCACAATTGATACGCCCGCCCTCTATGAGAGACTCCATACCTCAATGATGGTTTGATAAGAATTGCACGATTGCTTCCTCAAATTATGCAAGGCACTTAAGTCATCACCCAGGAACGCAGATCAGATCCACGTGCTGAGGAAAACCTATAAGTCAGCCAGAGCAAACAGGTTAAGTCAGCTGAAATTAGAGGCATGGGACAACCTAAAGAAAGCCTCTTCCCTCCGTGATAGCACAGCCTTTTAGAAAGTTATCAATACTCCCTTCCTGAATGACAATAATGGTCCATCTTTAGATACCCATATTGAAGAAGATTCTTGGGTAAAACACTTTCAGGATATTTTCCGTGGGGTAGAGGAATCTACAGGCGTAAATGTTAGTCCAAAAATTGATTCCCCCATGTGCCTCTCATTTGACCTTGATGAAATCAAACTCGTCCTGATCCATTCTCCTTCTGGCAAAGCACTAAGGCCCGATGGGGTACCTATGGATGTCTTTCTAGCAAATATCCCTTTTTGGTCCCCTCTATTAACCGTGGCTTTTAATGCCATAGCTGAGTCTGGTCCTCCCCCCTCCTGGAAACAATCTGTAATCATCCTGATACACAAGAAAGGGGATGCTTCGGTCCCTGCCAATTATCGTCCCATTTCTTTGCTCGATAGCTCGGCCAAATTAATGGGTCGGTTATTGTTAAATAAATTAGAAATATGGGCAGAGGAAAGGGACCTCCTCACTGAAGTTCAGTATGGGTTTAGACAGGGTAGGGGAACACTGGACCAATGTCTCAACTTGACTCTTACAATTGGTAAATATACAAGAGCAAAAAATGCTCAAATTTATCTGGCATTTATGGATTTATCTAAGACCTTCAACTGTGTGGTTCACAGCAAGTTATGGGAAATGCTAAAGGAGATGGGAGGGGAGGAGGCTATTATTAACTTTATTAGGGAGCTACATCTGGATGCTACTGCTATGGTACGATACGGGAAAAATGGCAAATGCACCAAACCATTTAAAATTGAAAGGGGTGTCAGGCAAGGTTGTGTCCTGGCCCCCTTTTTGTTTGCTTACTATACAAATAAATTAAACGACGTCTTGACTAAGAGTGCGAAAGATACCCCGTTAGTTTTATCTTCTGCGCTCCCTATCCTCCTCTACGCAGACGATGCTGTCCTGCTGGCAAGGACACCCATGGCATTACAAAATCTTATCACACACTATACAGATTTTATGCATAACCTGGATTTGCACGTTAATAAAGCTAAATCCTACGTCATGGCAATAGGCAGTGACAAAAAGAAGAAAATGAGATACAAATTAGATGGGGAAATAATAGAGCAGGTACATTGTTTTAATTATTTAGGGGTTGTTTTTGATAACAAACTTGGAAGGAGATGATGCAAAATCGAGTCAATTTAATGATTCAAAGTATCGCAGCCTTATTTAGATTTTCTAAAATATTAGGCCATAAGCCGATACTGGAAATGTCTACTATCTATATGGCAAAAACGCTCCCTACGGGGCAGCAATATGGGGTATCACTGATGTAACACCACTCCAAGTACAAGAAGATAAATTCATTAAAAGACTGTTGTCAATTCCACAATCAAGCAATAATTTTATAATGCATAAAGAAGCTGGTATGCCTTTTATTACGGATGCCATTAGATTAGTGCCACTTTCTCTCTGGCTATCCGTTTGGAAAAGGGACACTGTGGGTTTAAACCAAAAAATCTTGAAAGATGTCCTGAATTTGGACTATACCCACAGAATCCCCTGGATATCAAATGTTAGAGAAACCCTTACTTCTTTAGGTCTTGGTTTTTTGTATGATACCCCACACCTTTGCAAACATTTCCCTAAATCAAGACTAAAGGCGATCTTTCTAAATCAAGTCACTCAGGATAGGTGGAATACCCATAAAGGGAAACAAACCGTAAAGTTGTATGAATCTATACCACAGATATTAAATCATTCGCACTCATACTTACAGATAGTTGAGAATAACCAGCATCGATTCATACTGACTAGATTCAGATTGAACCTTATTCCGTTAATGCTTGGTTATCCAAACAATTAATTTGTTCTTAAGAATTTACCGCCTTGCCCTTGTGATGATTAGGCAGCCCAATCGACTTTACACCTCCTCCTTTTTTGCCCATTATATTTAAAAGAGAGGAAGGTTTTCATTGCTCCGCTTTTAAGAAAATTCTCACCGCGAACTGTAGCCTCAGCTCTTTTTTTATTCTATTCATTAGATACCCCATTGGTTTGTTTTGCACTAGCCTCCTTTTTACTGGCTGCTTTAAGAACTCGTAAGGCCTTTAGTACTTCACTTATAGCACTTTAAGATTAATTCTTTTACCGTCATATTCTGTCTTTTATATCTTGTGAATGTATTTTTAGATCTAATCTATTTTATGTAAAAGCTATTATTGTGGGCTCGGTATTGCTTTTAAATTTCGAATCTATTGCATGTCTAATTTTAATGTATTATTCTATGACATCTTTTTATATGTGAACTTTTATGCATTTTATTGAAGTGCGAAATAAAGATAAAGAAAGAAAGGCAAAATACTTTCCCAGTACAGCTCAATAATGTCAGAAATGGAAGGCTATCTTGGCTCAATTTTTAGGCTGTGCCCGGGAAAAATAACTCTAGCACATCACTTCAATGGAATTAGCCTTGGCTAAAAAACAGCCAAATAAAAATGGAACTTAGGCTTTCATTCAAACCTTTTTTAAGAAAAAAACCCCTGGCATACTAACTAGATCAGAATCGCCCCTCCACTATTTAGCATACGAACCGAGCTGCCCTCAGCTTCTGCTACAGCGGAGGTCCCCCGAAGCTTCCCCCTGTTATATTTTCTAAGCTTTGCACGTCCAAAACTTGTAATGTTGCAAGGAGTGATACTTAGCAGGCCTCTAATTCATGTAAAATGTCTGCCACCAAGTACTGTTGCAGGGATCATGCTCAATACATTTGCATTTCTCGTGATTCTCGACAAGCAACCACTTGTGGTCATAACTCCCAAATTGTGGTTGTGCAGCAATTTCTTAACGTCATATTATGTATTCCTCATGTCCTGCGCCATCAAAGTAGGCCTTAACATTGCTTGCTGTGTCTCTGGCATTACAAGTGACTTATATACTGGTGGAGTGCTACCAGTGGCATGTGCTATGCGGGTACAACATAAAATGTTTGCAGTCCAGAAGAGCAAATGCATGTTCCAAATAGGCCACAGCATAGATGTGTGCCACATACTGCCTTGTCTGCATAAACTGTTGCAGTGTGCTATGCTGCTGTATGCGGTAGCTGAGGCACCTCTGTATCTAGTGTAGGTACCTTAACATGGGCAAGTATTGCATGCTAGTGGACATTGGTGATAATCTCGCCCAACAAGTTCGTCACCATGTCTAGGATCACATGTATTGGGAAGTGACACCCGGCAAATCTGCCAGCATTTGCTCACTTTACGTCTTCATCATTTCAGGACACGCATCGCAACCATGCCCTGGCCTGATGCTTTAGTAAAGTTCCACACTGGTTCATGCTGCTGTTAAACCTTTCACCTGAGTAGGACTGAGTTGATGCACAGTGAGTATCATCTGAGGTCAGTGGGTGGCTCAACAGTCATGCATGTATTTGGAGGGAGAGGTGTGACGCAGCGGCCAGAGCGGCTGACTTCTGAGCGCGGAGCTCACAGTGCGATCCCCAGAGGCAGCCCAGCTCAGCACCATGTGACTCTGAGCAATAGCTCACTTAATCTCTCTGATGGCCCCCAGTGCATTGAAATTTTAAAGGGTGATATGTTCGCACTTTACAAATATGGATTATTATTATTTGTTCATTTTCACTCTAATGAATTCATTATTTTTTTATGATATATTTGTCTATTCTGAGACATCATGTCGTTGGAAGGCATGATTAGACTATTATTGTTGACCATTCTGCTTTTTCAGTCAGTGTGTGGTTTTTGGCATGCATGTTTGTGTTGCTGATGTGCCATTTGCACCGCCTGGGACCAGTAAGGTTCTGTGACATAATCCAGGGTTTGAAAACTCAAGTTTAAAATGATTTTGATTTGAGTTGGCCTGGGCAAAATTTAGCAACTCTTGTGTAATCTCACGTAATTTTGTGTTACTCTTGTTATGCAAAATTCTCAAATGACTCCCTTCCACTATGCATTGGAGCATGGCAACAACACGAACGACCAAAATGTGAGCAGCTGTTGTTTGAGGCACTGCGTTTGCTCTACATTTAGCGCAAAATGGATGCAAGGACGCATTTCATGCTAAGATATAGTGCTAAGTGCTGTGTTTGCATTTTACTTAATTATGCAAAAGCAAAGTATGTGAATTTCACACACCCTTGCATATGAGCGGATGTGTGTCTCAGATTTTATGATTCTGCAACCGTTTTGACTCATATGTGGGTGTGTCTTTGGTCTGCATTACCTTCTCTTGACCACTTCTTTCCAGCTTCCTTGGCACTCCCAGTTTTAGGAGAACCCTCATTATTTGGTGACACAACCATATGAAACTCTCTCATTTCTCTCTTAGCTTACTTGTTTACTCTGGAAAATCTGCTTTTTCAGTGGAATTTCTGCAATCGGAAATTACTCAATACTTACATTCAGCACCTAGACTTTAAGTGAGTCACCTCCTGAATCTTTTAGGCTTAAGAGATTCAGAGCCAAAGAGAGTAACACAAAGCATCTTCCGAGGATGTAAATGTTCATTTGCTACCCCTCTTACCAGCAACACTTGCCACCACCGCCCCATCCCTCAATGAGGTTCACACAAGACATTTTCACCAGTAGCTTTCATTTGGAATGTGTTTATTTTTCTTGAATTTCCAGTACCTTCGAGAAAGGATTGTCTTTGCATAGCTTGCTAGGTCACAGCTTCGGAACAGAGACCCGGGGCTGGATCTCGAAATAAACTAACATTCGTCTGCATCTCTGTCGGTTCAATTGTTTTTCATTTGGCCCATTTTTTGGTGGTCTGACCTTAGTGAGGTTTCAGTGTAAGGTGAGGTGGGCTGAATGGAAGCCAGCTCAGGGGAAGGAGAGTAGGGTAGGTCTTTCAAGGGATCCAGGACCTTATTTAGAGTTTGATGGATGGAATATTGTGTCACAAACATGGCAGCTGTAATATTACAAATGCCTTATAGCCTATGGCACTTATAATACAGCCGGCAGAGTATCCAATCTGTTGATTATGGATGAAGGGACACTCTGTGTGGGGTGGAGGAAGATCAGAAGGAGAAAGGTCTGTAAGGGGACGAATCTGAGGTAGAGGAGCTGGTGGTGGGGAGAGACAGAGAAATAGTGAGAGGTGTGAGTGGGTGTCTGAGCAAGAACGTGTGCAGATCGAGAATCTGTTTCAGGGTCCCGGAGAGGAGGGTGGGGGCAGGGAGCTAAGATGATGACAAAGGTGGAAGATGGCCAAAGGAGAGGATATGGCTGGGCCCCTGAATAATGGGATGGGAAAGTTGAATGAAAAGATAGAATGTAGGGTTTGGTAATGGATCCAATTTATATGTGCTTTGCTGAAGTCTGAGACAGGAAAGGCAGATGGAGAAGAATGAGGTAAGAGAGGGGAGGATGTTGTGGTATTCGGGAAAGGGCACAAACATTATAAATGAAGGAGAGACCCTTCTGTTGGATCACAAGAATGGGGTAGAATGGGGGGCAAACTGATCAAGGTACACCTGGATTTGCCTTATGATGGTTCGTGGGATTCAGGGCTGGGCAAGGTGAAATAACAGGGATCTGTCAGGCTAAGATAAGCTACTCTGTCATCCTGTTCTCCCTACTTCCCAGATTTTTGGGATTTACCTATACCACAGGCAGGACCGGAAAAGCTTCTAAAAAAAAATTCTGTCACTTTCTGTTTCAATGTTTCGGCTTCCGGAATAGGGCATGTTCCTTCAGTTGGCTTAAAAAACTGAAAAAAACATTTCCACCCTCTCCTGAACATTCTCTTTATGATGGGCTTCAAGCAAAGCCTCAGTGATGAGCGGTGATCTTGACGGCTGACCCTCACAAGGACTGCGTGTCTGGTCTATAGAACCTTCAAGGCTTGGATTCCTATGTCAGCTGGTGACATTTAAAGCCCCTGTATGGTTAAGTTTCCACAGAGAAATGCCACTACTCAATACCACTTTGATCAAGCACTGAACACTTTGGATTTGTCAGGCTCTCAATGCCCTTCCCCTCCAGGAAAGTCGATACTCTCTACACCAAATTCCTGTCCTCAAAGATTGAGCAGAGCTCTTCAAGAGTCCCAGAAGCAAAACGTGTCTATTGGTGGTTACTGAGCCCAGAGGAGCAGCACCGAAGAGTTAAAATTTGTCCATGCCATCTACTGGCACAACATATGAATGAGGAAGGACAGCGGTCACATAGCTCTGAACTCAGACAGGTGCAATAACTGTCTTTTGTACACAGAAGGGTCAAAAAATGACAGCATCATTTGGTACCAACTTTGATACCCATTTCAGAATCTTTCGAATGGTCCTTGACAATTTCTGTGAAATATTCCAAGATACTTAAGGTTGCTTTCAAAAATTAGGCAGGCCCCCACCCCATTCTGATATAGTTGAACCCTCCATCACTGAAACTGGGCAGGAATCCGTGTCTTCTCAATTTGTTTCTGTTCCCCTTAAACAGTTCTTGCATGAGCTATTACGGACTACAATACACCTACTCTTAAGTTCTCATCTAGAAATGTTGTCCCCTTGCTTCACTTTGAAATTGGCCAAGGCCTTCAGTTTATCGAAATAAAAAGTTAAAAACATGTTTTTAACATGTATGATAATACTAGGAACCGCGTGTTATTTTTAAAACTTTACATGACCATCTTTTACGTCTCACTTCTAAAACCGTACCATTTCAAATATCTTTGGATGGAGATACTGTGCCAGGGTCTCTCCCCAAGGTCATGACATGGCAAAAAACACAACAGATGCTGCAATACAATCAATGTTATCATAGTCAATTTAGAGATTCTTTTTAAAGCACCTTAAAACCAAATTGCAGCCTTTCCAATTAAATTATGTTCCTGTCCCTACTGCTCCACCACAATTTGCTGATCCTATAGTTCCTCTGAATCCTCATGAGGAAAATTTTTCAACCTCTTGCCAAAAAGGCAAGTGTATTTGCTCCTGTTCGCTCCTCCTTTTTAGACGATGAGTCAGAACATCCAGGCTAAAATCAAACAATGTCATTCTGTGATGCAAAAAGCAATGCAGCCCTTAGACCTGCTCCTTCCATCCAAGCATGTGGCAAGAGGTCTTTCTTTGAAGTCGCACTCCCTCTGTTGCCTGTAATCCAGTGTTAGACGTGAAAACGTCTACTATGGAACAATTGCTTTTGGCTTGGACTAGGCCTCATTTTGAGTCTGCAATTTCAAAAGCATTGTATGCAAAATTCCAGACACCTAAGAAGGAAAGGGTTATAAGACTGGAAAATTGACCAGACCTGTTGGCTGTTTTTACAGCTGCTCTGTAAAGGACGGGCCCAGGTCCTCATCCTTCATCTGTTGTTGACTTAGGAGAACCAAGGGTAAATTCATATCTGAAACATCTGATTTGCTCCCTCTTCTTAAGACCGAAAAATACAGTGACATTGACGTCATGATTTTATTATCTACAAAACTGAAGCTGCTGAGGAATTCCTTGGTTGGCTTTCAGAGGTTACGAAGCTGCTATTCAGAAGCTACAGCTCAACTGAGGCTTGATGGGTAATTCTGCAAGAACCATGCATGGGTCTGTCTGTCTGCATATGAAGCAGTCTGTTCTTGGTGACCACCTCTAACATCCAAGACAAGCTAATGGATTCGCTGTTTAATTGTAGAACTTTATTTTCAATGGAAAAGCAGATTTCTCCCTATACCTACATCCGCTGCAGCAAACACAACTCCTGCCCAAGAATTCACAAAGACGTTTGGCTGTCTTCTTTCAATTACTACAGATCTCTCATTGTATCATACAAGAGCATACATACCCATGGGACAAAGCCTCTCTGCCTTGAACAACATGTGGGCCACATTTGTTTTAGGGCAATCCAAAAACCTATTTTCCTGGAACCGCATACTTCCTTCTAGAATAGAGAGGGGGTCTATGGCTATCTAAAAAGAACTGCAGACCTCACACCCTTCCCAAAGCAATTTGATTTGAACCGGTCTCCCCCTAGAAGCCTCCACCTAATGACCTTTACTCAGATTTTAAAAGTGATGCTTCTGCAGGACTAGATGGCATCACTGGATCTCTAGAACACACACTTTTAAATTCCAAGATGGAGCCTTGTCAATTAATATATGGTTTACTACTGGGGTCTATGTTTCTAGTACAGGAGACTTCCTTGAACTCACCTCTGCTGTGAGTGTGCAAAAAGATGTTCTCTGTAGTGGCTTCAAAGGCCTCATTGGGTCCAAACTGAGGCATGGTGGCCAAAAGAACAATGGGTTGGAATGCTACAGCGAGGGCTTGCCAATAGTTAGACTTATTGCAAGCATTCCTCCCATCACCTTTTGTGTGTTTGGCTGCATGGAGCTAATCTTTGTCCATGTAAGGACTTTCTTAGACGAGAGCCGGTTTCTGGAAGAAGTCTTTATCCAGTTTGCTACTCCCCACACTCTGGACTTCTTCATCAGCTAGAAGACTTCCCAGCTAATTCCTTGCAAAAAGTTGCATTTCACTGGAGCCCGTTTCATTGCTCCTGAAAGAGTATCAGTCAAAGAACTGACTAACCACTGTTTCATTTCAAAATTTAAGAGCAGCCATTTATGCTGTTGGCTCCAAGTCTTGTGGCCTACAGCTTCTTATCTGTACCATAAACAGCGGTTCACAGCTTCTTACCTGGCCCAAAATGGAGTTCTCCAACATCATCTACAACATCTCGGTGACCAAATCCACGAACCTCATTGATAGCAAATTATCATTTCGTTTCAGATCACAGACTTTGTTCTTTAGTAGACCCAGAACTCCAACCTTCTAAGGGGATTTGCCTCTCAGGCTCTGATTCTTTAGACCCAAAAGTAGCTGGCTCGCCTGAGCTTAGGGTGGGAGCTCATTGTGAAGATCTAATAACTCACAACCTTTGATTAGCTCAAAATAAAATGCTCCACATCAGTCATTTCCCACTCAAGACCTTCTTTCTAGGTCCAAAATCGCTCTCCTCCTTCAAGGAAAGGTTGTTGGGTTAAAAAAGACAATGCATAGCTACTGTGTTCCACCTTACCAAGCAAGGAGCAACCTGTTCTTGTTCCTATTGTCAGCTCATGATCTGAATGTGAGCATGGGCACCCCAAAACAACATCTTTTGTGTTGCATGCCAGTTAGAGGACAGTGAAATATAGAAACAGAGATGCTGAGAATCCTCTACTGTGCGTCTCCTGAATGGCAAGTGAATTGGAAAGGTAGCAGTGATTCATTTGAGCCGGTATGAGAGAGAAAACACACAAAACAGAAAGACGGAGGAAGGGAAAGACGCAAAAACTGTCACACCTGGAGAATGCAGGAACCTGCAAGAGTGAGATAAACGGGCGGGGAGTTGTTGCTAGTGGATTAAAGAGGCACAAAGTGGATTTAGGACAACCAGCCTTGGTCTTGGGGGCAACAACATTTAATTGCTCCAGCTGTGGACTTCTGAGCCGAGTCCTGGGCACTGGCACTCTTTCTTTGACAAGTTAAGCACTGCAAATCCTTGAGTTTATAACAGATTGAGCTATTTGCAATTTAAACACATTTTTCCATTTACTTTTCCTCTTGGAAAAGGCAAGCGCTTTTCTATACTTGCCAGAGAAGCTCTTCATGTCATTCCTCCCACTGCACCGATCAATCAGACACTGCACAAGTTCTGGAAGTTTGAGATGATCTTAATAGCTGTCTTGTGACTTTACCACAACAAATGAGTCAAGAGAGAAAATTGATTGAGAACCCTTCGCCCAAACTGAAACAACAAAAGAAGCCCCAATCACATAGCTACTGATTCATATATATTAGTGTGTTACGGATACAATGTTACCCCACTCACAGTTTTCTGAATAGCTTCCATGTAAAATATAAGCAGCAAAAGTCTTCAGAAACCTTCCTTCCTCTTCCATTATACATTTCTGAAGAAATGGAGGAGCCACGGGGACAACAAGTGGGTCTGTGGTGAGAATGTCAACCACGCTTCAGGCTTCTCATCATTGGTGCACTCGTTCCCGGTAGGTGCAGGATTTAGATAACTGTGGGTGAACCAAATATCTTTTAGGTTAACACCCTGGAGCAACCTATTCAGAACACTATTAGTGGAATAACACTGTACCCCTAATACACCATTCAGCACCTATCTGATCGGGACTTCTTGTGTTTTTTTAGATTTTTTTTAGATGTCTTAATGCCTCAAGCCATTTGTTTGTTGAAACTTATTTTCTTTACAACACATTTCTGGTCCTCCCACGCATTCCATATTTTTTTATTTCAGTACAGGTGCCTGGCACTTCACCTTCCATCACCGAACTTGACATTTCTTTAGGCACTGTTGGGCATTTCAGATAGCAGTACTGCCACTGAGTGACTGCCAGGCTAAATTAAATAAAAATACATGAAGCCAATAGCTTTGATTTAGTTACTGGTCTCCTACCAAACATGTAAACCTATTACCAGCATCCCTGAACGATGTTCCTTAGAGTGATATGGTAGACTAAAACGGAATTGTAAT
The DNA here is from genome assembly GCA_963921515.1 of Calotriton arnoldi. NCBI lineage: Eukaryota > Metazoa > Chordata > Amphibia > Caudata > Salamandridae > Calotriton > Calotriton arnoldi. The sequence continues at coordinate 827,835 of CAWUFW010005712.1, forward strand.
AGGTTCTATAAACACTGTCTTTCAGCTGTTGTGGCCTAGCTCAACAAGTCAGAGATTATGGTCCTACAAAACACTGAGGGCCCGATTCACAAAGGTAAACTGAGATGAAAGTGTAACTTTACGACGGCATTCACAAAGGGCAGTTACGAGTAGTAAAGTTAGACTTTTGTCTCATTTTAACTTAAGTTTTGGTCTTAAGTTTAACTGAGACCAAAACTTAAGTTAAACTGAGACAAAGGTCTAACTTTACTACTCGTAAATGCCCTTTGTGAATACCGAAAGTCGTAAAGTTAGTCTTTCGTCTCAGTTTACCTTTGTGAATCGGGCTCTGAGTCTGCAAGGGGACATCTTGATGGACTGATTCATTTCTACCACTCCCAAAGATCCAACTCGGTAACGGGATCTTCTGTGCCTGTCATGTTTAAAATAACCTTAAGAAACTGGGCTAGGGTGCTCGCACAATAGCTATAGATCTTGGCCTGTGCACAAGAGAGGAAGATGCTTGCGTTTAGTGCCACTGGGAGTTCCTAAAGTGACAGAATTTTTCTCAGGAAGCTTTGTTTGTCCTGCCTTTAGGAAAAGGAATTGCCAACGAGTTGCAAAAGAAGGAATTCAAGGGCCACCAATATCACAATCACTGGAAATGTTATTTTTCTGTGTCACATACTTGCTTAGTCAAGGGTGGGTTTTCTGCTTCAACATGGGCTACTTGGAAAATGACTTCTCCCCAAAGCATTGTGGGAACGAGAAGCTTGTTCACGCAATTGACAATCTTAGCCCTTTCCTTGTGTCTCTTTGACTGTTTTCTACTACATCCCTGTGTCTCACCGGTGCAATGCGTTGCTACTGAAGTAGTTTCCTGTAATAAAAAAAACTTAACACCTGCAATGATTCCACTTATTCACACACACACACACACACACACACACACACACATGCGCACAAAGCACGTATATATACAAAAAACTTGCACACAAACAACACATGCACACACAAATGCGCATACCAAGATGCGAAACATGTATCTGTCCGTTGTATGGACATATAACAAATGCCCACATACACAAGGCCTCAAGGTCCAGAGGTGCAAGGCCATGACAACAACACAGTGAACTTGCACGTTGTGCTTTGACATGAGGATGGTGGTCCAGCTCACACTTTCCTGGAAATACACTGGACTAGACAAATGTTCTGGAGGGACACAACAAAAAATGGAAAAAAAGTGCTTACAATTTGAGTGAAATGAGGGCAGAGCCTTCGAAACAATAGTCTGATTGGAACTATGCACTCTGGATTAATCGTTAAATCAAAGAATTCAGCCAGAAAAAGTGAAAGGCTCTATGGATCCAATAATTCTTCTTTCGAGCAAAGGATTGCCTCTTAAGAAACAGGTTCTTCTTTCGCACAAAGCAGTCTTTGCCTGAATTATTCTCCCAAACAACGGATTCGACTCCGAAACAAAAAATGATTCGTCAGAAAGAAAGGAGTCTCATTTTAATGGAAACATGGCGGCAGTCATGTTTATTGGATAGTGCCAGTCACGCGCTTGTATCAAATGGCGGCAGACATGCGTGTTTATCATATCCGGCATCAGACATACTTGGTTACCAGGTGTGATAAAACTTGGGCCTGTTTCCTGTAAGGCGTCTTATCTGCGTTTATAAGAAGACGAACTTGGGGCGTCAACGGACCTAACATGTTTAACGACCTTCTGTGCTGTGCCCTTTGTATTGTTACACAAAGCTGTTGTCTTCCTGTCCACTGACGGTGACGCTGATGCGCGTGGCTTCAGTAACGGAACATGGCGGCGTGTCTGTTCCAAATGGACGCCTCCTCCGTTGTGAGGCACCCTGTGTGACCTGAGGGCTGTACACTGTTGAGGTCCGTTCCTGCGTCGGAAGGGCGCTGCCGGTCTCCAGCCCTCGCCATCTCATAAAGAAGCGGCAGTATCTGGAATAAGAGAAAAAAAATGTGGACAAACTCCGTTAACAAGTGGATTGTACAGACAGTCAGATCAGCATTCCTTTCTTTTGGACTATCTAGGCCTAGGGCCTACCCTGCATTAATTAGTAAAGAAGTCCCCGGGAGGTGGTGATCCCCAGGGCATAATAAGGCCCAGGAGGGTAGGCAGGTGCACCCCCCTCCTTTATTTGCATAATGCCCCCTAGACCTGGCCCATCCGGCAGCCGATAATGAGCAAAGTGCAGCGCTTGGCTTTTAAAAAAAATTCTGCCAGATCCGCAGATCTCACCAACATCTTTATAAAAAACGCTTTTTTTTGCTCTCCCCTCTGTGGAGACCCCCCCACTCCTCCCCCCAAGAGGCCTAAGGGGTCAGAGTGTTTCTACCCTCACCCTTTTCTTTTTTTTTACATTTTTTTCTTCAACCGAGTCACAAGATGGCTGCCAACACTTCCTGGTTTGAAGTGTTGCCAGCCAATCAGATCTCAGCACGAGATCTCGGGAGGGGTCGCAAACCCTTTGCATCCCCAGTTGTATATCTAAAAAATCTTTAAATAACTCCTCAACTACGTAGCAGATTTACACCATTTAACAAAAAGGGTGCTTTCTGGACCAACAGCTACCTTTCTGCCAAATTTGGTGTAATTCCATTCAGCAGTTCGGGCTGTAGCTGTGTCTAAAGTTTCCTATGGAAATTAACATGAGGGAAAACACGTTGTGGGACCCCCTCTTTTTCTCAGCCCCCCGCTTGACGGATCACCCTGATATTTTCAAGACAGCAGCTGAAGAGAGAGGCAAACTAGTTTTGAAGATATTCGCGAGGATTCGTAAAACAACGCTAAAGTTATTGGCAAATGAAAAAACGCTCTTCCTATGGAAACTACATCCTAACTATAACTACCTACTGGCAACCACCAGTTATATATATATATTTATTTATTTATTTTACCACCAAATGCCAATTTGTACTGCCGAACTTCTTACGGATGGGTGCTTCCTTGCATGGCAGTGGCCACCATGTACAACAAAGAACATCAAATCTCGGAGCACACTGAGGTATCTGACCGTTATTCAATAATATTGCGGCAAACGTGTTTCAGCTAAACAGCATTTTTCAATGCCAGTCACATTTTATATTTACATAGACCACAATTTAAACAGTCCTGTCCTCCTTTCTATTGGACAGCTGCTGTCAGGTGAGTGATGACGGACTAAGAGTCTCCTGTGCTGTCTCTCTGGTGGAGAGGTGTGGTGCAGCGGCCAGGGCAGCTGACTTCGGAGCACAGGGTTCACGGTTCGATCCCCGGCTCCGGCGGCAGCTCAGCTCAGCACCATGTGACTCTGGGCAATAGCTCACTTAATTTCCACTACGGCCCCCAGCGCCTTGAGACCCGTAAGGGTGAGTAGCTGCGCTATATAAAAACGGACTCTTAATATAGTGTCCACCATCACTTAATGAGTCTTTTTCTCTTTTTTTTCTCTCTTAGTGAGGGTGGGTGCATACTTGTGAAGATATTTAAATATAGTCCAGTCACTCGGTAGAAACGAGTATGCAGCTACAATTTGTTTATCAGTATCTTCACTCACCAAGTGTGGCATAAATAACATCAGTTCCTCATCCTGCTGTTTTCCGATTTATCACAGGTAAGTGTCCGCAGGAGCAGGTTTGAGTAACCAAGAACCTCCCATTTCAGTAATGATGACCTTGTGTCAGCAGGCCCTTAATCCCTGGAAATCGGCAACGGTTACTCAAACCTGCTCCTCCGGCTAATACCGTAAAAGGGATCAGAGGCCGATCTTATTCAAGAGGGCAAACCTTCAGCTAAACAGAGGGGAACGGCCCCCGCAGGAGACTCCACGTCACCTCATTCGGATGGGAAATTACCTGGTTTCCAGACCTCAATGTTGACCCTTGGCTACAGTGGCCATTAGACATTGATCATCCCACAGGTCAGTGGCAAGCAAGGGGGCATCAGGGGAAAGTTCCCAAGGTCATGAATATCCACCAGAACAGATTTTGTCACTGAACTCCAATGCTTTGGGGCCCAAGGGTTGAGATTTATTGGGGCTTCACCGTAGGAGACAACGAAGGTTTCTCTTACTTGCCGCTTTGAGGCCAACTAGGTTAAAAAGGCTACAGAAATTAAAAATGGAATTTGGGATTGCAAGGTGTTTGACTCTGGCAATAACAATAATATTAAACCTTTGGTGGGAGGCATAGGGGCGTATAAGAGCCAAGAGGTTTCCTTGACTTGGGAGACAAATGAGTTTCACTTACCGATGGATCAGATTCCTCTAATCCCAGTCCTAGCCCCTGTGATTCAGATGAAGATTTGTGTTTATCTGCCTCAGTGGCAAGCGCACGTAGTTTATCTGAAGAGCCAAGCACCACAGTCAGACAAGTAAAACAACAGAGGAAATCAAAAGAGAGAAAATAACCTGTCTGACTGAAGAAGAGAATAGGTCACAGGCTTTGTCGGTTCTGAACTGGGACTATTCTGCAACTCAACAGGTATATCCAGAACCTCACACCCGCAGTTGGTAGTGTCCCCTCTGGAAAGAAAGCAGCTGACCCCCTCAGCGGAAACAGAAGAGCCTACACTGAGGCTTATATATAGTTAAATAAAGCAACATCAGGAACAGACTCACAGCGATAGCCACAGGGCCTGGCTGGCAATCAAAAAATTACAAGGGAGCAATAATTAAAGTTAGTAAGGCCTGTGTGGAAATTAGAGAAAGGATATCTCCAGTGGAGGAATGTGCAGCATTAGTGGAAACTGATCTGGGAGTACTCAAAGGTCAGGCTGAATCTCACGAGTCTCAGATAACAGACATATTATGGAAAATCGAGGTCTCTGAGAATTGACACAGGTGGAACAATCTCAGGTTTGTGGGTATTATGGAAGGGGTAGAAGGCAACGACATCAGGGCTTTCATCCTGGACCTTCTCAAAGGAGCCTTTTCTGAGCTGATGTCATGTAATTGGGACTTGGAGGTACAGAGGGTACATCGCTTTCCACTGATGCTCAGGAAACAGGGTCAGTCACCAGAAGAAAGCGCTAGTAGGCCCAGAGCCATTATAGTGTACTTCAGGAACTATTTACTGAGACAAGCAATTTTTGAGAAGGCCGTCGTGATGCTAGGCGCAGTTTCAACTGTCAGACGTTTTTGTGTGGCCAGATTTTTGCCATGTCATGGTTGAGAGGAGATGGAGGTTAAGGCAGCTCATTTAAACAGTTTCAGGCCATAGGTGTGGAAGTATTTTGAATTAATCCTGCCTGCTTGAAGATTAATTTAAGGGCAAGACATGCACATTTATGTCTGAGGTCAAAGCCAAAGAATATCTGAATGAACTATCACCCGGGAGTTAAGAGGATTTATTACCTTGCTCTTATCTACTGATTATTGATCATGTTGGTAATTTTTGATGAATTCTTGTTTTTGCAAGGGGTAGGTTATGGTTCTTTTCCACCAGTCAGTTTCATAATGATCTCTCTGAAATGTGTGTCTCAGCATGCACCGAGACCCTAGCACTCCACTATTAATATCTTTTCTTTTTTTCTTTTTTTTTTGGTTCTCTTTTCTAGTTTTAATTTAGATTGACAGAGGTGGGAGGGAGGTTGCAGAGGGTGAACATGTGAGGCATCGCTCAGACCTTGGGAGGTCTGATTGCTTCAAAGTATTGGTGTTGGGAGAGGGATTCAAGTGTGTTGGGAGGTAGAGGGGAGGGTAACAAGAAGATGTGGGCTGGGAGGGGAAGGGGTTTGTAGGGATGGTCACTCTAGGGGCTGTTTGGAGGTGAGGAGGAGAGTCAATTTAACATTGCAGCATTGGTATACCTCAGCATAACACTAAAAAGGCTGGTGCAGAAGTTTGACAAAGTGCTCTCGGTCTTCACATGGTTAACCTTTTATGATGAGTCATATGATGACGCTTTGTATTGTGATGATTAAAATCTGTGGCTTGAATGATGTTATCAAAATACGGAAGGTGGCAGAAGATCTAAAAGTATTGTGGGCCGACATCTTCTGTCTGCAGGAAACACACATTGAGGGGTGAAGGAAAAATGTGTTGGAATCCCTTGGCTTCTCATTAATAACATGTACTACACAAAGTACTAGGACCCGAGAGGTTGCCATATTGGCTCGCAAAATTGTTTGCAGTTTTAAGTGCTGTTCTGTTGATAAACATGGCAGATGGGTGGTTACTGAATGTCTGATTTTTTGGATATCGATTTGGCACTGTGGCCATCCCTGATTATAGTTTGTGGGGATCTGAATCTTAATTTGGCTGGTGGATTCTTTTATGGCAGGCTAGTATTTATTCTGGTTGTAAACATAGAGTATTTACAGCTTTGTGTAATTTGATGAGGGACCATAGACTGGTGGATGCATGGCACAAGATTAAAGCACCAGATCCCAGCTACACCTTCTACTTGGCCCCCACATAGGACACATGCTCGGTTGGATTACTTTTTGATATCACTTAGTGTGCTCCAGGGCTGTCAACTTGAAAAATGTCCATGGGTCGTGTCTGATCATAATCCGTTTGTACTTGATATCCTGTTTGCTGGCCAAGGCAGAACTGTACAGAATTGGTCATTTGATAAAGGTCTGCTCACTGATGCGGACTATATTACGCTTATGAACTCCTGGATTCCCACATTCTTTGAATTTAATAGAGGGAGTACCCAATCGGGATAAGGGGTGAAACGCTTAGTTTTAGTCTAAACTGCCAGAAACAACAGAATCAGCTTATGAGGGAACTATGTAGTGAGCTGGGGAGGCTGACTACCGACTTTCTACTTCTGTTTCATCTGGTGCCGATCCTGAAAGCATCCAGCATAAGCTTGCATTAATTAAAGTTGCTATTAATGATATCTCTGCAAAGAGAGTAGCAGAAAATTATCTGGCTCAGAGGCGTGAGTGCTACGAATATAGCGAGTGGGTTGGACACCTTCACGCGGTATGCACCAGGCAAAAAGTGTCCCAAGGGCAGATTGCCGCAGTCAGGGATCATCAGGGCGATTGTATTACTGAGGTGTTCCGAGTGTACTATGAAGGGCTCTATCGGGACGAGGGGGCACCAGAGGAGGAAAGCACATTGCATTATTTGGATTTAATCCCAGTTGATAAGATTAGCCCCAAAGATTGGGACCTGTTAGATGCACATATTACTGGAGAAGAAATCCAAGCGGCTCTCAAAGATCTGACATCCGGGAAAGCTGTTGGAGTTGACAGAATTCCACTAGAATTCTACAAGGCTTTTTTCTCCCTCTTAGGCCCTGTGCTGGGTTTAATGTTTTTACAAGCACAAAAGGGACAACAGGCTTCAGACCCTTGGCCAGTCGCTAATATTGTGGTTGTTAAGAAAAAGGTAAATGTGGTTCAACAATGATCAAAAGAGTTCATGGTTCTAGTTATCCCTCCTGCTTATGCCAACGTTCATTTGGATCAGTAATGGAGCAGCAGTAATCCACAAAAACTCTCTGCAGACAAGTGGTAACTGAGTCTTTCCTACTTTTCAACGTCTTGTTGATATTAAGTCCTTGCCAAGAGAGTTACCATAATAAACAGCATTTACAATCCAAATCAGGATAAGCAATCATTTGTTGAACAGTGTATGGACCATATAACCTCACAGCTTATACTGCCAATCACATTTTGTCAGTGACTTCAATCAGCATTAGAGAAATCCTAAAGACAATTCATATCAGATATTTTCTACTTTTTGCTGGAGAATGATATGACACCGTTTAACAAATAGAGAGTGAGGGTTTTTCTCAAGGGATACTCCCAGTCCCCCTGGGATATGAATCAGAAAACAAATAAAGGAGTAACCCCGCGGATAAAGGTTATCTACGAGATGAGGAGGTACCTATAGAAAAAAAGGAAAGACTTCCTTTTTTAAAAAGACCCCTCACTCACCAACCTAGTTGGTGACATGCTTAATCATTGGGGTCCCACCCGAGTAGCCGAATGCCACCCGGGTGTGCTTCAACACCTGATTACAGTGGAGCAGGATTATTCACAACAGTGGTGTAAGTGAGTGCAAAAGTGAGGTTAAACATCGGCTTTATTTAACTCCCTAGAAGTTTAATATGGAGCAATAAGACAATGTTTAAAAACAAATGTGAGACACCAAATTTGACCTGTGGTGTCTATATCTAAAATAGTGATCGTGGTGGTCTACATGTTTCAACCTGTGCGTGATATTACCAGGTTTTCATCAGGACCTAATACAATGGCCCGAGCGGTATGCACACGCTAAGGTGCACCCTACTCTGGGTCAATCGCGAACCACACCGTGTACTTACAGTGTGGCAACCTTCCAGCCTTCTGTGAAAGGAACAATCTGAAAGTAAGGGAACAAACACACATAATCACGGTTATTAGTGTATCTTAACCTTAGATGACCTCTCATTCGTGGCTCCGTTATGAGCTATTTAGCGTGGTACATACCATGCTCCATACATACCATGCATGATGTCTTTTTGGTGTGAATTCACATCTCAATGGCGGTCGTGCGCCTTTACAAACAGGTGGGAAACCCACCCCTTTTCCAAATAGTCAACCTACAATGTGCTCATTAGCGTGTGTAGGTGTCTTAATGCTCATTGAAAATGAGCGTGGATTTTGATAGTAGCTACGCAAAAAGAACTGGGCATGCGGTCTAAAATAAGCATGCATAGTCAAAGTTAAAATTGGAATAACTGCTGAGACATGTATGAGGGAAAACGGGCTTACTAGAAACTACCTTTAGTCGTGCCCCATGGACACAGTAGGGAAGGGCGCTGGTTCTAGTCACACTCTGGGGATGTAAAATACATCGTCAAAAAACAGTTTGTTTGCACATATCTTCATTGTTTGGTCTCGAGATTGAGCGGAGTCCACCCACCTGAAATCTGTACTTACTGCGCCAAACCATGCCACCCGCAATTAAACCTGGATGCTCGTCCTACACGGAGTCCCGAGGATCTCTGTGTCAGCGTTCCCGTGGTAATTTAACCCGGAAGCGGGACGTAGTGCTTCCTGGTGCGTGACGCGGTCACGTGTTAGTGGGATGACGTCAGAGGGCGGTATCAGTCCTCCCAACGTATGTCATCGGAACCGAAGGGTTCAATATGAAAAGAAGCTATGTTTTTCTCATAACAAGTGTGTGCTCAAAAATTTTCTTGATTATATTGGGGGAATTTTCTGGATATGTTCACTGAACATAATAATGATGTTAAAAATTGCACTAAAGTTAAATGACTGGGAATATCGGTATTGATTATCAGGATTGGTAGTATTTTCTATGTACTCTTTAGTTATTCGAAAGTCCAAGGGGACTCATTGGAAAAGTTCTATATGAACGTGTAGGGAAAAGATTTATTGCAATAGATGCAATAATGGTTGTTAGTGAGACAACTCTACTCTCAAGTTGTTAGAAACCCAGAATGAACTCACTTAAAAAAAAAAATATGTGTGCGTTTACGGAGAAGTTATATCTTTTAGATGTAATAATGGGTCTAATTTCACTGTCACTTTAGTGGAGGAGTTTCAGATTTTTGGGTTTATTTCTGTAGTACTGAGTTCCAGGGGATATTGTCGTTTAACCCATTCCTGTGAGTCGATAGTCTGTAAACCCAGCGTTGTTCTTTTTCAAAAAGGCGCTGTTGGGTATTGTCACGAATTGGCACTTCCTCTATGACTGTCCATCTTATGTCGTTGGGGGTGTGGTTCACCTGTAGGAAGTGTTCAGTGAGTCTTGTTGTTGCCTTTTTACACCTGATGGTGCTGCGATGTTCACATATACGCTGTGTGATCTTCCTTCCCGTCACACCAATGTATTGTAAGCCACATGGGCACGTTATAAGGTAGACCACGTTGGTGCTATTGGAATTGGTGTGTGCCCTTTGTGTCCAGATTCCACCAGGTTCTAGGATCAGTGCTTTCGTCGCGGTTGTCAAATAACACATACTGCAATTGCCGCAGGGGAAGTGACCCACAATCTTGGGTAAGCCCCACGCGTTTAGAACAGTATGTGTGCTGTCTTGTTCCGTTTTCCTAGGGCGGGTGTTCACTAGTGAGTCCTTCAAGCTCCTCGCTTTTTTGAAGGAGAATAAAGGCTTATCCCAATTTAGGTTGCCCGTTTGCAGGATTTTCCAATGCTTGTTGATGGAACGCGTCACCTGGTTGGAGACAGTACTGTACGTGGTGACGCATGTCAATGGTATGTCTTCTGTTGCGGTCAGCTTGTTTTCAAGAAGGGCATCCCTGGGTTGGTTCTGAGCACGTTTCTGACATTTGTTAAGTATCCTATCTGGGTAACCTCTCTCAGATAGTTTTTTGGTGAGGTCTGTTGCTTGAATACGATAATCAGTGATTTTGCTGCAATTGCGTCGTAATCTAAGGTACTGGCCGTAGGGCAAGTTCTCCCTTAAGGCCCTAGGGTGGAAGCTCTCAAATATGAGCAAGTTGTTCCTGGCAGTCGGTTTTTGGTATGTACTTGTCTCCAGTTTTCCGTTCTCTTTTGTGATTGTGACATCCAGGAATAGCATGTTAGTCGGGTCCAGTGTATGCGTGAATCTCAGGTTCCTGTCACAGGTATTAATCCAACGGACGAAATCCATTAGTGTGCTTCTTGGTCCTTGCCAGATGGCAAGGACATCGTCGATGTACCGTTTCCAAAACACAATATTCGAGGAAAAAGGGTTGGTATCACCTAGGATGTACTTCTTCTCGAAATCGAAGACATATAGACCTGCCACACTCGGGGCGAAGGTACTACCCTTCGAAGTACCACCGGTTTGTAGGTATAGGGCCCCCTCGTACTCAAAATAATTTCTTTTCAGAGCCAATGTCGCCAATTCAAGGAAGAAGTGTTTTGGTGTCCTGAAGGCCCAGTCCGTCTCGTCCAGTGCTACTCTGAGTACTTCCAAGGTGTCATCCTGTGGAATACTAGTGTAGAGGCTCTCGATGTCAAAGCTCACTCGGATGGTAGCCCAGGGGCGTAACACAGGCCCCCGCATCCCCCGCGGTGCGGGGTTGCCCCGAGCTGCAGGGGGCCCCCTCAGCACATGACTGCAGGTTTTGTGACAGCACAACAGCTTTCGACGACCTCACAATAAACATTATTCAGACGTCAGTGACAGCCCTTTTTGTTTTGAAGACTCCACAACTGAAATCACTGAGAAAAGTTGTTCGGTTTGCTATATAGTTTATTTTTCCTTTAAAAAACAAGTGTTCATGTTTTTACAAGACCATATTTTACCTGTGATATAAATGTGGATTTTTGCGTATCTGACAACATACATATTTCTGAGACATATAAAACAATCAGCGATGCTTTCCGTACTCTAAACCATCAGCAGGTAGGTACCCTGGGTGCTACATTTTGTGGACAGCCGCTTTCCTTTTGATACCACGCTCACCCCGATATGCTTCAAACCAAACTGGGTAACTATTTTTGAGTGCAGCAGTGTTCAGACAATATAGGCAGCGGTGGGGAGGTGTAATATCACTCGGTTCATTACAGAGGGCAGACAGCTTCAGCTCAATGAGTCACTCTGGGCTGAAATTCTCTTTAGAGCTGCACCCCTCCCCCTGGCCGCGCCAGCAGTGCGAATACGTGTTATCTTAGACACACTGACCTACAGGGAAATAGAGAATTTCCACGAGTGACTCCAAAAGCTTGGATCTCCTTGACCAAAATGTCAGGTGTGATATCACGCACACTTGGACACCTGATAAGATCCCAAGGTTGGCCCCTTATCCATCCTGCGTCCATAAATAGCCTAATATTTGCAGCAGTGGGGAGACAAGCAGGAGGAAGCAGGGCGCTCAGACCCCAGCTTACTTTTTGTTCCAGCCATTGCTTCCCTGGACCATGAGACCAGGGGTAGGATGTGCAGGGGGGGGCAAACATCTGGCTAGCCAGGGGTAAGGGCTCCTCCTCCTGGCCGTCCATAATGGTGTTCTCACACAATGTCGAGGTTTTAATATCGACCTCGAGCAATATAAACCATCACTGTATCTTCAAGGTCAGTATGTAGACATAATTTTAGATGTATATTGCAAAGGTAAGAAGATGTGGTGTTAAGAACAGTAAATCTAAATGAATGACCGATTTCTACAGACCTTGATGGGGTATTGGAAATCGATATCGGGGAGTCGACATTGTTGCCGGCTGATACTTTGTGCCTTCATATTCTGACATAAAACCTCCAGAATTCATATTAATGTTCAAAGCTCCGGTGGGGATGGTGGAAGAGTCAGCCTCGTCAAGAAGTCTGGAAATTTGATTGACTCTTTCCCAGCCCACCCTCCTGACTCGTCAACGGTACCAGTCTTTCCGAAATTCCCCATTTCCCCTATAGGCAGTTGGTTGTGATACCACCATACTGCAGGGACTCTGAATACTTGAAGGGTACTATTGTCGAACAGAGTTATGGGTGTCCATGAGGGATCCACCCTCGTTCCTGAAAAGTGAATGTGGCTCAGTATCCGTAATTATGCAAAACAGATTGGCGTGGAGGGTACAACTTGCACTCAGCAGCTGGTTTTATTTCTGTCCTCTGTCCTTTTTATTGACGAGGAATAAAAGTGACACGAGCATAAGACTATATATTTATATAAGGCAAAATGAGATATCAACTCTTAAATAGCTCTAAGGTCGTCTTCTAGACACATAAAGAGAAAACAATACAATTCTAAGGCTTTTTTTTTAATCATTGGTGTTGCACGCATGGTAACACAGTGGGCTTCAAGCTAAAATAGGATTTTAAAATTTTGTTAGAAGAATGTTTGCTCTGTCATCCTGGCTTGAAACGGGCGTCTGAGGCAGGAATGGTGTGAACATGGCACATGAAGTACCCTAAAAAGTTTGTGCTCTGATATTTTAAGATAGCGATGCTGTTGCTAAGACCCTGTATATCCAGGATTGGCTATGTTTTGGGTCTGGTCCTATCTGACTTTTCCCAGATACGGAGTCAAACCTGATTGAAAGTACACTGGAGAGTGTCAGACTCCAAACCTCAAGTTTATGGACAATTAGTGGCTCAGAGCTAGGAAAACGACCATCCATACCTTCCACCAGACAAACTGCAGGGTGGTCCCTTCTGTCGTTCAAGGCAGTGAGTTGTGTAGGGGTGTTGGGGGGGGAGGGAGTTTGGAAGATAGTAACAGACGGTGATATAAATATCCCAGAATAGCCTGATTTACATTTATTAGTCACAGCCCACACAATGTTTAAAACGCTGGCTCCTACCACCTGCGACCTCCTACACAGCGCTAGAGACAACAAACCACCCCTCACTACCAATGCAGCAGCCCTTACCAACACTACCAGTGCAGCAACCTACATCACCTGTGTTACAGCCTTCAACACCACCTGCACCAGCAGGGTCAACATGGCGGAGGGAGACCCACACCGGCCTACCTCATGTCCCCCTCTTGGATGATGCCCTAGTGAAGGCGGGATGCATGAGTTTTTCAGTGATGTAAGCAACCAACAAGCAGATGATGACCAGCATGACACAAATCGATCCCCCCATGGCCGTCATGGCCACCACAATGTCCTGCATGCCCGCCGGCTCCACCGTGAAGTCCACGCACTCGGCCGGCGTGCTCTGGTTCCTGTAGAGGGTATGTAGGTAGACTCGGTACTTTACGTTGTCGTGGACATCAGTAAGGAGGTAGTCACGGCAGCTGGCTCCCAACTGGACGGAGTCACACTTGAAGCGCATGTAGGTGCCGTTCCACGAGCAGTTGAGGGCAAAGCCCCTGAGGTCCTGGGGTTCCTGGGCGTCCCACTGCAGGAGCACGCTGCTGTTCCTCAAGACGTTGGCCAACAAGGACCCTCCAGAGCTATGGAGTTTGCAGGTTCTTTGGTTGCAATGGAAGCTACGGTCCAGAGTGCGGAAGCAGATGCGAGGGTTTGAGTGGTCCTCACCCAGGACCTTATATGGGCAGAAAGAGTCTTTGGGCATGAGGGACTCCTTGAAGGCATGTCGGGACAGGTTCCTGGCAATGATGCCGCTGGGGTTCCTCTGGGGTAGCTGGGGTGCCTTCAGATCCTCGATCTTCCTGGGCTCACCAAAACCCCAGGTGGACAGTTCCCAGGTCCCGGGACCAGTGCTCTTGGGCACACACCCCTGCGGGTCTCCAATGCCCTTCTGCCTCCCCAGCACAGGCAGAGGTCTCCAGTCACAGTGACAGATCCAGAGCAGGGACTGCAGCATTCCCAGGAAGAAGGCGAGCATGCTTGGGCTGGGGTAGAGTCAGGTATGCCTGGCCCCGCTTTTGATATAATTTAAAATAGGATGGTAATTGCTTTTATAATTACCATCCACATCCATATAGCGCATTAATTAATTGGAAGGGCGTAGCCCCTCCGCCCACCCCCAGAAACCGCTACCTCCCGACTCAATCAGGAGCTCTCTGGCCCGAGCACTGTGCTGAGGGGCCCCCCCCACACCGCGGGGGCTGCGGGGGGCCTGTGTTACGCCCCTGCTTGGAGAGCAGATGTGCCGGAGTCTGGACAGGACCCGCTGACCCTCAGCTCAGAGCCCCCGGCTGGGCACCGTAGAGCTGCAGTGCAGTCTGCTGCCTGCTGAATATGGATATGGATGGTAATTATAAAAGCAATTACCATCCTATTTTAAATTATATCAAAAGCGTCGATGGACGTCAGGCTAACTCGTCACAGCGTGACGTCTTGGAAAGGGAGGGGCTGCAGCATTTGGAAAATGGCCTGACGTCAGAGCGGTCATGTGCTCTAAACAGTTACACGGCGCATGCTTCTGTGCCTCGTGTATTCTGTTTAGAGCTGTAATTGAGAGGCGATTTCAGGAGTTGCAGCTGGGCCTCATTGAAAGGAAGCACCGTGGACTGTTCTGATGAGACACCGACACCTGGCAACCTGACTACTAGTGACGGGTGAGTGCTTTTAGTCCTCCTTGGGTGTCGGAGTGTCTGCTTCACTTTCCCTCCCTAAACCCCTTCAGGGCACAAGTCCTAAAAAAAGAAGTGGGGGGACTAACCTAATTAATCAGTATGCAAGTGGCATAACGGCACGTGACATCGCGGCGCGTGACATCACAGTGCGTGACATCACTGGAAGTGGCATCACAAGAAGTGACATCAGATCTTAAGCCCTCACATATATGTTTGGCAGGTCTATCATGAGTACATTTGAGCACATTTCGAGTATACTTGCAAACCCTCCTGATTTAGGCAGAAGATTCACACTTTTGTAAGCTACACATAAACCAATGTTGCCTTTTGTCAGTGTAAAGCTTCCTCTACCCATAGTGCTTTAAAAGAAAAAATAGTGATATTTAAATTATTACAACGCCTCCTCAGGGATAGTAAGCACTATATAAATGCTATTTATTTTGTGTAAATACTGGGAAAGATCAACACATCTGATGTTCTTACAGTGCATGCATATCTCCTAAACAGAGCCTGAACAAAGTGAAAAGCTGCCTCTTTAAAGTATGTGTGAAGTGCTAACAAGGTGTGAGCCTTTGTTTCCCCTCTGCTGCATTTGCATCTATGTGTGAGGCTCCTGACTGCTGCCAGCCAGGAGACTCGATCAAAAGGAGGCCTGATAACCCGCACGTTGCTGCCGATCGAAAGCAGATATCAACGTGCAGGCGCAGCTGAAAGTGTCCCGGTGTTTGAAAATTACACCGGGACGAATTCAGCATCTTTTTTAGTGGGGCCCAACTTCTTGGCAGGGTGGACGGCGTCCACCCTGGGAAAAAAGTGGGTGGACGCCGTCCACCCGCGTGTACCCCCGACTCGTGCCCTGAACCCCTTCCTCTCTTCCTTTCCCCCACTGCCCTTGGCCTGTCTCTCTCTCCTTTAACCTCTATTTCCTCTCGAGTAGCAGCAGTGGGGACGATTCATTCAACTAGTTTAAATTAAGTGCTTTAACTAAAGTGTCATTGAGCACGTCTCCTGTGCTGTAACCCCAAAGCCTGGCAGACAGTGTGCCTAAGTTCTGCCTGAAAGAAATGCAAATGGGGCCTACTAGTTAATCTGCAAATGTAAAGGGAAACATCTGCAAATGTAAAGGATGCTTGGGAGTTAGTACGTGTACTGGCTTTAATTGATCAAAGGTTTGTGATGGCAAAGACATTCTTTTTTGAGTGGTAGTGCAAAGAGTTAACAAGTGAGCTGTGCAGTGAGTGTTTTTAATTGGCATGGTGTTGAAGGGATAGTAATGTAAAAAAAAAAATTACGTATTAAAATATATATTTTGGAAACACCATTTTATCTTAACCTTTTAAGCATTTTGTAGCAGTATATCTTCTACTGTGTGTACTTCTAGTTTAAAAAAGTAAATTACATAATCTCAGTGCTTTCTGTCACAGACTGACCTTGTGGCACTAGAAATACACAAGTCACTATTCTCCACTGCACAAGATGTAATTCTGTGGCTCTCTGGTTACACACAGACCTCTGCAGTGTATTAACTAATAGACTTTCATAATGTACTACAGAGCATTTGCCACTATCATTTAAAAAAAAAAATAATTTAAGTTGCAAGTTTTTTTATGTGTAGCTACCTGACGGTACAGCTTTCATAATATTTTGGCTTTTTTAGCCACACCTTTTGTACAACTGATATTCTGAACTCACATATTTAAAAGTGCATGCATATGTGATAATGAAGAAAATTGAGTTTTGGTAAAATAAACTATTTGCCTAAGATCACACCATTTAAGTGGGGTAGCCGTGATTTATCAATATTTTCTGGTTTCGCTTTGTACAAATCGGCCACTAAATGAGTATCTATTTGTCATTCACTATGTTAAGGCTTTGTTTTCAACCTCTTTTTGCAGTTTTTATATACCGCAAACTCGACCCGAAGTAATAGAGCGCTTTATGAGCACCAGTTACATTACACAAGGTCACATTTATTTTTTATAGACACATGTGAAATTAACTGATATGCCCAGAAATGCAGACAATTCAAGTAAGAATTAAACCTGGTTCCCCAGTTCCTAAATAGGCAGCTCTGGTCGTAACATCACATCCTGGGTGCAGAAAGGGTGGCAGGCTGAAGCCAGTATTAGAACTCTGGGCCTGGTTCAGAAAGGGCCTCCGCATTGTATGGGGCTTTGGAGCTCGAATATGGAACTGTAAGGCACATCCAAGGTTCACAATTAAAAGTCTCTTATAGTTTTGTGGAGATTGTAAATTTAAAAAAATCTGTGAAGGCCCAGAGTTTTTTAAATACATGTTGCTGCTTCACTCGGGCCTTTCCTAAACTCTCACCCAGGCACATATGCTCAGTGTGCAACGCCTGTGCATTTCAGAAGAAAATTGCCTGGACTTCAGACATGAAAATTCAGGAGTCACAGCCTCACAGATATTCCTCCTGTCCCATTTCCCATTGCCTTTCACCCTCAATCTCTGCCATGGCAAACCTCCTCCTCCCATCTGCCAAACCACTTGCTGTGTTAAAAATCGCTCCTGGACTGAAGTGATTTGGGATACAGTGCTCCGTAAAACATTTCACACTAAAGCTGAAAATCCCTGCAATGGCACATTTTTTCTAGTTCTGATACTTGTGCTTGTGTTTTAGGTGGTGTCATGTAACACTTAATGATTTCCTTCCAGGGGCATGCTTGTGTAACGCTACAGACACATTGGCTCCATTTTGAATTAGTTGTCACCAGAACTCCAGGTGTCCCTTGATTTTCTTGTAGGGTAACTTACTAGGTTAAAGTATCAGTAGAACACTGCATTAAACCTACAGGCTATGGTCTGAATACCTTCAGGACAGACTTGGACCTTCATCCTCCCAAGAGTGATAAAATGAGTGTACTGTGTGTGTAAAGGTAACAAATGTTGCAGTCCAGTAGCATTTGGCATAAAGAGCTACATCCTCCTCCATGGTGCTCCATGTGCAGCAAATGTGAGGTTTGCATCCAAAGCTTCATGCTGTCTGCTTTCTTTACAGCTATGAAACCAACCACTACATGTGGCAAAGTCAGGACCAGGACACTAGACAAGACCTGTGTACATGTCAGGCAACAGCACTACACTGTTTCATATAGCTTAGTTAAATAAATTGTGGGGTGAAGCTGACGCAAACCTCTACTGTGCAGTCTCATCCAAACATGACCAAAACTGGAAAGGCACATTTTAAAGGCAAGGCACATTGTGGGCATTTTTATTATGCTCCCTTTGTTAAGAATAAATTAACAACCATGTCAGTTCTTGACCATTGTTCATGCTTCTCCACGCCAACCACCCTACACTCTTTCATCTTTGAATTCTATCTACTTTCTTCTCCAGCCACCCTCAACTTTTGACTACATGCATGCCTTTTGTTCAATCTAAAAACCAGTCTTCCTTGAATATTCTCAAAACGTTTTGTCTTTGATCCTGCATCCACACATCTGCTTTTTTGTCCACTCTGAATCCCAGTCCTCCTTCCCATCCAGCATCCAATTTATTTGTTAAATCTCCCCTCCATTCTCTATTCAACTATTTTCCTTCCATGTTTTTGTCTTCATATCTCTCATGACCTCCTCGACTCGCCACTAGCAACCTTGAACTGTCAACCCTCATTGCTTTTTGTCCTCCACCTTTTTTAAACTCAATTTTTTCATATGTTTCATATTTGCATTTATTGGGAAATACAGTACTTGTTGATTGGATTTACCAATAATGAAATTGCTGTCAGGTAATCCCAGTGCGCATACGTGAATTTGTGTAATTTCTGTTGCTCTCAACATTGGTTCTTCACTAAGTATATTAACACAAATAAGGCTCTTACGCTGCAGTCGCAGGTATGATTATCTCCCCCAACCAAGCCTATCATCTATCAGTCTACCATTAACATCTAACACATGGTTAACTATTCTTGCAGACACAGTGACGTATGGCCTTTAACACTGGCTGCTTCACCCTAACTGGTTGTTTATAAGTAAACTATTTTATAGGTAACTGACTTAGTCACAACCTTACGTGCACCCATCACGCTCCATGCCAAAACACATAGGTAAAAGACATTGTAATTTACAATGCCAATAGCTCTAACTCTCGCGAATGCGAGACCTATTGCATTGCAAATGCTTGTTGATTTTAACTGCAGCTTTCACAAATCCACATGTGAAGCAAGCTAAGCGGAAGTTATGGAATCCAATTGTAACATTTTTCTACCTGTAAAGTTACTGTAAATTTTCAAGCCAGCTTGGTGCTTTATGAAGGGATTTTAGATTTTTTTGGGATGAATCAACTGGGCATTGGGCACGAGTGACGAGACAAGATCAGAGAGCGTGCCTGCTTTAGCACTGATGGCGCCTGGGGCAATATTGTTTGTTGGCACCCTCCCCTCCCATGGTCCACCCCCAAAAACCCTTCTCCACAGATTCCCCCCACTACCACACTGACACTCCAACATTGCCCCTTATCTCTCCATAGCCCTTCTCTCATGCAATTCTGTTTTATACTTCTGTGTGTAGTGTGTACACTGTAGTTGTAGTGTAGGCTAAGGCGACTGCTAAGGCGTTATATATTTCAAAGTGAAGTAAAGGTGAAGACCGATGGTACGTTAACGTATGCATATCCTGCTGTCACAATCATTACAATACCCAGACTCTAAAAGCCCACAACAATGGTTTCAATGCTTAGATGTTCAAGTCGTTGCATCAGTTTTGTACACTTTTATATTTCTGGTCTGGATGTGTGACTCCTGCTGTGGTCTTTTGAATGGTGAACTAAATGAGTCCACAATATGCATATCTTCTCTTATTCCAACCTCCCCCCCCCATGGCATGGGATTTGACAGGTAGAATATCATATCACCATCATCTCCAGGAGGCAATACGTTAATCCTAAAATTTCTTCTTGAATGCTGCTAGTTTGTGACCTGTTTAGTTGGTTGTTTGTTAAATAAAAAAATCTGTGAGGTACTCAGCATTGTATCTCGAAGTCGGTTATGAAGAGCTGTGGTTATACTGAATAAGCAGCTACCTATGTTATTATATGATATCTCTTTATTAATGTAATAACTGCACTTTCACAATTGCTTTATTAACCTTCTAGCTTTCTCAAATTTGCTTGAAAATGCACCATTTGCCCACTCTTTTTTCAAAATTTTCTCGGGGGGAGAACCGCCCGACCCCCCCTTAGGTTGTTCAGGCTCGCTCGCTTCGCTCGCTTGCCGCGGTGCATTACAAAACAAATTTTACTCCTCACTACTTTCAAATTTCACCAGCCGCCACTGCACGAGGGGGCCCCTCCACGTACCTTGCAGGGGGCCCCCCCCAAGTTTCGTTACGCCACTGTGGTAGCCTCGTCCACATTGATGTCCTTTATGAGGTTCAGTAAGCTCTTGGTATTTTTTAAATAGGTGTCGGTGTTCTGGACCAGGTCTTTCAAGAAGAAATCACAGAAACGTGACAAGGGTTCAAGGAGGGACCCTATACCTGATATGATTGGTCTCCCGGGTGGGGGAATCTGTTGCATAAGAACAGGATTCCCCCACCCGGGAGACCAATCGTATCAGGTATAGGGTCCCTCCTTGAACCCTTGTCACGTTTCTGTGATTTCTTCTTGAAAGACCTGGTCCAGAACACCGACACCTTTTAAAAGATACCAAGAGCTTACTGAACCTCATAAAGGACATCAATGTGGACGAGGCTACCATCCTAGTGAGCTTTGACATCGAGAGCCTCTACACTAGTATTCCACAGGATGACACCTTGGAAGTACTCAGAGTAGCACTGGACGAGACAGACTGGGCCTTCAGGACACCAAAACACTTCATCCTTGAATTGGCGACATTGGCTCTGAAAAGAAATTATTTTGAGTACGAGGGGGCCCTATACCTACAAACCGGTGGTACTTCGATGGGTAGTACCTTCGCCCCGAGTGTGGCAGGTCTATATGTTTTCGATTTCAAAAAGAAGTACATCCTAGGTGATACCAACCCTTTTTCCTCGAATATTGTGTTTTGGAAACGGTACATCGACGATGTCCTTGCCATCTGGCAAGGACCAAGAAGCACACTAATGGATTTCGTCCGTTGGATTAATACCTGTGACAGGAACCTGAGATTCACGCATACACTGGACCCGACTAACATGGTATTCCTGGATGTCACAATCACAAAAGAGAACGGAAAACTGGAGACAAGTACATACCAAAAACCGACTGCCAGGAACAACTTGCTCAGATTTGAGAGCTTCCACCCTAGGGCCTTAAGGGAGAACTTGCCCTACGGCCAGTACCTTAGATTACGACGCAATTGCAGCAAAATCACTGATTATCGTATTCAAGCAACAGACCTCACCAAAAACTATCTGAGAGAGGTTACCCAGATAGGATACTTAACAAATGTCAGAAACGTGCTCGGAACCAACCCAGGGATGCCCTTCTTGAAAACAAAGTGACCGCAACAGAAGACATACCATTGACATGCGTCACCACGTACAGTACTGTCTCCAACCAGGTGACGCGTTCCATCAACAAGCATTGGAAAATCCTGCAAACGGGCAACCTAAATTGGGATAAGCCTTTATTCTCCTTCAAAAAAGCGAGGAGCTTGAAGGACTCACTAGTGAACATCCGCCCTAGGAAAACGGAACAAGACAACACACATACTGTTCTAAACGCGTGGGGCTTACCCAAGATTGTGGGTCACTTCCCCTGCGGCAATTGCAGTGTGTGTCATTTGACAACCGCGATGAAAACACTGATCCTAGAACCTGGTGGAATCTGGACACAAAGGGCACACACCAATTGCAATAGCACCAACGTGGTCTACCTTATAACGTGCCCATGTGGTTTACAATACGTTGGTATGACGGGAAGGAAGATCAAACAGCGTATATGTGAACATCACAGCACCATCAGGTGTAAAAAAGCAACAACAAGACTCACTGAACACTTCCTGCAGGTGAACCACACCCCCAACGACATGAGATGGACAGTCATAGAGCAAGTGCCAATTTGTGACGATACCCAACAGCGCCTTTTTGAAAAAGAACAACGCTGGTTTTACAGACTATCGACTCACAGGAATGGGTTAAACAACAATATCCCCTGGAACTCAGTACTACAGAAATAAACCCAAAAATCTGTAACTCCTCCACTAAAGTGACAGTGAAATTAGACCCATTATTACATCTATAGGATATAACTTCTCCGTAAACGCACACAATTTTTTTTTTTTAATTGAGTTCATTCTGGGTTTCTAACAACTTGAGAGTAGAGTTGTCTCACTAACAACCATTATTGCATCTATTGCAATAAATCTTTTCCCTACACGTTCATATAGAAGACTTTTCCAATGAGTCCCCTTGGGCTTTCGAATAACTAAAGAGTACATAGAAAATACTACCAAGCCTGATAATCAATACCGATATTCCCAGTCATTTAACTTTAGTGCAATTTTTAACATCATTATTATGTTCAGTGAACATATCCAGAAAATTCCCCCAATATAATCAAGAAAATTTTGTGAGCACACACTTGTTACGAGAAAAACTTAGTTTCCTTTGATATTGAACCCTTCGGTTCCGATGACATACGTTGGGAGGCCTGATACCGCCCTCTGACGTCATCCCGCTAACACGTGACCGCGTCACGCGTCACGCACCAGGAAGCACTACGTCCCGCTTCTGGGTTAAATTACCATGGGAACGCTGACACAGAGATCCTCGGGACTCCGTGTAGGACGAGCATCCAGGTTTAATTGCGGGTGGCATGGTTTGGCGCAGTAAGTACAGATTTCAGGCGGGTGGGCTCCGCTCAATCTCGAGACCAAACAATGAAGGTATGTACAAACAAACTGTTTTTTGACGATGTATTTTACATCCCCAGAGTGTGACTAGAACCAGCGCCCTTGCCTACCGTGTCCATGGGGCACGACTAAAGCGAGTTTCTAGTAAGCCCGTTTTCCCTCATACATGTCTCAGCAGTTATTCCAATTTTAACTTTGACAATGCATGCTTATTTTAGACCGCATGCCCAGTTCTTTTGCGTAGCTACTTTCAAAATCCACGCTCATTTTCAATGAGCATTAAGACACTTACACATGCTAATGAGCACATTGTAGGTTGACTATTTGGAAAAGGGGTGGGTTCCCACCTGTTTGTAAAGGCGCACGACCGCCATTGAGATGTGAATTCACACCAAAAAGACATAATGCATGGTATGTATGGAGCATGGTATGTACCACGCTAAATAGCTCATAACGGAGCCACGAATGAGAGGTCATCTAAGGTTAAGACACACTAATAACCGTGATTATGTGTGTTTGTTCCCTTACTTTCAGATTGTTCCTTTCACAGAAGGTTGGAAGGTTGCCACACTGTAAGTACACGGTGTGGTTCGCGATTGACCCAGAGTAGGGTGCACCTTAGAGTGTGCATACCGCTCGGGCCATTGTATTAGGTCCTGATGAAAACCTGGTAATATCACGCACAGGTTGAAACATGTAGACCACCATGATCCCTATTTTAGATATAGACACCACAGGTCAATCTAACCTAATTTGATGTCTCACATTTGTTTTTAAGCATTGTCTTATTGCTCCATATTAAACTTTTAGGGAGTTAAATAAAGACGATTTTTAACCTCACTTTTGCACTCACTTACACCACTGTTGTGAATAATCCTGCTCCACTGTAATCAGGTGTTGAAGCACACCCGGGTGACATTCGGCTACTCTGGTGGGACCCCAATGATGAAGCATGTCACCAACTAGGTTGGTGAGTGAGGGGTCTTTTTAAAAAAGGAAGTCTTTCCGTTTTTTCTATAGGTACCTCCTCATCTCGTAGATAACCTTTATCCGCGGGGTTACTCCTTTATTTGTTTTCTGAATGATATGACACACCACTGCCTGAAATGTACTCGTATCAAAGGTGCTACCCTAGATCTAATCATCACCAAAATTTTGTCTCTAACAGTTGGCACACCCAGCTTTGCTGACTGGTCTGATCACTAGCAAATTCCCTTCTACTTGTCCTTCTCTAAACCTCTGATAAGTGGACACCTCAACAGGTCAAAATCTCTACTGAGGCGCACCAAAAGCTTTATTCACAATGATTGTGCAACATTTCACATGTCTCCCCACATTAGGACATATCAAGAAGTTAATGATGCAACTAATACGTTTAATGATATTGTGGCTCCAATCCTGAATGACCTTGCCCCTGTTATGGTGAAATATACTAGGAGGATAAGGCCTGTTTCTTGGTGAACTAACAAACTCAATGAGGAAAAAAGCTCCTCAAACTAACTCAATACTCCTGACACCAAAACCCCCCTATAACTCATTTGGAAAACCTCTTTTGTGCTGTGTCAGATAATCTTACTAAAAGCATATTGTTGAAGACAAATCCATGTCTTCTGAATCCTGATTTGACCAGGGCAGAAACACACCTACAAAGTTCTTCAAGACATCACAAACTCTACACCTTTGCTTGAAATAGCAGCACCTGGCACAAGATGTGGGTAATTTGTTTGCTTTTTTTACACCAAAGTCAAAAAGAGTGAAGAGAAACTCTTACTACATCCTAACACTTGATGTCCAGCTTTGTACAGATAATCCCAGGACAGCTAGTCTAATTTCAGAGAAATGCCCCAGATGGGCATTCTCAGCACCATCTCCAAAGTAAATCAATCCAACATTTCCTTACTAAAATCCTTGAAAGCTGTGAGACCACTCAACTGAAGCCATGTGTTAGTAAGAACAGTCATCTGGATTACTTTGAGTCTGGTTTCACAGCTGGTTGTAGTAGACAGAGCTATCCTGCAAATGACTGATGATGTCCTCAGTATCCTGGACATTGGTGACTCATACTTGTTTTTTACTTGATCTTTCAGAGGTGGTTGATACGGTTAACCAGGACAACCTTATCCACATGTCGAAAAACCTCATGGATTATCTATCTAATTGCTCCTATTGATTAAAACAGACAGCTCACTGTCTATCCCAGTAGCTCGACCACAAGGGCACCTCAAGCCTCTGTCCCTAGCCCCTGCTCTTTTTCAATCTTTATATTGAACCACTGGGTGATGATATTAAAATAAAATCCAGAATATCATATCACCAATAAGCTGGCAGCACCCATCTCTATTTGAAAGTTCAGTCTTCTGCTGATATCTTGTTACTGGCCTCGACCCATGAAAACACACTCTATATGATGATGCATCGTCTCAAGTTTAATCCTTAAAAATGTGAATTCTTACTTATTTCACCCCACACATCCTCTACCCCATTTCAAAAATTGCTAAATCCTTTCAAGATTTTAGATTGATGTCTGGCCATTACTGATAGCACCAAATCTCTGGGCTTCATTCTGGATAAAAATCCTCACAACCTTATCAACACCATGGCAAGAAATGCATATCACTAGCTTAGACTCATCAGGAGGATCAACCTTTTCTTCCTGGACTAGGACCTCAAGGAAATTATTCAAGTTTTGGATCTAGCTGGGTTAGTCTACCGGAAAACAATCCCGTCCAGCATTCCTAAAATTCATCTGGCCCCTCTTAACGCCTCCATGCATGCTGCAGAGCTCTTGATCTCATTGGCTGACCCTTCAATCATATCACCCCCACCTTGCACTCATTGAGTTGAATTCAGATTGATGGTAGATCCATTTTCAAGATTGCCTGCTTAGTTCATAACGTCATCCACTCTAATCACTCTTATTACTTGGCAAATAAATTGAAGACCTCTGGTTGCTCCCGCCAATTCCGCAGTTCAGACAGGAACTCCATTCCTGTGGCAGTCGGCATTATCACCACCTTATCTGCTTTCAAAAGAGAACTAAAGCATTTTCTTCTAAATTAGTTTTTCTAAGCTTCTCCTCCTAGTTAATGGCCTCCTTGTACAGTGCCTGTAGATCCATCATACTAATGATAAACATTGATGAATGTAAATTCCTTTCTTGTCTCACTGATTCTGCAATGTCTGCATTTCAAGAGCTTTTTGCCTGTTGTATTATGTTCTATATCGTTGTTTCTGACATAGTGCTCTATCGATAATGCCCAGACTTGCTGTTCCTGCACCAGCTGCCTTCTGCATTCTTTTAACTGTAACACTTCTTACATTTCTTTTGTTGTTGTTTGCTGTTGGTATAGTTCATGTATTGCCTATTTTCATTGACTACTAACTCTGTTTATTTAACTACACTGGTTCTATGTAAAGTGCTTTGATTCCCTCACGCCTTGTAAGCACTATACACAAACATCAAACAAATAAACTAAGAGATACATAATAATAGCTTCTTCTGTTGGCTGGACGTTAATTGGGATTGAATAGGGGTGGTCGCTGGGCCGTATCACACTGCCCCTGTACCCCTACGTTTTGATATAACGCTTCTGCAGTGGAGAAAACCCCTGTGTGCAGGGCGGCGACGGCCAGGCTGGACACCTCCCTTCCTCTTGATTATTTACACTTTCTCTGAATGATTAATTTTAAGAGATCCCTGCACAGGTTTAAAAGGTTTGATATTGTGTTTCTTATTCTTTCTCCCTCCTTCTGGAGAAACTGATGTCCTAGATTTTTTGGCTCCCTTCTAGCAAGGTACACATTGCATATTCTTACACCTCAAAATGTATCATGGTCCACTTTGGAATGCGATGAATGCTGAGACTTTGAGCATCTTATGTTTAGAAAAATCTTGCTTATTTGATGTTCTACTGTTCATATTCCACATGTACGTTGAGCCCTTGCAAGGCGTCGACTGTTGATGTCATTATACGTGATCATTGTCCACCCTGGGGTGCTGTATTATTCAAATGGCAATAAATATATAAAACAAAAAGTGGTTCCGCACACAACAATAAAGTCTCTAAAGTTCAAATGGAGGGCAGTCTTTATATGCACATAGAAGGATTTTTCAATTTCACGTTGTTTCTTTTTCAAAAAAAGTTCTTTATTGGAATATAAAGATAAATCAGGCAGATAAAATCCAGTAGCCGACGCGTTTCGTCCCTGGGGGACTTCTTCAGGGCTTCACAATATAAAGACGTACATCCAATTTCCGTATTTCTTTAAAAGATGACTTGTGTTCTGTAAGCACACATTTTATGTGGTGTTAGCGTCTTTTTTACACGGCTTGATAACCGGAGATTCGTCAGTCCATCAATGCATCTGCTTCAAGGAGTTGAGGCAATAAAGATATGTTTGAAAAATAAAAGTAGGGGGGTGGTAGTACGTGTGGGGTGGTGGTGTGTTTGCAGGTGACAGGTCCATATACAAATGCTGTCGGCACTCCTTTCACCGTATGCACCACCATGAGCACTACAACACACTGATTGGTAAATAATGGGCAGCCCATCATCACACATACTAAGACGCACTGATGGTGAAGACCTGTAAGGGCACCTCAGTAGGTACTACTTCCTTCATTGGTCCACAGTTGGGTATGTACCAGGCAGGGCAATCCTGTTAGTAAATCATGATTTTGGCATAATTATTTGACTACTGATAATTGCAACACACTTCACATGGTATAGACAAATACTGCATACAGAAGAGGCGGGCACTGCTTTGTAAATTGAAAGGAACAAACTTTGGAAAAATTGGAGGCATTTAGAATCTGTAAAGTTTACTGGAAATCGTGATTGTGCTACATAAGGATAACTGGGTTTGTGATCAGATAGTTGTAGGTAAGGGCAAACACCCACATACGCCTTGTGAATCGTTTCAAACAGGGATACATTCAAACACTACTACTACTATTTGCACTGTAGTTTTCTGATTTGCCACTAGCTTTAGAATGAGGGCAGAGTGTTTATTTTTAAGTTAATGGATATGCACTACAGGTCCTTAGTATGCATCCAGGGCTTTAAGTGGGCCGAGTCCTGTCGGTGCTCAGCAGCGGCAGTTCTAACAAGCATTGGCATAGCCAATAGGTCTCGCCTTTGGGACCTTATAAGCCTTATAGCCGCACAGACATGCGATCAAAAATTATATGAGAGGTAGTGTCAAAGTGACGTAAGTGCTAGTGGGAGGTCCTTAAAGGCAATTTAAATGTTACGAAACACACAAAGATCATGACGTGCCGGAGGCCAGAACTTATGACAGATCTCCTGGGTAAAAGGCTTTCCGAACATATATTGCTAAATCGTTACTGAATGGAGTCACTTCCAAGAAGGCAAATCCTTTAACGTACAGTGCAAAATGGGATGCAGATATACAGCCCGACTTAAAGCGTATACATTGAAGTTCAAATTTGAAAGCTTCTTAGCTCCGCAGGCAGTGTCTCCTTTAAATGAGATTTCTATTCTGAAGATGCACAGTTAATACATGACAGATTCATTTTCAAACATGACGGAAGTCCCTAAACACTCTTCTAGCCACAGAAAAATGAGGGATTGGAGCAATAATACGCACCCGACAGTTCAGGACCGGAGCACCTCACTGACTAAAGATCAAACATAAAAAAGGGAACTAAAACAACTGTGTTCCTTGACAAAAAAAAATAAAGCAGTGTCTACTGAAGCGACTGCTGGAAATGTGTGATGTGTCATGTCGCACAATGAACAAAAAAGTTAGGCGCTCCTTCGATTCTCTGGCTAGAAAATATATACCTTTTAAGAGAGGACTAAAACCCAGAATACAGTAATTAAGCCGAGACTGTAACACATTTGAATAATGCAGATGAAATCTGAAGCGAACACTTTCACCTCGGTGTGAATGTCTCCAGGCACTAACAGGAAGGAGGCTGTACCAAGACAGGGGAGCGCACGGTAGATGGTTATCTCTTCTGTAATTGCCTTAAATCTTAGCTGCTCGTGCCCTGCTCTTCCGCGGAGTGCACGGACGTATACTAATGGCATCTTCAAGAGACTTGACCATAGCAATCTGAAGAGAACACTATTTTATCCAACTTTATTTGCTGGTACCATTTGTTATTTTTCTCCAGGGCCATACAATTTTAATTTACCATAACGCATGGCTAGCCGAACAAGAGACGTTAAAAATAGCATATGCGTCGACGATAAGGGTTGGCATTTAAAGATTATTATTTGAATGCAGGCTAAAATAGTCTTGCCTTACAGGCGCTGTGGCGGCCAAAGCAGTGTAGTATGCTGTACAGTGTGTGGCTTCTTACATTATGCGAACGCTTGCATGTTGAAGCCCCGGCCATGGTCAAAGAAGCAGCGCAGACTCGCTATGCTTATAGGTTCTGCCTTGTGTTGCCGATATCGGTCAGTGGCTGCAGTTAACGTGCGCACGGAGCAGCAGCGAGTCGTGGAGCAGCAGAGTAGAGTAGAGTCAGCTTTCACAAATGGAAATTCCTCCGTTCTCAACATGTTTATTTTGGTTATGATGCTTAGAAGCTCCACAAATGGTGTCCTTAAGCAAATCCAAAGCCCGCCTGAACTAAAAGAGGTAACACAGCCTTGAGCAAAACAAAAGCACGTCATCTCAGAAAAAACGAGTGGTGCGCGCGCGCTGCAAGGAATTTTAGGAATGCAGCTGGCATTGTGCGTGCCGCTGCTCGTTCCGCTCGCTCCCGAGACCCATAGGCCATGGGAGTGAACGTTCACAGAAAAGGCGGGACATACCCCCGCCTTTGGCCATTTGCGTGCTTTCATTTTTGAAAGCCACACGCAAAGGCCAATGGAATGTGTGGGAGGAGTCCGACCCACCCGGAGAAGTCTCTTGGAAGTCTGCAGTGATTCCAAGAGGCCCTCGAGACCTAAAAAGCAGGTGACGAGACGGGTCCCTACAGGGCTCTCCATTTTGCCCTCACCCTCAGGGTGAAAAAAACAATCTTAACTCTGCATCAGTGCCACCCTTCACTGCCTCTTATTAAAACTTCAAAGAGGCTCGTTATAGTTCTTTCACAGTCTCACCATTTCAGAACTGAAGCATTTTCAATATTCTTTACAATTAAGCCACAGTTGTTGCTTATTTATCTCATTCAAATAACAACTATTGACAAAGCCAATAGTCCTGGCTTGTTGTAGGTATAACGTTACTTGTTGTAGTATATGTCTGGATGCAATGACAGAAGCAGCAAAATACCAGTCGGACGGGACACTATGCTAAGCACAGATTTTTAGCTTAATTGTTTTAAGCCACACCCTTAATTACACCGGCCAAGCCCCTACGAGAGACCCCCCCTGTTTTTTCATTCCGCTTAAAGCCCTGTATGCATCTGAATACAATAATGATGGACCAAACATCTGCAGCATTACAACGTGCTATTCATTTTCTTGCTAGATACTGTGCCATTTAGTGGCTGAAAACAATGTGGATCACACTAGAGTCATACCATTCAACCAGAGTCTATAAAGTCACCCTGGGGCAATCAAGAGCGCTGCAGTGGCAAATGGCAGATGGTGACTTATATAAATGGTAAATAACAATATTGGGTATTTTTGGTGTTCACCAAAGAATTCTGATTTAAATACATGTGAAATGTGTAGTAGAAGAATTTGAGAATTGATAAGGGTAATATTCGACAAGTGATGAACACCCCATGTCAGCCTGAAATTTTGAAATCAACAGTAGCAGTTCTAAACAGTAGTTCCACTTTAGGTATGTTTTAAAGGAATGTTTATGGCAACCTATGCAATTATCTAGCTATGTAAATGACTTTGAATATTGAATGACGAAGTGTAATTTTGAGTGCAGGCAGAGTAACAATTGGACCCTGCAGATTGCTGACCCTTTGGACAGGACTCTTGGAAACCAATTCCTGTGGCAGAAGGGCCAGTAAGTGGGGAGAAGAAAGAGTAGTTATGGGGTAGTCTGTTGTAGAGACCACATGCTTGCGATAGACACACAACTAGAGTTTAGAGAAGTTGTGACAGAGACGGAATACTGCAACATAAAGATCAGGCTAGAAACAACACTGGTCTCCGGGTCTTATTCAGGGGCGTAGCTTGGTCAGTAAGACTAAGGGGGTGTGGGTTCAGATTTTCTGACAATTACACTGGCATATCATGCTAATCATTATAGGAGGAAGGAGTGCATGAGGGGGGGCTTAAGGGCCAATCAAAAGGGAATGGAGTACAGATTGTGAGGGGTACTTAAAACACAATATTTTTTAAAATAACCATGTTTTAAGACTTGCAAAACAGAGATCAGAGAGTGTGTGTGTGTTTTTGTCTGGGTGAGTATTTAAAAATCCCAGGTGAAATCCAACAGACAGTCAAGCATGTAGGGTATTTTAATTGCACCACCTCAAAGAGCACACGCACGCCCTTCTTTTTCATCTCTGGACCCTACTGGTAAACCAGTTGGTCTCCCTCCAGGTGGAGGACAGCATATGTGCAAAAACAAAACCCGATGATGATGCTGTAACAGTACACTAAGGCGGAGAACCAAGATATACCGCCTACCCCTGTGTACATATATGAGGGTTTTTAAGGGGACTACAAAACGCTACCGAGACCCTGGTTACACAGGACAAGTGGTCCATTCTCCCCCTCCTTGATTTTTTGAGAAATCCAACAGACACCATACCATATCCAATTGAAAGCTCCTGTACCCAACTATTTACTAAATAATCCATTTATTGGTGGGGAGTAACACCCCAAACACTCCCCACTTATTGCTCGGAAGGACGGGGGTCCAACATGTGGGAGTGGTTGGAAAAGCAGCTTTATCTGTGGCACGGCTATATCCGTTATTCGAGACATCTAAAGAAATATGTGCCTTTTTAAAATCAGGAACTTTACCTATATTGAGTGTAGCTGGTTCATGGGAGGTGATTTTGTATTAAAGGTGCATTAGGCAAACTTGACTTTCTGAATTTAGATCATGTAATATTTTATGTAGAAATTAACTGTCCCTCCTAATAGGTTTTAAAAGCTAGTGCCCTGAAAAAGAACTGTAAAATTACTCTATAACACACTATGATGTTCTTATATGTGAGAGAAGAGGTGTTGGTACTTTTAATCTTTGTTTTAACGGTATGATGGAATGTTTTAATTTTACGATTGTGCAAATATTTGAGTGGTGGAAACCCTTCACACATAAGATTGATCTGATTTGAGTATTTTCGTACTGCTCGGCAAATACTGGGCATGACAGTGCAGCAAACACTCAAACGCTGATGACGTGGATGCGACGACACTGCCATTCCACCAGCAGAGGCCACAACCTATAAGGCTGACAAAGGCACAAGTCCTCCATTATGAGGTTCAAAAGTCACCACTGAGCTGCGGAGCTCTTCCTCACCGCACCACACTACCTTATTCACCCACCTGGAGTGTGAGATCCTCTCGCGGAAGAACTCTGTGCAGAAGATGACCAGGATGGGGCTGACACAACTGTGGGCGTAGCTGAGGCAGATGGTGATCTGGTTGAGATAAAAGGAAGTCCTGGAGGGTGCAGCGCTCAGGTTGACCAGCTGTACCACGTGAAAGGGCGTCCAACAGATCAGGAAGGCACCAATGATGGTGAGCGCCATGCGAGTCACCTTCTTACTGCGGGCTGAACGCTTCTTTTGCACCTTGCGCATAACTTGGAAAAGATGGTGCAAGGTAAGGGAGTAGAGCACTGTGATTATGAGGACAGGCACAATGAAGGCAAGGATGGATTGGTAAAGTGTGTACCAGTACAGACTGCTTGGGCCAGGCAGATCTATCAGGCAGATCTCGGTCTCGTTGTCCCTCTGGACGCGGGCATAGAGCATGGCTGGGGTCGTGAGGCAGAGGCTGCCGGCCCACACTGCGCCGTTGATGAGTGCTGTACAGTGCATGGTGCGCTTTTGCCCCACTGTGGCTGAATAAACCACAGCTACGTACCTGAGGATGAAACAAAGGGGCAACTGGTGAGTCGAGAGTTAAGAAATATTCATTAGTAGAAGAAGAAGAAGAAGAAGAAGAAGAAGAAAAAGACACGGTGGGGAATAATGATTTCCTTTACAGAGAAAGTCAGAGAGATTACAGAGAAGGAAAGTAAGGGAAGATTTACGGAATGTCACACATGGTAATAAAATAACTTAAGAGAAACATGAATAAAACATAAAAACTGTTGTTTTTTAGTAAAATTCACATGTACAGACAAAGCGAGGTTCACAATGTACAAGATACAAATAAAGGCTAGAGACTTTGCATAACGGATAAAGAAAGAGAGAAATAAAAAATCAGAGTGAGAAAGTGAAATGAAAAGCGAGATCAGGAACCCACAGCCCAGAAGCTAAGCCTGTTGTTATGTCTACAGCCAAGTCATTATCATGCCTGATATCCACATGCCGCAAACCCGTTACCAGGAACACTAGCGCACCTGCTGCAGAGCTTCAATGGAAGCCCACTGCCAAGTCCACCATGTAGTCTGATGTCAAGCTGCCAAGGTACCTGCTCAGGGTAAACTTGTATCAGGAGTCAGAGCAACTTGGGGTGTCTTGTTGGCTGACCCTTTCTTTAACCTTCTCACGTTTTTGGTATCCTGGTCCTGTAAACCATGAAGCATTGACAAGAAGGTCACTTAAACTGAAGCAACTTTGGCGCCCATTGTCCAAAACTAAGAGCAAGGTGAACAGAGGCGTGCCATTAGTCGCACCATGGGAGAGTTCAGGTTCAGGTTCGGAGGCGGGCAGGTAGGTGCGACATGTCTTTAAAAACTTCACATTCCTCATTACTGTGAATGGAGGGGTGACTGCGCTCTCCAATGATACACTGAGAGGCACTAACATCAGTTTGCTAGGTCAGGTTCACCAGGATGAATCCCTAGATCACATGATCCTGAGGTTCCTGCTCATGACAAGAGCCTCTCCCTCCCAAACTGTGATGCTGCCAACCAAGTAGGTTAAATGGGGTAACATATCTAAAGGCACATTGATGGGAGACGTGAGTAGTTTATTGGAGAGAAAGAGTTGTACACGAGGAAGGCAAGAGCAATTGAGTGCCTCTTGACGGTGAAATGGGTTTGATTTTCTTTGACTACAGCCAGTCCACTCAACAGAAGAGACCACAGTTGGAGAGAGTGAAAAAAGAACTCATTAACCTGTGAACTGAGATATCATTAAATATCGTGAAATTTTACGTGACACACCGAAGGAAGAGAACATTTCTTTAGGAAAGAGGACAATAAATACAACTAATTATCAAAGGTTCACAGGAGTGTGGATATGTAAGGTTAATTAGTTTGCACACATGGTTGCTATATCAGAGATTACACAATAAATGGTGTATCAACCCTGAAAACATGGAACCATGCAAAGGACAGTAGGAGTGAGTAAGAGACCACAGTAGAGAAAAAGTTTTTTTTATACAATATAAATTACATGTACCCAAAATGCCTAATATGGAAAAAGTTATTTATCTTGGTTTAATGGACGCCTTTCAGGCAGCTTCCTAGATCAACACTAAAACTTAATCAGCACTTTAAAGATAAAGAGTTGCCCTAAAACAGAAGAAAAAGTGTTTAGGTAGGCATTTTGTTCTTGTGAACACCCATGTTATCATCATAACAACTTTTAACTCACCGTGCTCCACGCTGAATGAATGCTTAAACGAAATCAGTCTTCAGAGTAACACTTGTCACCCACATTAAATAAAGGGAGGCTATTCCTTGAAGTGTTACTTAAACATAAATTGGCTTAGTGTTGATAATGCCATTTACCTTGATAGGAAGAATACATTACTCCTATAAGTTGACGGATCACTTCCTGTTTTACACAACTACGAGTTCAGCACGCACTCAAATCAACCCGTAGGCCAACTAAATTTTAGAGGAGTGATTGCCGCCAGCTCTTGTGCATTTTCTTTTTGGGTATGCAGCTATGATTAAAAAGACAAGCTTATAAATACACCCTGGTTTGATTTTAGTGTAATGGATTGGAGGAACCAAGGAAGAGCTATTGTCTCACACTTGACCTAAAACCTGCTGAGGTATTGGATAAAGCAGGGTCATTAGCACTAGCAATTGTGTGCAATAAGGAGACGACCTGCTACGAAACAGAGCTCGCTCAATTTTTAAGTATGTGTATTCAATTTGTGGGTTTCATCCACTAAGATCTCCAATTGAAAGCAATGTTTCCGAATTCCTTTTGGAGGCTGGGAAACCAATTGACCCAACATCATGACACTTCCGATGCATGAGCATTGGAGACATTGGCTGCGTGGAATTTAAGTGAATTACCATGCCCAAGATTTTGTCATTCTTACTTCCTGTAACAGTGGGGAAGCTGGAAGAATAAGAATTTGTAACACCAGCTAAGGGTCAACTAGTGTTTGTTCCTGTAGTGCAAAGGGCAGTTAGCTTTGATTGAGAGTAGTCCGTGAAACATTACACACACATGTTGTTGAAGTCTCTCATTTAGTTGATTGACTATTTGTAACTTGTAAGAGGTCTCGTTTTTTAGGTCGAGCCCAGGCAGCACTTGCGCTGTCTCTTCTAGACATGTTGTATACACTTTGTTTGCTAACAGCCTGCCCATTGCCTTTTTATTTGTTACTTTGATTGTACTTTAAAAAGGCTTGCTTGCTAGTGGTTAATATTTCCTCTTTGTCCCTCCTTGTTGTAATTTGTTTCCTCCCACAGAGCAGCGCCTAAGTACTGGTATCTTTCCACTTTTGAGTTTATCTGTTCGTTTTGGGGAACTATTTTCTTACTTTCCTGCTCATGTTCTGAGCTCCGCTTCATATTTTGTACTCTTTCTGCCTGCCTTCTGTTTTATCTCCTCACCTGCGCTATTTTAAGCAGAGGATTCTTGCTCTGAGCTTGTAAACCGGCCTGCACTGCATCTGTCTGCAGTCCGGTACAAGTACCTGATTGTTTATTTATTGTGTGAATTGTAAGGCAGCGTCGCTCTCTGTCATTTGCCAAACTGTTAGAGTATCTTCATTCTACGTCGCTTTTATACTTAATGAAAAAGTATGGGCTTGTTTCTTCAAATTTTCACATTTATCGGTGGTGCAGTATGTGCAAATTGAAAGGGTGAATGTTTCTCTTCTAATTGCTTTTGGTAATGTGCTTTATGCCCCTGAAGCACATTACTAAAAAACAATTAGAAGAGAAATGCACAGCCTTTTAATGTGCACAAACGGCACTGATAAATGTGAAAGTTTAAAGAAACAAGTCGATACTTTTTGATTAGGTATAAACGTGACTTTGACTGAAAATTCTGTAACAGTTTAGCAAACAACAGAGAGTCACGCTGCCTTACAATTTGCACATAGGCACCAATAACACGTCTCTCTCTTTCGTTTGCTAAAATGTTACAGTATTTTCATTCTACGTCACATTTATACCAGTAGCGGCCCGTGGAGGGAGTTCCGTGGGGCGGTGAGGCGGGGCGGGGGAGGGGCAGGGTGGGGGGTAGTAAACACCGGAATATGGATGAACGGAGGTAAGTAAACAATTAAATAAATAAAACGAATTTCGTTGCGTGCGCTGCATCGCATTTTGCCAACAAGATGTCTTGCTTGTTATGTTCCTTTTTGCACACCGAGGTGTTTGAGGCATCAAAAGTGTTTGGTTGTCTCTGACTCATGGTTGTGTGAAAAGTGGCTTTTACTTTTATAGAGAAACAGTGTTATTGTGGTGGAAGTTAAGCAATCGCAGCCGTCTCTAGAGGCAATTTCAGGCTGGAGCCAACCAAAATAAATACATTTTTATCTTCAAAAATCGGGAGTCTCCCACCTGAATCAGGACTATTGGCACGTATGGATGCCATACATTCGCAGTTCAACCACACTCTTAAGTCGGAGGCAGAAGGTAGGGAATGGCAGGCCAAAAAGTGAATTTCAGAGGAGACGTACTAAATATTACGTACGTGTTCTTCTGCATGCTATTTGTGTATATTAGAAAGGGTTAATAGAGGTTGGAAAAGGAGTGTGTAGGCACATGGTTTGGTTAATTTGTTTCTCGCAGGGGTAGAGAGACACGCTACTAGCAGGAGGGAGGGCTGGCGGAAGAGAGCTGAATGGTTTCTAGTTGTGTAGTAATAGGAGAGGCATAGCTGTAAATATTACTATCGCTCTCCTGAACTGTATATAGGTCTTCTTTGGGTCTTCTTTGCGATGCAGCGAATTTCGTTGCATGCGCTGCATCGCATTTTGCGATGCAGCGCACGCAACGAAATTCGTTTTATTTATTTAATTGTTTACTTACCTCCGTTCATCCATATTCCGGTGTTTACTACCCCCCATCCTGCCCCTCCCCCGCCCCGCCTCACCGTCCCACGGAACTCCCACCACGGGCCGCTACTGATTTATACCTAATATAAAAGTATCGCTGCCTTTTAATTTGCACAAATGCACTGCGAAATGTGAATGCTTAAAAATACAAGCAGATACTTTTACTCTTTTCATTCAATGTCGCTTTTGTGCCTTTGCTAAAAGTATCTGCTTGTTTATTTAAACTTTTACATTAAACATGCATCATGATTTCATTTTTTTCTACTGCACGTTAACACCAGATGTGCGTTTGTAAATACCAAATTTATTTGCAGCTTGTAAAGTAGGGTCATGTCTCCGTAGGAAGCTTCCCATCCTGTGAGTTACAGCAATTCATTGAATGTTGATGTTCCCAAAGAAGACCTATATACAGTTCAGGAGAGCGATAGTAATATTTACAGCTATGCCTCTCCTATTACCACACTACTAGAAACCATTCAGCTCTCTTCCGCCAGCCCTCCCTCCTGCTAGTAGCGTGTCTCTCTTCCCCTACGAGAAACAAATTAACCAAACAATGTGCCTACACACTCCCTTTCCAACCTTTATTAACCCTTTCTAATATACACAAATAGCATGCAGAAGAACACGTAGGTAATATTTGGTACGTCTCCTCTGAAATTAACTTTTTGGCCTTCCATGCCCTACCTTCTGCCTCTGACTTAAGAGTGTGGTTGAACTGCGAATGTATGGCATCCATACGTGCCAATAGTCCTGATTCAGGTGGGAGACTCCCGATTTTTGGAGATAAAAATGTATTTATTTTGGTTGGCTCCAGCCTGAAATTGCCTCTAGAGACGGCTGCATTGTTTAACTTCCACCACAATAACACTGTTTCTCTATAAAAGTAAAAGCCACTTTTCCCACAACCATGAGTCAGAGACAACCAAACACTTTTGATGCCTCAAACACCTCGGTGTGCAAAAAGGAACATAACAAGCAAGACATCTTGTTGGCAAAGTGAAGCTCCCCAACTGTACCCAAAGAGTCCCCACATCTATCAATCACACATAAAACAGAACAATTACTTTCGTGCAAAGACATGGGTTTCTAAACTTGGCGGTTGTGACGTCTACGTTCCCCCAACAGAAACTTACCACCATGGAGTGGCACAATGCAAGCCACAAACATAACGCTATTCCCTCCCTCCACATACCTATGTAAACACCGCTGCAGAGAAATCTGCGTAGCCAGCCTGACACAAATCTCCCTTGAAACACTGCGTATAAGACATCGCCAAAGTTAATGTTTTAAATGTAAAACATACGTGTTTGACGTACCTGCAGGTTATAGTCAATCGTGGACTGCTGCGAAGCAGAAGTTTGTGGCATGAGAACCCACTGAAATCAAAAGCGGTTAACAGTGCAGGGGGCCCCAGTGAGTTCTGCTGCAATGCTACGGTAATTTGTTTGGGTAGTTTTATGCAGATCAAACTGGACCCAAAGGTATTGGAGTGCTTTACATGAGTGCACGTAACGAGGATATAATATCAGGAGAAATGTCTCATACTGCAGAAATGTAGAGGGTCTACACCAGAATGATAATCATAGGTGTTTAATATAGTAACAGAGCATAAGCAACCAGCCAAAACAAAAGCAACCAGCCGACACGTGTTTCGGCAGCCTGTAAAGATAACAATCACGCACTAAGCGGAACGTGTTGGAAATACATGCAATGGAGGGCGCCCAGTCATGGCAACGAACAGGTTCTAAAAGCGGCTGTAAACGCAAAATCAGTGTTGGTGAAAGGTACTCAGGCAGAAGACCAACTGGATAAACAAGGACTCCTAAATGGAGGATAGGTCACCCAGGGAAAAGGAGGACCTCTGGTACACAAAAGGTAAAACAAAACCGCATAGTGAACGAAATGGTGATCACGAGCAAGCTCCATTGTGAGCTGGACGAGTGCTACTTAGCACTTGGTTAATTTCGTCGCCACAGACTGCATCGACTTTTCTGAAGGTAAGCCTTCTTCCCCTCGATACTCTAGTGTTTTCGTCTTTCCCCTTCCCCCTTTCCCTCCCATACTTGGCACTTCACTTCATTCCCATTTTCCGTTTTCTCTCAGGTCAATAGTCCTCATCGGCTTATCCGCCGCCCGGCGATATCCGTCTTCCTTTCCTTACATTTGGCAGTAGTCCACCTACCATGGTTCGCACTGCTCTTCCTTGCCGTTTTGGACTCTTGAACGGTCACTTGGTAAGGTTTCACTTTAGTTTCCCTGTACGTATTTTTTCCTTTTCCAGCTCACCCCTTTCGCTTACCGTTTTTCCTTTTCCTCTCCATAGAATCCACCTTGTTGGCACCGCCTTTCAGGTATTTGTCTCTACCCTCTTCCCCCCCTTTTTTTCTTTTACCTACTAGTAGCACACACTTAGGGCAGCCGTCTATTCCCTTCAGAGCCACCTACTAGGCTGTGTCTTTATCGTTCTTTCGCTTTCTCTGCATGTCTTTCAGTCGCACTCGTCCAGCTCACAATGGAGCTTGCTCGTGATCACCATTTAGGAGTCCTTGTTTATCCAGTTGGTCTTCTGCCTGAGTACCTTTCACCAACACTGATTTTGCGTTTACAGCCGCTTTTAGAACCTGTTCGTTGCCATGACTGGGCGCCCTCCCTTGCATGTATTTCCAACACGTTCCGCTTAGTGCGTGATTGTTATCTTTACAGGCTGCCTTTTCAATTTTATCACAATGGCTTGTGTCGCTTCTCATTTACCATGTTCTGATTATTTCGCCTCTTGGTCTGCAATTCCATTTATTTTTCTTCCTCTACACATTCACAGCTCGACCTATTGATCTTGGTGCAAAGATCTTTCATTGTCATTTTGTATGTAAGTTATGTAACCAGGTTTCCACTTGTATTTATGATTTTTAATTTCGGCCTATACATCGTTTGTTTGCTTTCTTGTCCGTTTATTTTATGTTTTGTATCTTCCCCAGCCCTGAAGAGTCACGGGTTACCACCCTTTGTGACGAAACACGTGTCGGCTGGTTGCTTTTGTTTTGGCTGGTTGCTTATGCTCTGTTACTATATTAAACACCTATGATTATCATTCTGGTGTAGACCCTCTACATTTCTGCAGTATGAGACATTTCTCCTTATATTATATCCTCGTTACGTGTGCCCGGGACTGTACCTACTTCATTTGTGTGGATTTCTATCCATACCATCACGGGGGTTTTAGGGCATATCCCCTGACCTGGTTTGCACCGTTCACACTCCTAGTATAACATAAACTCAGCGCGAATTAGCTTGAGCGCCATTATTCCTGTCAATACTAAAAACCCCACACTGATACATGCTTTACATGAGCACCAGTTACATTAAGCAAGTTTTTTAGGTGACGCCTACGCAGCGCGCATGCGCTGCCTAGGAAAAAGACCTTTTGGAATCGATTCACTTTTCGCCCTAAAAACGTGCACGCGTTGCATTGCTTTCAATGGCAACGCGTGCACGTTTGGCGATTCCCTTGTGGGAGCGAGCTTTGGCACCATGTGTTAGCAATTATCGCTCCTGGCGCTGCTCGCTCCCGCAAGGGAAACGCTTTCACTTTTGCCGACACTTTTTAAAAAAACTTTTAGCGCGATGCGCGCGCGCTTGTCTTGTTAACAAATGTGTGTGAAATCGTGCTTTAAAATGCACCAATCTGCTCCATTCTTTAAAAATATTCTCAAACCCTCATAGTCGCTTCACTCGTTCACTAGAGTTCAGGGAAAGTATTGCTCAACACTGCTTTAAAAAATCCATGCCCGCACCCTAATGTAGGTGGCATTTAATACAAACATTTGATTGTGTTGTTATATTAATCACGCTGTTTTTAAGGAACTTCAGCAGTATCAAGTATTGTGATGTAATACATTACTTCTTGAGAAGATTAGGGTCAAAGGTCATATGGTGTCACTCTCAGTGATGTCATTAAGCTCAAAGGGTGAGTATTGTTACTTCCACTCCCCTGGCGTTTTTGGTGAATCAATGTTCAGGACTACTCAGCTATCTCAGTCAACTATAAAAGCCTTTTATTTTATCCATAAATTAATTCAACAACCTTCTGCAGCTTCCTGCTTCACGCGGAGTGAGTGTGACAAAACAGAGCATGGTTTGCGCCAAGAGAAGGAATAGCACAGGCATGGACGGAAATTCCTTCAGATAGCTGTGACTGCAGGACTTCAAGCCCCATAATGCAGCATTCATTCAAGAGTATGAAATACTCGCGAATGACAGGACACAACTTGAATTATATGCAGTGATTCGTGCTCATTTTTACAGAAACTGTTTCCGCGCAGCCCTTGGAGCAGGGTCATTCCTTTCTTGGCCTAGCTTACTCAAGCCAGTGTAACATGCGCCCTGAAGCTCTGACGAGGCGCTTCCGCTGACGAACAGGTTCCTTTATCATTAGGGCTCTGTGTGTTTTTTTTTTTCTCTCAATGTAAACAGAAAAGAGTCCGTTTTAATGACTAACTTCTTGTGGGTATCGCATCAGCGTGAAGTTCTAGACACATTACTCCTTGAAATGTAGATTTATGTCTAGTTTAAGGAAATTGGGGAAAGAATATACCGGACACATTTTGAGCTTTCTTTCAGACGTGTTAATGTGACACAGATTGAATCGTCCATCAGCCGAAATAGCTCAGTTGGGAGAGCGTTAGACTGAAGATCTAAAGGTCCCTGGTTCGATCCCGGGTTTCGGCAATTGTTTTGTTTTCCCCTTTTTTCCACTCAGCT
Organism: Calotriton arnoldi; assembly: GCA_963921515.1. Classification (NCBI taxonomy): domain Eukaryota; kingdom Metazoa; phylum Chordata; class Amphibia; order Caudata; family Salamandridae; genus Calotriton; species Calotriton arnoldi. The sequence continues at coordinate 869,626 of CAWUFW010005712.1, forward strand.
AGAGTAGGGCAGAAAATAAAACAGATCGTACCCCCACCCTCTCCTCTTAGGCCGAATTAAGCACAGAAAAGAGAGGATGATTTGCTTCATTACAATGCGCCTCAAACACGTGCAATTTTCCAGTTTTGCCGCATAATCTTTGCTTCTTTTATCCAGGGCCGGATTAAGAATTTTAAAGTCCTTAAGAACTCAAAAGATTTTTGTGCCTTCATGCATATCTAATTCAAAATATAAACAATAATAAACCGTAAAATAAAATGTTATTTTTCGGAATGAAACAACACTTACAGTGAGATGGAAAACATGTTTCTTTTTGTATACCTCCACTCCATTTACAGGTTCAGCTGTACCATTTGCAGTTTTACACCATATGGCCCATGGTAAATCCGGCAATGGAACATTTCTGTGGTGCCCCCTTCCCTTGATGCCCTAAGCACCTGCTTACTTTGCTTAATGGTAAATCCCGCCCTGTCTTTATTGAGTGACGTCCACTGTGTGATTTGGCTCTTCAGTGACGCATACTCCAGTGACGTCAGCTAGACCTTTATTGAGAAGCAACTGCTGACATACATGATGCATAGATGTAACCTTTTCAGCTCTCAGGACTAAACACCTTCCTTCTTCTTGACTTTTTTTTTACTTCCGTTTTTGTTCATTTTCCGTCGTGTACTTTACAAAAGTAACTTTCAAATATTTATTCCCTGTCTGCTGTGTTACCTGGGCAGAACATACATGCCAAGACACCTGTTTTAGGCAGGAGACTCCGTATCGTAGGGCCTCCTATCTCTAGTGAACTTAAAAGCAATTAATTAAATGAGAAAACAAAGAGTTCCACATGTCTGTCTGTCTCTGGCCTCCTGGCATCTTTTAAATTGCTGTCCTGGCCTTTATAAGAACAGTAAACGAAGCCACTGCTCGAGCCCCTGTTATACACATATGACAACGCCTGTGAACACCCAAGAGGTCAGTTTGAAGACAGAATGTAGGGGACTCTTAATGTTTCATCTACTTACTTTCAGGGCCGGTCCTAGAACTTCTCGGCCCCGGGCGAAAAGGAAGATGTGAGGCCCCTCTAATTTGCATGTGACATCACAAGAAGTGACATCACAGAAAGTGACATCGCAAGACTATTGATCTTATTTGGCATCACTGAAGAGACCTAACGTGGGCATTAATAGGAGGATGACCTTTTAAGAGGGAATAAACGGGAATAGCATTTAAGTAAATAAACGCTGAGTCTCTCAGCTAGAGCAGGAGTGTTGGCCGGTATGATTAATCTACAGCAGGAGGCTCCAACCTTTACAAAAGTGAGAAGCTACTCTTAATCCGTGAAAAACAGCTCGAGCTTCTGCCTAATGTATGATTAGATAACCGCGCAAAAATGGTGAAGCCCCTTAAACACAGTGCTTAATTTGTAAAATATTAAGTGCAGGGCTCTGACCAGGAGGCCACTGCAGCTTGCACCACCCATCGCCCATCATCGCTGCCAAAACAACTACTAACCATCTCTCTCGCCTGCAAGTGCGACAGTTCAGATTATTCAAGGTCCCCAAAGCTAAAGGAATGGCTGGGGAGGCAGGTATTAGCAATTTTAATGTATATTGTATTCCTAAACAACCGTTGTTCTGCCCATCTCTAAATTAGATGAGCATCGTCACCATGTGGTAGACTGTTCTATGTATGTGTTGACAATTAGGTGCCGGTGCAGAGCACCGGAAACCAATTAAGTGCCGGTGCTTAGCACCGGAAAGCACCGGCTCAAATTAAACACTGTGAACACTGCCCCCAGAGCCCCCAGTCCTAATGCAGTGACTACATTAATAGCAGAAGAACCGCCAGGGAAGGATGGTGGAGTTGTGTGGTCCACAAGAACCAGTGTTGTCTTTCCCTTTTCTCTCCGTGAATCATCCTTGAGAGTTGTCTCGATGACTTGTGCTCTCTCTTAGTCATACCATACATGTGAAGACAGTATCCTCATTATGCAAGCTATCACCCGAAAGACTTCAATTTCTGGTGCATTGCTCTAAAATCCATTTGTTGAGGGCCAGAAACTGGCAGTGCCTTAACCATCTAAGGTTACATTAGGTACGTGCTCACTTCATAGTGCTCTGCAAGAAAACATACTACTGCAGCCATCCCAACTCCCATAAGTATACCTCTCAGGTGAAGATGAAACACAAATAAATAAAAGAAGAGATTGCTTTAGGAAATTAAGCACCCTACAAGAAGAACAAGCATTGGCATAGCCAATAGGTCTCGCTTTTGGGACCTTATAAGTATTTAGTTATGCAGTACAATATCCTTGGTGCAACAACATTAACTTTTGCATGGTTAAACACTTATAAGGTCCCAAAGGCAAGACCTATTGGCTATGCCAGTGCTTGTTTTATTTAGGAACGGGTTGATTCAACAATTTGCCTGCTATGTTGGGAAGCTTAAATAATCATAAACTAAGCAACACACCAAGGCTCTTGTTCTCAAAAGGCATTGTTGGGACCCTTCAGCCGCCATGGAAGATGCCTGCTGACATTAGCACTCTGCCTCGCTCTCGGGCGAGTTAATGTAGGCAATCCACAATAACATTTCAGGATTATATAAACTTGTTCTGTAGGAGTACTATTTCACTTACTCAAAGGCCTTTGATGAATTGGTTCCTAAAAAAGTTAGAACTCTTAGACAAAAAAAGGTAGAACTCATAGAACCCCTGTTTACCAATGTCCCCACCCCCACCCCTAAGTCACCAATCCAATGTACAGTACGTTCAACGATGCTGGTATCCATTTGGCTATATAATTCTGTAGTTTCTTGGACAAGTCCATGCAAGTGATAGCATCCTATAGATGTGTCCTACCTCAAGAGCCATCCTCTACAATATTCTGAACCACTCTATACCACTCTACAATTCTACTCCACTCAAAAATACTCTACACAACTCCCTCTATACCAATCCATGCCGCTTTACTCCACTCTACTCTATGACACACCAATCCACTCAACACCTGCAGCCTACGCCACTCCACTCTACTCTAACACTCTATGCTACTCCACTATACTCAACGCCACTCAACATCACAACACTCTACTCCACTATATACCTTTCCACTCTCCTACACTAATCCATTCCATACCACTCCACTCTGTTACTCCACTCTAGGCCACTCTACTCTGCAACACTCTACTCCAATCTACACAACCCCCTTTATACCACTCAACAATGCTCTACACCACAACACTCTATAGCACTCCACAGCACTCTAATCCAATCTAACACTCCACTCAGCTCTACGCACTTTCACTATAAGCACTATACTCCCTACATTACACTCCAGAACACTATACGCCACTTCATAACACACCATACCACTCAACTCTACACCACTGTATGGCATGCCACTCCATAAAACTACACTCTAATCCACTTTGCACTTCACTGCACACCCCTTTACACCAATACCTTTTAACCATACTGAATAGCAGCTACAATAGTGTACAACATGGCTAAAACATAGTGGCAAAGTCATAGGCGAGACCTATTGGCTACGCCAATGCTTGTTTAACCTTTTCTATGCTAAGTGTAGGCTGCGTGTTTGGATGCCCACCCACATTCCTATCTAAAGCTGCGCACATATGTGACTCAGGAGGACAGTCACAGAACTTAAAAATATAGAGAGCCGCAAACTATTCTGCTGAAAGAAAAAGGAAACCAGTTTCAGAGAAACACACTTCCTTCCAAATCCACAGGGACATTTTCACAAGTGAAATGGCTTATTATTCCTTGCCCTAAGATACCAATAGCAGGCTTGTAAAGGACTATGGGGTGCGTATGTCTTGTTTATCCCCATCTATATACCTAAAGTAATGTGCAAATGCACCATAACATCCTCAGGGTTAGTGAAGATACACTATTTCATGGCTGCGAAGCCCACACATGTCTTAGCCACGTGCCTCTACATTGGATACAAATACTGCTGGCTCAAAGAAGCCCTGCTGCACTTGTCACCTTCCTGTACTACATCTACTTGAGGGAGGGTGACTGGCAGCAGAAGGTGTACCCCTGAAATTCTGGCAAAAAACTGTTGTCCACCAGGAACAGATGCCTGTGAAATCCCAGAAAATCAGTAACAGAGGCACCATCACCCCACTCTTTACCTTTTCATACACACACTGCTTAGAGATGTCACCACAGTGAATAGTGGGGCTGCAGGGGGGTTGCTTTCTCTCAGGTTCCAAACCGCCTTTGCGGCGGGTGGGGGCGGGGAGGCGTGTTTGGGGGGGGGGTTTGTTGGGGCAGGGGGCGGTCGTTGGGCGGCGGCTCATTCTGTTCTCTGAGGCTCTCATTTTGGGCCAGCCTGAACACTTTGGAGTATACCATTTTGAATTCAATGGGACAATATCTGTCCATTAGCACTGGGATAGAAGCTAACAGAAAACTACCACGGAAAGCCAATCTCTACATTCCCCCTAAATTTTCTGATTAACTTTTAACAGCTCCCAAGACAAACGGTAGAAAATTAAGAACTGAAGCCTTCCCTGCTTTTTATATGTTACAAATTGGTGTAGTCCATTTCAAAAACTGTGAATGATTGTTCCAAGTCCAAAACCAAATGCAAACCCTGCTACTACTACTCAGGGACCCCATCTCATATGTAACACCTCCGGTCAGACCTGGCTTCTTCTGCTAAGTACACTTTGCATTCTAGGACTTGTTTAGTTTAGTTTTTTCCATAACACGCATTGGCTTAAAAATCTCAGCATGCAAGGTGTGCTGTTACATAAAACCATGGCTGACTGAAAACAGACTCACGGCATGGAGCTACTCTGCGGCAATTAAAGCCCCTTCACTTATCTTGTGAAGCTCCCGCTTCCATTTGCATCATCCATAAAACCAACCACTGACAATGCTCACCATTTTGGATTTTATTTAGTGAACTGGCGTTAACCAGACTTCACAGCATGCACATTAAGCAAGTAATCTCAGATCTGACAGGCTGGAGCCCTTAATATGTTTAGACCACCCCTACTCATGGGGAGACCAGAGGGACAGAAAGACTCCAAGCAGGGCAATTTTAAGACAAATATTTACAGAGCAAATCTTTAAAATATACATCAGCACTCCCTCCCAGTTTCTCTCCTTCCTTTACCCCTTTATCTTTTAATCACGTTGGCGGTCTTCCTGTCTCACCCATTTCTCTCTCGTTCTGAGGTCCACCAACTGGCATTCATTCCTCTCTCTTCTCAATTTCTCCTCTCTCACACCCTCTTCTCTTCTTCTCCCCCTCTTCTGTCACCTTCATCTCTGATTTGACTCTCTTCTCTTATCCTTCCTTCCCACTCTTTTTTTCCTATCACATCCACCTCTCCCTCTCGCTCCACTACCCAATGATACACTTTTTCTCTTCTCTCATTTTATCTCCTTTTCATTGGCAGATATCAGTCTAAAGTCACTCTTTCAGGATCAGATAGATATAAGGAGAACAAACGTTTCAGATGACTGTATTATTAGGTGACCGAAGCTATCATTGTTCGACACTTCAAACATTTATTAATTTCTGTTCCGTTAGTACTGATTTTGGTGTGCACTTTCTCCCTCTCATGATATTCACTTTACCACTGTTGGGTGAAACAAACCCGCCCCTCATGACCAGAACCATCCACGTTGAATTAATAATCATTTAGTGCTGACATGCACAAACCACAAACACTTTTAGGGTCAGATGTATTAGACTGAAATAGGCATCCACCTTGTACAACTGGCTAACGCTTACAAGCAGAAGAGGACATGGCAACCTCCATGCTGATGGCAACTTAAAAAAAAATCTTGAGTGGTCACCCCGACCTGGCTCACCACTATACTCGGTTTTGCTTGAAGACAAGATGGGGATGCAGTGTCTGGGCGGTGAACTCCGCTCCGTTCGCGGAGTGCAGAAAACTCCGCTCCGCGTAGTGCAGCGGAGTTTTTACCCCGCTCGCGATCGGAAAGTTCGCGAAAGCGAACTGCTGCTCGGGTAGAATTTTTACCCGAGCGGCAGGAAGACCAGCGCGAACGGCAGTTCGCACTGCACTTCGCCACTTGCGGAACTTCGCAGAGTTTTTTTGTCACTTTGTGGAATTCCGCGTAGCGAAACTCAGCGAACTACGCCCAGGCCTGGGATGCAAACGAATAGTCTTTAGCTGTGCAGTAAAAATAATTCGCAGGAACATTGCTTCCAACACCTGCTGCTCCTCCGTGGGCCTATTTCTCCTCCCTTTTCCAGCAGCGGCTGGTGGCAGGAAAAAGTGGCAGGGCAGCGCTGCGGGGTGGGGGGCTATGACAATGACACACAAAAAATGAACTTACCTGCCACCAGCCGCATCGCCCCACTTCTGCTCTTCTGGCTCCACTGCAGCATAGGCTGAGGCTCCCAGACACTCCTACGGCCACTCCAGACATTGCTTTCATGCTAATGGCAGCATGAGAGAAGCGCCGGGATTGGTCTGAGTGCCCTCGATTGGCGCTCCCAGGGAGAGAGTGGGAGCCTATACCTGCTGTCTCAAACCCGGCAACGCAGCTCGGGTTGGAGACATCTCAGTGCGCATGTCGGTTTGGCCGTCCTAAGACAGCTGGCCAAACCCACATGCACACTTGGCAGCAGTGCCCACCACTCCTCCTATGCCCGTCATCACGATGGCCCCACCCCCTAGACTCATCCCTATACAGAAAAATAAAATGATGATACACCTGTGTTATCCTTTTATTTTACAAGTTTTGCATCTACTGGCAGGGGGCGGGGCCAACGGTCCTCCGCACTAATGGAGGAGCCGCTGCTGCCTTCTCTCATGCAGCTCCAGATCGGCTCTCCCAGAAGTGGAGGGAGGGAAGGGAAGAGCCTCTGGAAGTATGGGAAAGGGAGAGCAAGGGCTGGGGGATGGGGTGAGGCGATTTTCAGTGCTGGATGAGGGAAGTTGTATGGGGGAAGGGAGCAATGGAGCTGTCAGGCTATATATGGGGGGACACAGGGCAGTCAGGGTCTACTTTGCCCCAACCGTGGTGGCTGAAGTCATTTACCACTGGTGTTCTGGGGTCTATCCTACTTTGGCAATACAAACTGAGTCAAGTACAACCATTTTCACACTTGACTCTCAGGAGGACGAGGAGTCACAGGCTTCTCAGGAACGTGCAGTGGTGTAACAAAAGCCCCCGCAGCCCCTGAGCTCCAGACGGCCCCCTCTGGCACTGGCAGGTCCCTGGACTGAGAGCTCTGAACTGGATCTGGAGTGTCGGGGGCCCCCTGCATGTACTTTGCAGGGGGACCCCCTCAAGTTTTGTTACACCACTGGGAACGTAGTGTACGGGCAAGAGCTCAGAATTCAAAAGCCAACCAACAGACACACTAATTTAACGTCCAGCCCAGTGCTTGTCTTTAAGTAAAAGAAAGTGCATTTAATCACACAGCAGAACTAAATACTACACAAAGCAATTTGATTAGTAAATACCTGGCAGAGGCTCTGGAGTTACAGGTGCAGCAGGTGCTGCAGCACCCCCAGACCTGGAGGCGATTTAGAAAACATAATGGAAAACAATGAGACCTTTCTAGAAGTTTTATGTTTTACATAGCATCAGCCTTTTGATCAATTGCAGTGAAAGGTCAATAGTAATTAAGGTGAACCCAAAGGGCAACTTTTAACAGTCCATTGCACATTTGCTCCTCCTGTGTATAAAATGTACATTATGTGGCATTTGCTAACAAACTTTTTTTATTGGGCCTATAGAGGAAGAACACATGAAGCACATAAAGGGCACCAAAGTAAAATATAGCTCATTTGTAAAGTAAACCAATATTAAAAAGAATTCGCAAAGCCAATAGATCTCGCCTTTGCAAGAGGTTCTATTTTTGTTTTCTCTATTCTACAGTAGTTGTGTGGATAGTAAGTGTAAATTGTTTTTGTTTGTGTTAATAAAATAGTTTTTAATGTTTTGCTGATTAAGTGATGTATGTTGAATGTTTTGTCTGCCTCGGTAGACCTATTGGCTTTGCAAATGTTTTTTGTCGATGTTAGCCAGCGGAAGCATTAATGCCCTCCACTTCCTCAATGGCATCGGAAACCATTACTGCAGATTACATAAGCTCCCTTTGGCATGTGTTCAGCGAGCTATAGTACATGCTTTTGTTAAGGCATTTTAGCACAGCACACATGCTTGGTTCTTTCAGTAGGAGAGGGGGTCTTAGTTTAGCCTCCTTTGGTTCAGGAGTTGTACATGTAAGGTATTTAAATATAAACCAAATTTAAAGGCAGCAGAGCTCTGTTTATAATCAAAGTAGAGCCATCACAACATATAATAGAAGTGGTAGCCGGTTTGTGGAGTATTGCTGATGCGGTTTGACGTAAAAGTGTGAATCAATGTCTGTAAATCAATCAACTCTTGCAGCATCGTCCCTGCACAACTCATCAGCGAACTTGAGTCACATGACGCAGCGTGAAGAAGATGAAGTAGACTGCTCGCACAACTGCTTTCCTTGCTCCTGAACGTTAACTTTTGGAACACGTGGGATAGCCGCAAGACTGTGCACTAACGGTTCCATTTATAAAATACATGGCTGTAAAGTTTTGGGTTTGCATATGTGGTTGTGATAATTATTGTTAATGCGTTATGCCTCTGTGTGATGATTGGTAGTCTCACGTGTGCGTGTAGCTCTCGTTTGGAAGCAGTTGTAACAAGGGGCTAGGAACCTACAGCAGGACTCAAAGGGGGGAAGACGGAAAGAGTGGCCGATGACGTAGGTGGCATGGAGCGATGGGGAGGGGGTGAGTTGACGGAATAGACGCCTTCGGAAAACAGCAAATGTAACGAGATAAGGACAAGATATACAGGGTTGTTTACAGAAACGGCACTAGGAGCATTAATACTATAAAGAAAGAAAAGGGAACCTTCCCATAACAAGGGCTGAAAGAAACAAAATAAAATGCCTACACGAACTGAAATAGACAAAGGTGAAAGCATACAAATAATAGGCCACTGCTCTGTGGGAGGAAGCAAGACACAAAAAGGAGGGACAAAAAACACAGATTACTTACATAGAAGCAAGCTTTTGGGAAGGACACGCAAAGAAACGAATCAAAAGCAATGGGCGGGCTGTAAGCCACACAGAGTGGATACAGCATTTCTCTGATAGACAGCCCATGCGCTGCCTAGGAAAGACCTAAAAATGAGACTCTTTAGAATTTTAATGGTGGAATGTGGTGAAAGATCAGTTTTGAAGTAGGGTCAAAAACAAATGTATACACATTTATTTTACATTTGTGGGCAGGCATAACTAAAGCAGCCTTGATGTTGTGTTGGTCTCTCTTAAATAGTGCCTATATTGAAGAATAAAATACCACAATGTATCCATATATTCAAGAATATTGCATCACAATGCATCATTGAATCGCATCTTCACAAAAACGGTCTCAGACAACCACCTAATATACCTCATTTCCATCCTACAAACATATGCTCTGCACTTAGTTTTGTGCTCATTTGCTGCACTCGCTTGTTCAGTTATACCAGGATGTTTTAGAACCCCTATAATTTTAGTGAATTGATGCCCCTGGCCAGTTGACCCAATCTGGAAAATGTTATAGCACCACTGATACACTGTGGTATACCCTTGGTTATGAACTCCCATTGGTGCTACAACCCCCCTACCCCCTGAGTACTGTCTCTTGCCCGAGTGACCCCATCAACTACAAACCCCAGAATTCTGTGGCAGAGGCATGAATTAGGAACAGGTGCAGATTACTTTATGCTGACCACGCAGGTTTAGATGCGCAATCAGTTTCTCGTTCTTATCCCAGTTACGGATGAAGGCACAAAAGTCTCCATTCCTCACGCTCAAGTCTTTGGTGCTCCTTTCAGCCATTCTGTTCCAAATGTGGATGGAGGCCCGTATTACCTACTTGTTGCTTCTGTAGCAATTGTGAGGGGATGGTTGCATCATCGGTGTGTGTGGCAACCTTTCTTGAGAACAGGGTTTGCTAGACGAATGCAGCCTGGTGGGTCCTGTAATAACAGTCACAGTTGCGGCCCTCCACTGGACGAATGCAGTCTGCTCCTACAACAAAGCAATTGTGGCCCCACTGGACCAATAGGTCAGTGAGGATGTGTTCCTGGCACCAGCAGCTCTACCTCGACAGCTATGCAGCTTCTATTTTTGTTAGTGGCAGCAGTACCAGATCACAGCCACAATAGCCTCCAAGTGAACAAAATGGACATTGAATTTGTACAGTCTTAGGGAGCAGGTCTCAGGAGGAGCCACAGATGGAGACTGGGATCCCACTCATAGCACGATCGCTTCTGGCTTCACTCTCTCAAGTAGTCCATCATCACTTAGTGTTCCTCATACTGATAACATGCTAGGCTTCTCCTCCTTGACAGTTTCCCCTACTGCACAGCCAGGCAGACTTATTCTCATGTCAGCAGGCAGGAAAGCCCTCAGCTTCTCCAGCAAAAAGTGCAGATTCCAGGTGATGCCCATTCACCTTGTGGAGATTGACAAACAGGCAGACACCAGCGGTGGTCACAAAGCAGTCCGAGTACTCTGCAGAACACTCCCTTCCTTGGTCATAAAGTACTTGGAACTGGAACAAAATGAGGTAGTTTGGATTCCACTTTATACATATTTTTCAGACAGGGGATATGGATCCAATGCCTGATCCCTCTGAACTGGAATTTGTTGTCATTTCTAGGCTTTTCTCCAGACAGAGCCTTTGAGTAAAGTGATGTTTCTCACAGCAGGTAACAATTGGTCTCCAAGCAAAGAGTACCCAAAACATGGGCACAATGAGGTAGAGTTCTCTGCATGTGGATGTCATCACCTTGAACAACAGAAACTGCAGTTCCACAACTCAACCCTACCATCAACTAAATGGCAGTGCTCAGGAAGGACTAATCAGAAGCCCTTTGCTAACAAAGTCTTCATGGAGTTTTTAGATTTAGTCATGTCTCCATCCTCCTCACTTCTCTGTCTGGATCTTTGCCTGCCAGCCACAAGAATTAAGGCAATACCCTCCACGGTATGAGGAAGCCGTCCTCATCCTCCATCTTTTACCATGACAAACCACTGGCATCTAAGATTTATCTACCTTGCTTCAGTACTTAGACTCACACATACACAGGGTACTACTACTATGCAGGTATGACATGCTCATTATACGCATGCACACAGCCGACATGGAAATAAGTTGTCAGCGCAAGGATCTGGCTTTCAATCAACGGTGGAACTTAACATGTGAGGGGTCAATACACCACGCTTTCACTGACACAGAGAAAAAGGTATTGTCAAACTAAAAATTATAAAACACAATATGCTGCCACCTCGCCTTACCTGATACACCCTGGAGAGGAATAGTTGTCACCTGTCTCTATGATGGCTTACTTGGTGCACCCCTCCATGTGACAGGACAGGTCCTGGACCTCGCATTATCACGGACAGGCCTATGCCTTTGCATACACACTAGATAAGAGTGACATTAGGGTCAAAATAAAAGTCAGGATATCCGTGGGTACGTAGGGTAGGCTACTTAGGGTAGGCGTACATGCCCATTCACCATGAAGGGGACATTGCCTTCCAACATGGGCTGAAGTGGAATGTTCAGGATGTCGGAAATGGGGGTAGAAGTATGTACCATCAACAAAAAAGGAGCAATTCCAGGAAGGATTACTGTTTTGTATTAACTTAAAAAGGAAAAGATTACTTTTTAAGAAGAACCCTCACTCACCAACCTAGTTGGTGACATGCTTCATCATTGGGTTCCCACCCAAGGGGCCGAGTGCCTCCCGGGTGTGCTACGACGCCTGATAACAGCGGAGCAGGTTTTTTTGTGCAACATGAACAGTGAGAAGTGATTTAAAATTGCCATAGAGACAATTTTAAATCACTTCTCACTGTTCACATTGCACAAAAAAACCCCGCTCCGCTGTAATCCGGCGTCGTCCCTTTCTCTCTTTTTGTTTATTCATACAGTAGAAGTATGTAGACAAGAGTGGATGCTGGATGCTAGTGCCTGGTGGTCCCTGAGGCCAAAAGGAAGGTTGCGGTGTGGGAGGAGAGATAATTATAGGGAGTGTGGGCTGAAGTGCCACATTGGATGAAAGGGAAAAGGTACACAAGAAGGGAGGGTCCATCAGGTGTAATGAGTAAGTGGATAGGCACAATGGAGACACTGGCGAAGGGATTTGCATCCCTCAGCAAGTACATCTCTGTGGGCAGAGGGAATCAGTGCAGGCAATGCTTAGTGAGTGTAAGGATACACTTTTCAGCTCCCATAGAGATAGGTTGTGTGGTATGCCTAGCTACTTGCTGACAGCCCTTTCTATGCTAACACCAACAAGATTCACCTCAGTCCTGTTGCATAGAAACTTAAAAATGAGCATTGGTGCTAAGTTAGCAACTCCTTTTGTAAAAATGCAATAGTGAAAGTGAACTGCAGAGTCACTTTAAGATGCAGTATTCATATGCGCAAAAAATGCAAAGCTAGTGAAAAGTGCAACAACTGGTGCAAGTTTTGAACCAGACCAGCCGCCAAAACCTGTGAAGTAATATAGCATGGACCACAATACATCAGAGATCCCAAAAATGGCAAACTCCATCATAGGGTTGTATTATGTAAGTAAAAGACACACAATTGATGGATGGAATGCAGAACAAATCAAAACATTCATCCCCAGTCAAGAGATCTGGGTTAAATCCATCATTCTTTTGCTCACCATGCCACCCCAGTTTAAACCTGGCCATATGCAAATCAGTCTTGACCCTGTGCCTCATGGGAACAGTCCAGCCCGAACTGCCAAGCCAGGTCCTCCCTGGACCGGAAACAAGCATCCTAGGACCGGTTTCGGGGTTTCACCCCTCATCAGCCAGGATAGCTTGATTCCAGTGGCACAGTGAGCCCAGGACCCACGTCTGGGCATACCTGGCGCACTTAGGGCGAGAAAGCAAAGACACACAATTGATGGTCGGAATGCAGAACAAATCAAAACATTCACCCCCAGTCAAGAGATCTGGGTTAAATCCATCATTCTTTTGCTCACCATGCCACCCCAGTTTAGACCTGGCCATATGCAAATCAGTCTTGACCCTGTGCCTCATGGGAACAGTCCAGCCCGAACTGCCAAGCCAGGTCCTCCCTGGACCGGAAACAAGCATCCTAGGCCCGGTTTCGGGTTTCACCCCTCATCAGCCAGGATAGCTTGATTCCAGTGGCACAGTGAGCCCAGGACTCACGTCTGGGCATACCTGGCGCACTTAGGGCGAGAAAGCAAAAGACACACAATTGATGGACGGAATGCAGAACAAATCAAAACATTCACCCCAGTCAAGAGATCTGGGTTAAATCCATCATTCTTTTGCTCACCATGCCACCCCAGTTTAGACCTGGCCATATGCAAATCAGTCTTGACCCTGTGCCTCATGGGATCAGTCCAGCCCGAACTGCCAAGCCAGGTCCTCCCTGGACCGGAAACAAGCATCCTAGGACCGGTTTCGGGGTTTCACCCCTCATCAGCCAGGATAGCTTGATTCCAGTGGCACAGTGAGTCCAGGACCCATGTCTGGGCATACCTGGTGATGGATTTAGGCCCAGATCTCTGTACTGGGGTGAATGTATGACATTCTGTCCATCAATTGTTCTTTTTGCATTTGTCACCCAGAGTGGGACGGGTATGCCCAGACGTGGGTCCCGTGCTCTCTATGCCCCTGGAATCAAGCTATCCTGGCTGATGAGGGCTGAAAGCCCGAAACCGGTCCTAGGATGCTTGTTTCCAGTCCAGGGAGGACCTGGCCTAGCAGTTCGGGCTGGACTGTTCCCATTGGGCGCAGGGTCAAGACTGATTTGCATATGGCTGGGTCCAAACTGGAATGGCATGGTGAGCAAAAACGATGGATTTAGGCCCAGATCTCTGTACTGGGGTGAATGTATGACATTGTTCTGCATTCTGTCCATCAACTGTTCTTTTTGCATTTGTCACCCAGAGTGGGACGGGTATGCCCAGACGTGGGTCCCATGCTCTCCATGCCCTCCATGCCCCTGGAATCAAGCTATCCTGGCTGATGAGGGCTGAAAGCCTGAAACCGGTCCTAGGATGCTTGTTTCCAGTCCAGGGAGGACCTGGCCTAGCAGTTCAGGCTGGACTGTTCCCGTTGGGCGCAGGGTCAAGACTGATTTGCATATGGCTGGGTCCAAACTGGAATGGCATGGTGAGCAAAAAAACGATGGATTTAGGCCCAGATCTCTGTACTGGGGTGAATGTATGACATTGTTCTGCATTCTGTCCATCAATTGTTCTTTTTGCATTTGTCACCCCGAGTGGGATGGGTATGCCCAGACGTGGGTCCCGTGTTCACTATGCCCCTGGAATCAAGTTATCCTGGCTGATGAGGGCTGAAAGCCCGAAACCGGTCCTAGGATGCTTGTTTCCAGTCCAGGGAGGACCTGGCCTAGCAGTTCGGGCTGGACTGTTCCCATTGGGCGCATGGTCAAGACTGATTTGCATATGGCTGTGTCCAAACTGGAATGGCATGGTGAGCAAAAAAACAATGGATTTAGGCCCAGATCTCTGTACTGGGGTGAATGTATGACATTGTTCTCAATCAATCAATCAATCACGGCATTTATAGAGCGCGCTACTCACCCGGGAGGGTCTCAAGGCGCTGGGGGAGGGGGTAAGTTACTGCTCGAACAGCCAGGTCTTGAGCTGCTTCCTGAAGGAGAGATGGTCCTGGGTTCGCCGAAGGTGAGTGGGGAGGAGTTCCAGGTCTTGGCTGCCAGGTAGGAGAAGGATCTTCCTCCGGCGGTGGCTCTGCGGATGCGTGGTACGGTGGCGAGGGCGTGGCTGGTTGATCGTAGCTGGCGGGTGGGCGTGTAGAAGGTCATGCGGTCGTTGAGGTACTTGGGGCCCAGGTCGTGGAGGGCCTTGTGTGCGTGGGTGAGGAGTCTGAACGTGATTCTCTTGCTGACGGGGAGCCAGTGCAGGTCTTTCAGGTGTCCGGTGATGTGGCTGTGCCGGGGGATGTCCAGGATGAGTCGTGCGGAGGCGTTCTGGATGCGCTGGAGTCTTTTTGAAGTTTGGCTGTGGTTCCGGCGTAGAGGGTGTTCCCATAGTCCAGTCGGCTGGTGACGAGTGCCTGGGTGACGGTCTTCCTGGTTTCAGTGGGGATCCATCTGAAGATCTTGCGGAGCATGCGCAGGGTGTTGAAGCACGAAGATGAGACGGCGTTGACTTGTCTGGTCATCGACAGGGAGGAGTCCAGGATGAAGCCCAGGTTGCGTGCGTGGTCCGTTGGCTTGGGCGCGGTGCCCAGGGCCGGGAGCCACCAAGAGTCGTCCCAGGCGGAGGGTGATGAGCCCAGGATGAGGACTTCCGTCTTGTCTGAGTTCAGTTTAAGGCGGCTGTTCCTCATCCAGTCGGCGACGTCTCTCATCCCGTCGTGTAGGTTGGCTCTGGCGGTGGTGGGGTCGTTGGTGAGGGAGAGGATCAGCTGGGTGTCGTCGGCGTAGGAGATGATGTTGAGGTTGTGTTGGCGTGCGATGGCTGCGAGGGGGCTCATGTAGGCGTTGAAGAGGGTTGGACTGAGTGAAGATCCTTGTGGAGCGCCGCAGATGACTTCGGTGGCCTTGGATCTGAACGGGGAGGCGGACTCTCTGGGTTCTTCCGGCGAGGAACGAGATGATCCATTCCAGTGCTTTCTCTCGGATTCCGATGTTGCTGAGGCGCTTCACTAGGGTGCGGTGGCAGACGGTGTCGAACGCCGCGGAGAGGTCCAAGAGGATGAGGGCTGCTGTTTCCCGTTGTCGGTTAGGGTTCTGATGTCGTCGGTGGCTGCGATAAGGGCGGTCTCGGTGCTGTGGTTGGCCCGAAACCCGGACTGCGAGGGGTCGAGGATCCATTCGTCTCGAGGAAGGCGGCAAGCTGTCTGTTGACGGTCTTCTCGATGACTTTGGCCGGAAACGGAAGGAGCGAGATGGGACGGTAGTTCTTGAGGTCGGTGGGGTCCGCCGTTGGTTTCTTCAGGAGGGCGGTAAGCTCGGCGTGCTTCCAGCTCTCCGGGAAGGTGGCGGTGTGGAAGGAGGAGTTGATGATGTCCCGGAGATGGGGTGCGATGGTGGCGTCGGCTTTGTTGAAGACGTGGTGTGGGCAGGGGTCGGTTGGTGATCCGGAGTGGATGGAGTTCATCGTGCGGGTGGTGTCTTCGGTGCTGATCGGGGTCCAGTTGCAGAGGGTGGTGGTGGCGGGCGTTGGTTCGGCGGTAGGGTGCGTGGTCTGTGCGTCGAAGCTGTTATGTATGTCGGTGATCTTGCGGTGGAAGAACGTGGCGAGTGAGTTGCAGAGGTCTTGCGAGGGGTGATGTCGTTGTTTCCGGCGCTGGGGTTGGAGAACTCTTTGACGATGCTGAAAAGTTCCTTGCTGTCGTGGGCGTTGTTGTCCAGTCGTTCTTTGAGTGCCGACTTCTTGGTGGCACGGATCATCTGGTGGTGTTTGCGGGTGGCGTGCTTGAGGGCGGTCCTGTTGTCTGTGGTCTGGTCGAGTCGCCAGGCTTTCTCGAGAGTGCGGCAGTTCTTCTTGGATTCCTTGAGTTCGTTGGTGAACCAAGGGGTTTTCTTGCTTCCGGGTCTGCTGGGAGGGTTTTTAGTGGTGCGAGGTCGTCGGCGCAGGCGGTCAGCCACTTGGCGAGGTTGCTGGCTGCTTCGTTTGGGTCCGTTGTGTTGGTGGGTGTGTTCTGGCTGAGGGAGGCGGTGAGCTGCTCGGCGGTGATCTTGCTCCAGCTCCGGCGGGGAGCCTGTTGCGGGTGGTGGTGGATCGCAGTCTTTCTGAAGCTGAAGTGGACGCAGCTGTGGTCGGTCCAGTGGAGTCCGGTGGCGTGGCTGAAGGAGATGTGCTTGCTGGAAGAGAAGACGGGGTCAAGCGTGTGGCCGGCGTAGTGGGTGGGCGTGTTCACCAGTTGCTTGGAGTCCGAGGTTGGCGAGGTTGTCCAGCAGGGCGGTGGTGTTTCTGTTGTTGTTGTTCTCCAGGTGGAAGTTGAGGTCCCCTAGGAGGATGTAGTCGGCGGAGGGCATGGCGTGCGGGCTGATGAAGTCTGCGATGTCTTCGCTGAATAGTGTGCGTGGTCCCGGGGGTCTGTAGATGAGGGTGCCTCGTTCTGTCGATCAATTGTTCTTTTTGCATTTGTCACCCCGAGTGGAATGGCATGGTGAGCAAAAAAACTATGGATTTAGGCCCAGATCTCTGTACTGGGGTGAATGTATGACATTGTTCTGCATTCTGTCCATCAATTGTTCTTTTTGCATTTGTATTATGTAAGTGTCTCATTGGTGCCACGAAAACTTGCTCCCATTTCTTGCACCCCCAAGGCACCGTGGTGCTCACAGTAGAGACCGCTGATGTGACGTAATCTTTATTTGCACAGTTAATAAAAACCATTGCAATTGTAGGATAAAAGAAACAAGCATTGGTAATTCTTCAGTATTCAAACAGTCATATAGCCTTAGTAAAAAAGTTAAAAGGCAAGGATAAAATCGAGGTCAGAATCATCTGTGAGGTTATATTTGAGCAGCTAAAGTTAAAGTGCATAGAAAAAATAGCGTTCCCAGTAGGGTTAGTTTCAGCAATGCAAGCTAGTTAAATTCACTTGGAAGACATATCTCCCTTGGAACATTTGTGTAACTGCCGTAATAATTAAAAAGACAAAAATTTAAAAAAAAAATGAATATCATCTGCAGGTCAACTTTACTATTCGACAGTGGACTAATATTCCCAAATGAAGGTTGGTTTCAGCAACCCAGACTGGTAGAACTTAAATGTTCGCTTTACAGACTTTTCTCTCTTGGGCTGTGTTGTCTGGGATTATGTAAATGCTATAAAAGGGAAGACTTGCTAATCAACATGTTTCTTGTCTACTGGTCTATTCACATCAATTGGGAGTTTTGGGCAAATGTACAGACTGTCTCTTCCGGAGTCTTGTCACTTAGTCCACTCCTTAAAGCCCCGCACCAGTAAAGCAAAAGTGCAACCTTATTGGACCTTTTCAGAGCAGGAGCGTTACCCTATTGAAGAGAACATTTTTTGAGCTTCCTTCGATTAAACTGAACCATATTCAGAGTTGGTTTTCTTTAAGAACTGGTCCACTTTTAAAATTTTGGCAAAACGTGCAATGATTTGGGGGTGGATCCTGTCATGAAAAACAAAACTGCTTGTCGACAGCTTCTGGTACCATTTACTCAAGTTTTTATTTAAGTATTCGGTCTTTGAAAAAAACCATTACACCGAGCAACATGTTTTGCAGCACATAGACATCCTAATAAAAAAAATCATTGATAGAATTTTAAAACAATTAGTCCTGGTTCTACATTCAATGGACCATTAATAAAATTTCTGTTAAAATTGAGAAAACCATATCATAGTAAAAACCTTGGGGCAGATTTACAAGCCCCTTGCGCCAACTTTACGCCGCCGTTGCGTCACTTCTGTGACGCAGCGGCGTCGTAAACAAGGCACCACGTTGCGACATATTTACAACGTGACGCATCTAGGGAGATGCGTCACGTAAATTCCTGCGCTACATTTATACCTGTGTCAGGTATAATGTATGCAGGGTGGGTGTTCCGAAGTGAGAAAGCCTTGTAAACGTGAGGCAGTGAAATCTACAAGATTTCACTGAGTCACTTTTACGACGCCACTGCGTCAAAACCTTACGCCTGCTTGAAGCAGGCGTAAGGAGTGACGCAGCATGTTAGGAATAGGCATTCCTAACCATTGCTGGAGTTGCGTCGTGCTTGCGACATGACTCCAGCAATGCGCTGCGTGTACGCCAAAAGATGCGTCATGCATCTGTTTATCCTTGCGCCACGGTGCGCCGCATTGTAAATGCGACGCATCCATGGTGGCGCAAGGGTTTTTTTACGGGACGCAAATGAACTGACGCATCTCTGCTAATATGCAGTGATGCGCCAGTTCTTGTAAATCTGCCCCTTTGTATAAGACAGCTCATTTATTTGCAAGTTTTTTTGTAGTTTTCCAGTAATTCTAAGAATCTGTTTGGGATTCCACAGGATTTGGACCTATTGCCTTTAAATACAGATTTAAAAGTTTTACCCCACTGCAGACTAGCAGGATGGAGGTCCCACCTAGCCAGGTGATTACTGCTTCTCTACTTGTTCGAATGTTCATGTTGTTAAATATTTCTTTTAATGATAACTTCCTTTCTTTTAATAACTTTGGGCATGCGCAGAAAATATGTTGGAGAGATTCATATTTATAGTTGCACAGTCTGCAGTCTCGGTTGTGCCTTTGATCTTTCCATGAAGGGATGAGATCCTTTGTTTCCACATGCCAAAACGTAATCTCATAAATTGATGTTTTAAAGCCAATGAGAAATAGGCTGATAAATATTCCTGAGGCTTCCTTGTACCATATGAGCTGATCACCTTCCACGCGTGATGTCTTTGTAGTAAAATGTTCTCATCTGTTGTATGCGACAGAAGTTTTATTGTGGAATTGATTAATTTGTTAAAGGCCTTTTTCCCGATGCTGGAGTTCCAAATATCTTGAGCACACAGGTCCTCTATCACCTGGTTTAGATAACAACCCCAGGATCCTTGAATTTTATTTACTTTTTGCCTATCTATTTCTTTCCAGCACAAATAGTCAATGGAACCGGTTTCAGATGCACGCAGCCTCCCATATAATTTAATGAATGCACCTTTACTCCGGAATATTTGGTTGGGCAGACCAAACTCAAGTCGAACTTAGGCCGATGATGCACTTTGCTGGATGTGGAAAACGTTTTTGTAAACTTTTGTTTGTATCTTGTTCAAAGCTGGGATTTCGCAACCCCTCATTATTTCTGTACCGTAGGTCACTGTTGGCATTAGCTGAGCGAGCATGATGGATAGTAGGTTGCCATGGGATGGACAGCTTAATTTCTTTTTTAGTAGTTTGAAGCCATATATAAGATTTTGGGTTTTGGCCCGCATTGCGGTGAGCTGTGATTTATAACTCAGTTTTTGTTCAACCTTAAATCCGAAATATTTGTATGAAGTACTGCCTCTACTTTTTTTCCATCTAGGTGCCATGTGTATTTCTTGTATTTAGCGTCCACTAGCCATACTACCTTTGTTTTTGATAAATTAAATTTTAGCCCTTGCACTTCCATTTAAGTTAAAAAGGTTTTGAAGGAGCATTCTGCGCCATGGCAGCAGCACTGGGCAGATACATAATAAGTGCAAGAAATCTTCTCTTGAGTTACAGCACAACCTGCAGGCTTTGTTCTCCCTTGGTGGGTGCCATTCTGGAACATCGTCAATTGATGAGAGGATTCCAAATCTAGCTCGGAGGACTTTGATTTTTAGATAGTTCCTCAAGATGGTCTGCGTGTATGGTTGTGCAGTTGGAGCCTTGTACCTATTAATGGTCATCCATGCGTTTTTGCGCAATCTAAATTTTGTTTTTTCTTCCCACCAGGACTGCTTAAGCAGCTGGGGCGGCAGATTCGAGTTCCAGATCTGCTCCGTGTTCAGAAGTTTTATTGAGGCCAATATACTCGCTAACTATCTGTTTGTATTCTGAGATGTGTTAAAAACGATTTATTGCCATAGTAGTTTTCTTAATGTGCTCACTTTTGCCTGCTTAAGTAGGGAGGCGTATTGGAGAAGAGCTCCCGCTTGTGCAACTTCCAGTTCTTGGAGGCCAAATTCCAGTTGAATCTGCCTCGAAAAGGCACTTTGCAGCAAGGAAAAGATACGACGAATACTTTGCTCTGGGCTTTGTTCAAGAAACATGAACATTTCCCAGGGAAGACTGTTCTTCTTTAACTCTTGAAGTGCTTTGAAGCCGTTGCACGCTCGTTTAAGTGCTATTTAAAAAATAAAAATAAAATAAATGAATGCGGTGTCTTCTGTATTCTAGCTTTGTTTTGTGGTATGGATGTATTCCTTCATAGACTACATGTTTTTATTTTATGGAACTAATAACAAATTGTTACAATAATAAAAAAATAAAAAAATCATTTAAGTACCAGTCCTGTCATCCTCGCTGAACCAAATTGTGCGTCTCTGGAAAAATCATTTATCGTCTTATGCTGCAGTCACGTTTTTCCCCAAAATTTAGGAGAACTGGAAATATACTCAACTGTTGTGTAGTGACCTGTGCCTCAGGCACTACACGGACCACGCTCCGTGGTATGGAGGTAAGGCCTACTTATAAGAATGCACGGAGCCAGGGGTGCTGTATACAATGGTCCTCGGGTACACGCGTCTCCTGACGTCATGTGCGCGGTGACCTCTTTATTAACTTGTTACCACGTGACCGGGGCCATACCATCCGGCCTGGTCACCACAGGAGAGCACTAGCAGGACTCCCCCACCAATAGGTGTAGTCAGGGGCACCGTGTCAGTCGATGCTGTTACATCACAGCCGCGACACAACATTCCTCCCAAAAACAAAACTTGCTTCCACGCTCGTTTGTGAACCTTTTACAAAACACGCCACCCCACGCCACATATACACTATAAACGTCCAAAAGGAACAGTCTTACATGAAATAGTCTCTCAGCCTCTTGTTCGGTTCAGGGTTACGTCGGAGATGATACTGGGAGCTTCCTCGCCCTCTGGATCCAACTCCAACTTCTTCACTAGACGCGCAGGGTGAGGAGTCTCTGGATATCTCGGGCATGTCCTCCTGTCCAGTTGCCCCGGTGTCAGTGTTCATTGACAGATTCGGATCCATCTCCAGTGTTGGTGACAGGGTGCTTGGCGCTCTTCCCTCGGCCATGGGGATGACTGGAGTGTTGACAGGAGACCGACTCAGAGAGACCTCCGAGTCAGCTGCGGTGACTTCCGTGAGATGGTATTTTTAAAATGGGAGATGTTCCGCGTGACACTCTCTCCGCCCCTCCGGGCCATCACTCTTGTACCTTGTATTCTGACGACGGTCCAGGGGCGCCGTTCATACGGGAGATGGAACTTGCCTTTGGTCATGCGGTTCTTTAACAGTACTTTATCTCCTCTTTGCAACTGAGCGTGTTGTGCACCTCGGCGCTGACTGAACCTGCTCATGTGCCTTACGCCTCTGCGCCTCTATCTTGCACTCATCAGGGTTTTCAGGGCGCCATTGGGGATGGTGTGGAATAGAGTCCGTGACGACTCGGCCCATTGCCAGATGTCCCGGAGCCAAACTGGTCGTAGTATGCGGAGTTTGTCGATAATTCCGCAGGAATGTGAACAGAGCCAGCTCCATGCATTGGTGACGTTCGTGGGCTATACAGATGACCTTATTCAAGGTCCGCATAAATCGCTCCACCTCCCCATTTGCTTGCGGCCAGCGGGGTGTGATCCTCCGATGCTGGATGCCAAGTGATGCTAGATAGGTGGCCAGCTCCTGGCTTTGAAAAGGCGGCCCATTATCGGTTTTGAGCTCTTGAAATATACCATGTGTCACCATCACTTTTTCCAACTTTGGAATTATTTCCGCAGCGCTTAGTGTGTTTACAATTTCAATCTCTGGATACTTGGAGTAGTCATCGATGGCTACGAATGTATGTCTCCCATCCGGCAGACTTCAAAGTCAAGACTGACACTCATCCACGGCCGAGGGGCCTTGGCTCGGTAATCACAGGCGCTGGTTTGGGGCTTCCTCCGGTTACCTGACACCACTGGCACTCTCGAGCAGCAGCCTCCACAAGCTCGTCCATTAGAGGAAACCAGACTTTGGTTCTCAGCTGCGACTTGGTTTTTACCATCCCCTGATGGCCGCTATGCGCCAGCTGGATGACCCTGGCAGTCAGTGAGGAGGGCATTACCAACCGGTGACCTCGCATCAGACATCCTGTGGCATCTTCTGTCAGTTCTTCACGGACATGATACAGACTCTCCAGTACCCTACGGGCCTCTTCGGTAAGTATTTTCCACTCTTCTCGAGCTTTGTGCCAGTTGCCGCTCTTCACCGCCCTTTTGACTCGTTATAGACACTCATCTTTGTCAGTTTCACTCTTCAGGTCCTCCATGGACAGAGGGATGGGACATGATCTCTCTGTGATGCACCTGACATATTCCTCAGTGTCAGCAGCATCTTCTTCCTCTTGGGCCGTGGCACTCCTGGGGTGTCGTGACAAGTAGTCCGCGGGATTTCGGCTCCCTGGCTGGTATTCAATTCGACAGTTATAGTTCTGCAATTGTAGCATCCACTTCTCTATTCTCGGTGGGGGTTTTGAAGAGGTGCCTGAGAATAGCGGCAGAAGGGGTTTGTGGTCAGTGGCTACTACGAATGGCTTGCCGTAGACATACAGATGAAAATGGCGACACCCCCAATGGATCGCAATAGCCTCTTTTTCAATTTGCGAGTACCGCTGCTCGGTGTCGGTGAGCGACCGGCTAGCAAAAGCCACCGGGGCCCAGTCCTCTTCAACCATGGGGCGTTGCATGAGCACGGCACCCAGTCCCTTTGGGCCCGCGTCAACTGCCACTAGCGTGAGCTTCTGTGGGTCAAAGAATGCCAGAGTGGTGGCAGCGGAGAGGGCGTCTTTAATGTCCTGGAATGCCTTGGCTTGTGTTTCCCCCCACACCCACGGGACTGAGTCTTTGGTGAGATCCCTCAGGGGTTGAGTGAGGGTCGTGAGGTCTCTGATGAATCGCCCACAGTAGTTTACCATGCCAAGAAAACTACGAACTTCCGTGACGTTAACTGGGGCAGGTGCATTCTTGATATCCCTGACCTTGTCTGGATCAGGGTTTACCCCATCAGCCGAGAAGGTGTATCCGAAAAACTGCAACTTGTTCTTGAGGAACTCACACTTTTCTCTGTGCAGTGTTAGTCCGGCCTCTTTGATCCGTTGGAGGACTTGCACCAGGCGGGAGTGATGTTCCGGGATCGACTTGGCGTGTACCATGATATCATCACTCACGTTAATGACTCCAGGAATATCCATAATCAACTCGTGGATTACGTTCTGGAATACTTCGGCGGCGCTAGATATTCCGAAGCTAAGACGGGTGTATCTGCGCAATCCTATGTGAGTGGAGAATGTTGTAATATTCCTGGATGCCTGATCGAGGACTAGTTGGTGGTACCCTGACCGTAGGTCAAGCTTCGAGAACCAGCAGGCCCCTGCCATTTCTCCCATCAGGTCATCAATAGTCGGGGTGATGTGTCGCTCTCGTTTGATGGCTGCATTCGGCAATCTCATGTCGACACATTTTCTTACAGCGACAATCGGGGACACCCAGGGTGTCGGACCAGAGACCTTCTCAATTATTCCCGCTTGCTCCAGTTTGAGCAGCTCCTGCTCCACCAACGGGCGTAGATGGAAAGCCACGCGTCGGTGTCGTAATGCTACGGGTTGCACTGTGTGGTCAATATGAAGGTGTATTTCCTTCCCTCTATATCTTCCGATGCCCTCGAAGACCGATGCAAACTCCGTGAGTATGTGCTGGACCGATTCTTGATGGATCCCGAATGCAAATGACACTATGCCTAGATCCTCGGCGGCCCGACATCCCAGAAGCATGCCTTGCCCCTCCTTGGTGACGTATATCATGGTGGTGATTGATCTGTCTTCGTGGGTTACCGTGGTCTTAAACTTGCCTTTCATTTCCAGCGGCTTATCCTGCCCATAAGCAAAGACGGTTATTTTGGTGGGCTGAAGATTGGGTGCTGGATGCATGGACTTGTAGAGAGCGGCTGCCATTAGATTTATGGTAGCTCCAGTGTCCACAACGGCCGTGATTTCTTGTGTTTCTACTCGAATCCGGCAGTCCTGCTCCTATTTGATGCGGCTCCGATCATATGCACTTTGTGTACCAATCTTTCTTCCACTTCATCGTCGTCCATATCGCTGGCCTCATCACCTCGCTCGGGTATTGTGTTAACTGCCTGCTTGGGCTTTCGGTACTGTTTGGACCGGCATACCTTTTCAAAGTGATTGAGTCGGCCGCTCCCAGTGCATTTCTTGCCCTTGGCTGGACAATCATCGGCTTTGTGAGGTGGGCCACCACAGTACCCACAGTATCGCCGAGTTCCTTGTGGACCGCTGGTGAACTGCTTGTTTCTTCGACGGTCTGTCGTTTTCGTCGTGATTGCGTTTACCGGTTCCGCTTTTACAGGGAATTGCAGTGCTGCCTCCATGTGCACTGCCCTGGCTTTGGAGAGTTCCTTCGTACGTCCAAGGGTTAGGATATCCGGTAGTGGCTTGCCTGATTCCTCTAAGATCCGCTCGCGGAGCTTCGCCGATGCACATCCTTGGATAATTTGCCCCCTTATCTCTTCTGTCTCATCTCTGAACCCACACGTGGATGCCAGGAGCTTGAGTCGGGCATGGAACGTGTCTAATGATTCGTCGGGTAGTTGTCTGGCTTGACGAAAGATGAAACGTTCGTAATCCTGGTTGGCCATGGGTTCGAAATGGCCTGTGAGCGCATTAATAAGGGTAATGTGCGTCTTGGGCGTCACCTCCACGAGGGTCTTTGTGATACGGTAGATGTCCTTCCCCCCTAGGTGAAGAAGCATAGCCCTCTTCTGGTCTTTATGTATCTTCGTGGCCTCGAAGAATATTGTGAGGCGTTCCACCCACTCCTTCCATCTGGAAGCCTGGGCAGATGGAGATCCCTCTACCACAAACGGTTCAATAGGCGGGATGGTCGACATTGTGAGCCACCACAGGACAGTGTGCTGGGGCCACGCAGTATTTGACACTGACCTCCTCCCTTGGATGAGCTTGTGACAGAGGCCGATGCCACCACTGACGAATTAACCCCTCTTCCGGTGCGCAGGTGGATATTCCTCGTGTCCCTGCTGCTGGGCCACCTCCACCTCTCCTGAGGATATGAGCCTTGTCACCCAGAGCAGACTGACTGTGACAGTAGGCAGTGGGATGACCCTACCGCTGTCTGTGCCGTCTGGAAGCTCTCATCACCAGCACATCCCAATACTGCAGGGCTTCCAGGGGCCTTGCTGTAGGAATACGGGCTGCAGCGCGGTCTCTCCGGCCTTCTTCTGCACACGGGACCACTGCGCATGCGCGCGCGGCCCGCGGAGGCGTCAGGACAGGGGCTCGGCGTCACTGTGGGCAGGGACCAGCACTGGGGTATGCTGGGCGCAGCGTGCGTGGGAGAAGCGCTCGCCAGAGAGTTCCGACGCTCCTGACCTGCTCCGAATGTTCTCCCGGCAGCCGGCACCGGCAGTGACCAGCAGGGGCACGAGCACCGCGGTGCAGTCAGCACCCTCGCGCGGCCGCCCCGGCACAGAAAACACGGCGGGAGCACGCCCGCCCTCGTCGCCAGTGTTGTGTAGTGACCTGTGCCTCAGGCACTACACTGACCACGCTCCGTGGTATGGAGGTAAGGCCTACTTATAAGAATGCACGGAGCCAGGGGTGCTGTATACAATGGTCCTCGCGTACACGCGTCTCCTGACGTCATGTGCGCGGTGACCTCTTTATTAACTTGTTACCTCGTGACCGGGGCCATACCATCCGGCCCGGTCACCACAGGGGAGCACTAGCAGGACTCCCCCACCAATAGGTGTAGTTAGGGGCACCGTGTCAGTCGATGCTGTTACATCACAGCCGCGACACAACACTCAACCAGCTTAAGCTTTCTATAAAATCTGAAGTATAACATTTCCGCAAGGTTTAACTCAAGTACGTCACGAATCAGTAAGCAATTACAAAGCGAACTCTGGCTTTCTTTTTACACTGCTGCTTTACGTCACAGTTACAGATTCCACACAAACAGCAAAACACACAACGTTTCACAAGTGTTACTGCCAATCTGTCTCTCAAAAGCTCAATAACAATGGTGACACTAGATGTTTTGGCAGTGGCAGCTGCCGACCAATGCAACTGGTGGGGCAAACATTTGAGGAACTGAGAGGCACTGAAAAAACCCAGCAGTGCCCTTACTCGTGGTCTGTTTTAAGCAATATTTATAACGGGCCACCATTGAGAGCTCTGGAGTTGAGGCTGAAATGAATTGCGAGTTTTCCACACAGTTTTCCACAGTGTCCGTCAGTAAGTTAAAATAAATAAAACAAATAACTAAAAGATTTACTTACCTTCTGCCTCTGCCCTGGGTGCTCCTCCGGCTAGTCGTCAGTGGTTCCACCTGCACAGGCTCCCAGAGCCTCAGCCAACTCCCCTCTTCCAATCAAGATGCTGCTCTCATGCTGCACAGGAAGCATGACAGAAGCACCTGGAGTGGACTGGCTGTATGCTTACTGAGGCACTGGGAGTGCTTGCTCTCCACTTGGCTGTCTAAGACAGCTGGGTGGAGATGTTTAAAGTGAGCATGTCAGGCTGGCTGTCGCAAGATGGCCGGCCAAAGTGACTTGCTCAGCAAAGTGATTTACGCAGTGTAAACTGGTGGAGTGAGCACCTTTGCTGTGCTGGCAGCTGCGGCTGATGCTCCTCTGCCCTAATAGAGGGGCCGCCGCTGTGTGTTGGATTATAGAGTTGACGAAACAGCGGTCAATATCTTTTTAAAAATTAGCAGTGATTTACATGTAGATGCAGGTGCGCAACGCCCATTGGGCTGAAAGGGCTTCAGTGACCCCCCCCCCCGTCGTGTGTGGCAGCCCGGGCTGAGACAGCTTCCCGGGCACACATACAGCCGCACCTGAGTACTTCACAGGTCTTTAAAAGACCATTGGCTTGTTAATGAGGCTTTGTTGTTTTTTCACCCTTTCTTAGAGCCCCTGCATCTCCACTCTGCCTATTGCTGGAAGAATTAGCCCCCCCCCGAAATTTTTTCTTAGCCCCCCCTGAAATTTGGCTCTAGTTGCGCCTCTGTGTAGATGAATACTAGTAAACAAAATGTTGAAGTTCCTTAATGTAGAAACATGTTCCCATAGTAGAACACTGCACAGCCTCTCAGGAACATTTTGGGATTATGAAGGCATGTATGTGCATTATTGAAACCAGGCGATTATCAGGTAGGTCTCAATGTATCTTTGGGCAACTATAGGAGTGACTCAACTACTCAAATGACTGTTTCATCAGTCGTACCACAAGATGGCGGTGCAACACCACAAACAACACTCATACGCAAGCCTAGCCTGACGCACATTATGGTTCAGTGGATTTTGGACTCAGAAAGCCTGCAGTGCACCAAACTCAGGGCTTTACGACGACCACAATACCAAAAAACTGCCAAGCATATTGCGAAATATACATTGTGAGTCTCAAATGGAGTTTCTACTCTCAATGACCACTTGGCGACTCTTTGCGATTCGCAAGAAAGAACGAGGTGTGACCTACGGCTACAGGTCACTTCCTTGTGACCTGTGGGATTATGCATCAATGGCTTGCCACAGCTATCGGGGTCATGAGTCATGTGAATTTTAAAGGGAGGTGGCGGAGACAGCAGCTTCACGCTCTCCCCAGTATCTGCTTGTCTCATGCCAATGCTTTTTACAACAGCAACACCTGTTTTCTAAAGGGACAGGGGCTGCAAAGTCAGCATTTTGGAAGTTCTAATGCAGGAATGGAGACCTTTCCGTCTCTCAAAGGCGCTCATCCCAGAATTTACAATCATTCAAAACATTGCCATAGGCGATCCGTCTCATTAATATTAAGAGGTTGGGGTTTTGCGAATCCTGGCAAAAGACATCCATTTTTGCGCTGGAATGAATTGGCAAATCCAGTGCAGGAGAAACAAATATCGCTGTACAAAAACAGTGTCTTCGATGCAACTCAACAACAATACATCTGGCTCTTAGTAGCACAAACGCAAAACCAACAATGTTTTGTGATCCACTAAATAGTGATTTCTTTGTGAGCACGCAGACCGCTTTACTGATATCACTGCTATATTTGTCCATCGTGCCGCATGGTGCAGCCTTAAAACCTTTTTTGCTCAAATAATGCAATAGCTTCCTATCCAAACTTTTACGTATCGCATGCTGCAATATAACTGTGAGGTGCTTCTCCTCGTAGTGTAGGCCCACACCGCTAGTCAATAAACACACACACACGCACGCACACACACACCTCTGCTAGGGTCATCAAGTGGTTGTGTATGTGCAACATTATATAGTAGAGGCCTGGTGGCACTCTACAATAACCAGTGCTTTAAATGGGAAAAAATAAGTGCAGGTACTCATTAAAATGAGCTAGATGTGTAGTGAGGGGGCGGGGCTAAAGGCAAGACATGATGATACTTAACGACTTCTATATTAGTTGCAGCACATACCAAAACACGAGAAATGTGTTTATATAAACAAAGCAAGTTAACTCATTAAACAAAATGAAAGAGAAATGCTATAATATGTTAACATTTCCTTTTTTGCAATAGTTTCACCTTCTTAATGCCATACTGTTAATTGCTGTTGTTTGGCACAATACTATATATTTTTCAGCACGTGAGTAGGAAGAAACTGAAAATACACCCACTTCGAACCAAAGCTCTTATGGCACAAAGCAAATGAAGCAAATCATCATGACCCTCCCCAGAAGATATCTCTTGCCTCTTCCATAGATCTATCCATTCATCCTTTCATCCTACCATTTACCTGCTGATATCCACCATTTAACCTTTACATTCTGTCGTCTATTCAGTCTTTCATCCATCATTCAATTTTTCACCATTCCGTCCACCCTTCATATCCAAACCTATCCATCCATCCAACTCAAAACCTATCCATTCATCCTTTCACTCATCCATCTCTTTATCCACCCTTTCGCTCATTCATCAATCCTTTCGCTCATCTATCCATCAACCCTTTCACTCCTTTATTCCATCCACCCTTTCATTCCATCCACCCTTTCACTCAATCCCTCCTTTCACTCATCCATCATCCACCCTTTCATCCATCCTCCCTCCCCTTCATTCATCCATCCAATCTTTCACTTATCCACCCATCATCCGCCCTTTTATCTAATCATCCACCCTCTTTCACCCAGCAATCCATGCTTTCACTCATCTATCCATCTATACATCCACCCTTGCTCACTCATCCATCCACTCACTCACCCACTGAAAATACCCCCACTTCGAACCAAAGCTCTTATGGCAAAATGTAAATGAAGCAAATCATCATGACCCTCCCCAGAAGATAGCTCTTGTCTCTTCCATAGATCTATCCATTCATTCTTTCATCCTACCATTTACCTGCTGATGTCCGCCATTTAACCTTTACATTCTGTCGTCTAGTCAGTCTTTCATCCATCATTCAGTTTTCACCATTCCGTCTGTCCACCCTTCATATCCAAACCTATCCATCCATCCATCTCCAAACCTATCCATTCATCCTTTCACTCATCCATCTCTTTATCCACCCTTTTGCTCATTCATTAATCCTTTCGCTCATCTATCCATCAACCCTTTCACTCCTTTATTCCATACACCCTTTCACTCAATCCCTCCTTTCACTTATCCATCATCCACCCTTTCATCCATCCTCCCTCCCTTTCATTCATCCATCCAATCTTTCACTTATCCACCCATCATCCGCCCTTTTATCCAATCATCCACCCCCTTTCACCCAGCCATCCATGCTTTCACTCATCCATCCATCTATTCATCTATTCATCCACCCTTGTTCACTCATCTATCCACTCACTCACTCACCCACCCACCAACCCTCCCTACTATGCTATTTATGAATCTTTGTCGCCGAGCAGACATGTACACACAAAGTGCCACCCATTTTCTTTAAAATACCTCCTGAGAGTGTTTTGATTCTCTCTCTCTCTCTCACTTTTTTCTTACAAAAAACAGGCATACGAATGCAGGCAAACACACAAACATAAGCAGGCACACAAAAGACTTGGGTATGATGAAAGCCATGTTATACTCTTCACCTACCATGGCTTTTTTAATTGCCACCAGGGCCGGACTGGCCGTAGCCTGATTGCCAGGGGACTGCCATGATTCCTGTGTTTGCACAAATGCACAGGATAGTGTGACTGTGATTGACAGCACAGGGCCTGAACGGACCCTGCTCCGTCAAACACAGCGTGATGGTGAGCACCCGGCAATTATTCAAATGAGCCCTGCTGAATAGCTTAGCTGGGGCTCAGATCGGGGCTACAGAAGCGGCGCCTTGGCTGCCAGAGACACCTCCGGCTCACGAGCACTCACAGCCAATAAGCCTACCTTTTCATGAGTACCGGTACTCTCCTCGGCAGAAGAGAAGTGCCGGTACTCAGAGTGATAAATCTAAGAAGTGCCGGTACTCAGTACTGGTGAGAACCGGCCCATTTAAAGCACTGACAATAACCATTAAAGGAGTTTTTAAACTGGTACCATGAGCGGTCAAACCATCTCCCCCCCCAGGCCCACTCCTTACTCTATTGAATGACATATAGGTCCACTTTGATCAACATCAGGAGTCCCTATGTTCCACTCCTACACACACACACACACACGCACGCACGTACACACGCACGTACACACACTCTCTCTCTCTCTCCCCCCCAATCCCTTAATTCACTCCGCTTTAATTTATACCTTCGGGCCGCATGCTCAACCTCTCTGTTCGCCTGAGGCCACTGTGGGGTTATCTTCTTGTGTGGGATGTGCAGGCTTTAAGGTATGTCTGGAAATCTTGGCCTTGAAAGGGAGGTCCGTTGTCAGTTTTCATTTAATCAGGACGACCCAGGAGTGCGAATACTTTCTTGAGCATTTGCTTGACATTCCCAAATGCAGTTGACCTGACAAGCTCTCCCACTGGAAACTTTGAGTAACTGCCTATAATTACAGCTGTGAGCCTGCCATCAGGAAAGCTGCCAAAGTCCATGCTGACCCATGACCACTGTGTCGTGCAGGCTTCCTCTGTGATTACTGAAGCATTCAGTGGGTCTCCGTTCGTGATGGTACAAGAATGGTAGTTGCGAACCTGTTCGTCAACCCACTTGTCCATCCCTGGGAACCACACTTAGTCTCTGAAGCGAGCCTTTGTTTTTGCAATCCCCTAATGTCCCTGGTGCACCAGTTCGACTCCTTGGGCCCAAAGGCTTTTCAGCATCGCTATTTCGCTAGCAGGAGACCAGTGCTGCTTGTGCTGAGTTCATCACACACTTGCCAGCGTTGGTTTCTGACTGCTTGCTCGTTGGTTGTGAGGGTTCTTGCACCAAGTTCTTCCACTGCCAACTGTGCAGCGCTTCTTTGGCCGTGCCTATACTGATGTCTCACTCGGTGGCTTCACGGATCTCATAATGCGATATGGCTTTTGGGCACGACTCGTGCTTTACCATTTTTACGAATTTGTCGGCCCCTTCATCTGTTTCTGATGAGTTGTCGTCATTTGGTGCTGACGCCGAGTAATGGGATAGATAGTCCGCCGGGTTGTTTATGCCAGGCTGATACTTGATTTTGAAGGAGTAGGACTTGAGCTGCATGGTCCATCATTCGATACAAGGTGGCCCATTCCTGGCAGTTCTGGTAAAGAGAGGGAGTAGGGGCTTGTGGTCCGTCATGACGTGGAATTGCTGGCCACAGAGGTATAAGTGGAAGTGCCGACATGCCCATCGGATTGCCAATGCTTTCCTCTCGATGTGGATGTAGCACGTCTCAGTGTCAATGAGGGCCCTGCCTGCATAAGTGACAGGTAGCCAGGAGCCTTCTTCGTTTTCTTGCAGTAAGGCTGCACCCAGGCCCACTGGGCAAGCATCCACGACCAGTTCCGTCCTGTGCTGGGGTCGAAGTAGACCATTGTGGCGTTCACCAGGAGTGCCTCTTTCACATTCTTGAAGGTCTGTTCCACCTGGCTGTCCCAGTCCCAGAGGCGATCAGCTTGGTCATGGCATGGAGCGGTTCCAATAGGGTGGCAAGATTGGAGATGAACCACCCACAGTAGTTTGCTATGCCCAGGAAGCTTCTGACCTCGGATGTGTTTTGTGGGATGGACGCCATCCTAATGGCATCTACCTTCTTTGGGTCGACCTGTAACCCTGCACTGGAGAACTGGTAGCCAAAGAATTTGACTGAGTTGGTGTAAAAAGAAAATTTCTTCCTGTTGAGGGTGAGCCTGCTATCTTCCAGTCTCTGTAGTGTGGCTCTGAGACGTATGTGGTGATCTTCCAGCATGTCTGAGTAGATTAAAATGTCATCACTCTCGTTGATCACACCTATCAACCCCGATAGTGTTTCTCTGATTATGTCTTGGAAAACCTCAGCCACGGACGATATCCCAAAGTTTAGGTGCCAGTATCGGCAGAGCCCAATGTTGGTCAGATCGTTTCATCAATGTGCAGTTTGACTTTCAGGCCCTTGAGGCACCCCAGGCCTCAAAAAGGTGGTGGGAACTCCTCGAGGATATTTACTGTGTGATAGTCGTGTACTTGGCGGGCAAAGAATACTTGCCCGAGGTCCTCCACTGTGTGGCATCCAAGGATGGTGCTGGTGTTGCCTTTGGTCACATGGAATCTGGCTTGCGTGGTCTGACCTTCACTTACTAGAGTGACGCTGATCACTACTCTCAGAGGTAGCAGTTCAGTCCCTCCGTAATTATAGATTCAGGCCTTGGTGGGTGCTATTTGTGGGCACAGTGACAGTTTTTTGAATTGGGTAGTGTCCATGACATTCACGGATAAGCACGTGTCTATGAGAGTGGTGGTTTCTGCTCTTCTGATGAGTACCTTGCACATTGGCGGTGGTCTTTTCTGGTGATTCTCCCTGCATGCGTATGATATCGTGGAGACTTCATTGTCTTCAGGTCGGGCCACTGGTTTCAGGTGTTGTGAGAGATGCTTGTCTTCGTCATCGTTTAGGGAGAGCTGGTGGAGAGTGGTACACCTTCTCCCTCATTGTCCTGAGCTGTTGGCTGGAGCGTCATTGTGGAATACTTTGGTGAAGTGATTCATGCGTCTGCATTTTGAGCAAAATTTCCCTTTAGCTGGGCATGTGTTCGGTGCAGCATACCACAGTTCCCGCACCTTCTTTCAGGCTACCTTGCTGCGGTGGCAGTGTGCTGGTGCGTGGGGTGCCGCTGAATAGCATCAATTCGCTCCTCTTTGATTTTGACTGTGCGCGTGGATGTGGACGGGGTCGCACTTCATGTCAGCGCACCTTCCATATTTCAGCCCCGGCATCTGCCAGTTTGTGTGAACTGGCGAGGTTTAGGATTTCATCGAGGGAGATACCAGGCAGGCGGTTTAGTTTGTGCAGGGTGGAGGATTGACAGCCTTGGATTATGCGTGCCCTGATAGTGTCAGCCTGATTGATGCCGGTGCAGGTGCTTGCCAGCTTGCGCAGGTGCATGTAGAATGCATCCACGGACTAGCTTTCCGTCTGGCGAGCTTGTTGTAATTTGAACCTCTCAAAGTCCAGGTTTAATTGTGGGTTGAAGTGTCTGTTTAGAGTTGCCACCGCTGCATCAAAATAATCATCCCCTCCAGTGTTGGGCAGGTGCTCAAACAGTTCACACAGCTCGGTGCTGCCCACATAGAGCATCCTGGACCATTTCACACCACCATCAGATTCACGGGTGGCGTGCAAATAGTGTTGGAGTTGTCCAATCCACTGGTACCATCATGGTGCAGCTGCCGCTGGATCCACCAGTTGGCTGAACAGTGGCAGAGGAGCTGCAGAGGCCCGTACGCCTTGCTCAGGGGCAGGCCATGGTACATTTTGCGGCTCGACAGACATGTCCCCTTCTGGATCACTTTGTGTGAGTTGTTGCAGGGGCTGGCAGGGTGGTGAGGCCCAGAGCTTCTCATGTGCACCCCACATTAGTTACCCTCACCACGGGAAGGAGACATGCAGTTGTTGGTGCAGCTCTCCTTTCGTGTGTGTAAGTGCACTCACAGGTTGTAATGTGCGGGAAAGACTCCATCCAGTTGGCATGGCGACAAGGCCTCATCCAACTTAGAATGGCCCGGGCAACAGGCAGGGGCAGGCACCGTCGCACCGCTCCCTGACAGGTCAGCAATGAATGATGCAGGAGATTGCTGACGAGGCAGATGGAGCAGGGAGACATACGTTAAATGGGCACACTTGGTAATGCCAGGCCAGCGTTCCTTCACCACCTCAGGACAAAAAACAGGAGCCCACGTGCTGATTTCTGGGCTGCAATGCAGTGTCCTTGTGGCCCACCGTTGCGCGGCACAGAGAGTAAGTTCGGGAGCTGCCGGGGCAGCGAAGGGGCTGTGTAGCAGGTTAAGGTGGGCTTAGGAGCAGAGGCAATGCTGCAGGTCACTGACGTCCTACCTCGTAGGAGCGGACATGGCTCCTCAAACCACAGGTGGGCACTCTTCTCTCGACAGGGAGCACTGCACTGGGCTGAGGTGCTGCAGCGTGCGAGCGGTTTCAGACGCTACAGGGTATGGCGAAACACTGACTGGTGGACGGCGGCACCGCACGCGTCGAGGACAGACTGACCTCGTCACCAGTGTGAGGTCTGCTTCTCCTTGTAGTGTACGCCCACACCTCTGGTCTATAATCACCCCCCCCCCCTCTGCTAGGGTCATCGTTGTGTATGTGCAACATTATATAGTAGAGGCCAGGTGGCACTCTACAATAACCATTAAAGGAGTTTTTAAACTGGTACCATGAGCGGTCAAACCCCCCTCCCCCCGAGGTCCACTCCTTACTCTATTGAATGACATATAGGTCCACTTTGATCAACATCAGGAGCCCCTATGTTCCACTCCTCCATCCTCCCTTTTTCTTTTCTCCCCTCCCCCCTCCACGTACCAATTTTCCCACCTATGACACCTCATCAATTTCCAGCAACCTTCTTAACGCACCGGCATACCCATTGATATTGAAGCATGTATGTATGACTAATATACATTCGTATTACCTGATTGGCTTATTTGTGTCTGTACAAAAAAACAAGCATTTGGAATGCAACAGGTCTCGCAATTGCAAGAGCTAGAGCTATTGGTGTTGTAAATGACAATGCCTTTTACTCATGTGTTTTGCTTGGAGTATTGTGGATGTATACGGTGTGGAGTGGAATTATGTGGGTTGGATTGGAATTGTTATTTGTGAAATTGTGTGGGGTGGTACTGAGTGGTGTGTAGTGTATTTGTGCAGTGGAATTATGTGGCATGGTGAATAGATAGGGGTGAGAGCTGTAGAGAATAGATAGAATAGATAGAAAGGAAGATAGAGAAGGATAGGTAGTTTGTGCATTAAGTGGTGAATGAACCCCGGACAGAGGAGCAGAAAGGGTGTGTGAGAAAGAGAGAAAGAAGTGGACAGCAGGCAACAGATGTTAAAGAGGGAGCGTCTGTGTACCCAGAAGACACCCGACGACAACGAGGAGAGCATGGGTTTGATGGACTGAAATCTTGAAAAGGCACGGGAAAGATATTGTGCTCAAAGACCTGAAGTGAACCATATGAGAGAGGTGGGAGGAGTGCGTGAGACAGCGAGAGAGAGGGGTGAGAGATGGTACGAGAGAGACTAGTGAACAGTGCGGGGAGGTACCGGAAGGTAGCATGTTTGAGCAGGTATTATAGAGAAGAGATAGGGAGTATTAGGGAGGGTCGAGAGGGGGCAGTGGGATTGCAAGATGAAAGGGGTAGTGGGAGTGTGAGGGAGAGATGAGAGGGGCAGTGGGTGTGTTATGGAGAGATAAAAGGGTTGGTGGAAGTGCGAGGGAGAGATGGGTTGTATTGGAATTGTGGAATTGTGTGGCGTGGAGTTGTGTAGTGGAAATATGTGGCGTGGTGTACTGTAGAATTATGCGGATAATAATTAAATGGTATTAAGTGTAATGGAATTTTGTAGTGCAGTGCTGCTGAGGTGGTGCTGCACTGGTGATGAAGTGGTGCTGAGTGTTACTGAGGTGGTGGTGTGCTTGTGCGGATATGGTGCTGAGTGATACTGAGGTGGTTCTGAGTGATGCTTTGGTGGTGCTGAGTTAGTGCTGCACTGGTGCTGAGTTGATGCTGCGCTAATTCTGCAGTGGGGCTGCGTTGATGGTGAGTTGCTGCTGAGGTGATGCTGCACTGGTGCTGAGTGATGTTTTGGTGGTGCTCATACAGTACATGCTTAATTATGCACTGCAAACCTAAGGTTTGTTTTTAGAGGAGCTAAAGGCTCACAAAGAATGTTAGTACGTGATGGAGCAGAGAAAATAAATTTTTTTAACCCCTAACAAATTTTATAAATAATTAATAAAAATGTTCGTTTAAATGTATTAATCAACAATGTACGTGAGGGAAGGGTAACACGCAAGTATATGGGCCGAATAATCTATTTACAAATGGCTGTGTGTCTAATTATAACATAAAATAATTGCGTACTAAATAAATAATAAATGCATGATTTGTGCTTCATAGAATATAAACGTGACGTTGCAAAAACAATAGTGATGGTAAGTAAGGAACAGCTTAAATGTTGCTTTCTGCTAGGTAATAACTAATAGGGGTACGTAGATGACGGGAGGGAAACGAAAAGGCTATGTTTCTCTATTTTAATTATGTTTTGTTTATTTCTAAATAGTGCTTCTAAGTCTAATCGAGTGGCGATATAAAATGGCTGCCATTTATTAGAGTACGCATGCGCTGAGAAAACGCATGACAAGGGAGAAAAAGTTGGAGAAAGACTAACCACGTGATGGTGCTGAAAGGCTAGGATGCAAGAATGGTCAAGGCTGATGTGACCTAATTGAACTGATAGTGTGCCGTGGTGATCAGCAGAGAATCGTGGGAAACAGTTTTAAGAGAAAGAACAATGCCTGCAGAGTTCTCGAATGTATCGAAAGAAGTTACAAATGTACTGATCGAAGCGGATGGAAACATGTCTTGAACTGTGAGAAAGGAAATGAACATATGCATTCCAAAAGAACAAGCTGGATCCGGGAGAACTTGATTAAAAATGAATAAATGAAATGAGTGGACCAATGAAAGAAAAGCGCGTTATTAATGTTGCAACAATTTAGTTAGCAAAGTTAGAATTAGGGTATAAGAAGGCCTACTCTTAGTGGGAGGGGTAGTTGGTGTTGGAGTTGGTGGCTTCCAGTGCTTGGTGTTCCAGATCGATCCATTTTACTGAGCGGGAGATGCTGAAAGACTGTTAGATGAGACGGGTGGCGGTAGCTGATGCTGACGAGCTGAAGTTTCTGTTGCTGTCTTATTTTTCCAGTTGAGTATGAGAATCAGGTTATTTTTAAATCTTAAACTTAGGTTAGAAATCATTAGGCTAAATTAGGAAGATAGGCAGGTAATTAGGGTTTTGCTTCATGACAAAATTTCCTTTCTGCAATAAAATTGATTTTGCTTAATAAATATTTGAATTAATAATGAATGAATAATTGAGTAAAAAGTCTAAATTCTTTTCCATGCCTTTAAAATTATATAAAATTTGAGATTCTTAAATCAAACGACTCAGTGGTTATTTACCAAATGTTTGTGAAATTGGTAATTGGTTATTGTGATTTAGCTGGTCTTAATCACTATGAACTGATTTTTTACTAGATGATCCATCGACAAAACAATGAGCAGGAATATCTTAAGAAATAACTAAGAAAGCGATAGGTTAAGGTAATAAGGTATCCCGGCTCCTTCCAGCGGTACATCATGATGATTTTCATTTAGTTTTTCCTTTTCTCCTAGGAGTATAGAATTTCGTAAAGGTGTAGAGGAAATCCAGGTGTGTGTGTGTGTGATAGGCGATGTTATGGGCCCCATCGTCATGTGGATGTGAGAAAATATAAGTCGCCCCTGGATGACCGATAAGTGACCTAGGAGGAAAATAGTTTTCATTGTATCAGCTGCATCATACGGAAACAAAGGCAATAAGTTAAGATTTTTTTTCCCCTCAGGGTGAGGGCAAAAATGGAGAGCCCAATAGTGACCAGTCTTAGCACCTGCTTTTTAGAACTGCTGGTGCTGAGCACCAGCAGGACTCAGCCCACTTAAAGCCCTGGGCTGAGGGTCACAAAACATTTCCCCAAAATAACAACCTCCATGTGGATTAACTCATCACCAAGAACTTCACACCTGACAACTCAAAGGGCGTGGAGGACGGTGGGAATGCACTATAGTAAAACTTGATATTACCTCTGTACCACTAAGTGAAGAGTAATGAGCAGTAAAGGGAAGTATTTAATAAGAGTTTCTAACACTAGTAATGTCTTACTGACTTACGAAAATATCCAAGATAGCGAACTCATGCACTGTGATTCATGCATAGATAATATTGTGAGGCAGTTACGTGAGGCAAGGCAGTTTTTTTCTCCTCGTTTGCACTGAGTTGTTGGAGCACAGTTTGACTCACCCTGGGACAGCCATTATTGCAGATTTATGCATCAGAGATTTAAAATGGAGAAAAAAACCTCACTCTTGCATCACTGTTTTCAGACTCAAGAAAAAGGCGACTCTGGGTATTTTCCACACTGTAAGCATGAAAGTGTGGACTGTCCTAGCACGACACCTGCATGTGGCACTGTAGAAGCCAGCAAAAATACAAATGATGGAATGCACACCATACGTTTTTCTAAATCAATTTTCAAGAATCCTCATAGGCAAGAATTTGCTGTGCTGGCTCGTTTTGTGCTCTGCCCCAAATGCACGTGAATGAATTCCAAAACTGTCCAGTGCGCCTTCGCGAACCAGTGAATGAGCTGCACCACCATGTGGGCAAAAAGAATCAATCAACAGGAAACCAATTATTATCCAAGTAATCCAGTTTAATCCATGCCATAATTTATCCATTTTTTTAGTCCAGTATACACATGGAGACAATGTGACTTCCAAACTTAAATGCTCAAGCAATGCTCATCCAGGCCTTAAACATCAGCACGTTAGAATTCACGTCTCATCCACCATCTAGCTATTAACACAATGCATTTCGGGCTGATAGCCCTTTGTCAGGGGTAGCTGTGGTATAGAAAAGTCCATCAGCAGTCATGCATAATCTCACAAGACTCTAACTTAACTAAACCATCGAAGCACAGTGTATAAAATAAATACACGAACACCAACATGCCACTAATAATAACACATCAAAAACTTGTGCCTTTACCAAAGAGTCCCAAGCAATGTTTTAAACCTAAACTGCATTCAAAAATTCAGTGCTGTAATATACATACTTTAGCCCCATGTAAACAATAAACCCCATGCTGAATCCCACCATGTGTATGACCCAATTGTGCATTAAAGAAACATAGACCAAACGTAAACTAAAAAAAGGACAAAATAAAAATAAATAAACTTATGGTGCTCCCAAACTTTTACATCTTTTTTAAAGTTTAGAATGCTTTATTGAGATAAAATACCAAGTAAAACATCAGTATACATTGTACCAACAAAGGTCAAATAGTAGCATTACTAAAAATTGGAATAACAAAAATTAGGACTATATTAAGAAATATATGATGGAAACCAATTTGAACCTTCTAAACCTATACTTATACAAGTGCAAAAACTTATACATCTTTCACCGTCGAAATCGGATGCATAGCCACGTATTCTTAATCACAATGAAGCCAACAGAATTGTGCTCCAGACACACTGGTCGTTCATAAACCCATTCTCACTCGCGTAGGTGAAACCCATCCATTTAAACACCCCGTGCAGTTTAACAACACGTGACTGTGAAAGCTAATCCTGAATAAACATAAAAGAAATACCACCTCACAACCTACCGTGCTCACATGCAACTACGTGAAATTAAAAAAAAAGTTGATGCCTATCTCATATACTAATTAATTAAACAACTTCTGTAAAACAATGTTCAACAATAAAACACCATCCGGATACATCATTCTGTTTGTTGGAAAGAGGTTCTATCACTCCCATAGTTCAACATTTTAAACAGTGGCTATCGAAATGCTATGGAGTTGTCTCCAAATAGGTCCAAAGTTTGTAGCTGCAGTTAATATTTTTAAAACTATGCTGCAAAAGTAGCTAATGGTACATAACATTTGTCAGTACTTAGATGTTGCTAAATATAATTTTAAAGTTATTAATTATAGGACTGATTAACATATTAAGTGAATAATAGATTCTAATTGCTCATTTGAAAAAATATTAAGTGAAGGTCCATCTGTTCCATTTATTCTACTTTCCCCTTCAGCTATCCCCAGGAATTTCTGGAAACGATGACAATTGCAAGAAAAATTAACTTAAGTGACATTGGGCCTAGCTTCATGAAGTGAAATGTAGGATTCACTCATAAACGTCAAGCTGTGTCACATGAGATTATTCAGTTCTGCTATTTTATTTTTATTTCAGTACTTATATATTTTTATTCAAATTTCACACCCAAGGCTACAAGTTCCAAATTGCAAATTTTGCAAAACTGGCACTGGTAGTCCTCATACATAACTGTAGTTTTCACCCTCTTCACTTTCATGCCACAAGTGGCAAATCAACAGTTTTTAATCAAATAGCACATTTACATATGCAGGGTGTACTGGAAGAAAAACTCAGTAAATTACACTCCCGGCCTTTTAATCTGCTGTGAACTACAGGCCAGGATTGCGGATATTGACGTCACCAGCTCAGCTTTTCATCTTTCTGATGTCAGTGTATTGACTATGATTAAATGGGTACAAGTAGCAGTATATAGAAAGAACCCGTGTTTCATTTGCTGCTCATTCATGGATCTGGTAAGCCTGCGAGCCCTGTGTGCATCATCTTGGACCGTACAATACAGTGAAGAAATGAGCTAGACCCCACACATTCTCGCTTTTCTTAAACCAGAAATTTCAGTTTGGCCCATGAGTTGCTTATACAACAGAGTGTGCATAAAAGGAAAAAGCAATCACTGACAGCGACGGGAGAAAACAAGCGATGGGGCGGAAGGGACAGATGGTAAAATGCAACCGGCGGTGGAATAAATAGTACCTGCATCAGCGGAGGGGCACTAATCAAGTCAAATTAATCTGTACTTGAGCATGCTCTTCAGCTAGAAACGGAAGTGACGTGTCGGGTGCCCGAACCAATTAGGAGGTGGCAAAGAGGAGTGATGAGGAGCGACGCTGGAGTCAACCCATAGTAAGTAGCAGGCGGGATCACAGTCCTTTTAGTAAATACAACAGGTCTTGCAGATAGCG
Organism: Calotriton arnoldi; assembly: GCA_963921515.1. NCBI lineage: Eukaryota > Metazoa > Chordata > Amphibia > Caudata > Salamandridae > Calotriton > Calotriton arnoldi. The sequence continues at coordinate 911,582 of CAWUFW010005712.1, forward strand.
CATGCGCGTTGACGCTCGACCTAAAAAAAGGAGTTTTGAAACCGCTCACATGGAAGTGCGGCTCTCCTGGAATTGACACAATACTGAACGCTTTGTACATCCCATAAAACGTTGGTGTGACATTTGTTCCCACAGTGCAGGGGAGCCCTCGAGCTTCAAGGGGGCCCCTCCAGCACTGTGCATAGGCGGAGGGCCCCTAGCCTGAAAGCTCCTGATTTGGTCCGGAGCATGGGGGGCCCCTCAATGTACTTTGCAGGGGGGTGCCTCAAGTTTCATTACACCTCTGTACCTAACCGCCCTCCTAAACCTCAGATTCAACCCGCTTAAGCTGGCCCTGCTCATGTAATCGCATCCCATGGAGGCATCAAAGGTGTGAATGCTACATGGGCCACATAAAACTGATTACCCACTCCGTCATCTGCCCTAATACAATCAACAGAAACAAGCTATGGCAAACCCAACAGGTCTGGCTTTAATATGTTAATGCATACAAAATGCATTTGTGCATACCTGGATCTTCATGCGTTACCACATTAAACCCAGACCCACTGGCTGTGTCAGTTCTTGTTTTGCTTGAAGTAACTGTTCCGTGCCATCTTATGTGTGTGGGTAAACATAGATGTGTACATTTGTGTGACTTGTAAAGAAATATTTAAAAAAGTTGTGTTAAACAAAAGCAAAAAAAGGATTGCTTTTTTTATAAAATGCACAAATCTGATAAAGATTTTAATGTGTGGTAAAATAGTGTACTTTTGACATATAATATAGTCCTTCATGCTTTTCAATGCAAGCATTTCATAGGACATGGAATGATTCATTAAACAACCAATATCATAAGGTGAAAGAGCAATATTTCTTTGGGTGGAGCCCAAGACCACTCTATGTATATTTGGTGACCGAAGAAGCGACAGCTGTGCTATCATGCCAGACCTGAAAATCTAGAGTATGCTCAATTGTGAGAACCTTAAGTATCCAGTTGAAATAGGAAACAGATTCTTTTTAATGGTCGGACCAGAAGGTCCTAGTAAAGTTGACAACATTCAGCCTTGAAGGTCAAAGTAAAGTAACGTGCTCCTACCATTAACTTCTGGAAACCACGTTCTATGGCACTCATTCTGCTTTACTCAGAGCTAAAGATTTGGGGGAATACAGCACTTTGTTACAGAATCGGGAATTTTGTGTAATGAACGCAACTGCATGAAGTAATATATATGGATCTTCCAAGGTTACAACTGTCAGGTAAAAATGTCTGAGTATATCTAAGTATATCTCCCCAAAAAGACTTAGAATTCAGGAATTACCCCCAGAAATTGATGTAGCAACTCCGATTTTCGAGGCAATTCCCCACTTCGTAGGTGTTATATCTAAAGTATGGTAATTTCGCATCCTTATAATAACTGATCACTGTTGGGTAATTCTTGGTCTGAAAATAGCACATCGATATTCCAGCTCACTTGGTAATGAGGGCCTGTGTTTATGCTAAGTTTCCAAATGCCTGATTACTTAGTGGTATTGTTTTAGATAAAAAATCTTAAAGGTTTATTTTTCCATTTTTGAGTTTCCCCCCATGTTTTTGTGATGTATGAGATCAGCCCTTTCCCCCATTCCTATTCACTCTTTATTTTTGCTTTCTTTAAAGACTAGACTGCCGCACTAGCTTTTTTCAGTCTTGCCTAGACAGCACATGCAATGTTTCTCGGAGACCTTTTGTTTGCTATCAGTGCTCTTAGAGACCAGCCATTGCTTATCATGGGTTGGCTTCATTAACACAATCCTTTGCTTGCTTCTTATTGGCTGCTGTAGGCTTCCTTCCTCTTCATGTGTGTGTACCTCCATTGGAGCATGGAAGCATTACTTGTGTCCTCACACTGCTCATTTCTTTTTAGTTCTAAATTTTTCTTTAAGAACTCTACTAGAGTGCGTTTGTTTTTCGTGTACTTCAGCCCCCTCGGTGTTCTACCCATGGCCATCGACTTGCCTCCACCCGCTCTCTCTACGCCAGTTCTCTATTATGGCTTCCTTCCACCCTTTCTCCCATTGTCCATGTTGGCCTGCCTCCCCACTCGCCATAACAAAAAACAAGCATTGGCATAGCCAATAGGTCTCGCCTTTGGGGCCTTATAAGTGTTTAGCCAGAGCTATTGACTTTGCCAATGTCTTCAAGCTGTGCTGTAGAGAAGTGTGGCTGCTGTGCGGCATGCTGAAAAGTTATAATAAAAAGTGTCAGAAGCATTTTTGTTACTTTATATATGACCAAGAAGGCATTATGTAAAACTGAACGACCATATTAAAAAAGTATTTACAATAAAAATTTCCTCAGTTTTCTTTTGTTCTTGCAATGCTGGCAACTTGTTTCTGCCTATTGCAATGGTTGTTTGTTAAAGCATTTTTTTGAGGGGCATAAACAATCGGAGGGTGAAGGTTGGGAACTAGTACCTGTATTATAACACTAGCAGCGGCCAGACGCTAGGGGAGAATCAACAGATGCCAGATTCCGAGAGCAGGCTGAGGTGGTGCTGAGTGATGCTGAGGTGGTAGTGGTGGTGGTGGTGACTGTTGCGGAGACGATGCTGAGGTGATGCTGAATGATACTCAGGTGTTGCTGAGTGATACTGCTGTGGTGCTGAGTGATGCTGTGGTGGTGCTGAGTGATATTGTCTTGGCGCTGAGTGATGCTGTGGTGGTGCTGAGTGATATTGTCTTGGCGCTGAGTGATGCTGTTGCGGCGCTGAGTGATGCTGTGGCGGCGCTGAGTGATGCTGTGGCAGCGCTGAGTGATGCTGTGGTGGCCCTGAGCGATGCTGTGGCGGTGCTGAGCGATGCAGTGGCAGTGCTGAGCGATGCAGTGGCGGTGCTGAGCGATGCTGTGGTGGCGCTGAGCGATGCTGTGGTGACGCTGAGCGATGCTGTGGTGGCGCTGAGCGATGCTGTGGTGGCGCTGAGCAATGCTGTGGTGGCGCTGAGTGATGCTGTGGTGGCGCTGAGCGATGCTGTGGTGGTGCTGAGCGATGCTGTGGTGGTGCTGAGCGATGCTGTGGTGGTGCTGAGCGATGCTGTGGTGGTGCTGAGTCATCCTGTGGTGGTGCTGAGTGATGCAGTGTTGGCCCTGAGTGATGCTGTGGTTGTGCTGAGTAATGCTGTGGTTGTGCTGAGTAATGCTGTGGTTGTGCTGAGTGATGCTGTGGTTGCACTGAGTGATGCTGTGATGGCGTTGAGTGATGCTGTGATGGCGTTGAGAGATGTTGTGTTGGTGCTGAGTGATGCTGTGCTGGCTCTGATTGATGCTGTGCTGGCTCTGATTGATGCTGTGGTTGCGCTGAGTGATGCTGTGGTGTTGCCGAGTGAGAGATAGAGTGAAGATATAATGCCCAATTAGAGAGGGTGGTGAGAGAGAAAGAGAGAGAAAGGGTGTACATAGAATAAAGAGTGGAGCGGGATAGAGAGAGAGAAAGAAGGGGAGAGAGAGTGAATGAAGGAGTTTGAAAGAGAAACAGATAAAGGGGTGAGAGAGAATGAAAGGCTAAAAAAGATAGAGAGGGGAGAGTTAATTAAGTAGAGAGAGAATTAGAGAGGGGAGAGAGAGAGAAGGAGAGACGCGGAAAAAGTAACCTTAAATATAGCTTTGTGCTTTGCGCGAATAAATATTTAAAAAAAAGTGAGAGACAAAAATACTGGTAATTAGGCTGTGACTCCCAATATAAAACAAATAGCGATATAAGGTGAAATCAACCCACCGAAGCAATATTTCTAACTAGACAAAAAAAGCTTGCATTTCAATGCTAATCGCTGTTGTTTATCATGTGACTGTAGTCCAGGGCCCTCAGTTGGTAATGTGAGCTGCTGCTGCGATTGAAACATCAGAGTCCAGAGAGTTAATGAGCCATGACGAGGAAATGAGGAAGAGATAGGAAACCCAGATGCCAGCTGCGCGTGCACGCCATCGTGAACTCAAGCTCGTCGCCAGCCGAAAGCCAGTGTTTGCACTTCCAAAACCCGCTTACTAAAACTCTCGGCCAGACCAGCGCAAGCGCTGGTGCAGGCCGAGACCTAAAAAAAGCTGTGATGTGGACTTTGCGTTTTATTCTTGTTTCTTTCCACCTATCCCCCCTGCTTCCCCCCCTTGCCCCGCCCACCTGTCTGCCCTTCCTCTGTTGTCCCCCCACATGTCATAACAAAAAAAGCTCTGTGACATACCCACTGCTGTCCGTGTCGTCACACTTCTTTCCCCCATCCACCCTCTAAGTTACCTCCCCACACCCTCCGTGTTGCATCCCGCCAGGAATTTTAAAAAGCGCTATGACGTGGCCAGTGCTTGGCACATCACAGCGTTTTTATAATAACTTTGATGCAGTCATTTCTCATATATTAGTCACTGCAAACCACTGTGGACTGCAGCAATATTATAAAAATTAAAAAACATTTAACTTTATATTATTTATGATGCAACGCTATGCTATTTCCGAATGGGTAGCCATTGAGAGGAGACTGTGTGGACGGTAAAACGGTTTCTTGGAACAGACGCACGCTTTGTAGAGTCAAAAGTTGAGCAGCTAGGTACTGAAAAGGGGGGTTTGACACAGACTGCTAAAGTTGACTTAATAGCGCGATAAGTGATGGAAATGATGCTCCAAACGATGGGGTTTGTGTACTGTAACTTCTGAGGGAATAAAAAAATCATCTTGAGGGCCCTCTTGGTCACAAGCTGAAATCGTATGGAATGCGGGCTGTGGTTGGGGAGGGTGCCGCCCGAAAGGCAGAGGTTCACCTTCCATCACTACAGTCAGAGAGAAGGTGCTTCTGTTAAACTGCATGGGGAGTTCTCAGTCAAGAACAGTGTTAGCTGTAAACACATGCAGTTACATGAAACATTCTGCATAGGTTTACCACCTCGCTCCATGATGGCCAGACACCATGGGGGTCATTATATAGTGGGCGGATCGCCACCGCCCGTATGGCGGTGGCGATCCGCCTGCTATTTCCTCCGCCCACCACACAGTTCCCCCCGCCATATTAGTATGGCGGGTACTCGCGGCGGACGGGAAGACCGTCCGCCGCCTTCCGCCCGGTCCACAAGTCGACCGGGCGGAAAGGTATTAATATGGTGGCGGTGTCTGTTAGACACCGCCATCCATATTAGGATACGTGCGGGGATGTGCCTTTCCGTGGCGGCAACGAAAGGCATGTGGTCTTTTCTATTGGGGCCCATAGCGGGCCCCCAGGGAGTTGGGGGGTGCGGGGTGCACATGGGGGGTACCTATGGTACCCCCCTGCATATGTATGCACAAGGTGGCAGGCACCGCGCGGTGCCTGTCACGTTAGTGCATACATATGCACAACGTGCATTCACAGCATTGTGGCGGGCGGTGCGGTGAGCACCGCCCGCCACAATGCTGTGGATAGGGCTTGCCACCGCCACGGTGGCATCCTAATAGCATGTCCGGGACTGCCGCACCACTTGCGGACGGTCCCGCATTCCGCTGCGGTGGAGGGCGGACTTTGTCCGCCCGCCATTGTAATGACTCCCCATGTTCCCATTTCTGGCATCTCTGCTGTAAATCATTGATTCCTCAGAACCAGCCACTGTACTGTTAGAGCTGTGTACTTACCTGTTGCTACGTGCCACTATATAAATGTTTACCTGTTGGTTCCATGTTCTGTCCTGACTCTCTGGGAAATTCTGAACTGGCAACTTGTCAGTTCGACGAGGACTTTCTTGAAGTGATTAGCGCTGGACATAGGCTCCCATATTTTACCATAAAACTTAGATTTGCTGATACCTCCGAGTCCTCGTTCTATTTCCACATTTGGTGACTGGGATGGGATATGAACCCACGCAGTGGCGGCTCGCATAGGGTGTGCTGCGGGGCGGTGAGGCGAGGGAGGGGCAGGGTGGGTGGGTAGTAAACTTGGACATACGACAGAACGGAGGAACGTAATAATTACTTTCCTCCGTTCCGTCGTATGTCCGAGTTTACTACCCCCCCACCCTGCCCCTCCCCAGCCCCGCCCCGCAGCACGCCCTATGCGAGCCGCCACTGAACCCACGCACTGCCATCCTCTCCTAAAGGTTCACGAATTGTTAGCCAATTTGGGACAAGCTAAATTTTTCCTGCTAATTGAATTATGTTCAGCGTATCACCAAATTACCTTAGCCGAAGAGTCTCAGGGTTTGACCACCTTTGTTACGTCTTTTGGTGTGTTTAAATTTCTGTGCTTATCTTCTGACCTCGCACATGCTGCCAGTGTGTTTCAGAGATTCATGGACATCATTCTGTAAGGGGTATCTGGTATACAGGCTTTCCAGGATGATGTTTTAATTTTTGCTGAAAATATGGAGAAACACAATTTGATTTTAGGGAGGGTCTTGAGAATTTTCAGGGAAGTGGGGGTCACTCTCAGAACTAATAAATGCAAGTTTATGGTGCAGGAACTAAATTACCTGGGTCATCACATCACAACTGAAGGGATGAAACCTAAGTTTTCACTGGTACAGGCTATTCAGGATGCTGTTCCGCCCAAAGAAAAAATACACTTCAGTCTTTTTTGGGGCTTAGTGAGTACTACTCCAGATGTATTGAGGGGTATGCCTTCATTGTGCAGCCGTTATGTTGTTTACTTAAGAAAGGTGCAAAATTTGACTTGAATGAGATGGCTGATCATTCGTTCTCTAGAGTCAAACATTTGATCACATCTGCTCCTGCTCAGGCCTCATTTGATTCAGAGAAAAGTGTTTTTGTTGATGCTAGTCTAGTTGGTCTCGGGGCAGCTCTTTTGCAATGGGTGAACGGAAAGGTGTGGACGGTGGCATTTGCTTCTCGCTGCTTAAAACAACCAGAGACTAACTACAGTACAATAGAGCGTGAGGCTCTTGCTTGCTGTTGGGCTGTGAAAAAATGTAAGACCATTTTGAGGGGCTCAGAATTTGAGATTTATACTGACCACAAGATTTACATGTTGGATGGGTGCAGAGACAGAATATCGAGTAAAAAATATCGAGTTGCACAAATATCGAGTCATTAATATCGTGGTTCAGAAACATCGACAGCAAGAATATCGTGGTCAAGAATATCGACTTAAGGTAAGTAATATCGATTTAAAAAATATCGAAGTGTTTAATATCGTTTGCAAAAATATAGTTAAAAATATTGTTTTTTAATTAATGTTATGTATTTTAGATGTATATGTTGTATTTTTTTTGTATAAGAATTGTTTTTATTTTGAATATATGTGTTACATTTTTAGTAGTTATTAAATATTTTTTATTTGAATTTTGCGTTTTTAGTTCTGTAGCGGGTTCTGGGTTTATAGGGAATAGGGTGGGAAGTAATTTAATTATATTAAATTTATTGATTATTTTTTATTTATTAATATTTGTTTAATTGAGATGTTATAGTGTTAAATGTGTAAAGTAATTATTCAATTAATTAATAATTGGTTGTTAATTAATTTTAATTGATTGGTAATTTATGGTAATTGTGTAATTAATTTTAGGTGTGTGTTGTGGTGTTTATAGATGTAAAGGGTGGGAAGTATTTTATTTTTAATTGATGAATTAATAATGGGATGTTAATTAATTTTAATTAATTAATTGGTAATTAATTATGGTAATTGTGTAATTAATTTTAGGTGTGTGTTGTGGTGTGTATAGGAGTAAAGGATGGGAAGTAATTTGTATTTAATTAATTTATAGTTGTTAATTAATGTTAATTATTTGATATTTATTTTGGGTAATTGCTTATTTTTGTGAGTGTTGTTTTTATTTTTAATGGGGTAAAGGGTGGGTATTAAATACATTTTAATTACTTTATTATTAGTTGTTAATAGTAATAGTTTTTAATTTAAAAATAAGTTTTAATAGTGTTTTATTATTTTATAGTTTAATTTAGGTGTGTGTTGTGGATATTATAGTGTTAAAGTGTGTGTAGTCAATTAATGTTTATTAGTTTTTTTTAGATAATATTTTTTTAATTGATTAAGAATTATGTTAATTATGGAAGTAAATGTAATTAAAAATGTTGAAGAGTTTTGTTATTGGTGTGGTGTTATAGGGTAGGAAATAAAATAAAGACATTTATGTATTAATTAATTTATTTGTTTGTAAATATTTTCTAGTTTAAAAGAGTTATTTTTGATAAATGTCTATTATTTTATTTTATATATTATTTGTAGGTTGTTGTTATATGTAATTAATATTTTTTCTTTTTATATATTTAATATATTTGATTTTTCATTTTTTGAATATTGTTTATTTTTATGATTTTTTAATTTGTTAAATATTTTTTTATTTTTGTTTTAACTGTTTGAGTGTGAATAGTAATTTTTGTCTCTCCGCTATCCAACACTTTCCCTAATGTTGCACTCACTGGAGTGGGAATAGTAATTTTTACCTCTCCGCTATCCAGCACTTTCCCTACTGTTGCACTCACCGCCGTGGGAATAGTAATTTTTACCCCTCCGCTATCCAACACTTTCCCTACTGTTGCACTCACTGGAGTTGGAATAGTAATTTTTGCCCCTCCGCTATCCAACACTTTCTCTACTATTGCACTCACTGGAGTGGGAATAGTAATTTTTACCCCTCCGCTATCCAACACTTTCCCTAATGTTGCATTCACCGGAGTGGGAATAAAAAATGTTACCCCTCCACTATCCAACACTTATCCTACTGTTGCATTCAGTGGAGTGGGAATAATAATTTTTACGCCTCCGCTATCTAACACTTTCCCTACTGTTGCACTCTTTGGAGTGGGAATAGTAATTTTTGCCCCTCCGCTATCCAACACTTTCTCTACTGTTGCTCTCACTGGAGTGGGAATAGTAAAATTTGCCCCTTTGCTATCCAACACTTTCCCTATTGTTGCACTCACTGGAATTGGAGTAGTAATTTTTACCCCTCCGCTATCCAACACTTTCTCTACTGTTGCACTCACTGGAGTGGGAATAGTAATTTTTACCCCTCCGCTATCCAGCACTTTCCCTACTGTTGCACTCATTGGAGTGGGAATAGTAATTTTTACCCCTCCGCTATCCAACACTTATCCTACTGTTGCACTCTTTGGAGTGGGAATAGTAATTTTTACCCCTCCACTATCCAACACTTTCCCTACTGTTGCACTCACTGGAGTTGGAATAGTACATTTAATTCCTCCGCTATCCAACACTTACCCTTCTTTTGCACTCACTGGATTGGAAATAGTTATTTTTACCCCTTTGCAATCCAACACTTTCCCTACTGTTGCACTGATTGTATTGTGAAATTGAAGTTTAAATATTTTTTAATAGTTTAATGTTTTAATTTATTATAGAATTTTGTTTTTGTTATATTTTAAATCATTCATTTATATTGTTATTTTTTATATTATTTTAAACTTTTAACATAAATTAAATATAATAGATTATTAATTGTTTTAAAGTAAATATATATGTATAAATTATCATGTTTGTGTGTTTATTTTTTATTACGTTTATTTGTTATATTTTATTAAAATGTATATTAAATGTATTTTATTTTGTTAACATTATATTTAATATATATTATTTTATTTTATATTTATATAAAAGTCGATATTTTATACAACTATATTTTTTACATCAATATTTTTTTGTCGATATTTTTGTACTTACCTGTTTAAGTGTAGGAATCAATATTTTTGCTGTCTATATTTTTTACTCGATATTTTTTACATCAATATTTTTTACATTGATGTTGTGTCAGTGAACCTGTTGGATGGTAGTGGCACGACTCCAGGAGTTTTCGCTTACCATTAAATACATTCCAGGTGGTGAGAACAGGAGGGCGGACTGTTTGTCGAGGATGCCTTTGGATATGGATACAGCAGCTGATCAGGAGGAAAATGTTGAATGTGTGGTGGCTTTTGTTGATGACATGTTGAAGGACAAGGGAGCAGTCTCCAAAGCTGATTGGTTGAAGGCATTGGACTCAGATGTAATTTTGAAGAAAGTACTTGGATTATCAAGAATGTCTGGCCCAAAGAGAGGAATTTGGATTCTGAAATTAAACCTTTTGCCAAGGTTTCTAAAGAATTGTCAATTGCTGATGGTCTCCCTATGCGTCAGGATTTATGCATTTCCCCGGCTACTGTTTGTGCCTTGTTGATTGGTTTATCTCATAAGGGGCATATGGGCATCAGTGGTACCTGTAAAACTCTGAAACAGTACTACTGGGGTCTTCAATAGGCGATCAAATGGATAAACTCATATGACATTTGTCTTCATTCTGATAAGCATTGGAAGACTGTCACGGTTGCCGGTCCGGGAGTTGCGGGAACTACTAAGATGGCCGCCGCACGGGGACGCGCATGCGCATCAATAGACCTTACAGGTCAAAGCGCAGCCATCCCCGAGCGGCAACACTTTGCGTTCCAGTCTCTGGTGTTGGGCCTTACCTTCCGGGTCTTCTCGTCACATCCGGGGCGTCGGGAGTCTTCTCCGCGTTCTACCTCCGTGGGGTCTTGCTCTTCGTCCTCGCTCTCTCTCCCGGTGTTCCTGATATCGGCCGCCTCCTCCGCCTCCGGATTTCTGTCTTCTTCGGTTACGCGCCGACCTGAAAAGCAAGAAACGACAAAACAGAAAGCTACATTACTGCCACATGACGGTAACAGCGCTTTGCGCTGTAATTTATTCTTATTTAAATCGCCCCTGCATACTTATCTGATTTGGTGCTCCTGACGCTGTGGGCATCCGTTCCTTCTCTCTCTCATTGGGATTTAGTAACCTGTGCAAGAAGAAAGAAATAGACGTTACATATTTACCTGAAAATTAAGGCTATTTTTATTTCGTAAAAAGACACTTTATGTTTGTGAAGAATATTTTTATACAGGAGTCTGGTGAAATAGGTGAGTTCTAGCTTAGGGATTTTTTCATTCATTTATTCCCTTATATTAATTTCCCTCTAACTAATAGTTTCCTACCAGAACCAGACACTTGCTTGACAACCCTAGCTAATTGAAATACTACGAAGAAGGGAAACCTTAAGGTATTAAACAACCCGTAAGAGAGATTTAGAGATTGAGATTCCCAACTACATACTTACCAGTCTTTTGTTCTTCTCTCTTATCTGCAGATGTTGTGCCTTGTCCTTGCCTGCTCCTATCGCAGCCTGGGGTTTGACGTGTGACCCTTATTTCTCCTTGTTTTGTTTCCCTTCTTCCCCAGGTTACCATTGTCACTTTGACCTTGTTGGGTGCAATAGGTGATTTGGTGAAGTAGTGGACCTTTCTTCATATCCATGACGTTCCTGCGGAAACAATAGGTGAGACCTGACAAAGACCTTTGAATCACCTTTGCATGTGGTTTCATTACCCGAGAATCCTTGGAACAAGGTTGCCTTGGACTTTTCAGAACCTTTTGATGTCTTACCTTCTGACAAAAGATTTTTGTTAGTTTTAGTTGATTATTATTCAAAGGGGGTAGATTTTAAATTTGCTGCAGTTCCCATTATTGTTTCTGTAATTAAATTTTTGAAGAAAGTATTCCAGGTTGTAGGTGCCCCTTCCGTCCTGGTTACAGATAATGGGACACATTTCACTTCTGTTTCCATGAAACAGTTTATTCATTCATATCATATTAGTTATCTTTGTGTAGCATTGTATTCTTCTACCTCTAATGGTTTGGTGGGGAGAATGAATAGATTTTTGAAGGGGGCATTCAGACTGCATTAATGACTGGCTCAGATGTGGAGGGTTTTCTGAGACAGAAGGTCTGTTCGTATTCTACTACGCCGCATAGCACTAATGGAGTTTCCCCTTTTAAACTTTTGAGAAAATGTGTCCCTAGGTCTAATTTGTGTCCATATTGGTTGAAGTGTAGTTCCTGCACTAGTTTGGAAGAGGGTGAGATGCATAGCAAGGAAGTGGACAAAGTTTTGTCTCAGCAGAAAAATTCTAAAGAGTATTTCGACAGGAAACATAATGTTAAGGAAATTGTTTTGAATATCGGTGATTGGATACTTGTCAAGAAACCCTTTTAAGTTCAGAAAGGGGAATCTAAGTTTATGTCTCATTATGAGAGTTGTCAAAGTTTCCAAAGGAGCTGCTTTGATTGATGGTAAAGGATGGTGGAGCCAGAAACGTTTGGCGGAATTGACGCGTTAACAACCAATAATTTGTGAAATTCACAGGTAGATTCTAATGGAAGTCAGGGGTTTTCCGGTAAGCTTGATGATACTTGGGGGATTCATACTTCTGGGAAAGATGTTGTTCCTTCTTTGGAGTCTTTCATTACTTCAAGTGCAGATTCTTCTTTAGGAGCTGATCGCACTGTGCAGCTTGTTCCTGTAGTGGGGCAATTCTGATTTGCCCCTCAGCGTTCACTCCTGTGCTTGTGGGCCTGCTTGTATTGATATTAGACCATCCCACAAGGCTAATCTACCTGCAAGAATTTTTGTTGGCTCTAATTTTTTATTGTATTTTTTTGTTTTTGTGTTTTGTTTGTTTTGCAAGGGGGAAGATGTTGTACTGTTAGAGCTGCAGTGGCGGCCGGCCTGGCTCGTGGGTGGGGTGGCCAGGGGGAGTCGCGCGGAGGGGTTTAATTAAAAAAAAAACGTTTAAACTTACCTTGAGGCCGGGTCTTGCGCCTTCTTGGCTCCTGATCTCCTGCGTCTGACAGGAACAGGAAGCAGGCAGCCAGGCTCCCTCCCCTAAGCCAATCACAACGCTGCATGCAGCGTTGTGATTGGTCGGGACGGCGCCCAGCCAGGGGCTTATGGGGTGGCCATGTTCTCATGGTGAAGGGAAAAGTGCGCATGACTGGTTTGGGCGGCCCGAGAGGGCCGACCAAACCGTCTATGCGAACTCAGGAGTGGGGAAACCACTTCACCCCTGCCCTGCTCGGAGAGCAGAGCAGCACCGCCCGTCCGCAACGCAAACATAAAGTGGGAACAACTAAAAGTTATTACCATTTTATGTTTCTGCTTCTCGCACTGTGAGAAAGCAGTGGGGCGACGCTCCTTCGCCCACATGGAGGAGCCGCACCTGTAGAGCTGTGTACTTACCTCGTGCTACTTGTAATTATATGAATGTTTACCTGTTGGTTCCATATTCTGTTCTGATGCTCTGGGAAGTTCTGAACTGGTGACTTGTCAGTTGGATGAGGATTTTCTTGAAGTGATCAGCGCTGGACCTGGGCTCCCATATTTTACCATTAAACTTGGCTTTGCTGATACCTCAGTGTCCTTGTCCTAATTCCACAGTCACACAATCATTGTTGCTGGGCATGTTAGCACAATTGGCTCAATGAAGCAAACCAAGATTACAATTCCCACAAAGCATTACATTTTCAAATGAACGACTAACACTGAAAACATAATGTCCTGACTTGGAGTGAGGTAACAACCTTAACACAGAGCAACTCACAGATGTGCAGGTAGAACAATGCAATCTTCCTCTTGCGTACTGAATGCTTTGCTGTCAGCAGATTTGTACCAAGCAGAATGTCATAAATAATACGTAAGTGCCACAGCTCCCTCCATATAGATGATTGTGGTAAGGGACGACATACTTTGTTCTTGCCTTTAAAAATAGCTCTAAACTCGATGCACCTTTTTTACGGCACTTAAGTGGAAGTGTGGTCTAATGTGATGGATGCATTGCGGTCTGTAAAGGATCCGGGATACTGACTAACTGACTATTTAGCGCATGGCTGCGGATCTCATTCATGTTGATGTCGATCAGCCTAATGATTAATTACAATGTCGCAGACTGCAACCTCACTGCTTGCTTAATTGCTACTCTTCATTAAGAAACCAAAGCTGCTGCTCATACTGTGATTACACTATACACCATTGTGTTCCAAGGTGCATGTTGGATGGAAAAGCACTGCACACCAATGTCTGGCTGTTGTGCGATGAAGGCTGCCCAATGGCAGTAATGCAGGATGGTGAGCGCATAAGGGATAGGAGAAGGGCTGGGGTTTTATAGCCCTCTCTACTGGTTACTTATCCACAAATAAACTGGCTCAAACATATTATGCACAGCTGACATCGCCATTCTACATACAAAAGTTTCTTGTAATACAGACGTGTTCCGTGTCACAGCTTAAGAGATTTTTAGGTCGAGGCTACAAGACAATGCATGCACTGCCTGCTGTGAGACATATTGCGCCTTACCAAAAGCGCAGAGGGGCTCGGACTCTGCCCATTGATTACCATTGGTTGACTTTCCTTGTCACTCTCATTTGCCTGCTTCTTACTCCTGTATCAGCTCGCCAGTCTTGAGCTTGTCCCTCCCATAGAGCATTACCTCCTCACAATCTCTGATTGGCTGGCATCTCTTCTTTCACTCCTTGTTTTTCAAGCACTACTTTTTTCTTTTGTCTTAACCACATCATAAAAGAGCACATGTTTTGAGTCGTATCTTTCACATACGTTTCTCCTTCTGTACTTCCTGTCACTCTCTGTCACTTGTTTGCTTCTGTCTGCCCCCTTCCTCTTGCACTCACCCGTGTGCTTCTCTCCATAGCTACCCTCCACCTGCGCTCTCCGTGTTGCTTCCTTATCCCTCCCACCTTCCATATGAAATGAAGATGCAGCCCTCCACACTGGGAAAAGACAGGAAGTGTAATGCTTAATGCTGCTTATTATTCATTTGAGTTGAGATATGAGCTCCTTTATAACCAAAATACGCATTATTATACCGTAATAATATTTCACAAAAATGACTGTAAATGTTTGTAGAAAATGGTTGCACCATATTCAGTAGTCCTACCTGAGAGCAACAGGGCCGTTTCTAGGTGTTTTGCCGCCCTAGGCGAGAATTGAAAAATGCCGCCCCCTCCCTTTTACTACCATCACTCTCTCACCCTGTCATCCCGGCTAGTTAATTTCATTTAAGTTAATTTATTCTTCAGCCCACCTCTCTTGGTTACCAAGTACTAGGGAGTGAATTCAACCAGTTAATATTGTCTAACAAGCAGCCAAGTCTGCAAAAAATCTAACACTTGGACGTGATTCAATAATAATTCATCACCAAATACGCTCGTAAAACTGACTGGTGAAGACTGAAGGACGAACTTGAGTTGGAACACACCCCAAAAAGGAAATAGAAATAAGTGTCCAGTTAATCAGCACTTCACCAGCCTTCATTCACTGTGCCTCAGCCCTCCCGCCCCCTCCTTGTCCTGCCCTCAGCGCTTCTCCAGGCTTCACTGTCCCTCAGCCCTCCCTCCCATCCTCCTTCCGTCAGCGCTTCTCCAGCCTTCACTTTTTCTCAGCCCTCCCTTCCCCCTCATCCTCCTACCCTCAGTGCTTCTCCATCCTTCACTTTGCCTCAGCCCTCCCTCTCCCTGCCCTCCTGCCCTCAGAGCTTCCCCAGACTTCACTTTGCCTCAGCCCTGCCTCCCCTTCCTCCTGCTGCCCTCAGCGCTTCTCCAGGCTTCTCTTTGCCTCAGCCCTCCCCCCGATCCTCCTGCCCTCAGCGCATCTCCATCCTTCACATTTCCTCAGCCCTCCCTCCCCCTCATCCTCCTGCCCTCAGTATGTCTCCATCCTTCACTTTGCCTTAGCCCTCCCCTTCATCATTCCTTCCCTCAGTACATCAGCAGCCTTCATTCACTGTGCCTCAGCCCTCCCACCCCCTCATCCTCCTGCCCTCAGTGCTTCTCCATCATTCACTTTACCTCAGCCCCCTCCCGCCCTCAGAGCTTCTCCAGGCTTCACTTTGCCTCAGCCCTCCCTCCCCCTCCTCTTCTGGCCCTCAGCGCTTCTCCAGGCTTCACTTTGCCTCAGCCCCCATCCCCCTCTTTCCCTCAGTGCTTCTCCAGCCTTCACGTTTCCTCAGCCCTTCCTCCCCCTCATCCTCCTGCCCTCAGGGCTTCTCCAGCCTTCACTTTCATGAGCCCTCCCCCTCATCCTCTTTCCCTCAGCGCTTCTCCAGCCTTCTCTCTGCGTCCCCATACCCCCTCCTCAGCCTGCCCTCAGCGCTTCTCCAACCTTCACTTTGCCTCAGCCTACTTCCCCTCGTCCTGCCCTCAGTGCTTCTTCAACCCTCACTTTTCCCCAGCCCACCCCAACCTCCATCCTCCTCCTTCCCTCGGCGCTTCTCCAGCCTTCAGCCTGCCTTCCCATCCCTTCCCCCTCCTCCGCCTGCCCTTAGTGCATCTCCAACCTTCACTTTGCCTCAGCCCACTCTCCCCTCATCCTGCCCTCAGTGCTTCTTCAACCTTCACTTTGCCTCAGCCCACCCTACACCCTCCTTCCCTCTGCGCTTCTCCAGCCTTCACCCTGCCTCCCCATCCCTCCCCTCCTCCGGCCCTCTGCGCTTCTGCAGCCTTCACGTTGCCTTAGCCCGCCACCTCCTCCTCCTGCACTCAGTGCTTCTCCAACGTCCACTTTGCCTCAACCCTCCCTCCCCCCTCATCCTCCTGCCCTCAGTGCTTCTCCAGCCTTCGCTGTTCCTCAGCCCTCCCTACCCTCCATCATGCCCTCAGTGCTTCTACAGCCTTCACTTTGCCTCATCCCCCCTCCTCCTCCTGCCCTTAGTGCTTCTCCAGCTTTCACTTTGCCTCAGCCTTCCATCTCCCTCCTCCAGCCCTCGGGGGATCTTCTCCTCACTTGTAGTCTGGGTGCCCGGTGCGTCGCTGCCTTGGGGGTGAGCGTTGCAGGTGACCACGAGGCGAGAAGAGAGGTCCAACTCCGATCGGGTGGAGAGCGGGCGCGCACGTCCCCTGCCCGTGGCGCCGAACGTGACGTAACAACACGTCACGTCGAATTTTAGAAGGCTACCCAAATGTGCTTTCGAGGTCGAAGGCCGTTCACTCAAGGGGCAGAGCCGTTTCAACCATTAGGCAAGACTAGGCGGCTGTTCACTCAAGGGATACCCAAACTCATGTTTTTTGCCGCCCTCCCCCTTTTGCTGCCCTAGGCGGCCGCCTAGGCTTGCCTAATGGTAGAAACGGCCCTGGAGAGCAAGAGGCACATGTTATCATCAGAGGGTTAAAATAAGACCCGAAATAACACAGAAAAATGTGCTGCCTTCTGTAGGTATCAATAGCAAAGAGATGGATGGAATGCTTGAATTAATCTCAGCCACTGGCAATTTCTTTGGGCTGCATCCCAATCCATCATTTTTTGGCCACAATCGCACCTCAGTTTGACGGGTATGCCTAGACACTGTGCCACTGGAACCAAGCTATACCTGGCTAAAGAGCCCTAATAAGGGTGAAACCGGTCCTGAATTGTTTGTGTTCTGATTCAGAGAGGACCCGGCCTGGCAGTTTGACTGGTACTGTTCCTATTGGAGCAGAGTCAACGCTAATTTGCATATGGCTGGGTCCAAACTGAGGTGGCATGGTGGGCGAAAAATGACGCATTGCGATGCGGCCTAGAGTGATTACAAGTGGCTGACATTAATTGAAGCATTCCATTCATCATCTTGTTTTTGATGCCTTTCTGTAGGTGGCAGGTAACGCAAGCTTCTGCTTTCGGACCACAGAAATTTTAAGGCAAGGGCAAAGAGGCCAATTGCCCAGGGACCTACCTTCGAAATGCTCCCCCCAGAAAACGAATTTTCTCTCTATTTGACTGCTGTCTATTCTATTTCTCTATCCAAATGTTTTAACCTCTCTACCAACCTTTACCTCTGACTCTGTCTCTCTACCTAGTGTCATTTTACGGAGTTTTACTATCCTGGGCAAGACATATTTCAACTATTTTTGTGTAACCCTGTTAAAGTTTAACATGCTCTTTAGAATGCTTTGACATCAGGCGGGCTCGAATTAGCATGGAATAGTACAAAAATTCATTTGTTCTATATCAGGACCCCAGAATATGTTGTTCCTGGGACCCCCAAAATCCTTAAGATGACACTGCTTCGGGGGTAAAACACATCGTAAAAAGAGAACCTTTCTTCGTAAACCACACAAAACACATACAAACAAATCACAACCCTTGCCTCTTTATTGTTTGGGTCGGCGTGGAGCTGTCAGAAGGAAAAAGAAAGAGCTTTGGGAATTGAATTGTGAGGTTAGGTTAATAGGGTAATCACAAACCAAGCTTAATTTTCACCAAGGCACTACAACTCTAAAATTGCCATTTTATAAGCTGAGTGAAGAAACTTTCTTGTAAGAGTCACATCTCTGGTTTCCTTTTCCTTTTTAAATATTGTTTCCATCATTTTTCTTTTTGCTTCTATCAGAAAAGGGCCAAGTTGATTTGCCTTTCTTTTTCGTTTCTTGTGATTTCACCTCTGTCCATTTCCTTTCACCTCATACTTTTGTTTCTCGACCGAGGTTTGACTTACTCATGCAATATTTTTCCATACTATACCGCTGCAACGCCTAGAAGGCATTAGCACATTTTACAAAGAACTCTAGAGAGGGTACAATGACTTGAATGAATCAGAGAAATTACAGAGCTGCATCTAATCATATTGGTAAAAACGCCTTCTGTGCCTTTCCTTTTAAGAAGCCTTTTTTGTGTGTCTCTGTTCAATCCTGAAAATTGCACCACAGAAAGAGCATCCATCCATCATCTCCCGCTGCGGAACCAGTTTAGGGTTGTTCTCTTTCATGTGTCCTTCTTAGGCTCCACCCTCGCCCAGACACAGCCTTTGTGTAAAGCAATGCTTCTCACAGCAAGGAGCACTGGCTCCAAGCAGGAGTACCTGTATTATAGGCATAATGAAGTGTTAGATCTCTGCACCGCAATCTTCCTGGCCCAGCAATAAGGGGCGGACAAAAGGACAGGCCGGGCCAATAAAATATCTCATCCTGAGCAACAAAGAATACAGCCCTGCCCTCACCCCCACAATCTACCAAAGGACAGTGCTCAGCAAGAACTAATTTACAGCCCTCTTCTAACAAAGTGCTCAAGATTTTAGATTCAAAGTCCTCAAGGAATTTCTAAAGGAAGTCCTGTCTCCGCTCTCCTCACGTCAGTGTCTGCACTTTCCACCCAGAGATATGAAGGCAATACATGTACGGTGTCATGGAAGGCGTTCCTCCCCTACATTTTGTCATGCTAAACTAGGCATCCGAATGGATCCTCTTTGCTTTTGTAATTAATACAACAGCAGAAGACCTCTGCTCCAGCATTTGCAGATACTCCTTTTTAATGTTTGTATTATTTACCTTTTGTATTTTCTCATGTTATTACGATCACAAGGTCACTGCTTCCTTCAAGCACAACTTAAATCTCTTGATATGCATCAATATATGCATCCAGTCATTACTTTACGCTTCCAAAGTCCTGCGATGATCAGCTGTCCTTCCTGAAGCAGTGGTGTACTGGTAGTTGTGCAGTGGAGAGGCTGTTCATCTAAACCTAGTGCCTATGTTAAGTGTATTAATAAAATGCGCTATGTTGCGATTAGTGTATTTGTAAAGCGAAGCGCCAGGATACCCACGCAGTTGATAGTGTGCTTTACAAATACACATAACAGAACAATCACCGATAGGGTATCGCAGCACTGAGCAGCTGTGGGAATCTGGTCCTGAGGTCGGGGCAGGGGTTAGTCGAAGATGAAGGTCTTCAACTTCACTCGGAATTCAAGAAGAGAGGAGGAGGCTCTTGTGAGAAGTGGAAGGTTGTTCTGGGATTTAGGAGCAATGAAAGAGAAGGCCCAACCTCTGGTTTTATCCTATGTACACGTGGAATGTGTGCAAGTTGGATTCAGGCTGAGCAGAGGTATCTCCTTTTCCTTGTTAGGGCCATCTGCATGGAACTCTCTTCCGATGCGTCTGAGACAGGCAACTTCGGAACCTGCTTTCAGGAAGGGATATTCACTCTGTAATTTGGCTTGCTCTTGGATTAGTGCCGGGACACTCCTAGGAGCAACTGTGCGCTATATAAATTTGCTTAATCATCACATTTGCTTCATCAAAATGAAAAGAGTTTCAATGATATTAAAGTCTCATTTCAGTGACGTAGCAAGAATGCCAAGGATTCTAATTGCAAGCAAGTAACATGTTATATTACGTTTATTTTTGAGCACACAGTGCTTAAATCTCTTGACACTCTGGAGACAAACTTCATAACTAAGCGCCTGATTTGGCGTTTGGTGTACGGGATACTCCAACATACAGAAGAAAAGAGAAGAATCTTGGAAGATTTCAGGTTTTCTCTGCATTATGGCAGTGGGAGGGTGAGTTCCACTGATTATAGGCCAACAGACAATCTTCCACTGCGTGAATGTCACAGGAGGATGCATGACTTTCTTTTTTAAAGGATTTAATTAAAACAAATAAGCTATCATCCACCATCACTGCTAGGCAGCTTCTCAGTTTGGCTTGATTATCGCAGAAAGGAGGACATGTTTGGGAGCAAGAAGTAGTAAAGATGATCTGTGTATAATCTACTAACATGTAGAAATATGTTCCCAGCCAAAGGAGAGGTTTTGCTAGAGGACTCATCTAAAGACTGAACAGCACAGATGAAAGTGTGGATCCTTGTGGAGCCCCACAGTTCAGAATTTTGAAGAAGAAGAGAAAGAGGCAAGGGACACAGATTGGGCCCTTTCTGTAATTAGGACAGAGAACCACATCTCCTCAAGGGCTTAATCGTTATGGTGTGGTTGATGGTGTTGGATGCAGCTAAGAGATCTAAAAGCAACAATGCACCAACACCAGCCAGAGATGTTTTAAAGGAATAGGCAAAGTTGACAATTGCCCAGGGCCTCCACCTTACAAGGGCCCCCTGGGAAAGCAAACTTTT
Organism: Calotriton arnoldi; assembly: GCA_963921515.1. Classification (NCBI taxonomy): domain Eukaryota; kingdom Metazoa; phylum Chordata; class Amphibia; order Caudata; family Salamandridae; genus Calotriton; species Calotriton arnoldi. The sequence goes on from CAWUFW010005712.1 coordinate 932,247, forward strand.
TTTCTATCTAGCTAACCTCTATCTATTTCCATATCTCAACCTCTCTCCTTTCAGCCTGTCTCTACCCCTGAGTCGGTTTCTCTCTCATACTGGGTCATCCGAGGCCCACAATGCTCACCTGCCTGCCTGGTGGTTTCTTTTGTTTGCAGCCCTGCTGGGGTGGGACTCGGTCCCCCAGTGTTCACCCTGACAGCGGAGGAGGGGCCAGGCGCTGACGCTACAAAAGCGCCAAGGGACTCCTGCAGCATGGGAGTCTCATACCGGGTCGTCCGAGGCCCGCAATGCTCACCTGCCTACCTGGTGGTTACTTTGTGTTTGCGGCCCTGCCTGGGTGGGACTCGGTCCTCCAGCGTTCACCCTGATAGCGGAGGAGGGGCCAGGCACTGACGCTACAAAAGCGCCACGGGACTCCCGCAGTGCAAGACGTGTGCAGGTGTGCCTGGGCTGTGCAGATGGGCGGCCAGATGAGGCTGGGCTGGGCCACCCCTCTTTCATCTTAGCTTTTGGAGGACTTCTGGAGGTCTCATTTAAACTGGTGAGAAGATTTTCTTTTGTTACTCTTTTCCAGATTGATAGTGAACACGGGCACATGTAAGATACCTTGCTCTGTGCCTGCCAAGCCTTCGTCCACTGGTTTTTCCAATACCCCTCCAATTACCAATTACCTGACAACAGTAATGGGTGCCTTAACCAGCGAGATAGGCTGGGTGGAGGAAAGATTAAAAGCCGTAAGGTGAAGCTCACTGTCTCTTTTAAATACACAAGAGTCAATGGCTCAGCCAACTTGTTGTGACAACACGCTCTTACTAACGGACCTACCCACTTCGGGGGGGCAGGAGAAATTGTGCCGGTATTATTGGGTGAGTCTTTGGCTTTGCACATGGTAAACAGCAACAATGTTCCTGTGGTAGGTCGTGATATAGATCCCGATGCGGGGACCCTGGTTACCCCGGTCGTTTTGGTGGATTCATCTTCCACCACTGCCTCTAATGATCCCACAATGCACCTTGGTTCACAACGCCAAAAAAGAGCAAGCGAAATTAGCAGCCCATGATAAAATTGCCAGTGAAGAGAAAATCTCGCCAACAACCTGTGAATTCTGAGGAGTCCAGTGATTCACGACCAACAAATGATTTACAAGGTGGGTTTGGCGATCAACTGGATGCTTTATTTACAAAATTTAATAAGGATTTATTCCGCAGACTGGAGACATTAGTATCTGTCCAAAAAACTGATTTGTTGGCAAAGTTGGAAGAGGGGTTGGAAAAGCTTGCAGCTTTACACAAGAATCTACCTGCCAGTTCAGTGGGGGTTACACGGCCAGGAATTGACCCTTCACCCCGGGCTTCTCCTCCACCCGATGCACCTGGGGCTTCGTCTAACCTTTCCAACCATACCGTATCACAGTTGAGGAAGGTGGGCGAAAAGTGCCCTATCTCTGGCTTTTCCGGCAGTACTGAAAATATCCAGTTGCTTCTAAATCCTGGTCCTTTGGGTGATAACTCAGTGTACTTCATCCAATGATCCCATTTACACCTTCCTCCTCCAGCCACCCCCATGTCATCATCTTGGACCGTGTCCCAGCAATGAAAAAGGGTGTATAAGAAATAGAGGAAGACTTGAGGCACAAGGTTCTGCACTGGATGGGTGTAAATGCAGTGTAAGCCGCAAACCTCCTGCAAATGATCATAACAGCCAGAAGAGTATCATTGGTGGATGTCCGTAAAAGCTCACCTGGTAGCGATAAAGTGGTTGTTAAATTTAGATCCCCTGGGAGAGTGAGACACCTTCTGCTGGAACTTCATCACCTTGATAACTTACTGCACCAAATCAGAGCGCTACCTTTGTGTTTCTTTTACACCCCATCTTTAATCAGTCAGGTCAAAAGAAACGCCTGCACTTACCAAGAACCTAGTGGCACCAATGGCCTCTGCATTTCCTCCAAGGCTTCTATTGAATAATTGATCCAACGTTATGAACTCCTTGTAAGACAACGGCTGACTACCAGTAGCCTCCAGCTACTCGTCTCCTATAGTCAAATCAACTGCAGCAAAACCTGTTGCGGGTGATCCCTTGATGTTTCAAAACCCAGACCCCCCTTTTACGATGCTGTCCTGGAACATTGCAGGAATCCGTACGAAGCTAGGAAATGAGGACTGGGTGGGCTTCGTTTCCAGCTTTGATTTAATTTGTTTTCAGGAGACCTGGGTTTTGAATGATTTTCACCTAAATGGTTACTCTTCTGATTGTATTGCAGCAGTCCCTGCAACATCAGGGAGAGCGAAGGGTGGCCTAGCTGTGCTTACCTCTGTTAAATGTGGCACGATGAAAGTTAAGCCCATATGTTCTTCTCCCTGGTATCAATTACTTTTACTCTTTGGCTTGGGTACTGTGGACCTCCTAATCGTAAATGTTTATCATAATATCTTTGACCAATGTAACCCACAATTTGCTGATAAGTTAAATGAGGCAATTAGCAAGGTAAACCTATCAAGACAGTCGCTATGCATCTTGTGGGTTGGGGATTTTAACTTTATGATCTGTGATTTTAGTCATTCACGAGTATGCAGAGTAGAAAATAAGGATGATCTGCCATTGACTCATTTTAACCACACGGCCTGTGGGAATGCCTTAAATGGCATTGTGATTTATAATGATTTGATCCCTTTCTTTGATTGTGTTAATAACACTGTCTAACATGCACAATTGAACTCATGATAATATCCAGTAACTATAGTAGCCTTGTTCTGGAGTTCACAATTTTCCCAAACTGTGCAAGCGACCGCAATCCCCTAGTAGCGCTCCTTAATTTAAAATCAAGCCTAGGGACCGTGAAACCTCCTGATCCCCCCATTCAATATAATGTAAACAAAGGCCTTAGGCTGAAATAGGACCGGGTAAAGTAGCAGGATCGTCAATCCAAAATTAAGAGAGATAACTTTGACGTCCTTAATAGCTGCTTGACACCAGTGGGTGTTCCTGCTGTCCAAGTCAGGGATTTTGAGTCACTTTGCACAGCTATTTCATCGGCCCTATCAACTAGACGTTCCTTTATTACTGTGCCACCTATGTGTTGGTGTAACAGTGCTTGCACAAGAGCCCACAAAGAGTTAAAAACAGCCCTGCATACTACTCCACGTAATAAGGACCTAGTTAAGGTAACCAGGAAGAATTATAAAGCCTTGATTGAGCAGAGGAAAGATGAGCTCAGAAAAGAGGCTTGGTTGACCTACTGGAGGCTGGGACCTCGAAGGACATGAAAAGATTCTGGGATATTTTTAATCACCCACGGTTCTCAGAACGTCCCTCACAAAAAATTGATTCCCTAATTTTAGGGGCTGCACACTTTACACATATTTTTTGTCCTTTAAATAAAGTGATTATCCCTGAGTAAAGAAACAGCGACATGATTCATAATATGGACCAATCTAAGCAGCTTGATAATTCATTTTCAGTAAAGGACGTGAGGTTAACTATCACTCAGAGTATTCGCCTCAAAGCTCCCAGACCGGATGGAGTCCAACTTGACCTTTTTAAGGAAAATCTTAGTTTTTGGGTACCATTGCTAACTAACATCTTTCGAGCCTCCATAGTAGACTCTATGCCCGCATCCTAGAAAGAGGCCATTGTGGTCCCCATCTTTAAAAAAGGTGACAGGAATGACCCGGTATGCTACAGGCCAATACCATTAATTGATGCTACAGTAAAAGTTCTTGGTAGGGTGCTATGGGCACGGTTAGAAGAGTGGGCTTCTGCTAACAATGTGCTTTCAAATTCAATATGGTTTTAGGAGGGGAATGGGAACGGCAGAACAATGCCTTAATCTGTCACTGATTGTCAGTAAATACACGAAGTCCATGAAGAGCTCATTACATCTGGCCTTCATGGACTTATCCAGTGCGTTTGACACTGTCAGTCATGACAGAATGTGGATGCATGATGGGAGACAGGGGGGTGGAGGAATCCCAAGTCATTCTTCTGCAAAGGTTACATTCTAACTCGCACATCAGGTCGTTTGAAAATAGGATTCCTGCTGCTGGGAGGTGACTTTCACTGGGGCCCGCGCCTAGTGGCGGCGGCCTGAGGGCACTGAAAGCTGGAGCTACCACCTGAGCTAAGAGGTTGGGGGGGGACCTGGGGGAGTTCTGGGTCCAACAGGGTCAGTTTACGCCCCGCCACTTTTCGTGGATAACTGTTCACATACTTTAGTTTGGATGGGAACTTGTTTGTTTGTACCTGTCCTGGGGAGGGGGTGTTGGGGAGTTCTTATTGTTGAAGGGATTTGGTTTGGGTCCAGGCATGTCGCTATAGAGGGAATACTTAAAGGTATGACACAGTTCGCACAATGGGACCCGCCATAGGTATTAAATGTATATCTTGGAACGTTAGGGGGATGCACACTATGTTACGTCGTCATAAAATACATACATACCTGGTCAGGAGAGGGGTACAGATTGCCCTTTTGCAGGAGACTCATTTATCGCAGAAGGAAGGAGTTGCATTGCAGCGAAGATGGAGGGGCAGGTGTTTTATACTACATACTCGGCCTTTGCCAGGGGGCTCTGGTCTGGGTGCGAGCGGGAGTCCCTTTTCAGTGTATTAGGCAAATAATAGATCCAGAGGGCAGATTTGTGGTGATTTCGGGGAGATTGGACGGACAGGATATAGCGATAGGGAGTATTTATGCCCCTAACGTAGATCAACCTGCATTTTTAGCGCAACTTTCACGGACATTAGCATCAGTATTAACAGGATCAGTACTACTAGGGGGGGACTTTAACTGTATTACTGATGTCAGACTGGACCGCTCCCACCCGCGGCTTCCAGGCGCTCCCACACACAGAATTGCTGAGGCTAAATGTGACTGGCAGCGCCACTGGGGGTTGACGGATACTTGGAGAGCCCAACACCCGGAGGAAAGAGATTACTCCTATTTTTCTGCCTTACATGAGTTACATGTTCGCTTAGACTCGATCCTGTGCTCCCCGGATGTGCATGGAGGGATCAGACTGAGTGAATATCTGACTAGAACGATTTCCGATCATAATCCACTGCTGGTGTCGTTAGATTGGGTACGGATCAGACCTAAAATACCTAGCTGGCGGCTGAGGCCGGAAGCATTGGAGGATCAGGTGTTTCGGTCCACAATAAGCACCGCTATTGAGGATTACTTCCTAGCTAATGCCAATGCAGCGACAAGCCCACTCATTGAATGGGATGCCTTTAAAACTGTTATAAGGGGCCGTTGCATTGGGGAAGTGGTGGGGGTGCGGAAGGTGCTCCTACGGGACGTACAAAGTGCAGAACAACGTCTTCGGGAGGTAGAAAAGGATAGGCCGGAGAAGATGGATCTACAGGCTGACCTTCTTGCAGCTAGGGAAATATTGGCGACACAAGTAGAAAAGCTACGTTGTTTCGATTACAAGGCCTATATTGCTCGGGCTCATGCTGAGAGGGATAAGGCTGGAGCACTGCCGGCCTGGCTGGCCAACCCAGCGCGCAGAGGGACGACGATACTTGAGCTGCGGGGATGAGAAGACGAGGTCTATTATAGCCAGCAGGATATTAATGTCCAGTTTTTGGAATATTATACTGCCCTATACCAGAGTAGGCTCGACCCTGGAGTGCTGGAGGAGGTGGGATTCTTGGCAGATGTGGAACTTCCTCATGTTAATGGCGAAGCAGCAGAAGCCCTGGGTAAAGAAGTTGAGATTGGGGAGGTATGTGGCGCCATCAAACATATGGCCAGGAATAAGACACCGGGGACGGATGGGCTTCCAATTGAGTTTTATTCAACGTATGTAGATATATTGGCTCCCCAACTAGTGACGCTGTATAATAGGGCGAAACTTGAAGGCTGCCTACCTGCTTCAACGAGGGAGGCGGTAATCATTCCACTTTTAAAACCCGGCAAACTGGCTTGGGACCGGACTGCATATCGTCCCCTCGCCATGCTTAACTTGGACTATAAAATTTTAAGCCGCATACTGGCCAGCCGACTGCTAGTCCACATGTCGACGCTCATACATACGGATCAGGCAGGCTTTATTCCGACCAGGAATACAGCGATGAATATACGTAGACTCCTACGAATATTAGAAGCGGACACTTACCAAAAGGGGGCGGCGTGCATTTTAGCAGTAGACATTGAGAAAGCTTTTGATAGCCTCGAGTAGCCATACCTTTTTAGAGTTCTGAGAGCGTTCGGGTTGGGAGAAAGTTTCGTAGCATGGACGGCAATCTTATATAAAAATTCTACGGCTAGAGTTAGGACATGAGGGCTGATTTCGGATGCCTGCTTGGTGGGAAGGGGAACGAGACAGGGCTGCCCGTTGTCTCCCCTATTATTTGCGCTGACGATGGAACCTCCGGCCGCGCACGCTAGATCAGGCTGCCACTATCAGGGGTTGGAGGTGATGGGACAGCTCCAATATATAGCACTATATGCGGACGACGTCTTGATGTTCCTAGCTAACTCAGGAGAAGCCCTACGAGGAGCCAAGGATCTTCTGGGTATACTGGGGAGAGTCGCAGGACTTAGGGTAAATTGGACCAAGACGTGCCTTTTCCCTGCTCTTGCTGAGAGGGTTGGACCACTAGAAACGGAAGACGTGTTGTGGGAAAACAGATGTCTGCCCTATCTGGGTGTTCAAAATTATCATGACCCTGTAGATCTGCTGGAGGGCAACATAGGGCGTGCAATACGCAGCACCAAAAGTAATTTAGAGTTCTGGGGGACCCTCCCGCTGTCTGTAGCGGGTAGGGTAGCATTATTAAAGATGGTTACGCTGCCTAGACTTCTCTATTATTTTGGATCGCTGCCACTCTAGATCCCGCACAGAATTTTTGCTCAACTCAACACACTGGTTACGGGGTTCTTATGCGGCACCGGAAGGCGGAGAGTAGCACTTGCCACCATGATGAGGCCCAGGGCGGAAGGGGGATTTGCAGTGCCAGATTTTGAAGCCTATTATCATGCAGCACTGTTGCAGTGGTTCACGAAGTGGATGGCGGGACGTCTCAGAAACGCAGAGGACCCTGGGGGTCCGGATCCAATTTGCGACTCCTTTCCCATGTGCTGCTGCGTCTCCCCTTGAGGGATAGGGCGGCCCCCCTCGGACTTACGGACAGAGCGCAGGTGCTGGAACCGGTCCTTTGGACGGGCACAGATAAGATTCCCTTATGCGCCAGATATCCCATTATTGGTATGCGAGGCACTGCCTCATGGTGGGGACTGGCATAGATTACAGACATGGAGGGAGGTGGGGATCTCTACTATAGGGGATTTATATGAAGAAAATACCTTGCTCCCTTTTAATGATCTCCTAGAGCGTTACGACCTCCCAAGAGGGGATTTCCTTCTACATGCCGCCCTGACAGCTGCTATCCGAAAACATTGGCAGGAGGGAATAGTGGAATCTCTGACTTCCCTGGTTTGTCAATATATAGTGATAGCTGCTGGAACTTTTAAGGCGGTCACTTGCCTCTACCAACGCCTCACGCAGGAGATACGCTGACCCCTGACAGCCCTACGTATCAAATGGGAGGGGGACTTGGGTGAGACCATTGACGAGAAACCATGGGGAGAGCTGGTGGAAAGGGCTTGGAAGAGTACTAGAAATGCGCGTTTCCAGCTGATTCACTTCTATGTCCTACATAGGGCGTACCTTACCCCGAGTAAGATTAACGAATATTTTGGGGCCCAGACCGCCTGCCCGAGGTGTAACCTGGAAGATGCGGGGTTTTTACACATGCTTTGGGATTGGCCGCTTCTGGGAGAGTTCTGGAGAGGGGTGACGACTAGCTTAGCGGACACGACGGAGCGTGACATAGCTCTGACCCCAGGGTGTTGCCTCCTACATTGGTTCCCTCACACTGCCAGGAATAAGGTCACTAGCAAGTTTATAGACTTGGGGTTAGTGTTGGCTAAAAGGGAACTCACTAGCCATTGGAAGGCGAAAAATGCCCCTAGCGTGCTAAGATGGACGAGGGAGCTTGTGAAGTGGGCAGACTGCGAAGGGACCTTCCGACTGCAAATGGCCCAAAGAACTGGGAACGAAAAGACATTGGAGGCAGCGAGGGCATGGCTGGCATTAGTAGAGTTATTGAAACATCCGACTGTCGACGACGATGTAAACCCTGACGGAGAAGTCCCCGCTGCAGGAGACTGAACTCTTGATTCACTTGGCGACCCTGACTGCTGACCGCAAAATCGGGCTGTCCAGTGGAGTACATATTCTGCATAACCCCACCATGGGGGTGCGATAACGGGAATAGAACATACGGTGCACTGTTGGACTGACCAGCATCAATATACAGAGAATTTGATGATTTAGCGACATGCCTGGGGGGTGGGGAGGGTGGATGTTTGGAGGGAGGAGGGGTGATTTTTGTTGGGTATCAGTTGAGGAGCAGAACCTCGAGGTGAGCCACACCTAATAGGGCGCTTTACTAAGCACTACAGGACTAAGAGCTGAGGGCTGCCTCAGAACTAAGATGAACCATTATTTCTTTGCTCGAGAGCTGTTTGAGGAGGGACATCCTGAGATTACTATGTGTACCTACATTATGATGTACAATGAAACTAGCACGCAATTACAATGTGGCGTATATGATGCTTTTATCTGTTTTATTACAAATTAATACAAATCTGTTTACAAAAAAAAAGGTTACATTCTAACACCACTGTCAAAATATGGTATGGCCCTGATGGCGAGAAAACACACTCAACATTTTCGACCGCGTGGGTCCGCCAGGGCTGCATCTTGACCCTGTTTCTATTCCATCTTCACACAAATGGCTTAAAGGCGCATTTGTTGAAAAAAAAAATTGGATTATCCAAAGATAGGTAAAAAATAAGTCTCAACACTCCTTTAAGCAGACCACGCTGTGCTTCTTGCAAGGACAGCTTTGAGCCTGCAGAAATCTCTTCATGCCTTTGTAGATTTTATGTCATCTTTGGACTCAAAAGTGAACTCTGAAAAATCTTATGTTATGATGTGTGGCCCCAAGACAACAAAGTCGAAATCATTTTTTGTGTAGGGTAACGTGATTTATAAGGTTCAAAGTTTCTCCTATTTGGGGATCCTCTTTAATTCGCAGCTATCTTGGAATCCTTTACTAATTTTAAGGGTGCAGCAGACATATTGAGGAGTGGAGGCACTCTTCTGGTTTGCAGCCAAACTGGGACAGAAGTCTGTTAAAGAGATGATTACACTTTATAAAGCAAAATGTTTCTCAATTGCCACCTATGGGACAGGAGTAAGAGGCCATGGTAACTGTATCAAGCTCCAAATTGTTGTGAACTGCTTCATTAGAAGGCTTCTGATGGTTCCTAAGAGTACGTCGACCCCATTCTGTCATTCTGAACTGGGTTTGGAGTATACTGAGGATCGTATCGGTCTTGCCCCCCTGTTATTATGGGCCAAATCCTGGCTCTCACCAGAGTTAGACTTTTCAAGATCCATCATTATGGCCTGTCTGACTATGTCCAATTCTGAGAAAATCCCCTGGTTTGGGTACCTAAACGTGCTTTTGGTGATATGGATGGAGCTTTTTGAAAATCCTGTTAATATGTCATCTCAAGCAAAAACCATAATTAGGTCTGCACATACAACAAGGGCAAGCTCATACCATCAGCAATTATTGACTCAGCAAAGAATCCCAAGCTCTGGAAATGTTAGTTCCCCTTAATAATCAGTTGCAGAATTATCTATCCTTCATTCTGAACCCGCAGTACAGATTCTATCTGACCAGGTTCCGTCTGGGCACTGTGCATTTTTTTGGTAGCTTTTCCGCACCAAGGTGGATGGTCTGATAACCTCTTACCATGTCCCTGCAATAACACGGCCAAGCAATCCACCTTGCAGTTTGTCCTTTTTTGTGCACTTTATAAAACTTTGAGATCTTAATTTTTGCTTCCATTATTAAGGGCTCATCGCCCCTGCTCCTACAGGTAAGGTTTTAGTTATTTGCACTCACTTGATTCTATCGATATTTGCTATGCTGTTTTACATTTTATGAGGAGCGCTTATAATATGTAAGCAATATGGATAAATTAGTACATCAAAGGAAATGCATGTAGTTATTATCTTCTCCTTTTTAAAGTATTTTTTTTAAACTATAATCTGCACACGCACTTTATGAACTTGCCAGGGTCACGTTTGATGTGTCAAAATTTATTAGACTGTTAATAAGAAAAGAATGCTGGGATAGACCTACTCCGGGTTGTTACCCTTTACTTTTATTCATCTGTCAGTTTTTACCGTTTGAGAGATGTAGTTGTAAATGAATTTATGCATTTTATCATGTTTTATTTTATGTACTTATCAAATGAAATTATGTACGTCGTGCTTTTATGATTTTCTTGTAAAATCGAATAAAGTATTTTCTGACTGACTGACTTACTGAGTCTGTTTCTCTTTGCCTAGTGGCATCTTAAGGACTTTGGAGGGCCCAGTAAAGACATATTGCAGTGGTTTTTGTGTGAACCCTGTTTCTGAAAGTTTGTTTGGCACCATGAGGGCTTCAATTAGCAGAAAACGGGTTATAAAATTCAAAGTTGTTACGAACAGGGGGCCCCAAAATATGTCTTGCCCAGGGCCCAAAAAAGCCTGAAGACAACACTGAACACCACCAGTGTCCTCCAACCTTCGAAGATCATCTACTACAGAAAGGAAAACTAAGTCAGTACTGTGATTTGTTCAAAAACCTACTTGAAGACATCATGGCTCCTTTGAATGAGGATTAATAAATGCATGAGGAAAGACTATTAAAATGTTTGTTAAAACTGAAACTGACTTTTTGACTGGGAATGCATATACAGGACACCCTTCAGAAACAAAATGTCACCTACACTCTCCCAAACAAAGTTCATGATTATCAATAGAACTTACTGGACGCCAAGCAGACTACACAAGATTAACCTTATTGAATCCCCCTCTGCTGGAACTGTAACAAGCAGGTAGGCGATCTCGCACATATGTTATTTCATTGCTCCTTACTCCAAGCACTCTGGGACAAAATCTTCGACTGTATCAAAGACACCTTTCACGTCAACCCAAACAGGGAGTTCTATTACATGCTACTAGGACCCCTAGATCCCCAACTTCAAAATGATAAAGATCGTGACCTGCTGGACCTAATGCTGACTCTGGCATGCAAAATCATTTTATGTCACTGGAAGAATTAAGTCATATCATTCAAGATATGGCAGGAGTGGAGAACTTTTCTTAGAGGTGCACACAACTTAACTTTACAACTCACTCCATGGCGCTCCCCCCATACTAAACTATGGAACGCCTTAGACTCTTCTACCTTCGTTTTCAAACCCCCATGAACTATGGAGAAATTTCTCAGGTATAATGCCTACTTTACCGCCAGAGAAAATCGTTAAAACGTGGCAGGAGTCCGTTGAAGGAGACCCCCACGGTGGCAACTGTCCACTCTGATGTTCCAATGGCTTTTCATTCCCTGTTTTCCCTGTTTGCTTTCATTTTTGCTTACTTTCTTTCTTTCCTTCACTCTTCATTTTAGAGGGACAACTACAAACTCCCACAATAATTTTTGGCAGTGACTATCAAAACCAAACCAGGTAATACTTAAGCCACAAGGATGGCTTGATTTTAAGTTCTCGGATACTACCGACTCTTGGGCTTGGAATTTATACTTGGGCATCCGCCACTGTCTGGTTATTCGAACAATATCTTGTGATCTTTTAAAAAATGCATGACCAATGTATATGTCTCGATCGCATGGATGATACTCATGTTATTGGGAAATGTAATACGTTATGTCATTTTCATTTTGTTGTATCTTCTTTTTTTTAAATCCCTAATAAAACTTATTTGAAATAAAAAAAACTGAAACTGACCTTGTATTCATCGCATAGAGAAAGAGGTAAGCAGAAATGAAGGAAGCCAAAGAGATACAAGAGAGTTCTAGAGAAAGCGAATTTTGGAGAATGAGTATGTGAGAGAGAGAGAGAGAGAGAGAGAGGGAGGGAGAGTGAGAGAGACAGAGACTCAGGAAAGACTGAAATAGAAACAATGCCCACAAATTAACTACACAGTTCACAGTTTGAGTGTGAAAATTAGGCTTCTGATATTAGGGTATACCTCCAAACTTCCTTTGTGTGCATCCACACACTGTTAGGGAGTTTATGAGGCATTCGTCTCCTTGGGACAACCAATGTTCCAAGTCAATCTTGTGCTGAAGGTTTGCCTCGTCCCTTATACACATTGTAATTCACCCCCTCACAAAGTAAGAGTGTGATGGGTACCTGATCACAACTGCAGCACACTTAACATGAAGAGAAAGGAATATCCATCTTCCTGCTCTTTTGCAGGAACTAATGCAAATAAAGATCACTCATCTGAGACTGAAGGGTTTTGGGCTGCAATCCTGTTAAAGATGGGGCACATCCTGAAGAAGGCGGGTTGATTTAGGGGCACCACCGAAATGCAGCACTGTTTTGATTGCTTTACACACTGAGATAGAGAAACATTAAATCAGAATCCCATTTTTTATTCTAAAGACAATATTTGGACAGAGCCAAGGGGGTTGTAGAATTTATGATGCGAAGATGGTCAATAGATGCAATGTCAGAGTGTTGATGGAGAGAGTTGAGTAATTGCTCATTTTATGTTTTGTTTGTGTGAACTCTTCTGACATGGCTTGTAATTTTTGAGTTTTTACTTATCTACATGCACTTATATTTCTAAATATTGATTTTCGTATTATTATTTTCTAAAACAATTAAGGGTTTTGACACAAGTGACAAAATGAATCCACATTTGCGAAGTTTACTATAATAATGTGAATGAGTGTATGGACATTAATTCGAGGTTTACTTTTCCTTTGCACACAGAGCAAGTTCACTGATTAATGGTTCTCATGGACTGATTTTCCATCCCATTTCTCTAAATAGGGAGGAACATGGGCATGGTGTACAAATCAAACCAGGATGTGCAAATTGCACATTGACTAATTTGCAAACCGAGTTGCAGTTTGTGATGTGACCTCGCATCACATATTGTCCATTGGCAGAGGATCGAAAAAGGACACAACCAATGAATATTAATTAGGCAGGTCGCAGTTTGCCACCCCCATGTGTCTGTTTTCAAATGCAGGCCTGCAAATAACCACAGACCCCTGTTGCTTTTTTTGTATTTCGAAAGCGGAAACATTCATTGTATGTAAAGCATCCCATACCCATTAAAGAGACAGGTGCTGCTTTTAAAATAACATGTTTCACATTTGCGAAGAGAGTGGAGGCAAACCTGCCAACTCACACGGTGCCACCATGTGACACACGATATCGGCTCACATCAAACGGTCTCCCGGTGAGGAGCCGATATCACAAGGTGGCAGGGAAAACTAGCTGAAAACCTCTGTAAATAGTGGATTTTCAGCTCGTTTTCCGAGGCTTAGAACTGCTGACGTCTATTAAGGGATGTGAAAACACCCCGTGACATCGGCAACAGCCTCAGCAATGTATTCTTTTTTTTTTTTGGGGGGAGGATGGGTTTTGGGGGTGGGGGGGGGGTTCAAACGTGCCTCGTAGGTACTTCTTGGCATGGGGCCCCTCCCCCTTCAAGGCTCCGCCCCTCCAAGGGAACATCATGCCCTATGTGAATCAGTTCCTACTGCAATTTGGGAGCTGGTAACTTTTCATGGTTTGCTACCAAAGTTGCAGTCAAAAATCATTGATACTTTTCATTGTTGATCTTATCCAGGAGGGGGGCACCCCCTTCATTCGCCCTCCTCTTTGTCCTTCAGAATGTGTTGCAAAGTTTTTCCGACTCCTAAAATACCTGTAGAACATCGGGACCGACTGTTTTGTTGAAAGGACAGTGTCATACATCAGGCTGCTAGTGTTGTTTTTATGGCTGACCCTGCTGCACTTCCTCCTTACAGTACATAGACATGCACATGTTGAACCCTCAAGACTGCTCTTTCGTATTGCTTAACTCTCAATACCAAGATGGCAGCTGCTAGTCTCAGTCATGTCATCAAATGCTTTACACAAGTGACACTGCATGAACAATTATCAAGAATATATTTTCATTTGAGGGGTCTGCTGAGTGGGCAAACTTTGTGTTTTTTCTTAGCAGCAGCTGCGTACATACTTTATGTTTTGTGGGCGAGTGCGTGTGCTTTAGTTTGGGTTAGTTAATGCACAATATTTTGGTGGGTGATACTTTTACACAGCTGATTTAAGACCTTGGGGCCAGATGTACTATTACCGCTTGCAAAATATTGGCTGCAAGTAGCAACTAGTGTTTATGCGATCAGTAAATAATTTTCGGAAACAACTTATGTACAGGTTGGTTCAGAACATTCTGATTGAGAGTGGGCCGTTATCCAACCTACCTCATTAATATTCACGAGCCGCAAATGGTGACTCTCTCTAATTTCACGGCACCACAGGGATGGTGGCCTGCTGGGGTCAATAGCCCAAACATTAGCAGCACTGCAGCAGCGGCAGAGACAGGCTTTGTTCCTGTTAATCACAAACACACCAAGACGCCTGTGAAAATAGAGTTTCAACTGAATTGATGCACCAACCTGCACAACTGAAAATAGCCATTTATGCAGGCCCCACCGCCATCTCCAGTGCCAGAAATTTTCGAATTAGTAGAAACATCTCCACAACATAAGAACACACCACGTCCAAGTCCTGACGAAAACCCCTGACTGCTGACGGGGTTGGAAACGCGTTGACAACAGCGTCTGGGAAAAGCAAACCCTATTGGCTTAGGAGAAGGCTTAATTCATTCCCTCCATAGGCCACTATCAACCAAATTCATGGTATACCCAGAGCTGTGCATACAGGCAGGAGTATAAATAGTGGTAGTAAGCTGTGACTTGCTACTCCGCCTTGATGCTGTTTTTGATTTATGGACTGGTGCTTTATTTACCCCTTTGTGTTTCTGTAATTGTCCTTTTGATTATACACAACTTATCAATGTATTATACTCATTTGCAAATACTGTTTCATATTTGTTAATTGTTTTTGTATTTCCTATGTTGAAAAATGTCATCAGTTTGTGTTGTCCTTAATGTTTGACATGAATTGAATGTTGTTGCATTTACGGAATAACCCAGAAAAATTGTGAAATAAATCACAAGAGCCTATGAATTTATTCCATTGGCTCTTTTCTTGATTAAACTTTAAATAGTAGCTACTGGATACTCTCAAGTATATAATTATTGTGGTCTAATCCAGTTAGCTTAGGACCCAAGCCTTCCTTAGGTTACAAGTCAATAGCCTAGCATGTCTTTAATTTCCTTTCAAGAAATTAAACTTTTTTTTTAAATGAAGCCCATTTTCCATAAAGAAAATGGGGCTACATTTAAAAAGAAACACTTTCTTTTTTTTGTTTATTTGACAGTGGTCCCTTGGATCACTGCCTACTCCCCACAAACTTTTTTTAATTCACAGAGGAGAATAGGTCCTAAAGGGATTTCCATCACAAAACATTAATACATATGATGCTGATTTGGTATTTAGAAGGGACGCCTACAACTATTCTTTTACAAAATTCTTTTACTGTTACTAAAATTGGATTCTTAAATAGCAGAAGGCATTTTAATGGCCTCATATGCAGAATTTGAGCACGTGTGACCATTAAAATGCTTCATACATCTGACTCCTGTGTTTTAAGTATGCTCTGATGTGTGTATGCTGCTATTCAATGTGTAGACCGCTTTTAAAAACATCATCATTCTCTGAAAGAATCAATCTAACGAAGCTTATTTGGAACTTTATCTCATAGGTGGTGTTCATGGAGGCTGCGGATATTCAGTACATCATCATTCCTTGATTTCCAAGCATGTATCAATTTTATTCAGTCCATCTCCATCTGTGGCACTGTAGCCCGGTTGTAGATGTGAAGTCTGCATTTATTTATAACTGTTATAAATGTGTTAGCACATGGCAGTGAACAAAATGCCAGACAAGCAACAAGGCTCTTGAAGCAATTTTAAAGTGTCAGTCAACGGACCATACAAATTAAACCATTGACAAACGTCACCATTCTTAAAACTAGGAGAGGTCCAAGTATCAAAACCAGGATAAAATGCAAAATGGGGCTGACGTGCATTCAGTATGGCAACTCCATGAACGCAAGGCGGAGGAGCTTAGCGCTCCAACAGGTGGATTTTGGGCCAGGACTCGGAGTAATGAATATTACCGGTGAGTAACCGGGCATTACCTCCTCGTCCCTCTTCCCGTCCCATTCCTTAACAGTGAGCCCATACCCAAGCGCACAGTGATTGTAAGAAAAAGATCAGGAAATGCAGCATAGAACAGGTCCATTTAATAACAAGGAAAGCAGTACAAATTACAAATCATGTACAGCAGACAAAACAAGAGCGCCAAAGGCAGCCGAGGCCGCCATCCCCAACTGAAGATGGTAATGGGAAACAAAGGTATGGAGAGAGGCCCACGTGGCAGCATTACAAATGTCACGCAAGGAGGCACCCTTAAACATGGCCCAGGAGGAGGAGACACCCCGGGTGAACCTACCCTGGACAGAAGAAGGGAGAGGACAGTGAGCAGACTCATAAGCCAAAATAACAGCACACTTCCCCCAACGAGTCAAAGTGGACAAGGAAGGACGTAACAAATAAGGAATCCACCTTCCCAAAAGCACTGGTCCGATCTAGATAGATGCGAAAAGCCCTCAACACATCCAAAGAATGCAGACCCTCCTCCTCAGGGGAGGAGGGGTCAGGGAAAAAAACAGGAAGGACAATATCCTCCTGACAGTGGAAAGAAAACAAAACCTTGGGCAGAAAAAATGGAATAGGACGCAGAATCACTTTGTCAGAGCAAAAGCGCAAAAAAGGGGGGGAAGCCAGCAAAGCACCAAGCTCACCAACCCGCCCCCTAGAAGAAATGGCCACCAAAAAAAGAACCTTAGCCGAAAGGAACTTAAGATCAACAGAGAGCAAAGGCTCAAACGGGGGGCCAGTCAAGGCCTGCAGGACCAAGGGAAGATCCCAGGCCGGGACAGGAGAGCGCGAAACAGTACGCTGTATCAAAAATCTCCGCAAAAGGCGAGCCACCAAGGGGGAGACAGAAGCCACAGAAGAACCCCGAAAGGCAAGAATGGCAGCCCACTGAGCACGGAGAGTGGAGACAGCCAGACTCATGACAAACCCATCACGCAAAAAGTCCAGTGCCCGCACAGCAGCACAGGAGGAGGAAGATAGACCCTTCCCCAGGCACCAGGAGGTAAAGTGTTTCCAATGACGGCCATAGAATTTCAGGGTGGAGGGCCTGCGAGACAATTGAATGCTCTGGGCCACCTCGAGAGAACAACCCTGGACCAACAAACCTAACCTCTCAAGTGCCAAACCCCCAGCCGGAGGCGACGCAGAGAGGATATGCTGAGAAGAGGATAAGCAGCGGAGAGGGACAACAGGGAAAACTGCAAATGGGGGCACACCGACAAGTCCAGAAGAAGGGGAAACCAAGGCCGTCGGGACCACTCCGGCACAACCAGAAGAACCTCTGCCCGTTCCACCCAAATCTTCCGGAGGACTCTGGGAATCAAGGCAAAGGGCAGGAAGGAAAACAGGAGTCCCAGGGACCACAGAACGGAGAAAGCATTGATCGCCCAGGCCAGCCGAGAAAGAACAAGGCTGCAAAAATGAGGAAGAAGGGCAGAGTCTTCTGAGGCAAAGAGATCCAGCCAAGGAAGGCCGAACCGGGAGCGAATCTGATCGAACAGAACAGGGGACAGACACATGGTCACCGAGGAAGGAAACACCCGGCTCAACGGGTCCACAGGCCCATTCTCCCTCCCCGGAAGATAGACAGTCGTTAGAGAAAGGAGATTCCGCTCGGCCCATAGACCGATCCTCCTGGAAAGGAGAAACAGAGACCGGCACATACCCCCCTGCTGATTCACATAAGCGCGAACAACCTGGTTGTCGGTCTGAACAGAAACAGCACGGCCCAGAAGGAGGGGAGCAAACCACAGAAGGGCCAACCAAACCGTCCTCAACTCCCTCCAGTTCTACGACTGGAGAGCCTCGAACCGGGACCACCGGCCCTGAGCCTTGGAAACCCCCAGAACCGCACCCCATCCCACAGCACTGGCATCGGTCGACAACACCACCACGGTCGGAGGAGGAAAAAGGTTGAAACCCCGGGAGAGATTCCGAGGGGACAGACACCACTGAAGGGCAGCCCGAATCCCTGGAGACACAGGAATAAGGGCGTCGTAGTTCTGAGAGGCAGGATCCCAGTGGGCCAGAATGTGATGCAGGAGGGGATACAAATGGAGACGTCCCCAAGGTTTGAGATGCAGAGTGGAAGCCATCTCCCCTTGACTCCGCAACCAGAGGCGGGCCGACACCTGGGACTGAGACAGAACCCACGAAAGATGCTTGAACAAAGTCAACTGTCTCTCCTGGGAGAGAAACACCATCCCCAGATCCATACGGAAGAGAGCCCCCAGTAACTTCAGAGTCTGGGAGGGCAGCAGGGTGGACTTCTGTGATTGATGAGGAACCCATAGGACTCCAGAAGATGACAGACCTGGTCCACATCCTTCTGTGCCTGAGAGAAAGAAGGAGAAACAATCAACCAATCATCAAGGTAGGGAAAAACTTGAAGACCCTTGGAATGGAGAATACCCACCAGAGGGGCCAAGAGCTTCGTAAAAACCCTTGGCACCGATGAAAGGCCGAAAGGAAGCACCTGGAACGGAAAGTGCCGGGAGTTAACAGCAAAGCGAAGAAACCGTTGATCTGCACGATGGATGGGCAGATGCAGATAGGCGTCCATCAGGTCGAGGGAGGCAAGGAAGCACCCCGGCAGCACCAGTTGCAGGATAGACAGCAAAGTCACCATCTTGAAATGACGATGAGGAACGTAGAGATTGAACCTCTTTAGATCCAACACAGGGCGCAAGTCTGTTGTATCCTTTATGGAGACCAGAAAGAGGATGGAATAACAACCCAGCCCCCTCTCCTGAGGAGGGACCTTCACAATAGCAGCCTTCTCCAAGAGAAGCCGAATGCCCTCCAGCAAGGCCGCCCGCCTCAGAGGATGACGTGGCAGAGGAGTCTCCCGGAAGACCGGAAGAGGATGAGAGGAAAACTCGATCCGGTAACCGGAGGACACCGTCTCGACCGCCCAAGCATTGGGAAGACTCAGCCAGCGATGACAAAAGAAGCGAAGGCAACCTCCAACCGGAAAAGGCAGATAGTCATTGCTTTGGAGAAGGCAGAACCACCGGATTGGGCCCGGTCTCGGCACCACAAAGAGCCCCCCGGCCACGATCCCTGCCTTGAAAGGGCTGCTGAGCAACCCTGGCGGAAGGAAAGCCAAAAGCACGGCGATAACCAAACCCACGCCCCCGAGAAGAAGGGCGAACTGGAGTCACAAGCTTACGATTTTCAGCCGACTGCTTGACCAAGTCCTCCAGCTGGGGCCCAAACATCTTTGAACCGACAAACGGCAATTTATGCAGGACGGACTTCTGAGAGGACTCCGCCTTCCAAGACCTCATCCAGATATGACGACGAGCAGCAATGGAAGCCCCAGAAGCAGCCGCCACCGCACACAAATTATCAAAGGAAATGTCAGAGAGGTATCGCACCTGCAGTTCCATGAGAGCCAAGAGAGAGGAGGCATCCTCCCCCTCCTGCAATAGAAGAGCCAGGGCCTGGAAATCCTTCAATAGGGACCGGACATATAGTTGGAGTAGGTCGTAGCCCGGACAGCAAATTTGGAAGCAGCGTATGAACACTTCACAGCCCCCTCCACCCGCTTATTGACAGCGTCAGAAGGAAGGGCATCATCCGATAGAACCATGCCCTGCGTGGAAAGGCCAGCCATCAAATTATCAACCTTGACCGACTGAGGGAATTCATCAAAAAAAACCTCCAATGGATAACTCTTACTCAAACAGCAAGGGAAAACGGATTTGTCAACATCTCGCCACTCATGGGTAAGTACCTTGCACACTGCGCCGTGCAGGGGCAAAGAGTCAGGATCAGGCTGATGATACTGCGTAAAAAAGTCATCCTCCAGGACATCCAGCACAGGAGGAGTGAAACCCAGATTGCCCCTGACATGGCCAAACAAATAAAAGAGCTCTGCACCCTGGACAAAACGACCACGCACACAATCCTCCTCCTCAGGGTCCACATCATCAGGCAAGAGAACATGGCGAGGCATTTTAGCAGGAGGACCTTCTGCCTCCCTAGCCCTGAAAGCAGCAGCAACAGCCTCATTGACAAGGAGGCGCAGGGCATCCATAGTAGGGACAGAAGAGCAAGAAGCACCTTGCTCGATGGCAGCCAAATGCAGAAGAGGCACCTACAGCAACGGACTCGCTATAAGGAAACGTAGTCCCGTGGCCCCCGCCCTCTCGCGCAAGCAGGAAGCGCCTTGCCTCCACAAATAGGAGCCAGCCGGACGGGGATCACCCATAGAGGAGGCACGAATGCAAACCAGTAGAGCATGCTCTGCGCCGCAGCCTGGAAGCCTGAGGGCCCGCACCCGCTGAAGCAGGGCGTAAAGGCACCATCAGACAGAAGCGGACGCTAGAGCAGGCCGCCAAGCATCCAACAAGCAAGTAAGCAATAGTTGTAATCATTGCCTGCACTTTTAACAGTAGAAAGTGAGCCATCGAATGTAGCGGGATATTGGTTTGTTCTGGTGGTGACGTCAGGAATCAAATACAGAGGCCACCCCAGTTTTGGTGTGGCAGGTGAGTGCACAGCCTAAATTGTATCGGCGTGTAATTACTGCCGCACCTCTGCGCCTGCTCACGTCCAACAGTCCTTAGAAGCCAAATCGGATCACAGACCTCCATGGACGCTGTATCACCACCTAGACTGAGTAGGAGACGCACAGTATTGACTGGAAGGCATATCGGGAGGGATTATTTTTTTTTATTTTTTATTAATGTATTTTATTGTTTTCCCAAAGACAAAACATTACATCAATAGGAAAGAAAAACAAATCAAATACATTCAACAAAGAGACTCGGTTACAGCTGGGTCTTACACTGAACACATATAGGCGATCTTTGACTGACATCACTATACATCAACATCATCCAAGGAGGAAACTATTGATGGTATTTGTCGTGCTTGACTCTCCCGCTTGCCCTCTCATGAACCGTAGGTGATTACAAATGTGCGACTTCATTGTAGCTACCTAGGGGTTATCAGTTATTGCATGTTCTTTAACTGCGTACTAGTCAGGGGAGAGCGTTCGCTCTGCTGTTAATGATACAGAACCTCCATTAGCGATCCATGGCTAACATCATTATACTTCTACAGTGCCCAAAAGGGGGGTAACTACTGATGGTATCTGTCATGCCTGGCACTCCCACCGGCCCACTCATGTGCCGCGGGTATTGCCTAATATGCGTCTACCTGGTAGCTTCCCAGTAATGCTCAGGCATTACATGGTACCGAACTGTGTTCTTGTGTGGAGAGATCGCTGACAACGCTGTTATTTGTGTGTAGATAAGTACTGTATATTTCCCAGAAGTTCTTTGGGCGGCTTCGTGGAGGGAGCAGTTCGCTGTAGACTTCTGTTTGTGTGCAACAGTATGTCAGATCAGATTTCCATTGCACGAGCGTTGGAATTGGACCTCTGAACCAATTTATAGCAACCCTGCGCTTGGCTATCAACAGTCCCATGTCAATTAGTCGCCTGACTCCTCTCGGGATACGCTTGGAATGACCTAGTAATGCTAACGACGGTTCCGGTTCTAGGGCCAGCTGCGTGACCTGACTCAGCTCCCCAAACACTAGAACCCAGAAGGCTGCTATTCCCGGGCATAACCATGCTAAATGGAGGAAATCTGCCGATCCCGCTTTGCATCGTTCACACTCAGCAGTTTCCCGTAATCCATACCTGTGAAGCCTCTCCGGGGTATAGTAAACCCTGTTAAGGAACTTAAAATGTACCAATCGATGTCGACCATTGAGTGAAATTCGCTTAGTGTTAGTGCAGCAATAGAGCCACATATCATCTGCAATTTCCATCTCTAAGTCCCTTTGCCATTCCAAACGCGCTTTAGTGTAATAATTAGCGCGGTGAGACATAGATGTACCGTAAATTATCGCTACCATGCGTTTCGGGGATTTCGCGCGAATAGTGCGTGTCAGGGCTTCTAACTCCGGTGGTTCCTGGTAATCATCTCCCAATAGCCCCTTCAGTGCATGTCTCATTCTATTAAATTGGAACTTCGTAAGTAGAGTAAGGTCCGGTCTATCAGCAGCAAGGTCCTCCCATCCCCTAGCCACTCCTTCCTCAAATAGTTCCCCTATCTCGTTAACACCCATCGCTTGCATTGCTTTTGTAACCCCTTTCTCCTGACATGGCGGCAGCCAAGTGCACCAATCTAACCGAGCTGCTGGGGAATACAATATTGCACCCGCTTGCAGTTGTAGTAGGTGGTGCCAAGCATGCGTGGTAGCATTTATGGAGTCCAATATGCAGGTCCGACGGTCTGCCACTTTAAACAACAGTGCAGGCAGTGGGAGTGGAGCAGCCACTTCCGATTCTATACGTAAATACGGTATGTCTGGAGAACCATGCATCCAATTATATGCATGTGAGCATTGTGCAGCTCTGTAATATAAATTAAAATCCGGAGCTCCTAGTCCACCCATAGAGTAGGGGAGTACCAGTATCTGCCACTTCACTCGCGGCTGCTTACCTGCCCACGCCAATCGGACCATCAACGAGGTGAGTCGATAAAAAAAAACTCTAGGCAGAACCATAGGAATATTAATAAATAAAAATAGTAGGCGCGGTAGCACCACCATCTTCATGATGGAAATTCTTCCCAGGAGGGACAACGGTAGCTTTATCCATCGTTCCACCTCGTCCTCTAGTTTATTAAAAATCGTCCCATAATTATCTCTGAACACCGTGTCTGCATCTGTATGCAGTTTAATCCCCAAATATGTGATCGCCTCGGTGGACCACATCAACGGGTAGTCCGACTCGGGACGAGGCGTATTGGGTGTGAGAGGAAAACGATAGATTTTTGCCAATTCACATGCAATCCCGACAGCCCTCCAAATCGCACTACCTCCCGAAGAACAGCTGAGAGGTTTGTTTCTGGATGTCTGAGGTACAGCAGCGTATCATCTGCATACATGGATACTATAATCTTGTAGCGTGGGAAGCTTATTCCCCGATGCTGATGGTATTCCCTAAGGGCACAAGCCAAAGGCTCCGCCACCAGAGCATAAAGTAAGGGAGACAACGGGCAACCTTGTCTCGTCCCTCTGGTTATGCGAATGGCATCCGTCACTATGTTACCGACTTTAATACGAGCAGTGGGTTCACTGTAGAGCGTACCTATGAGTTGGAGGAACACAGGACCAAGTCCCATCTTAGTTAAAACCTGCCGTAAAAATGGCCACTCCACAGAGTCAAACGCCTTCTCCATATCAAGGAAGACCGCCACTGCGGGTGTCTCCTGTCTAACGTGTTGCATGATGCCAAAGATCGTGCGCAAGTTGTATGTTAAATTTCTCCCTGGCACAAATCCCGCCTGTTCAGGTGCCACTAATAATGGGACTAATGGGACCAGTCGATTAGCGAGTATCTTCGCGAACACCTTCGCATCCACATTTAACAGAGAGAGAGGGCGGTAAGAAGAACACTCCTCCGCCACTTTGCCGGGTTTGAGGAGGGCGACTATAACTGCCTCCGACATAGATGGTGGCATACGACCCGTGACACACATATCATCAAAGAGCACGGCTAACTGCGGGAGTAATAAATCCATAAAGGCTCTGTAAAGGGGACCGTGAGACCGTCCGACCCCGGAGCACTACCCGCTTTCATGTTAGTTAGGGCAAGGTGTATTTCGTCTTTTTCTATAGGTCGCATTAAAAATTCCCTATGCGTATCAGTGAGCCATGGGAGTCGTATGTGCGATAGATAATCTATTATCTCCGCATCAGATGTCACGCCACGAGACGCATAGAGCTCCGAGTAAAATTGCCGGAACCTGCTCGCAACGCTGACGTCTTCGGTCAAAAGCTCGCCCTCCGCAGACTTCACCTGCACAGATCTCAGCGCATCTCTACGTTTCTTAATAAGTTGCGCTAAAACCGACCCCGGTCTTTCACTCTCACCGTAGGCCCTGGCGGTGGCATATTTACCAAGGTGTTTGACTTCGTCGTCAGCCGCAGCGTTATATTCTCTTAACAGTTCAGCTAGTACTCCCCCGTCTGAGTTGTTATTATCAGCTAGCACTCGCTGCTCTGCGGACTTAATTCTCCCTTCTAATTCAGAAAGACGTACTCGTATCGAACGAAGGACCCCTGCATGCTTTGAAATAGTGATCCCCCGAATGAACACCTTAAAAGTCTCCCACACCACTTGAAAATCATCTACAGAACCCACGTTTTGATCAAAAAAGGCATCTATAGCTTCGGCCAACTCTTCCTTAAAAACTGTATCCAGTAAGGAATATGGGGGAAACCGCCATGTAAATGGAGGTATGCGACCAGTAGGGGCGTCTAATACCAACAAAATCGGTGAGTGATCAGAAAGTGTGCGAGGTAGCACCTGACAATGTCGAATCTGATCGCCAAGTGCTCTAGATGCGAACCAGTAATCGATGCGTGTATGTAGATTGTGGTAGGCTGAATAGTGTGTGTAGCCCCCTTCGTGTGGGTGTTTCCAGCGCCAAACGTCAATCAGATCGTGCCGGGTCACGACCGACTCTAGCTCTCTAGCAGCAGCTGATCTGTTCCTCTCTGGTCCCCCTGACCTATCCAAGGCTGGGTTCATAACTAAATTGCAGTCTCCGCCCCATAGATATCGCCCCTCGCCATAACTATCCACCGTGTCTGCTATCTTGGTAAAGAAATCAGGGGCATCAAAATTTGGTCCGTAGATATTAACAGCAAGTAATTCCATACCCTTCCCTCTACATCTGGTGATTACACATCTACCTTCAGTGTCTGTAAATAACGGTTGTATAGTGAACCCAGATCCCGGATTGGCCCACGTGATGACCCCCCGCGCATGTGTGGTGAATCCCGCAGCGTGTATGTTCCCTAGTAAGCCTCTGCACCGCAACATCGGTGAATCTATCGGCAAATGGGTTTCCTGCAGAAGTGCCATGTCCACTTTATGCCTCTGCAGATAGGAGAGGACCTTGCGGACTTTTCTGTGGTCGTTCAATCCCCGGACATTCCACGTAAGAGCTCTAATTGTTGGGACTTTAGTTCCACCATCCCTCCCTATAGATTGTGGAGTAGAGTCAGTCATATCTGCCATGTATCAATGGTGTGCGGTTTCTCAATGTAACACGGCAGATGTGTTCGTCGGCCCTGAAATAAACTGCAACATCTGAGTCTCAACCATTCCCCACCCCCCACCCACATCGAGATCCCCCAACTAGGACCTGAGAGAACATTACCCAAAACCACTTTACAACCAAAACATTCAGTGCAATTTTATAATACAAAGCACAGAAATTCCACATCCCTCCCACCAGCAAAAGGGTGTAGGGAGTAAACCCCAAGTGTGTGTTACACGTGTAGGCGGAGGTTACCGGCCCTCCCTATTCGTACAACTAGACAACCTCAAACTGTCCTCCGCACACCTACTGCTTATTGGAGCATCAGACCAAGGTATCGGGCATCTCGTCTTATGCCTAACATATATCACATCCCGCAGCCACTCCGTACCCCATGTCACACCCCGGGCCCCCCTCTACCCCCCCCAGATCCACAGTCACACAGTTTAGCATCAGCTCGTCTGGACCCCTCAGTAAATTATATCTTAACTGCACATCGACCAGCGATTTCAGTCCTGATCAGCCAGGGAACCACCAACCGCACCGTTCAGGGATTCTTTATCTGGACTCTGTCGTTTCTCCTTAGCCCAGTCTTTTATCGTCTTTTGCAACATCTTGGGGTCGGTGAAGATATGTGACCTGCCCTGTCGATTGACACGCAGACGAGCCGGGTACAACATAGCATAATCAATGTTCTGTTCCCTCAGCAGCTTCTTAAGGGGCGCAAACTGACGGCGAGCCTCCTGCACCTTCATCGTAAAGTCCGGGAATAGTGCAATCGTGGAGCCCTCAAATTGCAAGGTCCGTTTCTCCCTCGCCACTCGTAGTGCCGCATCCCGATCACGGTAATTGAGCAGTTTGGCTATTATTGGCCTCGGCGGAGCTCCCGGGCGGGACGCGGTCCCAGGGAGCGGTGCGCGCGCTCAACCACGAACATCTTGGAAAAGGTGTCAGGGCCTAGTAGCGTTTCCAGTAGTTTCTCAACGAACTGTTCCATATTTCCCGTAGATGTAGTTTCCGGCAGCCCAATGATACGGAGGTTAGATCTACGGGACCGCGCCTCCAAATCCTCCGTCTTATCCAGCAATCCCTGAAGTGCCCTGTCCAGACGCTTGTGACTTGAGTCCATATCTGTCTGCGTCTCCTCGACCTCTGTAATGCGTCTCTCGGCCATGTCCATGCGCTCTGCCTGCTTATCCATCCTTTCGGACATTCGGTCCATACGGTAGGATAGGGAGTCTATCTTTGTCCCCAGTACCGTTAACGAATCCTGCAACCCTTTTTCCATGGAGGTTAACATGGATTGGAGCGTGCCCACGTGAGCGTCCTTACTCCGCTCTGCCGCCATCTCTTCATCTTCAGGCAGTCTCTGCTCATCTCTGGGTTTGCGCTGATCGAAGGACAGCTTCTGCTGTGTTTTGTCCGTCCGTCCCATAGCTGCCCCCCCTCTCAGGACCCCTCCACTCAGGGCGGAACCAGTGTTCAAATATCCAGGTAAGTGGGCAAAGCGACTGTCGCAGAGCGATCTATCTGCGCCTACAGGTGTCACACGCTTCGCAGCGCACCCCCAGAGGACAGTCCAGAACCCTCAACTGAGCACAAGACTACTGCAGTGCCACTCCAGCTGTTCACTGCCGCAGGATCCAGCCAGCAGTATACTCCAGGCCTTGATTAGTACAACGCCACTACAGGTAGGCCAAGGCGCACACCGCCGCAGCAGGCCCCAGGCGACGGCTACCGATGACAGTCTTCGTGCTCCTCCAACCCCACAATAGGCGACGGCCTCGCCGCGGCGCTCCGGTGTGCTCCTAGGGGAAGGGGGACAGCCAGGAAATAGCAGTGTCTCGCAGTATTTTATTCGAAGGTGGGGCGGCCCAGGCGCTCCGTCAAGGCACTACGCAACGGCCAACTTCCCCAACCGTCGGTTGGGAGGGGGGGAGGGGCAGAGCAGGCCCGTACACATCAGGGGGTGATATTCCTTACCCCGAATTGCCGCTCGTCTCAGGGGCCTCCGCCGCTGTCCGTCACCTCCCGCCGAGCTCCGCTACTATTTGCGCCTCGCTGCCTGATCTCAGCAGCGCGAGCGCGTCGCCTAGTTTCGATGTCGGGTCGCTCCTTCTCGGCGCTCACCTCACTCGTCCGCCAGTGGCACCCGCCCGCGTCCGGGGGTGGAAGGGGGGAAGGCCCGACCCACAAAGCCGCGGGAACCAGCCGGGAGACACAAGTACGGGCGCCCGATCAGGCAGCGCCTCCTGCCCGGTTGTCATGCACTTGAGCCCGGGGATCCTCAGGCTCAGCAGGGCCGCCGCACCAGCTCAGCAAGCCGATGCGTTTCTCTGTCCCGTTTCGACTCCAGGACCCATCAATCAGCCGAGCAGACCCTCACGATCTCGAGTGGCCCAGGTCGCGCCGTTCTCAGCCCGTGTCTGATGCCGGATTCC